>JASBWU010000008.1:0-600000 GCA_030039245.1 Naganishia vaughanmartiniae
CAGACTTAGTCAAGATGACTCTGGACACTGGAGACTCACCACCTATATCTTCTCCTCCGTACCACGCCTCTCCACACGGAAGAAAAGTCATAGAAGAAACGATTGCCGAACTGCTAACGGATGACGTTATAGAAATGTCTGATTCACCATGGGCTTCACCCGCTATACTTGTACACCAAAAAGGGAAAGATCGTTTCTGCATAGACTATCGAAAAATAAACACCGTACTGAAAGGCGATCAATATCCGATTCCTAGAGTCGACGATATATTGACGCAATTTTCAGGTATGGCATACTATACCACGTTCGATGCGAACAAAGGTTTCCACCAAGTAGAAGTCGACGAGAAGGATCGAGAAAAAACTGCCTTCCGCACACATGTCGGACTTCACCAATTCAAACGAATGCCCTTCGGTCTGAAGACTGGACCTAGCGTATTCCAGACGACTCACGGATCGCATTCTGGGTCGATACAAGTGGCAGATTGCTCTTGTATACATCGACGATATCATTATCTACAGCAAAACATTCGGCCAACATGCCAAAGACGTGGATACCGTCCTCAAACTTGTCACCAAATCAGGGATCACTTTATCACCCAAGAAAAGTTACGTAGCCCACCACTCTATTAAAGCTCTCGGACATCGCGTTAGTAACCTCGGAATAGGAACTTTGGAAGAGACTGTTCGAGCCGTAAAGGAATATCCTTGCCCACATAATGTCAAGTCTCTGCAACGATTCCTTGGATTAGCCGTTTATTATCGAAAGTTTGTAAAGAACTTCGCTCGAATCGCGTCTCCCCTTTACGAACTGCTCAAGAACCAAACCGAATGGAAATGGGGAGAATCCACAACAAAAGGCTATGGAAGAGCTGCAAGAAAAACTTATCACCGCACCCGTCTTAGCACACCCTAACTACCAGGAACCATTCATCATGGATACTGACGCATCCACAGATGGACTTGGAGTGGTCCTCTCACAAAAAGACTCTGAGAATCGAGACCACCCTATAGTGTTTCTCTCACGTACCTTATCGCCCGCCGAGAAGAATTACTCGTCTACCGAAATGGAATGTCTCGCAATCATCTGGGGTCTCAAGAAACTTCATCCCTATCTCGACGGCTCGAAGTTTGAGATCATCACAGATCATTCTGCGCTACAGTGGATTCTCAGTTTCTCCGGTACCAACAAGAGACTCCTCCGGTGGTCCATGGACTTACAGCCCTATAAGGAATTCATGACTATCAAGTATAGGCCTGGAAGAGTCCACCACAACGCTGATGCCTTATCGCGAGCGCCACTTCCTACTGTCAACGGTATGACTCATGTTATGATTGACCCATTCTTTCTGGAGAAGGTCAAAGCTGGATATATTCACGACGAACATTGCAAGAAACTTGTAGAACACCTTTCCTCGGAGAGCCCTCCGCCTCATCTAAAGCCCTTTCGTCTGACTGACGATGGACTTGTACTATTCCAATCAGCCCAAGACCGCCTACCTCGCATTTACATACCGCACTACGAAACTCTCCGACTTGATCTACTCCATGATCACCACGATGCGGTGTCATCCGCACACCTGGGATACTCGAAAACATTCAATAACTTGTGCCGCAAATACTTCTGGAACAATATGAGCAAAGACGTAAAAGCATATTGTCGAAGCTGTACTGCTTGTCAAAGGAACAAAGCAAGAGCCGATGCAGGTCCGAGTGGACTGTTACAACCTCTTGAGGTACCTCCCAAGCGATGGCACACAGTCTCTATGGACTTTGCTGGTCCATTCGTGTCTTCTGGAGAAGGAGACTGGAACATGATATTCATCGTAATTGACAAGATGACGAAACGCGCGCATTTCATTCCCTCGAAGAACACCGACAAGGCTCCAGACACGGCTACGAGATTCTTCGACTCTATTGTTAAACTTCATGGAATGCCACGTGTTATAGTCTCAGACCGCGACACCAAATTCACCTCTTTGTTCTGGAAAGCGCTCATGTCTCGCTTCGGAACAAAGCTAGCTATGTCCACTGCGTACCACCCTCAAACGGACGGACAGTCTGAAGTAATGGTACGAACCGTCAAAGAAATGCTAAGGCACTACATTTCGCATACTCAGAAAGACTGGTCTGAGCTTCTCCCAACTCTTGAGTTCGCCTACAACAACTCAACCAACGCGACTACTGGCCTCACGCCTTTTGAGCTAGACCTCGGCTATCATCCTGTAACTCCACACACAGTCGACTCTGACTTAGATGTAGCTGCTGCTGAGAACTTTATTGAACGCCAACAAGCTTTAATGAATCAAGCTTATGAGCGGATACAGAAAGCGCAGACTAGCCAAGCTGAGCAGTATAATAAAACCAGAAATTCAAAAGAATTCAACGAAAATGAACTCGTCCTATTATCCACAAAACATACGAACCCACCCTTTTTGCGCGCACAAGGGAGCAAGAAACTTCGCTCTAAGTACATTGGTCCTTTCCGCATTATGCGTAAAATCAGCCCTACGGCTTATGAGCTGGACCTGCCTGCGCATATCAAGATACATCCGATCATAAATGTACAGTACCTAAAACCTTATCACGCTAGCCCTCTAGAATTCGAAGGAAGATCGGAGCCGAGGCCCGAACCTGTACTAAACGCAGATCTAGAGCCAGAATACGAGCTAGAAGAAATCCGTGGTCACAAGACCGACAAGAATGGAAAATTACGTTTGCTTTGTCACTGGCGCGGATACGAAGATTTCGATGATACCTATGAACCTGAAGAAAATCTAGAAAACTCCCAAGAGATGCTGAACGCATACAAACAGCGAGCAGGGCTCCAGTAAAGTCCTCACGAAAGAAAAAGACAAAATATATGTAACAGCCACAGAAGGCGAAAACGCAAAAGAACGAAGTACCTAAATAGAAGAGCCGAAAGAAGCCCAACCGAATACAGCAAAGTGACAAGAAAATCTATGTCACTTTGTCACTCTGTCACTATTGGTCAGCAGTCATCCTCCTCGTTAGCAGGTAGCAGAGCACAGTTCGCAGCAAGATTGCTTAGCTGACAGCTATCGAGAAAGGGGTGGCAAACGTCTATAAAATCCCTGTCCAGACCCCGACGAATTCCACTTTCTGTGCCATTTAATTTGCCCCACAAAAATTATTACTATCCGCTTCCCCAATCCTCATAATGTCCGACAACGCCGAAGTTACCATCCACTCCTGCTTCATTTCGCCGCTTCCCTATCTACCTGTCGGTTATCAATTCGACCCGGCTCAGCCTATGCAGCTAGTGCCTTTTGTACACTTCAGTAAGCTGCTCGAACCTATCACAATCTGCCGAGAATGTTATAATCGTGCTATCACGACGTGGGACGTGCTCAAGCTTAACCGCCTCTCTGCCGAGAGAACAGCCAAGTCTTCCATCGCTACTACAATTAGTGGCTTCTCGAAGTTTGCCGCTTCCATCAACTCTTGTAGACACCCCATGTTCGATGATTTGCATCCGCCCGCCATTCGCGAAGCCCGAACAGTACACTCGGTTCTTGGTCACGAAGCCCGGGCCGGATCGGTCAAGCGAAAGCCGCGCATGACATATATAATTATTTACTCGATTGGCAACAGCCCTCGCCTTTCTCCTCCCACTCGATTGTCTGAAGTTCGCCTTCGAGCTTACCATCGAGCGTTGAAAGAGATCAACAATTACTGGTATGGTGCGAAACCTCACCACGTCAACGCCCCATTCGTACGATCCGTCTTGACTCGATTGACGCCTTTCGTCAACTCAGCGCTCTGGAACAAGCTCCCTTGGGACGAATCGTTGGCTATCCACTATCTCCACAACAAGATGAGGCTGCACGAGTGGAAGTCGGGCATGACGTACGCCCAATGCAAAGCGATAGAGGACTCCGCTTAATCGGAGCGGCGGGTATTGTAAGTATCTCACACTTTACCCTTTTTGTCCTTTTACTTATTGCTTCGTACTTGTGCAGTTATTTTGTAGTTCGCCACCTTGTTGTATGAGTAGATGGAAAGATTAATTTAATATGGTATTCTGTTCGAGTCTGGCAAGTTTTCCTTTCCTTTTGTCACTTGTATCCAAAATAGCAAAGTGACATAGAAACCTATGTCATTTTGTCATTTTGTCATTTTGTCACTTTGTACTGAAAATAGCAAAGTGACTGAGAAATCTCAGTCACTATGTCTTTTTGTCGCTTTGTCACTTCTATCTTCGGAACGAAGTGACAGAGATAGGTTGTAACCCACAGGTCTCCTTAGGAGCCCTTGGGACGGGTTGGTTTCGCCACCCGATTCGGACGTCTATATAATGCAGCTAGTTTAGTTGTAAGTTTTGCCCTCTATGATTTATGAAACACGCTTTTCCTCCCTAACTCCTGATCAGCGCCCTTGATTGTACTAACTACAATACTAAGTAATACCTTTAGACTCGCTCCTACCAGCGGTTTACCTATTACATTTAGTAAGTTAGTAGTTTGCCTTATACGATATACATAGTCGCGAAGCATAATCCTTTCTGACTGATCCCACTCAAAGGCCTTGTACTGTATTATAGATAATATACTATAGTTTATATACTATATTATCAATACACGTGCCCGGCTCTTACAGAGAAGCTCACGACAGCACCAACACTTGCACATCCCGACTATGAAAGACCCTTCCTACTGTACACCGATGCCTCAAACAGTGGACTCGGGGCAGTACTGGCACAACACGACAAAGAAGGAAAGGAACATCCCATCGTCTACCTTTCTCGCACGCTCACCGCTCCCGAAGCGAATTACACAATTACGGAGCTCGAATGCCTGGCAATAGTGTGGTCTGTCAGGAAACTTCACGCGTACCTCGACGGTATGAAGTTTACATTAATCACCGACCATTCAGCCCTGCAATGGCTATTCGACTTCAATGGAAGCAATCGTCGGCTCGTTAGATGGTCTATGGAACTCCAGCCCTACCGAGACTGGATGACCATCAAATATAGGGAAGGTCGTATTCATTTGAATGCCGATCCCCTCTCCCGGGCTCCATTACCCGAATGCAACCAAATCACCGCCGTCGAAGCTCCACGAGGTTTCGTGGAAGCACTCAAGAAAGGCTACAAGGACGACCCCTACTTTCAACGTGTTCTTGAGGGAGTCACCAGCACTCCTCCCTCTAAGGAATTCGATCGATTCACCCTCGAAGTAAATGGCCTCATTACCTATGCCGATCCTAGTGATGGACATCGACGTGTCTGTGTTCCCAGTGACTCTGCTCATGGCAAGCCACGGCTTGACATACTGCATGATTTTCACGATTCAGCGATGTCTGGTCATCTTGGGATCACACGAACACTCAACTTAGTTTCAAACTCATTCTACTGGCCAGCACTTTCCCGCGACGTTAAGGAATACGTTCGCTCGTGCTCAGTATGTCAGCGCAACAAGACTAGCAACAAGTCTTACGGCGCCCATCAACCTCTCGATGTCCCTCCTCACCGGTGGCACACTGTCACGATGGACTTCGCGGGACCATTTGTCCCATCCGGAGAAGGAAAGTGGGACATGATCATGCTAGTCATCGACAAGATGACAAAGCGTTGTCACCTTGTACCTAGCAAAAGCACGGACACGGCTTCTTCCACCGCAAGAAGATTTTTCGATTCTATCGTCAGACTACACGGTCTCCCCGCCATCATCGTCTCAGATAGGGACTCAAAATTCACCTCCCTATTCTGGAGAACGCTCTTCGACCGCTATGGAACCAAATTAGCATTGTCATCATCGTACCATCCTCAGACCGATGGACAGTCTGAAAGGATGGTGAGAACGGTAAAAGAAATGCTACGTTCGGTTGTCAATCACAAACAGGACAATTGGACGGATCAACTATCGTCCATCGAGTACGCCTATAACAACTCGGTTCATCCTTCGACAAACATGACTCCTTTCGAGTTGGACTTAGGATTTCATCCTAGAGGAATGTACTCCTTCCTCTCTGATACCACCACGGAAGTTCAGTCCACTACCGATTTCATCGAAGCCCCCACTGCTTCTCAGACTACCGCTCACGAGTATCTAGAGAAGACTAGACAAGCTCAAGCGAATCAAGTCAATAAAGGGCGGCCGAAGCCAACTAATTATGACGAAGGAGATCTCGTCATGCTTAGTACCAAATATATCAATCCACCTTTCCTTCAAGGTGCAGGAAGTCGTAAATTGAAGGCTAAGTACGTTGGTCCATTCAAGGTACTTCGTCGCATTAGTCCTACTTCCTACGAGATTGATCTGCCAGCAAACATACACGTTCATCCGGTAATCAACCTGGAATACTTGAAGGACTATCATCCTACACTTGATAGATTCTCAGCACGAGATGTTCCTCCGCCCGAACCAATCGAATCAGCAGAAGGAGCTGAGCCGGAATACGAAGTTGATCACATTAAAGATCACCGAACTACGAAAAATCAGGGTCTTCAGTACCTTGTTTCATGGCTTAACTATCCTCCCGAAGAGGACAGTTGGGAACCAGCTGACAACCTTGCTGGTAGCGCTCAAGAGGCTATTGATGAGTACTGGCGAAAGGAAGCTGCCAGTAACAGAGGAAATAGTCCACCGGTCACGCCTACTCGCAAAGTCCCATCCGGGCGCCGATCCGCGCGCGAGGGTTCACAGACCGTAAATGAACGAATACGTTCGTAAACGCAACAATATGGATCCATACCAAGGAGGCCGTTTACGGACTTTATCCGGTCGTTCGAGTCCGGGTTTCCTTCCAAAACTTTTGTACAATTACGGGAATCCTCAAAACCTTTTGGACGATTCCTGAGGCACGCCTCACGTCAGCAACTTTCCCATCGATCACTTTCACCGGAAGCTGGGGAACAACACCGCACCACACACCGCGACACACCATATCTTTCAACTCTTGTACCACTTTTACTGACATGCTCAGCCAAGAGACTCATCAGCGCATCACAGAGCATGCCATAGGGGCTCAAATGCCTCGGGAAAACGATATATACAAGCCGATTTCAGCTAGGATCAGCCGTTCCTTCTGGACAATATGCATATATCTCATCCATTTCCCTCAATAATCAGGTTTTCCACCTACAACGGCCTCTTGGACCTTCCAAACTCTTTCCAAACTCAATCACACTATGGACAACGCACTCCGCTTCTATCCGTTCGATGCTATACATGTCGTGGCCACCCTGCCTCGTCACCACTGGTTCTTCGTTCACTTTGACGATCTCAGCAGGACGCCCACTGCAGCTGAACTGCTGCTCCTTCGCCCTCCGCACGGCTTAGTACATGATGAGGAATACTATGAAGTGTTGAGGATACGAGAGATGGTAGAGGAGTCGAGGCAGGAAAGGGAGAGGTTCGAGATGGAGTTGGAAAGGAACATGAATAGAGGTGCTGCGTGTAAGCAGACCATCTATTTCGTTACTCAAACCCGCCATTCGTTTGAGTACACCATCTGATACGAACAACGCCTTTCCTCTTCTTAGATGAAGATGAACCTGCTCCTCGTATCAATGATGATGAACACCCTGCTGATGGTCAATCATCGACCGGTCAGGGTTCCCGTCAAGTGGATCGAACCGAGGACGTTAACACAGCTATTATGCATACGTCTCATGATCCTTCCAACTATACCAACTTCCCACTCAATGATGGTCATCAAGCCGACATTGACAATATCTACTTAGATGAGTGGGACTGGGAACGTTTCGCGCAAAACGACAATTCATCCGTCGCCTCTGTCGACAATGCCATTTTGCCTCGACACAACGCCATAGGGGACATCTACGTCCCTCGCAATGAAGGCGAACGCGGATTCTTTATTATGCGATTCCGTGAAGAAATCCTACAGGACGAAATAGACCGTTTCGTCCTTGCCAGAAGCGGTGCTCAGCCTATTGACGCGCACGATCTCGCTGCTATCGAGATGGTCGAAGCCATGCGTACCGGCGGTCAACTCAATAACATGCCCTATGCACTATGGGACAACATTGTCCGACACGACTGGAGCCGTTCCGGTAACTGTGTCTATACAGTTGTCATAAACGGTACACGATATAGAGGAACGGGCGAAAGCCTAGTTCTGCGATTGTCTGGCTTCCCGCGCGCTGCTTGGGAGTACTGGGCGCACCGACCTTCTACCAGCCGAGCCCATATTCAGGCCTTTATGGAAAATCATGGGCCTGGGGGGTTCTTTCGCATGATTATGTGGCACCTTCTGCCTCAAGAAAGGTGGCTCGAATTATGGGCCGAATACAGGGCCTCGGGACGAGGCTGATTTAGGGAGGAGGTACTGTAGTGATACGAAGACTTTCCGCCAACTCTGGCCCATGTAAAATAGAAGAGCCTCAAAGATGTGATTCTGTGTGCTGTCAGTGTGTGGCAGCGTACCGCACCACCCAACACCACCCCACACAAATACAACACCACACAGCACACCACATCATCACCCACCAAAAGCGCTCTCTATAGACAAGTTTTCCTTAGTAGAATAGCCTCTCCTTAGTAACTAAATAACTATATATAGGCAGCTCCTTTGCCACTGAATTGTAGCTTAGCTTAGAGAATGCCTCACGCAATATTGGATTAGGTAACTTATACTTTCATCTTCGATATCAACAAGGAGTCGCGACCTTACGTCATCAAGACATCGAGTAGTATTAAGAAGTAGTCGCTAAGACAGGTGAGTATTACATAACCTCTGCGTAGCTCCGAGACGCTGGATATAGTTAGGCCGCTACGGTTACTGGATTAATAAGGTAAAAGACTTGATAATCTTTGCGATCAAGTTGGAGTCTCCTTAGAAATAGTAGCTCTGGCACTTAACAGTGCTGCTGTCTGCATCCGTTGCGATGGCAGTTCACGCAGTGGCGAGACGGGCAAGGATGTTGGCAGAGCGGGCATAACTAGTATCGCTAAAGGGGCACAGGGCATTTAGCTAAAAGCGCATTCCTCCTTAGGCAGAGTTTGCAGATTCAGCAAGCGCAGCAAACGCGCTTGCCAAGTATGCAGCAGAACCGCCTGTATGATTCCGTGGGGAATGGCTGGTGACATGTATAACGCAGTCAACAGAAAGCTTTGGTGAGCACGGTGAGCGGTAGCGCAGCAGCGGTGAGCATTGTGAGTCAGTTTGACTTCTGAGTCAAGTTGCAACGTCTCCTGTTCCAGACTACAAGTCAATAGAATTACAAGTTGGGCTAGTCACAAGCTACTTCAGTCACAAGTCGATTCGGTCAAGAGGCTGTTTCGTTACAAGTTCAAACAACTACTTTTGTACTGGGTTTTGTCTTTTCAGCTACTAGTACAACAGAAGTTTCCATAAGAGTTCCAGACAAGGTCAAACAGATCTTCTTCTTCTTCTCCTTCTACTCGATCGCCTGCCAGACTCGGAAGAGAGGGGCGATGGCAGTCATAGGTGCGGGAAAGCTGTAGGTAGAGAACTGTCCATGAGTCGTCAGTCTCCTTACAACATCTGTGCATATCTGTGTATCGCTGAATCTTTTGACTTACAAATCCGTCTTGTGTCAACTTGTGCACAGCTGTGTAACTCTGTGCCCACGTCTTCTGCAAACAGCAAAAGTATTGATCACACAAATACTGACGGATATACGTACAACATAAGCAATAACTATCTTCGAAGCTATCAACAGTAGATCTGGCTGTTGACTTATCTCTTCTCACATAGCAAAAAGAATAACCTTTCCTGACTTAGATTCTATCCCAACTAACTGAACTAAGTAACAATAAGGAAACTACATAGTACCCATAAGACAAAGGCAAGAGCAAAGGTAATCTCAGTAATGGTCAAAGTTCAAGGCCATTACACTCTCGCCTGTTCTTCTATTTTTGTAAACATAAAAGATGTAAGAGCCGTGGAACGTTGTATTGATAGTATAGTATATAGATTACAATATACTACCTAAAATACAGTACAAGGCTTTTAGGTGGGATCAGTCAGAGAGTATTATGCTTCGCGACTATGTGTATCGCATAAGGTAAACTACTAACTTACTAAATGTAATATGTAAACCGCTTATAGGAGCGAGTCTAAGGGTATTACTTAGTATTATAGCTAGTCCAATCAAGGGCGCTAATCAGGAGATAGGGAGGAGAAGCGTGTTCCATAATTCATGAGAGGCGAAACTTGCAACTAATCTAGCTGCATTATATAGACGTCGGGATTGGGTGGCGAAACCAACCCGTCTGAGCGTCTCAAGGGCTCATAGGGAGACCTCTGGGATACAACCTATCTTCGGAACGAAAGGACAAAGATGGAAGTGACAAAATGACAAAATGACAAAGTGACTAAGGTTTCTCAGTCACTTTGCTATTTTCAGCACAAACTACAAAGTGACAAAATGACAAAATGACAAAATGACAAAATGACAAAATGACATAGTTTTCTATGTCACTTTGCTATTTTGGATGCAAGTGATAACAGAAAAAGGGGAACTTGCCAGACTCGAACCAGATACCAATAATTAACTAATCTTTTCCACTGTTGTTACGACATGGTGGCGAACTATAAAATTACTGCACAGGTTCGAATTAGCACAAGGAAAAAGGGTAAAGTATGAGATACTTACAGAAGATGACCCAGTATGCGACCTACCATTGATCGACTACTTGACCAACACCTTGATCATCACCTGACCAACGGTTGAAACACAGTTGACCAACAGTCGATCCAGCTTGTAAATGACTCAATATAACTCAATAACATGGTGGCAAATACCTTTGCTTGCGCACCCAAACATCTATATAAACCAGCCTTTCTGGCTGTGAATTGTATTTGCCACTAGACTTCTGATTCACGCAAATTAGATCAGTAATTGCAACTACTTCCATTCCGACTTCAAGATAGCATTAGCTATCCTTTGAGTTGAGGAACCCAAAGTTGTCGCGGGCAAGTAATGTCATGAATGACTTCAGCCTCCCGTCCGTGACAAGTAATCAGTGTCACGTAATACACGTATCACAGTACAAGCCGTTGTAATTGGGATCCTAGCACAAGTTATTAAATGACTTATTACGTAAGACGGGACTGCTATTTACCTAAGGTGAGAGACAAGGGTAGCTAATCCTTGAGAAGTCTTGCACTCAAGGTAGCTTCGGAATTGAGAGGTAATCAAAGGGTGAAATAAAAGTCATAAGAGCTATTACAAAAGGGGCAAATTGCCAGCTATATATACTTATCTAGAATGCGTAGCTGTCCAAGGGAGGCGAAGTGTCCCAAGGGCAGGTGAAGTAACTGAAGCAAGTGAAGTGAAGTCCTGAAGCGAAGTGGTGAAGTGAAGTCATGAAGTGGTGAAGTGAAGTGCTGCAGTGCTGAAATTACTGAAGTGAAGTACTGAAGTGAAGGGACGTAACTGAAGTAGCCGAAGTCAACTTGGGCATGGAGCTAACTGGACAAGTCGGGACGAGAGTCTTATGCAACAGCAAGTATGTATGTCGCTGCACTAATCGAACAGGTTAGCTATTCCTAAGTCGAAGTGGTAAAGTTAGTAATAGTGAATCTTGATCTGATTTGCGTAATTCATAAGAGGGGTGGCAAATACAATTCAAAGCCAGAAAGGCCGGTATTTATACGTGTTTGTAGGGAGTCTAGTACTCCCATAATACAATACTCCTGTGATCAAGTCTTGTACAAAAGCTGATCACTAGATGATCACAGGTTGATCACAAGATGATCACACATTGATCATTATATGATCACACATTGATCATGATATGATCATATGATGATCATAGTCTGGTCGAGAACTCGAGATCTAGTCGATAGTTGTACGGAGAGTCATTTGGTGTATCACGTGATAGTTATGATTTGGTGGAGCGAGAGAAAGCCGCGGGAAGGATGAAACGCGTGTCGACGTGTACGGTGACTGGTTTCGCAACAGAAGTTGTGAAGTTCAGAAGTTCTGGAATTCAGAAGTTCAGAAGCTTGAAGTTGTGAAGTTGGGGAGAAAAGCGGTTATACCAGAGAACAGTGACGTAACAGTAACGATTTTGATACGTCGTTACCGTCAACTAACTATGGTTCTCACTTCTCTACAATCGACGCGTACGGAAGATGTTGGTTCTAGGATAACCGCATGCCACAGTGTGATAGAACGCAGGCGCAAAAGACAAGAGAGCGAGGGACGTTTCTCTTTCGGTCTACACATCATTGCACGTCGGCAGCAAGAAGTTCACCCAACCCGTTTTGGGGGTGGGGGGTTATCTCTCCAACGAATGGATTTTTGGCGCTTTTTGAGCTGAATATTCACGAAACATCCCGTTCCGGCCATTTTTATCCTGGGTGCTAACCAGTAGGTGGGTTTTTGGCTCTTTTCGAGCTGAGTATTCACGAAACATCCCGTTCCGGCCATTTTTATTCTGGGTGCTAACCAGTAGGTGGTTTTGGGCAAGATCGCAGAAGTCAACGCCCGACCCGGGAATCGAACTCGGGCCTGACAACTTTGGCTAAGTAGATGAACTTTCCCGGAGGAGGTCCATCCCACTATACCGTTTGGTCTTGCGGTGAATCTTCTCATTACCATGCTACATACTGAATCTCTCCCCTTCTCCTAACCTCTTCCTTCTCCGACCACGTGACTCACCCAGCACTTTTTGGCGGTTGGCGGTGATGTAGGGGAGCTCGTAAGAGGTACTACTCAGCCCAGAGTACATGCGTGAGACAGGATGATGTTTGTTGCCTGCTGCTATGCTACTACAGCTTTTGCATGCTGTACGCCTCCCGTGCGTTGAACGAGTCTGCCGATACAAACAACAACCGGCGGGGCCGCGTTATACAATATACATGGCCACCGAAAATCTACCTTTGCACGAGCATCATTTCTGACAGAAGGCAGTCAAGGACCGATCTCAAAGCCAAGGTGCGCGTGTGTCTTTTGGCATAACGGGGCGTATTGTGTAACTTTGGAATCGGTTGTATGGTGTGGAAAATATGGATTCTACGTAGGAATATGTATATGGTTTTTACAGGTTCTCGTGTACCGCAATGACCAGTGCCTTGTATTCGTCCGGCGTACATTCAATTTCGTCCGGTAGGAGCATCATAGAGCTGCGAAGGTGCTTGGCGTCGTTGCCGTCATCCTGTCCCGCGAAAATCCTCTCTATAGCGTCCCGTCGACGCTCGAGCGGCCACTCGACCAACTCCGATTCTGTAGCGTTCATCAATACATTCACGAGAAGGTACGCCTTGATGCATGTGTACTTCTCCTCGTGGGCGGGAAGCGAAACCCCACGAGGGCGTTTCTCGATCAAACGAGTTGTTGGCAACCATTCCAGTATGTCGGAAAGTGTAGGTGCAGGGGCACCAGGGTGTGCAAATGATTTGACAGTAGTGGTAGTTGTGGTTGTAGCACGAGCAAGAGCTTGCGCCAGAACTCGATTCGTATACTCTGGACCCGTAGCGGATTGAAGCATCTCGTAGTACCGTTCGATTCGGTGCAACCCTTCCGAGTTGTCCAGGTCGTTCAGCTCCCGCACAGCAGCGGTAAACAGCGTGTCGGGGTCGATTCCGGGTGGATGAAGTTTACTGTAGCCGTGTAGCTGAGTTTGTGCAGAGCAGAAAGTCAGACCTTGCATTCCGAAAAGGTAGGTGTACAGACAAAGAAGCTTACCAGAGATAATAGCTTGATACCCACCTGGAGTGGTTCAGCATAAATGTCCTTCGCGGAGGTTGCGAACCTGATTGCACTGCGAATGACTATCATAGGACGAGCAATGGACCATCGAGGTCCAGGACCGCCAGAACTTGGAAGTTGTTGTAGGAAAGGATCATTATATGGGTCTGTGACGGGAAAAAATCAGGTCATCCGCGGTAAACGAAAAAAGGCGAAACGTACTACGACATACCCTTCGAGTCTGCGCGGCAACGGATCCACAAATCAATCGTCCAATCAAGCAAAAACCATGCATTGTTGTCCACCGCCTCTTCGTCATCGTCTTCTTCCGCCTCAGTTAAGGGACTCGAACTCAGCGCATGTAAAGAGCGTGCTCGTCCAGAGCGATCGTCGTCTTTTGGCTTTGCCGCCTTTTCCTTCTTGATCCGAGTACCTCCTCTACCACGACCTCGGTTTCGACCTGATGACCTCCCGTTCGCATTGCGACTTGCAACAGCCATAATATCCGCTTCCAGCTCATCCTCTTGATCGTCGTCGTCTTCTGAGTCCCCAGCGAGCTTGCCTCTGTGCCAATAACCATTCTCGTTCCATCCTACATCATTCTTCGACTCGAGCACGAGATCCCACACACCACCTGTCGCAGCGGCCACCATTTTATTGGCGAACTTGTAGACGTTATGATTGCGGACGGTGTAATCGGCACGCGTCTGCGCAGACCGGCGTTCGCATGTCGGCAAGCAAGGGGCAAGTAGTCGCGTTGGGTTGTTGATTAGTCGGGAGAGGGAGAGGAGAGTCATGTTCGCCAATGCGACTTCACGGTCGTTGATTACCGATTTCCCGCGGACTGTCAAACGTTTGCGGAGCGATACGAAGAAGAGGATGTGCATGTGTGCGCTACAGTCGTGTCCGAGAAATCAGTAAGACAAAATGCGGAGTAGAGTGCCCGCAGACTTTCATCGGAGAGATGATGGAACTCTGCATGAATATGCTTACTCGATTGGACGATAACCATGGTCTAGGTGATCATAAAGAGATCTAATCCCTTCATGTACTTTGTATGGTCCGATGCTGGTATCAGGAAACGGCGGTCCGTGGCAGCGTCGAGGGAACGAAGAACTCACCTTTTCCATCATCAAAGTAAACGTTTGCATCGAGTTGCGCATCGTACGAGTATAGCTTGTCTGACGCCATTACTGCGGGGCAGGAAGGAAAGTTAGATGTTCGGATAAGAGCAAGATATCGAAAATTCAGATCCGAAGAGAGCTTCAACAACATAGAGACAGTAGTATTGACATCCTCGAACCCGAAGCTTGGCAGGAAAGGTGCTTCCCATCAAAACACCTACATGAACGCCGATCGCTGAGCTTCAGCTTTCAGCTTTTGGACAGCTTGCGAGAGAATCCTTCAACATGATGCAGTCAGTATTCATCTTCTCCTGCGTCTTTCACGAGAACAACCAAGTACGGAGACCGGATACCTATACTAAGCCAGGTCGGGTATCAGATCCGAGTCATCCTTATCTACCTCGCTAGGACTACGGCCAACCTACCGTACAACTCATCATGGATAACGTGTCTACTGCACCTGCAGCCTCGAAGTCAGCGTCGAGCAAACCTAAACCGATATCGACGTTATGTGCTGTGCATAACCCGCAGGGAATTATCGCACATTGGACAAAGCCCGGTCAAATCGTAGCATGGAATATGGTTGGGCAGGTCGCGTTTGGGGAGACACTCAACGTGACGATTCTGGTAAGCTGCTTGCCTGACCTAGTGGCACCTTTGTTTGATAAGCAATGGTCCTCCATAGACACCGTACACACCACCTCCAAAAGAGCATGAACGGATTGCCATCAAGTCCCGTCCGCCGCCGCCCGCTTCGTCCGTTGTTGTTCACGAAGAAACGGAAGAAGCACCTTCTATTCCTCCCGAGTTTGACAGAATACCGTGCTGGATAGACAGATTCCCGGTGGAGACGCAGAGAGACCCGGAGGTTCATCTAGAGATGTCGCAGCTGTTACTGAAACTTAGTACGTATCGTTTACACTGTGAACGTGACTTCCTATTCTGACGAGCTGACGTGAAACTGTCATCTCGGACTGAAGGAGAGCCTAGTATGCTCTTTGGACCTAAAGATCCAGGTCTAAAAGCCATTGCGTGGTCACCCAAAGGTCTAGCTCCGCTTGGAGGGTCGGTCTCCTCTTTTCTTCTTGCTCAGCTGGGCGACGCGACGTTAATGTTTCATGTTATAACAGATGCCTACTAGCTGTTTTGGAGACGAACTTGAATCTGACCGTACGAGGAACACAAAGAGACCATATCCTGGGTGTATGGGAGAACGTGAGTAATTTCAAGTTTGTCAGTTCATCTACTGACTTTTGGCAAAATCTTGGTCAGACCTGTCAACTTAGCGAGGAAACTTTCAAATTGTCCTCAAAGATTGCGGAACAAAGCAGTGGTGCGAAAAGAAGTTCCACCCTCTCTGATTTCGCCAGAGCCACTGAGCTGTTGTTTCAATGTAAGCTCGAGATACTCTTACAGGGTCTCCACCTCTATCTGAAATTCTAGTTCTGAATAGGTATCGCCTGGTCTGATGCGCCAATACTGCCGGCACCATGGGGTCCCAGACCGCATGATAGTCTTCTGGCTGTAGGAACTCGGCTGGGATCAATAGCGCTCTGGCAGTACGTCACCTGTCCCCTATCTTATGCCTTTTTGAACTAGACTCCTTGCATCGATTGTAGCCTCAATCCTCAGCGAAAGTGGGTGAGAATATGGTGCGAAGTGGTGAAGGATCAGTGGATTACGAACGTGGTATGGTCAGATTGGAAGACGACGGATTCCTCGACGGGTGAGCCTGTCCTCCTGTTCCTTTCCACATCTGTCTTTTAACACCCCGTCCATCTACTCTTAGTCTCTAACGAGCTCGCTTTCACATGTGATGATGGCTCGGTTCATACGATGGGCGTTGAACTCGAGTTTGGTGAAGACGGCAATCACTCTAGTGTTCTTGTGCAGGAACCGATAACGCATAGTCCTGCTAATCAATATGCTGTCACCGGCTTGCGATATGTGCATGTAAGGCATGGTAATTTCCATAATGCTCGATCGGATGCTGATCCCATCATTTTACATACCCCAGCGAGAACTGGTCTGTACACGGACGGGCCAGGTGCAGGTCTTCAGTAAGGACAGACCACACGTCGAGGAGATTCGGCTTCCCAGAATCGGTTCTTGGCCAAGTTGCTCTCCGTACTCGCCTTGCAATGGTAAGTTATTTTTCTGCGATGATCGCTACTCGCACATTACAGGCTAATGTTCGAACGCTTCCAGGCATTGGCGCTCTACCCGGAGGACGTATTTTGGTCAGCCTGTATTCGGGAGAACAGCATGTAATCCGGTTTGAAAGAGGCAAAACAGTGCTGGATCACGAGGCGTCTGCAAGATTCAGCGAGGGTATGAGACGCAGTGTCGAACAAGCCGACGTACATGACGAGGAAAGCCTTAGTCGGAAATCTCCTAGAATTACCGGATTCACCCTTGCGCCATCGACCGTCGGAGACAGAGGATCAACCCTGTTTGCCTGTATGCTAGAGTAAGTCGATGTCCTTGATAATTTCTAGTTCTCGCTAAGTCATCTCTCGTTATATGCGGTCAGACCTGCCAATTTGCAAGACTTTGAGTTCCCAAAGGACAATAACCGAAAGCATATCTTGGTTCTTGGCAATCTCGCTGCAGATTATTTCCCGCCTCCGGAGGAGCAGAGCACAGACGACGAAACAGACCCTGGAGGTTCCGCAAGCGAGCAATGTAAGTTTTGCTGATGAGGGATGCCCCCGTCATATGCTGATATCCGATCACGCTCGGTAGACGCTGCTCTTCAAACAGCTTCCGCTATTCTCTTGCCATTCTTGCCAAATACCGTACCACCGGACACCCTCCAGAGACTGGTTCACACCAGCCTGCATATTGGGAACCCGGTAACACCAAATGACCAGCCAAGAGCGATCACTAGAGAGGTGCTCTTGGAACATCTCAAGTACTCTTGGATGGATAGTGAAAAGGCAAAACTCTTCCAGCTGAAAAATGTCTGGCGGATGTGGAACGAGGTGGGTGCTTGACTGCCATTCAATCGATCGCACGTCTGAGTTCTTCGTCTCTCCGCAGTCACAACCTAATTATGAACCGGCTTCCAATCCGTTCGCCTCAGCGACTCACTGCGGTCCGATGGAGGTCCTTCTAGAGCCTCTTTTTGTGTACCTTGCCGGCGTCTGTATACTCCCTGGAGCAGGCAAGTTGCAGAGCTAATTGTCACGCATTTTCAAAGGGGGTCATTGCTGATATGCCTTACGACACTACAGATCAAACCGCAAACATCGATCTGATACTACGTATGCTACGACTGGACACGGGCGAGCAACCTACCGAAAGCATACAAAAATATGGCCGCATACTCAAGGATTTCTTGCCAGAGGGAACCAACATCATTGAACGCACAGACGAGAGCTGTGTCATTTGTTCTGGAAATATACCCTTCGTGGTTGACATGTCAAAAGTCGTGCCAGATATGTGTGTCAAGAAGCACGTTTGGGGTAAGTCTCAAGCACGATTCTATGAAGAATTCTCCGCTTACTACGTTGCATTGGGCTCCATAGGGCGATGCTCAATTACATACCAGCTGATTACAACACCTTTCTCGCGCACTTGCTCGACATGTTACTCGAAATCCATGATGCCAAAGCCTCACACAGATACGACATCTTGGTCGATAGAACAGGATTTGTTGGAAATTGCGACGTCCTGCCCGAGATGTGGAGGTGTCTGGAGAAGTGTTGTATAAAAAAATGAGTACGACGTCTAGGAATATCGTGCAGGACGAGTATGGCAATCAAGTATGACATCATGATCAAATTGTGCAAAAATTGGCATGTCATTAAGTCGCATTGGTTGAAAACGATTCAGATGATTAACAAGGAGTATTAAAGGTCTTGATGGACGTTGTCGCCACTCGTTGATCGCTAGCTGCGTGTACGAAAAACGGCAGCGATGGCAGTTCCTTTCTTTTCCGATTGACATACAACATCAATGCAGGGTGGCAAACAAAGTTAAATACGAATCGTGTATCTTAACGACGCAGAAGACGGAACAAACGCAGCCCCGAACAACGTTCCAGGTAGGTCGACGCCAGTATTCTTCTGTGTCGATGCAGGCTCGATCTATCGCCGTCCGGACACAACGCAGCGCCTGATCCTCTACTTCTTTCCAAACGAATCTTGGAAAAGCGGCTTTGCAAATTTATATTTTTGTGACGCCTGCTTCTGCTGTTCTTGCATTATTGCCTGTTTCTGCTTTTCTTCCTCCTGCCGGAGGATCGCCGATTGTTTCTGTTTTTCTTGTAGTCGCTGTTGTATGAATGCTTTTTGCTGCATCTGATTATACCGCGTTTCTTGTTCTACCTGATGCTCGCGAGTCGGTTGATGTTGTCCTCTCGGTCGTTGTAACGTCCCACCGCCAATAACTGGTGTCGGTACGCATCTACCCGGTAAAGTGTTTCGCCCCCCATGACGGCTGAGTAGCATTTTTGTTGCATCCACCTTATGAGATCAAAAGAGGAGCAAGAGCAAGCAACTTTGCTTAGCAAGGCATCCGCTTGTGGAAATTGGGCTGAAAGAGATAGAGAGAAGCACGTACACCATGTTCCAAAGTCGCCAAGCGCCAGTATCCGCCCTGTCCAGGATCATCTCCTCCCCTTTTTTCCTTTACAAAGAGATCGTTACTCGTCAGCGAGTGACGGACAGAGGCTTTCCAGTTTCCTGATGACGGATGACGGAAGTAGGTGAATCGTTCGGAGATTGCTTCGTAGAGCTGCCAAAGTCGTGATTTCGTTTGTGGAATTTAGTCCTGTAAGGGGGCGGAACGCGAAGAAGGACCGACGGTACTCACCTGTGACAAAGTAAGTTTCTTCTGCGGGCTACCGACAAGCGCATACGTGATCAAGACCGTGAAAGTGTACGGTGGACGTATAGCTACGAAAGCGAACGCCGAGTCGAATCAGCAAGGCTGCCAAAACAGACGAAATCGACGGATAATGCGAATGCCATGTGGAATTCGTGTACACTTACGAGCGACGACGACAGGAGGAGCAACGAGGCGACCAGCCGGCAACGCATGTTGAACCCTTCGTCCGCGCGCGATCATGTTCCCTCCTCTTTCCGCCAAACGAGATCCATCTTTCACTCCACGACCCTCCTCCTGAATATCAAGCATGTTAAACCCTATATTCATCCCATCAGCCGAAGCAGGACTGGTGATTCCTCCTTCCGTAGTCCACGACCCAGCTGCTCGCGAGGTCCGCGATCCTGCCGCTGACAAAGGACTATGATGGACCGGAGAGAGCTGATAAGGATGGTATCTCTTTTGTGAGATCGCCATCAAGGGAGAAAGTCGGTCCTGATCCTGTGGCTGCGTGTAGTTTATCTTGCCAAGATCAAGCGGAGGAGGAGGGATGCACAATGCCCTTAACGGCGGTGGAAGACGACCATCATGACGGTGAGCATTGTTTGTGAGAAGCTGTTGCTGTTGCTTCGAGGGAGGCGAGGCGGGATAGTATACGATGGTTTTGACAGAAGAAAGTTGTTCTGTGCTGAATTGATGATCCGCTGGTGAGTTGCTAGCTGATTTTGCGCCGTTTCCGTGATTGTCATGATTGTCGTGCTCATTAGAGAAGTGATCGTTGGAGAAGGAGGAGGAGTGTCGGATCGGAGGTAACGTTATGCCCTCATCATCGTTTGCAGAATGGGTAGGACCAGGCGAGAAAGGTGGTGGAGTCATGACAGTCGTTACGATTTGGTTCCAGTTCATCCATTGAAAGTTATCTCCTAGAACGTCCTTGATCGATGGTAGCCCACCTTCCTTCTCCCCTCCCACCACTCCACCATCAAGCTGACGACACGCATCCAGATCCAGCTTTACAAACTCCTCTCCCGGCGGACTGATCGGCAACGATTCCGGGGAAGGTAAAGAACGAAGGGAAAGAGCAGTAACACCTTGTCCTCCGTAGATGGGATGAAGCAAAGCCCATTCCTCTGGGAATAACTGGGATAAGATAATTGCCTGTTGATCCGTCATACATTCGGGTTTTGGCGGTACTGCTCCCGGCTTTTTGTTCCGTCCATGTTTTCGCGAGCTGGTGGTGGTGGTGTTTGTATCGGGCAACAGAGGCGGGAAGGGTGGAATTTGGTGAATGGGTTGTTGTGCCGGTGTCAGGCCGCGTTTTTGTGTTTGTAAGTGTTGGAAGTGCGATGAGGAGGAGGAGGCGGTCGACGGGATTGCTAGTCCTCGGGCGGCACCGCTGGAAGTACGGTACATCCTTGCTGCAGTAAAAGGGAGGCTTCAGGGTCGGATTGGTATGAGATGAGCGTGATGGCGCAGTGAATATGCTGCAACGCTTGTGTTGAACTGTCAGATGCTGGTTTCCGATTGAAGAGCGGAAAGGTCGTTGCTCTTGATAAATAGTGTGATCAGACCACCAACCTGAGCTTGAGGCAAGAACCGTCTTTACCCAAACCACAAGTCCGAATATCTATATAAGCAGAAATGAAGATGAAATAGGTAAACAACGAGCTGGCCTGCGATACATTACGCCATTATCTGATCCAAAGCAAGTCGCTTGACGCTTCCCGAATCTGACACCTTTCAAATGGTCCTTTCCCTTGTAATTAATCGAATTCCTTCAACCGCCAATCAACCCGCAGCGCAGCGGGCAAAGATGCCTGGGAGCGAATCAAAGACGGTGTTGCGCATTTCCAATGATGTCGAAGTCATGTAGATGGGAAGGGTTTGCAGTCACTGTGTACGAGAGAGTATGGTAGATTTGCGTAGCAAATAGGAGGTAAAGTAGAGTTCAAAGGAAGACAAGCCCTGGCGGGTTCACATCCATCCGGGCGTGCGAGCGATCGACAGACTAATGAGTTTGAAGCATCATAGTTGATGCGTCATGTACATGAAACGCCAATATGATAATAACCATATTCTACTCACCATTCCTATCCTCTCTATCTTCAGTTTTGGATAGTATTCTCCGCATTACATGTCTGCACAGCTGTCTGCACCCACACAAGGACCGCCTCAAACCTCTTACGCATCTCGCATCATTATCGGCCTGGAAGAAGCTGGCCTCAACATGGACACACCCAACTCCTCCAACCCGGCTAGTGATACGGAACCGTACCAGGAGCGGATTTTATTAGACGACAACGGCGAGGAGGTGGAAGTACGTTCACTTCTTTCCCTGTCCTTCCCTTTTCCCTCCTTTCCTGCTGGTAGGCTGTCTGACATTACCTTTGCGATATAGCTCCAGTACGAAGAACCATACGAGCCGTCTCCGTTCCAGCAGGTTCAAGGCCGTCAGCAACAGCATCATTACCAGCAACAGCAGGTCACAGGTCAGAAGGATCCACGAGGGTCGTACATGAAGAAGGAAGGGAAGAATGCTGTTCCGGTTATTGATGGTGATGTGTTGACGAGGTGGGATTTCGGTACGTGCTCTGTGCCCCCTTTCCCTTCCTTCCTGCTATTCTCCCTTCTCCTCTACGTCTCTTGCTCTGCAATCTAGTGTGTCGAGGCAGTCAACCTTTGGACACCATTACTAAAACCCGGTCTCTATACGTGTTGGCATGGCATAGAAATCGGTGATGTGCTAGCAGACTCGGCAGCAACGAGCAGTGTCATTCTTCCCGGCTCTCCTTTATCCGCGGCACCAGTCGCGTCGGCTTCTCTTCCACCACCTCCGACACTCGAAGCTCAACCATCACTGCAACCGCAATCGCAGGCGGCTCCGCCAGGTCCACAACAAGCTTCCACGGAACCTCTTCATCCAGCGAAGTAGTACTTTTTCTCTCACATCACTCTCGCGAGCCTTCCATCATGCAGGACAAAGCAAATCAGAGCGTTCTCGCGGTGGAAGGGAGATTCGGTCGGAGAACGGAGGGATCTGTAGAAACAGTTTGACGAAATATAAAGGTTGTAAATTCGCACGCACGCAAGCAAGAGCCGCCATCCACCATGGACTTTATCTATCAATCGTTGTGCAGTTCCAATCGATTTCCGTGTTCCTCCTATGAAATCTCGCTACAGATATTGATATATCGCAAGACTGCGTATGCGTATGGTCTGATGACGCTCTCTCGTTGATATCCCTAAATATTTAGCGTAGTATTCCAAGTCCGCCACCACATGACACCCCGCGATGCATTTGTATCGATCCTTCTAACGTTTTTGATTCTGGCCTTCAATCAATGTCTATCCCGACTGCTCTTCCATGTCGTCTTGGTGCGTGGGTGTGGGGAACACTGACAACGGTTCCGTGTATGTCGCCATGCAAACTGGATATCCAGTGAGTAAGGGATCTGTTGATTATCCACTCCCTGCCGAATGTCACACGATGCCGCGGTAAAGGTCCTCAAGAGATAGTATGATGATAGAGTACCGTACGAAGCGAGTGCATGAGCAGCAAAGTCCGCCCTGTACTAGACCGTTTCCCTGACGATTGCTTTCGGTACCCTGGATGACACCACTTGTGGTCGTATGTTCGGGTCGGAAAAATCTCTGTATAATATGATACGGGACCATAGGTCTTGGAAAGATACCACGCATGCACCCACCGTGCCCATGATGACACTACTAGTGTATAACTTCTTCAATCTGTACCTGTTGCACACCTAGCCTGCACTGACCGCCATATATCATGTTAGCACAGCATCACAGGATCATACTTGAAAACTGTATTCGATTCAACCAAGATGACCTCTGTTCTACCGCGACGGTGATCTGCTTTCACAGCTGACATCACATGCCGCGAGGCAATAGGCGGAATCGTCTTGATCGCTGTTCGCTGTCGTCTGTATGTTGAACCGGACACCAATGGGTAAATGACATTTGCTTCAGTCGTTGAAAAGACGGCGGCGTCCCGACGTACGTCTAGGACCATGATCAAGGCATACCGATGAGGATGCGAACACTGAGCTGGCAGTCTTTAGGCGTGTTTGGCCTAATGCAATATAGCAATGCATAGCAGTCTACAACAGTCGCTGCATCCGAAGTTCAACCCCTTGATGTTTGATACCACATCGTAAACAAACGAAGCCTCCTTCCTCCTTCGATCGCTCCTCCAGCCACCATTCCAACTACGTGGTCTTTGATTTCCTGTTTCCCTGCGACCCTGTTTGCTTGCGTTTGTCTCCAAGACTGATGGTTTTGTTTATTCCACCAGCTCACCTGCATAGCCCGTGATTTCCCCACCATCATTTGCGACCATAGCCAAAGCAGCGTTCGAGCAACCGATTGGCGAACCCTGCAGTCATTTCAGTCAGTCTTGCTGCATAAAATGAAATGGCCTCGCTCGAATCCGAGGACGAGTTTGGAGATGGCCAATCGTTTGAATACAACGAAGCTTTCGAGTCGCATCTTCGGATAATCGAGTCTCAGCAGGCAGCAGTCCCGGTCCTTGCTGTCTCGCCGACAACCACCTCGACCTACCTAACAGCAGACAGGGCCTCTGCAACGAGAAGGAAATTGGAACACTTGGATATTTCCCTGGAAGCGGAGGCGACGGATAGCGACCTAGTCGATGAGTTGGTCGGAGCGGAAGACCAAGAGCTCCTGGATGTGCTTAACATATCCGGGTCTCAGGCGTCGAAGTATGAAGAAGAGTTGGTTCAACAGGTAACCCAACTTATCCCCGCCGCTGCAGGAGCGTCAAATACACAGACGCCAAAGAATAGCGAAGCGGCACAAACCGGTAACGCACAGGAGATAGTACTGGATCCTATCATTGAAGGCGAAGAGCCTGGCACGCGGAAACGAAGTTTGTTCCAAAAGTTCCGGAAAAGAGGGTTCTTCAGTGTGACGGACCTTGTCGCTCCTTCATGGTGCGAAGTTCAGGTATGTTGCCTTACGAGCTCCCCGGTGAATCGCTTCTGATGCACATTGACATTTATGTAGTTTGACTAGTACGTATCTAATTTTCGAAACGAAACCTTGTTACCATCAATTGCTTACTCAATGCGCAAATTTTTCCGTACGTCAGCCGACTCCGCTCAAAATCGTATCTTCCTGTCGCTGCTCGCCCGGACACTTTCCAAACGTCAACCGGCGCTGTGTTAGTCGTCAACAAAGAAATCGCTGGAACAGGCGAAAAGATTATGCGGAAGGGAGAACAAGTTCACAAAAAACTTGAGAGGGAGATTCATCCAGTAGAGGTTGAAGTTAAGACAGATAGCAGAGAGGACGTGTGGGGTCTCAGGTATGCGTTCTCTACTGTTCGCATATGGCGGGCGGATGACTGATCTTTCACTTTCACGGGCGTAGATTTCTCAACATGCTTGCAAGCTTGGAAGCCCTGATGACTTTGGGAAAATGCAGGGAGCTTCCTGTTGTCGGATTCGTGAAAGGATATATGCTAGTTGGCGTGATCGTAAGTAAATCTGCTGTTTACTTCGATAGGGAAAAGACTGATGTCACGGCCCATATAGGATGAAATTACGAGGAAGCCATTGGTAACTTACAACAAGAACAAGAGTCTCTTGTTTTCTTCACAAGCTTTGACAGACTGTCCGACCGTCTTGCAAAATCCTCCCTCTCATGAAAAGAAAGCCGGACCAGCCAAGTCTGACAAAATCGCCTTGAAGCGCACGGATAACGGCAAGAAATCCGACGGTCCACGATCCTCGCCTCAAAAAACGCTTTTTGCCTTCTATCGCCCTCTGCGGGCTCGACCAGCATTACCTAGAATTTCGCATGACCGCACACATGTGCTTTATGTCTCCGACTCCAAGACCAGAGCGGGCGGTACCATGCCGAAGGAGGAAAACAGCAACAACGGCAAGATGCAGCTGATGCTGTACAAGGAAATGTTGGACGGCATGATTGTGGAAGGTCTGAGGCAGCATGCGAGGGAGCGGAAGAGTCAACAATCAGCAGAGAGCGATTCCACCGATAAAGTTCAAGTTGCTGGAGAAGATCTGGATGAGGACGTGATTTGCATCGATTCAGACGGCAACGAAATGGCTCCATCGGCTCCGACAGAGTTACCGTCGCCTCGCAAGGAGGCAAATACAACCGGAGAGTACTCCGCTTCCACCGGCTCCGCCATAGACCCGTTTACCTGGCCAGAGTTATTCGATCACCTCGCTCTGGACGCAACTCAGCCTTTTACGGAGACATTTCTTGCCCAATCACGCCCTCTCATCGAAGGAAATAGTCTAACCGCCTCCGTTGCGGCAGCCCGCAATCTGCAACAAATGACGAGCTGTTGGGCGGAGTACGTATCGAAACTCGGCTTAGGTACCATCGACCCGACCTTGGATGATGCAGGGCTCGAGGCAGCTCTCAACACGGAAACCGGTGGCAGGAAGATTGGCCGATCAGAGAAGCTGCTCAGTTTGGTCTACCGGAGAGTAGGGAAGTCGGCAAAGAAAAAAGTACGTCAGCCACGATCGGGGACTGCTGACGGACCGATCAAGGATGGTAGTAAAGGCAAGAAACGGCGCAGGCGCGGAAAAGATGCACAAGACGGTGCCCAGGCTTCCCCAGGTCTTCCAACCGAGGGAGATGACCAAGACAAAGCTGTTGCTGCAGGATGGCAGGTCAGCGCTCCTACCCAGTCTCTGAACGCTATAGAGGTCGAGGAAGAGCGGACTCTACGACTCGCTATCGCCGAATCGTTGGGCGCTGCGGTTGTAACAGCAACATCCTACCCTGGTACCTCGAAAGGCAATCAAATCACACCCGAAGATCTCGCAGATGATGACGACGAGCCATTGCCACAGAGCCTGCTACCTTCTGGAACTTTCCGGGAAATTGCGGAACAGCGTCCTTCTGCATCTGCACCTCCCCGCCACCAAGTGATCCAAGTGGCTGGACCATCGCCAATCGTAGAGTCTGAACAAGCGACATCCAATCCAACAGAGGGAGTTGACACGCCCGATACGGATGGAAGCATAATCGGTTCTCATCGATTTGCGTATTCATCCACGCTGCTTGCGGAGCACATCGATAAGGTTCTACAGTTCTGGACGGGAGCACGGGAACCGACGGGTGTCACGATAGAGAATACATCTAGATGTGGCTGGTGCGAGTTTGAGGATGGTTGTGAATGGAGGTAGGTAATTTTCTGAGTATTGTGAGCGTGTGCAGCCCATTAACGCAGCTTCCGCAGGGGTGCGAAAGCGCAGGAAGCTATCAGCAAGAACGAGGCGCTTAAAAGCTCTCGCAGGCCGACGGTCTCATAAGGCGATGAAGAAACAGGGAATGCTTTCGTTGTACACGACAATGCGGAATAAATAAAGAGGACATAGCATCAGCATCAGCGCGATAGTATTTTGATATTTTTTTGCCTTCGAAAGCGCGATAGCAGTCGTCGGTATGTGATGTGCCTACACACACACAGTCGTGCAGTTCGTCAAGCCTGATGCAAGCCGCTTTTATACGATGAACAACATGTTTATTCATATATCTATCGTCCCAATCACTCGCGATCGCTGATACTACTCCTATTCAACCAGGCGCGTCTCAGATCGCTTGCGCGCCGCTGACTCGAGATCAACAAATTGCCATCAAATGTCGATAGTCGCTTGCTACTTCAGTACCTACCTTCAAGCGTACCTTGAGATACTGGGGTGACCGCAACTGCTCGATAAACACTGGAGCTTCTATCGTCTGGTCTCACAACGGTACCTCATCGTGGCCTTTTCCTCATCAGATCAATCATTGGGGACTAGCATGGCGTCTGTTCCGAAGCTGAGAGATTCATCGAAACCAGAGAAGAGGAAGAGTTCGGGACAACAGCATATCGGAAGCACTCCAGTAGATAGCCGAAAGGGGAAAACTTGGAGACGAAAGCGATCTTCACAGGAGAACGTCACTGGAAAGGAAAGATCAGCCACAGACAAGGAGAACAAGTCGACTCCTAAGCAGCACAAATCGTATGTCTTTCTTGAAATGATATTTCCATGCGTGAACTTACTCGCTACACTCTACAGGGAGATACCCAATCACGTTCCCACCCTCGGTAGTCCTTTCGTCCAACAGTTCAACACTTCGTCTCCCGGTGCCGACAGCATTCACTCCTTCCAATCCGCGGAAGCAGCACAAGCTTCTCCAGATTCCGACGCAGGGTACTATTCCGTCGCTGAATCGCTCTCTGCAAGATCCGGTTGCACCTGCACAACCAACATGTCAGACCTTATCATCAACACAGGTCTCGAGGACAATCATATGAAAGGGGTTTCTTTGAAGCAGATTTCTGGCTTGACCGAACAAGAGAAGCTGGGTCCTGCTGTCCTACAGCTTAGGAAACAGCAAGATAGTGTCACTGTGGAGCGAAGTGGACGCATCAGCACCTCATCAGTCAGTGTCGCAAGTGACCAACACGGCTGCCACACTGATCCGTCCGTTCGACCCTCCAAGCCATCTCTCAAGTCAACTGCGAACAATTTTACACCTCTAGCAGATGTCCCACGGAAGAACGGAGCCATGCGGATCAGGACACCCGTCGAAACTGATGGACATCGAGCAATGCCATGCGTCGCGCCTCCAGTTACATCTCTGTCTCCTTTTTCCGAACCGTTTTTCCCTCGGCAGACGCCTAGACTTTCGTCCGACATTTATGACATATTCAACATCAACGGGAACCAAGTGGCTGACTGTACACCTCAAGATTACTTCCTTTACAACTCTAGCATCCCTTCCGATTGGTCTGACAGCTCTGTCTCGGTGTCGTCCGCTGCAGAGGATGCCCAGTTTTTTGCCGATGATGACTACCAGCATGTGGGTTGCTTGAAAGGTGAGTCGCTCCGTCTACAGTGAATTAACCTAACTTACCAGCAGTCCTCCTTCTCTTCTATACAGTTCGGGTTCCTGTATCCTCTCATTCGCTGACAGCACCACAAAAAGAAGATATGCCCTCTGGTGACTCTGGGCTATATCTCGGCGTCATCACCAAGACGAATAATAGCCCCAGCAACAGCGGCGATGATTCGCAAGCTAGTTTTCCACCTGGAAAAAGTTCGACACCTATGATCGGGGAAGCTGAGGCCGAGGCCAACATTTTGACGGGAGAGATGAATGTAGAACGTTTCAAGGTACCGACCGAGTCCTTGTCTTCCCTTCTTCAACTTCCGGAACGCCCGTTTGCCCAGAGCACCGATTTTACGCCTCAAGTGGAACAGCGAGATCCTTTGCAAACGTTCGCGGTCGGCGAACTATCTCAGTCGAAAGGACAGCTCAATCATGACGTCGACGCAACACCTCGGAAGCACATCGTTTCACCCGATGCCGACACCAAGACATTGTCACCACCCGCAGATACTGGCGTGGAATCTGGAACAACATATTATTTGCCTATGGAGAACAAATTTAGAGTTACGAACGATGGACAACCAGAATTGATAGCATGCGAAACTTGCCAGAGCGTGGATCAGCTTTTCACTCGAACCCGCATGTTGCCTTGTCACGTAAGTTTTGCCCTATGCGGACTGTCAGACGCCATCGCAAGCTCATACCGTTCTGTAGCATTGGGCGTGCTTCTCTTGTCTCACAGCTAGCATCAATATCGTCGGTACAAACTACACCAAAGCGAAATGCACATTCTGCCAGCAAACTGTTTCCGACTTCAGTCCCGGCGAACGAGCTCCGGCAGTAACGGAAGACGCAAGCAGGAGGGCGAGGTTGGCTTTGGGAAAGCTGTCGTCTTTTCCTAGCGCACCCGATGATGCTGCAGTCGGAGAGGTCAAGTCACACAGTGCCAAATCTCCGATCATCATGAGGATTGACAATATCGCATGGGATGCCACTCCGGAAATGGTGGAGAGCTTTTTGCCGCCGAATGTGCTCGCCGACACCCTTCAACCTGTTCATTTGTTGATAGATAGACGAGATGGAAAATCAAAGGATTACATGGTTAGTCGCTCGCCTGGACGAATTCTGCCACCAACATTGAACCCCATCGTATCCTCTAGTTTATTGAAGTACAAGGTATAGCAGCCGCTCGAGCGATCCTTCAGCAAAGACAGAACGCCGTATTGGGCACCGGAAGCCGAGCCAGACCAGTGACGATTACGCTGTCAACGGAAGAGAAGTTAGTGGAAGAAGTAAGCTGATTTGCCCAGGGCGGGATATGCAACCACGCTGAGGTCATCTGTCGGTCTGCATCCTCAGCTGCGACCAGAGTCTAGGGGCGAGATTATGGGCCTGCTTGAGCTCTGCAACGCCGCTATCGCGAGAAACATTGGACATGATGACTACAATCCCAAAGAAGGCCGTTTCAACAGAGACATGTCGAATTTTGACTGTTACACCCGCGGAGATCTTCCACTTCGAACCGGAATTTTCCTCAAGTCCCGCTATGCGCCTTTTTGGTGTGCGCTCAGTATCGCTTCCAGATTGAGCATTGGCCACGAAGTCTTTTGGGACATGTTCCGTAAGTCAACGCGTGTGGCCTAGATACTCAAGTTCTTCCGTGACAAGTTTGGTGACCGTGTTCTCGCCGGTTTTAGTCGTGATTGCAGGTGTCGTATCTATCCTTGCGAAGCATCTAGTTGCAGCTTCATCTTGCGCCGATATCCGTATTGATGCTTCAAAGCCGGTCAAGAATGACCATGCAGTTCAGACTCCCACCGGAACACCTTCCCATCAGCACATTTCCAGTAGCAATTCAACGCTCACACCTTCGTCTTCGTCAGAATTGAACGGCAATGCGAGCATTGATCCGAAAACAGCGGACCTCAATGCTAGAATCAGGGAACGGCTTCAACAAGAAACGGCTCGGGAATTGTTGCGAGCAGCTAAACGACAGAGCACCCGGGCTTATCTTCTTGGTATCGGTAACACTAAACAGCAATGGAATGGAGGTAGATTCGACAACCGTGCCGATTCCCATGGTGGGCATCTCGTCAACCAGAATGATTGGACGCCATCCGATATTCAGATGCTGCAGAAATTCATCATAGTATTTGAAGAGAAATTCGGCGTTATAGTCCACCTTAAAGACAAGGCCTAAACATTGCTTAATGAAGTACAGTCTACCAGTGGTTTCAACGGGTTGACGATACAGCGCAAGAAAGAAGTCATGGTTTTGTGCGTAGAACGGCACTCGAGTCGTATTCATCATTGTGAAGTAGATGTAAGCCGCGGCTTGTATATGTACCTGACGATCATCGTGCCGGCACGGACAGCATGCGGTCCTATAGTTCGCAAATGAAAATTACATGCCTAATTTTTTCAATAGCTTGCTATTTCAACACGTAGCAGACTGTCTTCTTACAAGGACAGTCAAAGTAGGTCACTTGTCGCTTAGGGTGGCTGAGTTCGAAACACCGCATCCTGCCCGACTCTCTTTCGTGCCTACCTTACAGTGAACACGTGAGCATACCGAGGATGCTCTTCTCACATGCGGCATTCATTGACACGAGGTGAGGGAGTGCGAAGTCCGAGTCAATAGCAAAACTTATGGGAATGACAGGACGCGCGGCGACGAGGCCTCTTCAAGGATCAGGAACAACATGAAGTAGAGTTTGGTGCAGGGGACTTGCATAGTTTCTTCGAGTCGAGATTGGGCACGATGTAGGCGATGGTTGCTTTGCTTTAGTGCGCATCCCTTTCCCCTCTACTTTCGCAATTTCTTCCCCTCTTCGGTCTCCGGCTGCCGAGGCGCTTTCACTGAAACTTGCGGCAAACGAACGATACGATACTACTTCCCAGGTCCCAGAGATGGACTGTTCAGCAATATAACAAGATCAGTCGGGCAACATGCCATATGACGCTCGAAAAGACTAGCACGTACCTCGCCAACTGTGCATATCTTTCGCTAGGTCTGCCCGAATCCCGAATGCCTGGCAGGAGCGCTAACTGATGTCCTCATAGCCCGTGTACTACGAGAAAATATGCGTGAGTAGCAGTCTAGTATGGCAAAAATGGTAGGTCAGAGACCGTATGCTAGTGCGTTTGTGCTCGCAGAAGGGTTGGAGCTCAGCTCGATGGAGAACTCTTGACGGAGAGATGGAAATTTACCCCGTCGCAACGTCTTCCTGATTTCAACGACGGAGAGCAGTCCTGTTCTAGGCACTTTCGAATGAGACTAAGCTAGCGTGGTCACAGACATCAGGCAAGACACGTACCATGTTTCGTATAGGCAGCTCTTCGACGTCCGTGTGGTGTATGTGGGAAATAGCAGAAATCGTCCATGAGTTGAAGGTGATATCAACACCGTATAGTTGCTACCGTATACATTGATGACGTGTTTATCTCTCAATCGTCAACACGATAGCTTTGCCCGCATCGAGTCGAGTCCCACCGAGACAGACCTCGGTTGATGCATTTCAACAAGTCAGAATAGTCAACTTCTTCACAGCTTGCTATTGCACATTCACTCGTTCTCGGCAACACAAACTCGACCGCGAGAAACGGATCTCGCTTTCACTTGATGCGCTCCTACAGGCTGGACGCTGGATGCTCTGATATCGGCACAGAGGACGGCTTCAAGCGCAGTAACGGTTGATTCAGACCACAATTCAACATGCCCGGATATTTTCTGGACAACGACATAGCGGCTACTTATTTGGCGGCGAGGCCAACGGACACAGTCAATGCACGACCAACTGTTCGCGGAGGGATCCTAAATCCGACGTCATCTTCTGCGGGAGTGACTGGGCTATGTGGTCGCACGGGAGCCACGCTAGGTAACGCCGTCAGTCGACCCTCCCGCGCAGTCGTCTTATCATCTTCCTTACTAGATCATTCAAACACATCTTCCGGACTGCTTCACCATCACACCAACAACTCTATGGCTACACACCTCCACAACTCGGTTCAATCTTCCAGAGGGTTATCGCGGGGAAGAGGTCGAGGCGATTATCGTGCATTCAACTCGGTGTTCGGTCGTCCCAGCGATTTGAGCACTAGCGGCAGTGGTCCAAGACAAGCTCGAGATGAAGATTGGCAGCCGAATATGGAAGCCGGAGCGGCAATGCTGGACGCGCCTCCTGAAATCAGGTCCGTTCCAGCTGCACCCTTGTCGAGGATTCCCAGCACGCCTTCGATCGGTATGATCAGGGGCAGGGGTAGAGGACGGGGTGTATTTCTTTCACGAGGCCGTGGAAAATCTGGACGAGGCGGGCTGAATTTCGGTCACCCATCCCGACCTTTACCGGGACAACTGTCAGAAAAGCATCCTATGCCTTCTGCCGCCACAGCGGGCACGAAGCGAAAAGGATCTCTCGAAACAGTCGGCCCATCGGGGGAGGTGCCCATGAACAAACAGCAAAGGAAAAGAGCTCGGAAAGCAGCAGAGCGGGAGCGGGTGAATGCGGTCGAGAATGGACCAATTCAATCTGGGAATACCTACAAGCAGGCGCCGCTTCAACGAAGTTTACATGCAGAGCCATTGCAAACTAGTCCGAACGCAACGGAGGGAGAGAAGACGAAACAAGATGCCATCAACGGCCCTCAACCTCGCGGAACAGTAAAACCAGAGCATCCGCCCAGCACATTCAAGAGGCAGTCCGGCAACGATGAAATGAGAAATGGCGGCGCCGTCTTCGAAATTGACTCTATCCCTATGCAAACGGACGACATGCTGGTAGACGAAGTGTCATCCTCAGCAGTCCCAGACGATCGCGACCGACTGCCAGGCTCGTCCGAACAAGACCTCCAGGATCGCTCGGCTTTCCACGCCCCGCTCATGAACGGTCAATCGCAACAGCCCGGAATTTCTCCTTCGCAGCATCAAGATGGATTGAAGGACATATATCTACCTATCTGGACAGATAAAATGCAGCAGGACTCACTCACGGAAGAAACGAGAGATTTGAAGCAGCAACGTGCGTTCGATGGCTCCTGTCTGTCAAGAAACCCGAATACCACAGACCCAGCGCCAACAAGCGTCGGCAATCGACAAGAACAAAGCACAACAACGAGACGTAACAATCTCTGTGAGACTTTGACTCTCGAGGTAAGCTCCGAGAGCTTGAGTACCAGCGATTCTTTTGCTGATTGACCTTGAATACCCGATGATAGGTAATCGACAAAGCGCATCCCGTAGTTCCGAGCGGTGCAAATTCAGAAAATGCCCCCTTGGAAGACCGATCAGCCTCAGGTCAACCTTGCTTCACAACTCCCACCATCGCATCAGGCCTGGCACCTCTGGACTCGGATATCATGCTGGAGCGTTGCGTGTCTCTCGCATCGGATACCGCTAGTCACAGCGAACGGAAAGAGTACGGCTCGGCCAAAGCGGACTTAAAGGGTCCGTCGGTACCTCGCAGTATTGATGAAGGCAAAGCGGCCGCGTGCGGTGAATCAACGAACAGCCAAGCATACCATCCCGACCTTCAGATCAGATCAAAAGACCGACAATTACCAGTTCATTTAAAGGACCCTGCGGTAAATACAGCCACAGTAGGACGGAACGACGCTATCGTCAGCGGTCTTTCTGCCACAAAAAATGGAAGCTCCGCGTCGACAACCAACGCTGCTTCTGTATCCTCGCTTTCTCGCGTCGCCTCCAGCGTTGTCACCGATTCGTTACCCAAGTATGCGAGTGAGACACACGAGGAAAGCGTGTTTCCAGCATCAGCCGCACTCGATCTCAGAAACCCGGGAGCGTCAGGCTCGCCCAGAGCAGAGTCATCCGCTCTACCCACGCCTCGAAAAGTCGACAAAGGCAAGGGTGTGATGCGCGGTGACACCGAGGCTTCCAGAGAATCTCGCTCGAATGACGGGAAAAGACCAGAAGATATACATCCGCCAGGTAACAGTATCCTGGCACCCGTAGGCTCGGCGAGAGGGAGACCGGCTGTCGTCAGCGATCCTGCAGCCCACTTGCAAGATAGTTCATCATTTGATGGCGGTTGTGAGTCGCTCTCACTGGCTTCGCGGCGCTCGGTCGGCTCGATAGCCAATTCAGCATCTCCGAGTGCGAAAGCAATCCCGCAGAAAAAATCTATCTCCCGCCGTCGCGTCAGAATCACAACACCACCAGATATCAGCAGAACTTCGACGCCGGATTCGCTATTTGGCACCGGACTCGATACAGTCCAACAAGGAGGGAGTAAAACCATACCCAGCGGTGTTCAAGCCGTACCGAACGCAATGTCGTCATTGAATGAAAACACTTCTGCTTCTCTGCACCATCCCCTCTCAATCGCTTCGGTACCTTCCGAATCAAGCGCCGATGTTGTTGCCGGGGCAAATGCCGTTGGGGAGAAGGAGGAGGAGGTGATCAGTGATACAGAGGTCATAGATGTGGACATACCCATAAAGTCTTTCGGGACTACCTCCTTTCCGTAAGTGCTTCCCTGCTCTCTTTGGGTGAAAGGCGACAATTATAACTGATCTTCTCTCTGTAGTCTACCGCCAAATTGCCAAGTTTGCAACGTACCGAATAAAGTCGAATTGACCCGAAATCGCACGGATTTCGAGCTTGCAAAGGTTGTGGAACTGGAAAACAACTATAAACGTGTGCAACGAGTAGTATGGGCGGCCGATGGTATGGCTTTCGACTGGATCATAGATCGCGAGTCTGGGACATACCGTGTATATTGGCCTACACCCTTTCTCGAGTGGACTGATCAGTGGATCAAGCGGGTGGTGAAGCGATGCCGTGCTTTGGACGGAGGAAGAGAAATCTTGAAGGTCATATCGAGAGACGAAGTGTGCGAGGTCCAGTGGAGGAAGGCTCCCCTGCGAGCGGTCGGGCTTGCACCTAGTGCATCCCCTTCTTCGGCCAACGTGAGTAAGACTGTTATACAGGCGATCTTGGGCACTGAACCCGACATTTTTGCAGAATGCATTGAAAGGGGATCCCTCCTTCGAAATCGACATACGTCCTAGGCGGAAATCATCCGCTTCGACATCGCGTAGAACCGATGTTTTGCCTGCTGCAAACCATGCAAGCCCTGCGCTGCCGGCCACAAGCACCCTCAGACCTTGTGACGAGAAAGAAGACTACTACGAGGATGGCGATGCGGACAAGACGGTGGAAGAGGAGAAAAAGTCAGGTTCACAGCCTTATCCGTAAGTTTTTGATGCAAACGCCGAGTTTCCTCTGTTGCCACCAATACTGACCCGTCTTTCTTTCTTGTAGTATGCCAGCCGATTGCCGTACAACGATTGGGATCGGTAAAGCGATACGAGATCAAAATCGAGCGGACTTTGTGCGTCGACAGAAAATACAGCTGGAGAATACTTGTCGGAAGGTGGAACGCGTTTTCTGGAGGGACGATGGCTTGGCTTTGGATTGGGTGCTAGACAAGGCGACGGGAGTATACCGGGAGTACTGGCCTTCCGGCATACAGGACGACCTCTGGGCAAAGGGCGCTGTTGCACGATGGCGTGTGCAACAGCCTGGTCGAGAAGTTGTGTCGGTCACGCCGCGACGAGATGTGCTTGAAATCGTTTGGCAAAGGGCGGAGGAAGTTGCGTCGGCGAACTCGAAAGGGCATGCACAGCCTAAGACGGCACAAACAGAACATGGCGGAAAGAGATCGGAAGCGGCGGCAGTTTCGAATGCAAACGCACAAACGTCTACATCCATACAGGCAAGTCTCGAGACTGGGATTACCCTTTGATATCCACACCTGATCAACCGGATGCCTACTCATAGATCCCCCTAGCCACTAATGCGATATCCACAAGCGGCGCAGGTCCAGTAACCACTACCGTCGGCGGTCCCGCCGCTTCTGGACGACCTCTACCCGAGACTACTTCGGTAGCATCAGCGATGTCTTCTCCCGTTGCGATCCCACAACTCGCTCATGCAGCGAGTCCTTCTCCTCCCTCGAGGCCCCCTGATCAGCCCTCGATAGTCTGCCCCCCCGATACGATCGCACAGCCTCTCCCAATCATCGAACGCAATTCACAAGCTCAGCAGGAGGCAAGAGATATCGAAACACAGCTAGCTTCTTTGCTCGTCAAACAACGATTTTGGTACGGCCTGCGGGAGGGACCTACCGACCCCCGAGGTAGGGCGATGGCACAGGAGCGGATCGATATACTCGCAGAACGGATAGAAACGCTCGTGTCACGTCAGGCCGCGCTGCAGCCATAGACTCTGATTTCAGCCGGACGCTGAGACCATGGTGCGACAGATCAACTATCAATCATATATTCCACGCACAGAAGGTCGGCGAGATATCTTGTCTTGTCCATATCGCGGCCTATATACTCGCTCCGCAAGGAAGAAGCATCATCAGTATATTCGTCTATATCATGCTCTTTATTCCTCAACTTCGATATTATGCAATACATCGCAGCAAACGAATCCACGGAGCTTTTATGCCTCGAGGACGCATCTACTCGGCTCATGCATAAATGGAAAGTATTTCTCACTCGACAAGGAGAACGCTCTGCCATCTGGGATTTCGCAGTCACGACTTTACATCGCGTGATCAATACAGCCTCGTACCAACTTTGTGCCATGCGATAGCCTTCCAGTCAGCAACTCCCTCTTCCAAGACTGGATTGTTCGCATGATACGAAACACTATATCCCGATGGCAGAGCGGGGTTTCTGCCATGGAGCCACGTGCAGCACCCGGCTTTCATGCTGCGGGGGCATCCAAGCCGGATGTGGTCTTGTAGTAGCTGATGTCCCAACTATCACATGGTCCACAATTGAATTGATTGCAGTCGACACGAGGAAAATGGCTGCCGATGGCAGATCGCTTTACAATGAAGGGAATTGGAAGGCCTCCAAAGCGACGGACGTAAGAATCGTAGTGATTACATGTAAGCTTCACCTGTCGATACTGGACTGAATAGCCAGTATATATGACTACGGTACTCCAGTAACAGCGATGCAGAAATGACCATAGCCAAGTCAGTGTATTCACGCAGCTAAATAGTTGACAGTCTCCGCGTCGCGTGGTTCAGTACCTTCTTTTCCGGATCATGCTCTCCCTTGTAGGCATTCGGCGCATGACAGAAGAGTCACGGCACAGTGGAATTAGCCTGTTCATCTGGCTCGCATAGCCTTCGCAGAAAAAGTGACAACGATGATTAGAGAAGTACTCAATGCCGGGACGAGTTGAAGAGACGAGTGATCATGTCACCGGCACGTGCAACAAAGCGTAGCACGCGAAGCGATCCTGCGAAAGGCTATATAGACTGCACAGACCCCGCGCAAAGTAGCCAATATAAGAGTGCGTGAGTAGCATGATGGGTGTAATATAAGTCATATGCAGAATTAGGGAACAACCCGTATCAGAATATCGATCATTTGGTTGGCACCACGCTCAGCATATCCCCATCATCTAAATCTGCATCAGCAACCGTCGATTCCCCCTCCAGTATCTCTCCGTCTAGCTCGATGCTCATCTTTGTTACAATTTTCTTCACCTTGACGTAGTAAGCGACTAGCGCAGACATCTTGGTGGTGGCTTTCGCTTTCGCTCTGGCATCCCCTTCTTTGCCGCGGAGTGTTAACGCAAGAATTGTCGCTGTGTCTTCGTCGGCGTCATCATCGTCGTCGGCGCCATCGTCTAGTGCCGGAGTACCCTCTGCTCCAAGTGCTGCCGAAGACGATAAGCCTCTGCCCTTGGTTGCTGGATTGACGATATTGACTGACGTGACGGCGATCTCGTCGTCCTCTTCGATCTCATGCGCAGCAGCTGTTGCCGCGGCTGACACAGAGTGAGCGACTTCAGCGTGCCGCTGTGCCATCTCTAATTCTGCTTCTCGGAGCTTTCGCGCTTGCTCGATTTGATTGTACGCTTGCGTTACTTCCCAGGCTTCTTTTTCGTATCCCTCTAAGACAAGCGACGAGCAGAAAGGCCCACGAGTTAACGAACGCCTGGCAAATTAGGAGAAAGATCACGAAAGTGACATACCAATCTTTTCATCTGTATAGATCTTGAGTCGTTCCGGAGTGAAATTGGAGCTCCATATCCTTTCGCCGTTATACGTCAGGATGATGTCTTCCTTTTCCTTGTCGAGAACTTCGGCAAGTTTCTCATATATCGGGTCAAGCGGGCATTTCTGAAACCAGCAAAGTGTCAAGGATGAAGTCAGGAGACGCGCATACTGAAGATGGGTGTACGAATGACTCACGGAACCTATAGTGAAGACCCGTGGCTTCTCGTACGCCTTCAATGCTCGTTCAGAGATGACCTTGGCTCTGATCGGATCTTGCTTCATTGTGACGGTAAGCTGCAGCATAATGCCACGATCGACAAACGAATCTCCCGACGCCCTATCGGCACCGTATCCCGCCACCTCGGATGAGGAACCTGCTCTTGCTCCGGTCACACTGGCGTGTTGAAGCGCGTTGGCCGTTTCTGCAGCAAGTTTTGCTCGGGTTTTGGCGATCAGAGCAGCCAAGTCGTCGTTCATTCCGTAATCATCCGTAGGTTTCCCTCCAAGTTGCACTCCAGTTGAAGTATGAGTCCATTCGTTATTGGTAGAGTTGGCGAGGTCATCATCATCGTCCAAGAACGTATGTATGGCATGTGCCGGGCGAAGCGAAGGTATCGGCGGGATTGAGGCGATTTGTGGAGGTGGTGTGAGAGATACGGAGCGGGAACGGGCATGAGAAGGAGATCGTGTAGCTTGTCGATCCCGTTTTCCTGCCGATGGGGATCTGAAACGATGGGGTCGGGTTATCAGTCTCCGTCAATCACAACGGAAGAATTGTATTAACTTACCTTGACATCTGGGCTCTCTGCGCCTTTGACATTCCAGGAGGATAGCTCCGACTACTCGCAGAATCCTCTCGATGGCGATCAGGTTTTTCCTTGTATCCAACTTGAGTCCAAGCGGGGAGGTTCAACGTGTTCCTTTTTCTCTTTCTGCGATGGCCATGACCGTCTCCGTCGGAATAGTCTGATTCTGATTCGGTTACCGAAACAGCGCCAGGCTGGTCTGATTTCGGTACTGTGTGGGCGATGAATCATGAGCAATCAGATAACAGTATCCTGTGCGTGGACTGGTAGACGTACCTGTATGTTCTTCAGTAAGAGGTCGCGAAGCTTTAACTGCATTTCTCCGTCTCGCAAAGATGTCAAAGTCCTCATCCGCGATTTCCTCTAAAGCCGCACTCTCCGTATTCGCTCCTTCTGTTGAGGCGTCTACTATTTTGCTGGAAGCTGTTAATGTTTCTCTGTTGATCGTAATGATTGTCTTGGAAGCAGTATGGCCTTGTGGATTTGGCTCTCCAACCGGGATAGCGTCCGAGGATCCTGACGGTTTAGCTCGCGGTCGGGGTCGAGGACGAGGTCTAGCTGGCGCGGACATATTGTTGGATACGGTGTAAGGTATTCAGAACTGTCTGTGAAGAAGCAGGAATAAAGTGCAAAGGGCTAAGCCGTCATGAGGGATTTACAGAAGTACAAAGTAATAAAGGCAGAGTGATCCAACCTTTGCTCTTACTGTTGCTCGAACCGAAGTCTCCTCCACCAGATGCCTCCAGCTCAATCGTTCAGCTTTGAGCTCCAACTTCTAACAGCTACTACAGCTGCTGCTACTCATGGCTACTCAATAAGCACCGTATTCACCAGGTACCTTCAATCGACCATCTGTCGGCACATGTCGCCTTGATTCCTCTAACGCTGCAGCTTTAGCATTCATATCGCAATGACGACCTTGTTCCCGACTCACCGGCAATTTCAACTCGCCTGTCTCGCTTTCATCGAGCAGCACCAATCTACCGACAATGAAGCAGGAACCTACCCAGAAGAATGCCATGCATCGCAGTCGGGCTGGAAATGGCAAAACCACCCAGTAAGTGACCTGATTATCAGTCGAAGCGGAGATCGAGCCTCGGTACTGAGAACTCTGTTGTTATAGTAGGTCCACTCTCACAACGGCTATATGAGTCGGCGAGACTTGAAAGCAGTCCGGTCTTACAACTTATCGACTGATGCGGTCGCCTTTAATGAAATGGAGGAGGAGGAGGATGTATCCGTTGCGCACCTCTCAACAGGGCGTAGTCCATCATATGTGGAAGTAGAATGGAATGTGGTATACTCCAAGACATACAGGATACCGCAGCTATGCTTCAATGTTTCAGACTCTAGTAAGTCGCCTTCTACTTGCACCCAACATCGAGTCCTAACACGGCGTTACGTTCTTTACCCGCAGCTGGCAGTCCCCTGTCTCTCTCTGAATTGATTGCAACAGGTATCATTTTCCATCGATCACCGAATCCAACTCAGATACACGACGAGCACCTAGACCTGTCTCCGAACAGAAACGACGACTCGTCGGACATGCACAATCCGTTCCCACTTCTACAGAGGATTCATCATCCGTATGCCTTCGACGAAACGGCGTCCAACGTATGTATTAACTAGCACCATGCGGTCCATGCATAGAGGAAACACTGATAGCCTTCTCGACACGCAGTTCGCCCAAACTGTCTGGTCAATTCACCCATGTCATGTCCAGGATACAATAGCGGAAATCTTAGCGCCAAATCCGGCGAATGAATCATCATCGTCTCGCAACGCTGGACCATCTAGCAAAGCAGCCCAAAACATTGCCGAAATATCCATCGTCGGTTTCGACGAACAAGCTAGTCAAGTGCAAGCGCAAGTGCGTTGGCTGGATTGCTGGTTCATGGTAACATCGACGCTCTTGAATCTGCGACCATGACGAACCGGCGGCACCAGTCTTTTCGGCGTTTGCAACTACTGCGAGTGTGAATTGGCAGTGCCCTAGAGTGCTTTCTTCAGCATCTGGGGTAGTCATTACTGCCACTCCGCGATCTACGCCAGCCCATTCACAAGAGAATCGCCATTCGTTCGTCACTCCCGTTTCGTTTTCCGTCAAGCCATGGTTGTGTGCATTTGTCGCTACATTGATAAATTCGATTATGTTGGATACATGTGGATGTGTGCAGTAACGCATAAAGGGCTACAACTGTCATAGGGGTTCGTCTCAGTGTCTGCTCATGTGCCTGAACCTGCTAGATTAGACACTGCACTCACAATGACTTCACTAGCTATTGACCAGTCCGCTTGTAGATTCCGTCATTCTTTACCTTATCCGTCCGAGCATGCTCCGCTTGTGCCTTGAGCTCGTCATTGCTGACGTTATCTTTAGGAGACTGGTTGTCCAAGTTAAGGTCTTTCGGCTTATCGTTTCCACTCGAAATAGAGTCTGGTTTGTTTTCTGGTGTGTCCATTGCCGGAGACGGGACCTTGTTCAGCACTTGGGTGGTCGAGGAGAACAATGCGGAGCGAGAGACGCCTTGCGCGGCGGGTCGGAGGATTTGGCGAGAGAGCATCATGGGCTTGTTGTATCGGGTGGAGTGACTGGTGTCAGTGAGGAAGAAGGACAACTTCAATGTCCTGACCAAGAATCAGGTTGCCAAATGGCGTGGATGGTCCCGATGTTCGATGTCCTGAGCTGATGAGCTGTTGTTTGCTGGAGTGGGACTAAATGACGTAGCGATTAGTAAGCCCCTCCGCTCCTCTCTTCTTCCTTTATCTCGGAAGCGAACAAAGCCCAAACGCCTTTCAGTTGGAGCTGTTGGTGGCTGTCGATACGTAGAGATTCAACCAGCTGCAGGGCCCTCCATACGCAGCTATCTACGTTCGGGTCCTGACGGCTGGAAGCCACATCGTACCAGGCACAGCTCCAGGCACAATTACTCAACTGTGCACAAATATGGACCTTGCGATGATCAAATGATGTCATGTCACAGCGTTCCGCGTCGGACTTGGCATGCGACTGTATTCAATATTGTCGTCTCCCTCGAACTTTGACATCGTAACGAGTATCCATCATAGATCATACATCAAATCAACCACTGGCCATTGAGCCGCGTCGCCAGCGATTCCATGAGCTCAGCCGGCAGACGAAGAACTAGACGAACCCTAGGCCGGAAGCCGATTTGAACAAGGTCGAACTGAAGAAGGACCAGAAGGGTGGCGGTGTCAAGATAGCTGAGCTGATAGCCCTAAAGGTGGCATCCAACCGGAACAGCTACCGGAACAAGGTGTGGCAACGCAGCGGAAGCTTCAACGGATATAACGCGTAACAGCAGCTGTAACAGCTAGCCCTTCATGGACGCTTCTGGAATATGAGAACGCTTAAGCAAGACATACACAGCTACAAGTAGCAGGAACAATGCGCTGTAGATCAACGAGCTAATTTCCACTCATTATTCAGGCAGCGCTCAGGCCTCAGGAAGTAGCTTTAGCGTCTAGCAGCATTTCTAGCTGTCGATCCCTATGTCTCGTCAGGACGAAGATCAACTATTCAGAGAAAGTTGTCAAGGCTGTAAAGCGATCATCGCCATACTCTTCGTTATCAAGGAGCAGGTAGCTGACCAAGTGGTGTCCCATCCATCCTGTGATCTGTTGATTGTCAGCACCCAGACCTGCAGCGCTGGGCATGGACAAACAACTCAGATATTCCAATATGACACTTTTTTGCCTTTTTGACATAAAGATTGAACAGCTGATTGAACCGCCGGCCACCAGCTGAACCGCCACCCCGGTCTCTCCTCCTTGGGTGGCGAAGAATCACAAGGGATTCTTTGAGCATTCTTTCCGGTCCTGCTTCCGGCTCTCTCCTCCGGACCAGCTTCCGGACCCCATTCCGGAACAGCGCCGAAAACGCACTCGATAGCTTTCTGAATTTGAAAACTCGACGTTCGTCTTTGCCGTGACCCTTGCCCTGCTACGTGACCAGCTACGTGACCTGATGCATGGCAACGTCAGACGTCGTCAGGGTAGCTGACAGGCTTGTGGTTGATAGCATGTGCTTCAAATGCAGCCACAAGCCTTTCCGATCGTTCTCCGGCACCTGTCACGGTAGCGAGCAAACATCCATTACCACAAGCAGCTCCGCAAGCCCATTCTTGGATCCCCAAAGAGCCAGCCAAAGAGGCGCATAAGCCGATTCGTCATCTAGAACCGACGGAACCGTAATTGCAGGCACGAATGAGTAGCTGATGAATCGCGTGAACGAATTAGCAGATCACGACGCCCCCGAGCAGCTTTCCGAGCTGGCTTCAGGATCGGCGCCTCGATGCCTGCGTTCTCGAAGATCTTCTCGACACCCGGATTCGGAACGGCGGCTTTTTTGCTCTTATGCGCTCTCCAATACTTTTCATTCCCTGTGTGTGGCTCTGTGTATGCACTGTGGCTCTACATATCTCAAACAAAGGAAACTGCTCGCTAATCAGACTGGCGGTGGCATTGCATCGAGAAGAAACTCGAGAACTGGGTTGCCTGCTTTCCTCTTCGATCCATAGCAGTTCCGGTTCATTATTCTTTCGGCACATCGCTGAAAAAGCAAAGCCGTTGAGCAATGCATCAATCAGCTCATTAATATCAATAGATCGCAGGTGCGGTAGTCAAGTGTAGGTATTAGCAGCTGTGTAATAAGACTGCGAAGCTGACTGTGAGAAGTCCTGAAAGTTCCCCTGCAGGGAATGATAAGAGGAAAGATCAGCTCAAAGAGCCGAACGCTTGTCGAACGCCTCGAGCGCCTTCTAAATTCTAGAGAACGCCGAGGGATCCGCGGCTTGTCACCTTTGAAAGCCCTCGTCTCGGTGATCTTTCACACGATTTCGATTGCACCCTGCAGGATGTTCCGGATAGCTTGTCCGGATGTGGTAAAAGAGATAACATGCTTTTCATGTTTTGAAACAGAATCAAGTAGCTGCTTGTCGTTTAGGGCAATAACAAAGCTAATATCAATCAAAGGCATGAGACAAATAAGACAAGCGAACGAACCGATAAGGGTGTTCATACCCATCGGAGAGCTCATCGGAGTGTAACTTTGCCTTCAGTCGATGTCCAGCTTGAACGCCTCAACAGAGCTTAAACCATAGCCACCACGTCAAGGTAAGTCACTCTTTGTTCCAGGAACTGGTGATTGCTGTGCCATCAGGAACCAGGTGTGTCGGATGGAAGACGATCCTTGTCTGGATGAAACTGGCTATGAAACTGACGGCGGCGACGACGACGTGGTTTCATTTCTAGGCGTTCGAAAAGCTCTGTCTCGAACCGGACCAGCTACCGGACCTACCTACGGACGTCAACCTCGTTGCGATTCCATCTTCTATATAATCAGACGCTGTGCATCTGTTTCGCTCTTTCCGCATCACTTTCCTTTGATCATCCATCAAGACCACCACCAACCAGCAATTCTCTGCTTTTCCGTCTTCAAGTCGTTGATCGACCTGTTGACACCTTAATTCCTCAATTTTAATCGACTTTCTCGTGCCGGCCACCACCCTTACCTCCATATAATATCTATTCTACCCTTTCCGACTCTACCTTTTACCTTAATCCTTCTTCAACTTCTCCACTCTAATAATGGTCGCCATCAACACTTTACTCGCTGTCTTGCCAATCTTGGCTGCGGCACCCGCCGTCATGGCCAACCACTTCATCTTGACCCACAAGATGTTGGTTACCACCCGGCTGGACCCTATCGTAAACCCCGGTGGAATCTCTGGACAGTAAGCTTTTCATTTATGGTGCGCACTCGTGGTCTTGTCCTGATCTCTGGTCTCTCACAGCGTACACACTATCGCTGGTGCATCTTCTTTTGACAAGACGATGGACTACGCAAAGAGTCGATCCGCATCCTGTACCACCGCTGCGGTTTCCGAGGACAAGTCCAACTACTGGTAAGTTGCGTTGCAGTATATGTGCATCGAAGGCCCTCAGGCTCATTCTTGTCAATCTCAATAGGACTCCTCAAATGTACTACTACAACCCTACCGATGCTAGTTTCACTATGATTCCGGTATCTGTTATGAACAGTAAGTCATCATTGACTAGTACACGGTTTGTCATAACCTAATCCGAATATTTTTCTCTCTAGCCTACTACCTTACTCGACCCGGGTACACTGGTGAAAAGATCACTGCTTTCCCCGATGGACTTCGAATGATCTCCGGAAACCCCTTCCGAAAGACTTTTGACGCTAGCAACCCCGACAACGCTGCCATCTCCTACGTCTGTCTCGGTGGCGCCCCCGAAACCCGCAACGACCCCGAATGGTTCCAGCGAAACAGCTTCTTCAACCACAACTGCCCAGGTGGTATGCGAGCTCAGGTGAACTTCAGATCCTGTTGGGACGGCAAGAACTTGGACTCGTCCGACCACGTGTCTCACATGGCCTGGCCTTCCGGAGGTGTTGACGGAGGAACTTGTCCTTCGACTCACCCTGTTCACTTGCCGATGCTCTTCTACGAAGTCATCTACGACGTCCAGAACTTCCCGTACAACAACAACGGCACCACTTGGGTTTTCGCTCAAGGTGATACTTCCGGTTACGGCTTCCACGGAGATTTCGTCAACGGTTGGCCCAGTCTGATCAACGGTACCAATATCTTGCAACAGGCTATCGATCAATGCGAAGTTGGTGGTGTCCTTGAGAACTGCCCGCCTTTCGTACCCTTCCTCAACAGCGCTGCCGCCGGCGCTTGTCAACCCGCCAACGCAAAGGTCAACGAAGACATCGGTGATGGTCACGGTATCAAGGCTTTGCCCGGAAACAACCCTGTCACCATCTCTGGCTCCACCTATGTCTCTACTGCCAACAACTCTGCTATCGGTTACGTCGCTACGACGTCGACAATTCCCGCCAACTATTCGTACGTCGGTTGTATCGCCGAAGGATCTGCTGGTCGAGCTTTGACTGGCGCGTCGTGGGTCTCGAACACTGCTATGACCCGAGGTGCCTGTGTCTCCTACTGCTCCGACAAAGGTTTTGCTTATGCTGGTGTAGAATACGGACAAGAATGGTGAGTACCGGCGCACGATACAAATACCGACTTGAACTAACGCGTGCCCTCGATTTATAGCTACTGTGACAACACGTTGCGAAATGGCGCCTCGAGCTCTACTCTCGTTGACGACGCCAAGTGTGGTACCAGCTGTGCCGCTTTGAACACCGAGAACTGTGGTGGCGGATCTCTTTTGAACCTCTGGGTGAACCCCAGCAAGGTTCAGGTAGCAAAGGCATCTACCGTCGCTCCTGGCTATGTTCAAGTCGGTTGTGTCGCCGAAGGTCAAAACGGTCGAGCCCTTACTGGAGCTTCGTTCACTTCGTCGACCATGAGCGGCGGTGCTTGCACTTCCTTCTGTGCCAGCAAGGGCATGCCTTTGGCGGGTATCGAGTACGGATCTGAATGGTATGTTAATCTTTCCCACGCGCGTCTTCTGCATATCCTGATCATCCCCTTTGATCACAGTTACTGTGGTATGGCCATGGCCAACGGTGCTTCCAACACCACCCTTTTAGACACCACTCGATGTTCCATGGCTTGTTCCGACTCTCAGTACACGGAAAACTGTGGTGGAAGTTCCACTTTGCAATTGTTCCGGTCGGACGCTTTGTTCCCTGTCCCCAAGGTAGCATCTTCTTCGGTCGCCTCGTCCAGCTCGGTCGCTTCCTCCAGCTCTATTGCGTCGTCAAGCTTCATCGCTTCGTCTAGCTCGGTCGCTTCCTCCAGCTCTATTGCTTCGTCAAGCTCCATCGCTTCGTCTAGCTCAGTTGCCTCGTCTAGCTCGGCCGCTTCTTCCAGTGTCGCATCGTCTAGCGCAGCCCCCTCGTCGGTCGTCGGCACCAGTTCTGCGTCTTCGAGCGCTGTTTCCTCCTCGGCTTCGTCCTCGATCCCTTCGACATCCAGCCTCGCGTCTTCTTCTGTGGTCGTAACTTCCACCTCGACTTCATCTTCTTCAAGCGCGAGTGCCACACCAACTGGAAAGCAGTCCACCCTGTCGCCTGGATTCAAAGTTGTCGGATGCATTGCTGAAGCTGTCAGCGCTCGAGCTCTCACTGGTGCCTCCTTCACGTCTTCAACCATGTCCCAGCAAGCCTGTACCGCATTCTGTGCTTCAAAGGGCATGCCCTTGGCTGGTATCGAGTACAGCTCTGAATGGTAAGTCTCCTACCGTTTCTGCTCTTCACTTGCAACTTGATCTGACCTGATCCGTTTCGAATAGCTACTGTGGATACAGCATGTCAAACGGCGCCACCAACACTACCCTGTTGGATGCCTCCAAGTGCGCCATGCCTTGTTCCGACACGACCTATTCGGAGAGCTGCGGTGGGGCAAGCGCATTGAGCCTTTTCCAGAACACTGCTCTCTACCCCAATACAGTCACTCTTCCTACCGGTTGGGCTTACGACGCCTGCCGTGTCGAGGGTTCTACCGGTCGAGGCTTGGTAGGATACACGTTCGCAAGCAACTCTATGACTGTCGAAACTTGTGTCCAGACATGTAACAGCAAGGGCTTCGCCATTGGTAAGTGCTCATCTCTTTCTCTGCAAGGGATCTTTAGCTCATCCTCCTTTTACCCTCTAGCTGGGGTTGAATTCGGCCGAGAGTGTTACTGTTCGAATGCTTGGACCAACAAGGGCGGTGCCGTTGCTACCGGCTGCACATCAACCTGTGCAGGTGCATCCTACGAGACATGTGGTGGAGCAAACCGTCTATCGACGTACGTCAAATCAAGCGTGTCCTCGTCCTCGACTCCCCAACGGCGACGACGAACGATCGCTGGCCGAATTCGTCTCGCTTAGGGGGGTTGACGCGTCGCGACTCGATGGAGGCGGCAGTTCATGAACCGTTGTTTTACACACTTCTTCGGGTAAAATCGCCACGGCGACCAATTGAATAATTGATATTGTAAACATAGATGTATTGTGGTGCTCGTGAGGATCTATAATAATGGGTCATTTTTTACATGTTCGGGACGATGTCGGCTCTGTACGAGGCTGTCGCTACCATCTGATGACGCCGACAGCGATATCTTAGCGCTCAAATCCTGCTTCTTTTTCTATACAGCAAGCAATAGTGGCGATTTCGATACGCTATCTGTTAACGTCACCAACTGCCAGGATCCGACAATAGAAACGAGTCTATCAGTTGTATACCGGCAAAAAGGAGGGTATTTAGAGATACTTGTAAACCCTTTTCAAGTTATGAGAATGATGACCGCTTTGGGAGGCCCGTTCTGACGGTCCAGTGAAGGAGGATCGTCGGCAAGGGTGTCCAGGCGCTGCGCCCCAGAGTGGATCAGTGCGACTGAAATCCTACTAGCGTACGTGCAGAAACGCCATCGCAAGACCCCCTCTTTCTCTGAGTATGATTCCAAGAAATGCATACCATATGTTAACGTTCATCATCTGCCTCGTTCGGCTACAATAAACACCACACTTCCCATCTTCCTTTGAACCTCTAATGCTTGAACTGCGAGTTCATCTTTTCAAAAACCATTTTCCGAATAGGCTCCAGCTTCTCGAACCCCATTTTTGTCATCCCGACCGGGATCTCATCTTTACCCTCTGTTAGGCCAGCCCAGGCCTCGTCTGTGAATTCGTTCAACGGCATACCGATCGATCCACCGTTGGAGATATCTGGTTGGTGTTTTGCGTCGTGCAGTTCCGCTGTAGGAGGAGGAAAGAGAGGGTCAACAAAGGGCCAAAGGAAAGAGAACTGTGTAGGAGACGACGAACTTTGAACTGCAGGTGGGAGGATCTCGATAACCTTGATATCTCCTTTACCAGACTGCTCGAGCTGGAACCTCAGACTCATAATTAAACTATGCAGTGCCGCCTTTGTAGCGCAATAGTTTCCGCATCGCGACAATGGAGCCAATGCGAGACCCGACGTCATGAATACGAGCGCTGTTTGTTCCTTTTTCGCTTGAAGGACCGGCAAGAACGCTTTCAAGAGGTGAATGTAGGAAAAGTAGTTTGTGCGCATTTCTAGGTCGATGGAGGAGAGGTCGATGCTTTCCGGGTTGGCGAAATCGAGTCCGCGTTGGATGCCAGAGTTGAGGATGATCATGTCGAGATCCTTGTGCTCGTTAGTATTGCTACCATTTGGGAAAGAGAGAGGCGCATCAGTACACATAACGTATAACCCCGGTGAATCATTGACCTACCGCTCAGCAAACGCAGGAATCTCATCCAAGTCAGTGATATCAAACTTGACACCCGTCGACCTTTCTGCGCCATGCTTCTTGACGAAATCATCCAACTTTTCCTGCCTCCTGCCTACCGCAATAACCTTGCTCTCCGGCGCCTCTTTGAGAATTCGAGCAGCAAGGTCTTCCCCTATTCCCGAGGTGGCGCCGATGACGAGGATCTTCTTGTATGGGAATGGCATGGTGGTAGTAGTCGGTAGCAAAGAGTTTTGAACGTGGAACTTGGGATGGAGATGGATGGAAAGGGCACGGGAAGGGGACTGATCCAGTCGAGTTATATACCTTCTTGACCACAGCATCGACGACTTGTTCATCGAAGGACGCTCATTACGTCACTATACCTCCACTCTGACTAGCTATATTCGTACACACCTCGGCAAAGGCCAGGGTTATTGATCCAGGGCCTGCAACGGTACTATCATTGTTCTGGATCTAGATCTCGAAACGCCCCTTTTACTGATAGATGAGAGGTGAGAGATGAGAGGTGTGGTGCAACGAGCGAACAGCATCATCGCCAGCACACATTCTTTTAAAATTAAACGAGGCAAGTCCACGTTTCATGCTCGAAGATCAAGATGAAACGCACGCATAATACTGCTCAGAGCCTTCGACAGATGGTCTGGGTGGTGAGGCTAAACGATGATCAAATATTTCTTCCACGTTACTAACGAATATCACAATGAGTCGTGTGAGGGATTCGTTAGGTTTACAGAGGGGAAAACTACAGACAGTGATTACCTATATACTGGCCCATCAGAGGCAGGCCGCGTAGGCGTGTTGTTGTGCTTGAGCCTGATTGGCGAAAGGACACTGATTGATGCCTTTGATGGAAAGGATGAAACGTGATTGCTGGCGGATGAGATTCGGTATGACGTGTCCTTCAACAGTCACAACCCATATCTTCTTTCCTCTTCCTTGCCTGTCATTACGTGGTGCTCTCATCTCCTTGCCTCTCGCCGTTACTACCATTACTTCCTATCGCCTTCCAGCAGGCTTCGGTCTCCCGACCCGAGGGCCAAACGCATTCCACGCATCCCCAGTACCGGGCGAAGTATCCACTCCTCCTCCTCCCGTGTTTGCGTTACCGTTCCCGTTTCCGTTATTGAAGGAAGGAGTAGAACCTCGAGGGATGGAGATCATCGGTGTTCCAGAGTCGAATAATTCTGCTTTGAGGAACGAGCTGGATAGTTCGGCGATATCGGATGTTTCAATCTGCGCACACCGAGAAGACACAGAAAGTAGGAAAAGATTGGCGTCCTTCTCTTTACCTTTGACCTGCCAAGCCACTTCCGATCGTGAGGCAGGCAAGGGAAAGCGTGAACAAACGCACCTTTTTCGAAACCTTTACTCCGCATCGTTCTTCAGCGCCCCTGATCAACCCTCTGACGCACGTCGAGAACAACATCCTGTTCCTCACAGGCGACGCAGACGGACAGGCGTACACGAATGCAATCTTCCTCTGCGCGGTTGATGTTGGTGATGGTGCACGCGCTGGAGAAGGTGGAGCGTCTCCTGCGGGTGAAGTAGGCATAGGCGAGACGGGTAAAGCGATATCTTTCGGTTCCTTATCGTCGTTCTCTCCTGCTGCTGCCTGATTTGCTTCGTCCTGCCCTTCTGCGGTAGGTCTAGGAGACAGAGATTCTTGCCGACCAGGAACAGTCAGGGAATTCTTCTTCTCCGGTGCTGGTGTCTGCGCTGTCTTCTCCGTCGTAAAACTTGTGGCGGTGATGGAAGGCCAAGCGTAGAAAGCGTAACTTGGTTCTTTTCCGGGAAGACGGGATGCTAGTTCCTCGGGTTTGCACACGCTGCCGCTGGTGGAGGAGGACGATAAAACGATGGTTTCCGATTTCGGGTCGATCGACTACGTACGCAAACCGCAAACAGTGGGTCAGTCACGGTGATCTTGTGAGGAGGTCCAAGCAGAAAGCAAGATCTCGAAAGGTGAAAGTAAACGTACCAGAACGACCACCTTTCCCTCGTTGCCCTCCAACATACCCTTCAAACTCTCCTCGACGCCTTCTGCCCACTTCAACGACCCTTTATCCGCACCCGCTCCCAACCCTGATGCACCACCCAAAATCGCTCCCATAGCTCCTACACCGCCTCGTGCCAGTCCGCCCCCGGAAGAGGAGGAAGGAGAGGAAGAATCGAGTGAGCGTTGTTTGATTGGTTGCGGTGCGCCGAATACGTGTGGTTGGGGTTTCAAACCGAGTGACGGGGCGCGTGTTGCTTGTCCGGGTTGTTGGGACGAAGAGGATGCAGTGGATGGCGGGGATAAAGAAGTGGAGCCAAACATCCTCTCCAGCCGCTCCTGCGCTTCCGCCGCTTCACCAGCTTTGATATCTCTCAGCGCTTCCTCGGATTTAGTCATCGGCGGCGGCGCATCCCTGCTCTTCAACGCCGCATCAAAACCCGTCGGTGTCAAATCGCCGGGACTCGTAAAGAACAAGGTAGTCCCGATCGGGTGGATAGAGGAAAGTTGTTTCAAGAGTGTTGATTTACTGGATGCGTGCAGCATTTTTTGACGGGTCGGTGCGTTGTCCGGTATATAAGAAATATGGATCCACCCTCCATCTGCGTCTTCCGCTTTAAACAGGAACGAAGCACATGTTCCGGCGGAAGGTAGAGCCGGTAGTAAACTCGCTACATCACTAACTGCCTGACTGGCGCCTTTGGGTGCTGTGGGATGGGGTTTTGTACCGACTGGTAAGGTAGCGTGTAAAGCGTATGAAGTGCTATCGGGTATCAAGAACACAAGTGCGCGAGTTGATGGGTCTGCGACGGCGGTAGTGAATGCTGTTGTAATAGTGGCCGGGATGGCAAGGCCTGACTGGGAAGACATTATAGGCGGTTAGATGAGGGTGATACTTGGGTAAGAAGAAGGGCAGGGGAAGAAGAAAGATGTGAATTTGAGGGAATAGAGTACGGTAGAAGGCCTCCAAGGAGGGAAGGTAGATGGTAGTGGTCGGGCATCATAGGGGAGGGGTAGGTGGTGATGACGTTGTGTGGTGGAGATGTTACGAAATGTCCGTGTGCAATCGATCAACCGACGTCCAAAGTCCAAAGGTTCAAAGTCGTCTAAACACTTTGACAAGACGTTATCCGAACCTTCGTTAGACCTCACAAGCAACCACCAAGCACCGCACCACAACCACATACCACCAAACAGAGATGGCCGGCAAATCACAGATCCTCCGTGACGCACGCCTCCGCCTTTCCGTAGCACAAGCAGAGATCCAACGTCGTGCTCTGCTATACATTGCAAGGAACACCACACTCGAAGCGGTCGTAAGGCATCGTGCGCAGCTCCAGCTAAATAACATGCCAGGAGATACGAGAGTGATGAGGGTCAAGAATAGGTGTACCGAGACGGGGAGGGGCAGGGGGATTATGAGCGAGTTTGGGTTAGCCAGGGTGAGTGCGAGTGGAGCGACATTCGAGCGGAGCGAGATCTCTTCCGAGCGAAGCGAGCCTCTCTCGAGCGCAGCGAGAATCAGTGTCTCCGAGGGGAGCGAGAGTATTGCGCCGCAGGCTACGAGTCCGTAGGACTCTTCTCTCGAGGCCGTCGTAGGGCGGCCGAGTGTCGTTGCCTTCATCAAGCGCGCGAGCGTGAGCAAACCTAGGGAGGGAGGTACGACCGGCCGACTGCATTCGCGAGACCGTCGGAGCACATTCGGAAATTAGCGTCTTTGCCTCATCGCGACCGACGTAGGCCTGTCGAGCCGTAGCCGCTCACATCGAGCCGCGTGAGTGCCTCTTCACCGCAGGCTACGAGTCTGGGGGATATTGCAGGAGGCCGTCCGTTATAGGACGGGCTGAAACTCCGCGCCTTGACACTCGCACTGTGTCGACTTTGTTAAGCCCTTGTGTACAACCGCTGATCTACTCCTCTCTTTCAAAGTACCAATTCCGGCTCAAGGCGCTCAACGGCGAACTCAACGGTGTACGAAAATCAAGTTGGTAGGGATGTAAGCGGAGGGGAGTTCAAGGGGGGATGGAAGGACGGGTTGTACGATATGCATCAATGTCGCAACGTGCAAGATTCGAAGTTTTCCGACGCCAATGCTTACCTTCACTCATCGCAGCGTTGGGTAGGGGCCAGAGCTATGGCGTCGTCGCGGCTTTCATTCGCTCTCATACGACAGTCCCTACAATTTCCGTCAGAACACGAACTCTTTTAGATCGTGACCATGAACTCGGCAATCCTATAGTCAGTCGTTTCGAATCGACGTCCAAATCACTCGCTACCGCTACAAGCGACAGAAGTACGGCTAGCAACAGCTGCTTATGTATCGGCGGACTGCGACTGCGAGGAGCTTTCAAGAGGGATAAAGCGACGTTGAGAAGAAAGGTTCATGGCTTGTTGCGTCATTTCGAAGCAGTCTACAGAGAGTCGCATTATTATGGTCTTTCCGGGCACTCCTTTCATGTTCTTCTCCTTATCTTTTCCAGATTTTCCTTACGGAAACCGAGAGGCCCCCGCCTGACGCCTTGATAAGGCTCAGCAGATTCCCCCATCGCCCCCACACTAACCCCCACGCTCCCTTTCCTTGGCAGGCATCTAAAGACCTTCGAGATTGCGCCTTGGTGTGTCAAACTTGTATTGGCGTTACAAGGAAAAGACCTGGCGAGGCAGCTTTCGAGGCTTGATGCAGTCGCAATCATTGCAAAAGGATAGCCGAGCGGTGGGAACTTAAGAAGACAAAGGTGCTAACTGGAGAGGCTGCCAGGAAAAACGGCGAAGGTTTCATGAAAAAGGGTCGGCCAGCAGCCATGAATCAAGTTCCTAAATTCAAGGCACGACGTCCGAAAAGGAAAATCGCTTCGGATAAGTCTTCATTGGTCTCTGCCAAAGCAAAATTTTCCGAGACGGACTTGGTATCTAACCTCGATGAGCATGCGGAAGCACGAGGTTGAACAATCTCCAGCTCCTCGTCGAAGATCGACCGCGGGCTCTTCAGATTCTGGCATACCAATCATGTTCGAAGAAAGCCCTAAACCGTTAAACGAAATGCACCACCATGTCCCTCGGCGCGTTCTCAATCAACTGCTTCAGGAGACTCCCCGGCTGTCCGAGGTTATTGCAGCAGTTACGGAAGCTTGCTACTTTACCACGGAAGAGAGAGCTATATTATACCAAGAGTTCTGCTTGAACACGGGTTCTCAATTGAAAAGTCGCAAAGACGAGGATTTCGACTCGAAAGCTCACCAGGGCGAGCATTATCTGTTTTTCCCACGTTCGTCACGTGTGTATTGGCTCCATGTATGCGGGGATCACATTGAAGACAAGTTGAGACACTGGTCAACTTACTCGGGAGAACTTATTGTTGACATAGCGGAAGGACAAAAACTCAGCAAGTGGCCGCGATACTGCGGGAATTCAGAAAACAGGAAGAGGAAGCCAGACGTCAGAATGAAATTGATTCGATATTAGGAGGGACTGGGGGAGCTATTAGGGCCCTGTCGTCGTCATCGGAGTCGGAAGAAGACTGAGAGAAGGTTCACGATCTATAGGCTGGTTACGCCTGCACAGGGAAAAGAGATTCAGCGGGTAAACATGGACTGAACATTTTCTTCAGGGCTGAAGTTCGGCTCGAAATGTAAAGTATCATTATATTGTACAAAGTGATATGTATACGGTCTCGGCCTCAGGGTGTACCCGTGTCAAGGGAGAGAATTTCCTTCATTGCAACTGCTGCGCGACACTTATCATTCGGCTCAGCAGGTTTGGTTTGTCGGTAAGCGATTTCACTAGTGGTGAAAGCAGAAGCACCTTTTGTAGTCTCTGCCGGGGGAGTGTTCAACGACTTGAATGAAAGCAAAGGGGGTGCAGTCGGAAGAACTGTGTGCCAAATCTCATCTTCCCGCCGCGTGTCCTCCGTGGTAATCTCGAGGCATATCCGCAAGCGTCAGGTATTCCTGCCGGTCGGTCAGACTTGAAGTTGTCCAGGTGCGCCAACAGCATATAAGGGCAGGCGAGGGGATTAGGTGGTGGGCATTCTAGTGTAGAGGGGCGTAAGATGCAAACATGATGGCAGCGAGGGCGACTAAATGGATAAGTACTGACGAGGGCAATGGGGCGTGTAACTCAGTCGCGATCCGAAGGCTCGTCGGAAGCCTCGTCTCAAAGCCTTTTGTTATGTCAGGTAACAATAACAAGGTTGACATGTGACATGGATTGGTCACCTATCCCAATTAACGATTTGCTCTCGCAAAGAGAGCACACTGACTGCATTCCGCGCGCACTCGAGGGTGATGGTGGCGTGTTTGAATTGATGAGGACATTATATCAGTTGTGACATCCATGGCAGCCGTTGCGCTCACATGACAGACGTGTCTAGCAAGGGTTTGACGGAATTGTGCTTGCGCAATGTTTTTGATTCTAGATGATTTGAAAACATACTTAAAACAGATGTTATGGCGCAATTGGGAACGACCTCAACGTCGTTGCTGCCATACTTAGTGGTACAGCCTGGGTACTGCTAGACAATAATCGTATTTATTCAGCCTTTACCTGATCCCCTCGCTCAATGCCCGACTTGAGGTGTACAGGTGATTCTGCTCAAAGCTCACCTCAGCTTGCTAGGTATATCACATCACTCAGTCACTCAGTCACTTCTCACTTCTCACTTCAACAAATCATCAAGTTGTTGGGTAATGGCAACCATCACTTTGCCAAGTATTATGTAAGCCAAGCGGAAGCAAGTATAAGAAAACCGTGGGAAACAAGGAAACATCGCGCCTCTGGCTGGTGCGCCCATATCGACCAGGGTGAGTCGGAGTCCGTTAATCCATTCTCAAGTTCACCTCATAGCTACATACATCCGTCCAGTATCCAGACGTTTTGACCAACCTCTTTCAGAAAATCCTACAAAATGGCCGCCAAGAACGCTGTCTCCAAGGTTGTGAGTATACCGGTATTCCTTTTCGCGTGATCGAGCTAGCGGTGTAGGTGCGGGCTGGAGATGTTACGAGGGAAAGCCGAATAATGAGGACGATCTGTGTGTAAAGGGGAACGGAACGTCGCTCAATCAAAATCAGGGAAAGCTGGAGGCGCAGGGAATACGGCCATACACGGCAACAACTCGAAGTTGAAAGGTACACGAGAACGCAATCGGCATCGACCTCGGACTCCGGAAGAGCGGCACATTCTGCAGCCTTACGCATCTCTCAGCACACAATATCGCTATGCCGGTCATTAGACGACGCACAGAACCGACGGAAGATGAGTATAATTACGAGCGACATCTGATGGATAAAACGGCCGCAGATTTGGAGATTTTTTCTTGGGCTGAACATTGGAGCGGAAGAGACAATGACGACAAGGTTTTCGCAAGAGCATGTTGCGAAAGGGTGCCGGATTATCAAGGATCGTTCAAAGCAGTTTGCGGAAGCTGAAGACAGCAGGGAACGAAAGCGCCGTGCAGTCAAGGCAGAGGGAGCTATCAGGAAAATGCAGATGACCGAGACCAAAGTCCAGCTCAATCGGCTGACACATGTATTCTTGTGATATTTGCAGGACTGGACCAAGATCACCTCCGGCTTGGGTTTGGGCAAGGGTAAGCGGCTACATCACATTTTACTGCGGAGACTTTACTAATCCCAAGTATTCTCGTAGAGACCCTCTCCGAACTCGGTGCCTTCCGAGCCCGACACGCCGCGGCTGCCGCCAAGAACGCCTCCCTCAAGGCCTCCATCCCGGAAGTCGATTTGGCTCGTTACAAGTCCATCTTGAAGGACCAACGTGCTGTTGAGCAGGCCCAAAAGGTGCTCAGTGAATTCAAGCCCGTCTCTTACGACGTTGCCAAGTTCACCTCTGCTATTGATGCCTTCGAGGGTCGAGCTGTAAGTTCGGCGGAATAGGACTTTCCGGCGGGATCATGTACTGAACAGCGAATTCGATTTTATTAGGTCGAGGCCGCCAAGGCCACCGTTGACAAGATCTCTTCAGAAGAAAAGGACCTGCAATCCACTCTGTCCAACATCCAGGATGCCCGACCTTTCGAAGACTTGACCGTGCGTCCTCCTCGTTTTCGCTGCAGGGAAATGAAACGCTGACCACATCTCATTTACATCTCGCAGATCACCGAAATCGCCGAAGCTCAACCTCAGATCACCCACGCCGTCGAGACTATGATCCAGAAGGGCAAATGGACCGTCCCTGGTTACAGGGTAAGTCACAATCTGATCGTCCTTTCCAGCCGTTCTTGCTCATCATATCTTGACTTTACCGCTTCATAGGAGAAATTCGGAGAGTTCTCTCTCATGTAAACGACCTGATATATATTCGAATTTCGGTCTATACTATCGGGCTCGGACGGTTGACATATGTCGCATGAGTGGTCAAGGGCGATCGTTTCGGGTCGTAAGAATAGACGGGCGTAGATTGAGAACAGGGATGAAGCGATGAAAATGAAAACATGCAAAAGGACTCACAGCCAGTGTCTCGTGACGCTTCCGAGTGCTGCGGAGGGGAGTGAATGCGATGAATGAGGCTGCTACAAGATTTAAGGTTTTGCGATGGATCTGAAATACCCCCTTGAACCTCTAAATCGATCCGAATGAGCGGTATTTTCTGTTGGATTCTACGTCACGATCTACAACTGTATGCTCAGAACCTTCACGCTCCTGTCCTCGGAGCAACTGGCCAGCTGGAATGACTCCTGGTTGTTTCGCCACGCAAGTCTGTTTATCTGCTCAACATGAGCGTATCTGTGACAAGCAAGGCCGTACGGATGTGAGATACTGTGAGTATAGCACTATCAAGGAATGACTCACGTTTGGGGAATGGTTAAAAGAAGATCCAGCACTGTGGCGTTGGCAGTAACAGCATGAACTTCGATTGTTCCATCCTCGTAACCGACAGCCAGCAAATCGCTGGAATTCAAACTTGATCAGCTAAGAGGTGGCCGTCAGAAAGCGATATACAGCACTTACCGTTGATGTTTATCGTCTCTGACGATATTCACGGCGGTTGCCGCTTCCTTGCCCTTGTGAGTTGCTGTTAGTTCCCACTTGTCACCCGACTCGGAAGCCTTTCTCCACAACTTGAACTGCTTGTCTCTCGCTGCGGTCACAAAGTATGTCGAGTCTGGACTGAATGCACAATCCCAGATGATTCGGGCATGAGGTTTCTCTGCCGCTACGGGTTCGAAGCCTGATTCGACATAAACTAGCATGTTAGACACCTGCACTCCTTGCGATTCGATACGATAACGCACCAAGCTCGCCCTGCTTTTTCCTAAACAGCCTCCATGTACGATCTCTCGAACAGCTCAATATAAACTGTCCGTCTGGGCTGAACACAATCTTGGTGATTGTCAAGGTATGCCCAGCCAGAGGCGGGTGAATCTGCTGCCAGGTAGCGGTGTCGTAGAGCCGGATAACGGCATGTTCTGCACTCGTGGCCTTACATGATGTGGCGATCATGTCCCCTGAAGGCGAACTTGCGACAGCCATGAGCTAGATACACGGGAATGTAGAGTAAGTGTTTGAAGGCTGTCAACGGATCACGACTTGAAACCCACCTCGTAACCATGACCATACAGTTTCTCAATTTCTGGCCACAAGGTGGAAGATCCCAGTACGCCTTCGGTCGGCAGACTATCGAGCGTGTCCGAGATGGATATATGTTCCTGATTGAAACCCCTGTCTTGTGATGGATCCGCTTCGACAGCTGCGAACAGACAACAAGCTTAACAATCCTGCCAATGAACAGGGCCTGTCGTAGCTCCAGATACTCACGCTTAGAAAGAGCTCGATTCGATAGTCCCAATGGCGGGACACTGGCTCCCACTGAAGTCGCCTCCTATAGCGATGCAAACGCGTTCAGTAAGCTTTTAGCGATTCGAATTTCCGCGCCAACTTACAGCTTCCAAATTGTCCTTCGTAACGCCCAGGCGCACCATACTCCTCGCAAACCCTCTAGGCGCATCAAACACCCGGACCACCTTCTCATCGGCACCACTCACGAAACGCAAGCGCGAAATGGAAGCAACACAGGTCATATCGTACCCGTGGATCTGAGGGCGGTTGATCTCACCCCAGGTGGAGATCAGCTTCGAGTCGTCTTCCAATGCCGGTCGCGTCCAAGAGGCATGTATGCGTGATGTTTGATCCGTGCTACGCAGAGACATCGAGTCAGGAAGGTGCCAGTGGCGGAAATGGAGGTATCGTCTTACCTCACGGATACGAGATACTCGTGTGCCGGATCCCACGCGAGATCCTTAACGGCCAACCCATGCCCCGTAGGCGCTACCTCTGACTCCCACTGCTCTGTTTCCTGCTCCTCTGCCGAATCACGCAACACCTCTGCACTCCACCTCTGGAACCCTCCATTCCAAGCGTTCGCCACCACGCTGAGTGAAACAGTGTTCCCGTCCTTTCCTGCTGCAGTCTCACCTTCGACAGTCCAGAGAGCGCCGAAGAGGCCTAGACCTTTCGCGTTCATTTCGCCGAATCGATGTTGTGCGAGCCAGACTGCAGTCCGTGGCTCCGGAGCCCAAATGATCATCGAGTTGTCAGCTGCGGTACTCAGCAGTCGAGGAGCAACGGTACCGCTGGACGTGGAAGGTAGGTTTGGCGACCAATGCACGTTGGTGACCCAGCCTTCATGGCCTATCAAAAGCGCTTCAAGGTTGATACCGTATTGCCTTGATCCAGCGGCGCTGGCGGCATCAGAGGAAGGCCCAAGAGTGATAACGTGTGCTTTCGTACTCAGTTGTTTCCCACCACGTGCAGTTCCACCCGCTTCACCCGTCATCTGCCTCTCAAACTCATCCAGCATATCATCATCCAACAGATCACTCTCATCTGTCTTCCCCTTCGCCAATGTACCCACCCTTTCCGCACCAGTGGAAGATTGGGAAAGTTCAGTGACTCTCCAGAGACGGATGTAGCCGTCCTGACTCCCACTCGCGAGCATCAAGTCCTCTCCTTCCACGGGGGTCGCTGCGGGGCTATCAAGATCCCCGTCAGAGAGTTTTGGAAAGACGGCAAAGTCGAGGGATCGGATCCAGTCTTCATGGCCCTCCAATACGAGCGACCGGGTGAATGATATTGGCGCTTGACTTGTGATGGGGGAAGTGGTGTAGATGTGAATCTTGCGTTCTGTAGTTGCAAGTGCGAGCATGTACACTATTTCAGGGAATATGAGAAGACTGTCCGGACTGTCAGATAAATGAGTCAACATACCATCTGAGCCTGGAAGCTTGTGAAGAGCCATGTCGAGTGGTAGACGTCCACCTAGATTCAACGTCTGCACCTTCACGAGCTCTAAGTGCGACAAAGAGGAACGCGCGGTTAGGACGAATGTTGCCCGTCGAGCAGCAAAACGTAACGTTTCTACATACCACCTGCACTGGAACCCGTATGCGACCAATGCCATACATGCACAACAGCATCCGATCCTCCTGACAGAATCAAAGCCTCTGTATCGCTGATACTGCACTGTCCCAGAGCGGAAACGGACGCTCCATGCGCTTCCACAGACTGAGCAACCATAAACTCTGGTGCGGGACCATCCACTGTTTTTCCCTGGGTCAGATTCTGTCCCGGGGAAGCAGATGAAGGGATCCAGATCTTGATAGTTCCTGCTTCATCGCCTGTGACTATCACCTGTTTCCGGGAACGAGGATCGACTGGCGTAAGGTATTTGAGACATGAGATTTGAGCTGTATGCGAAGGCAAGGTTTGGTATATCCCTCGTTTCGTCGGATCCTGCAAGATGACAGTGCTCAGCGTACTATCCCAGGTCAGCAGGAATACGAGACGACGACCTACCGCAGTATTCCAAAGAGCGACACATCGTCCTGCGCCGAATGCTACCTGACTTGCTCCATCGGTATCGCATATATTGGAGAAACGGTTGCAGCCGACGGATATGTAGTCGGGATTTATGTGAGGAGACATGGTCAAGGTCGTTGGATGTTTGCGCTGTGACTGTATTTATACTTGTCCCTGGTAAACCCAACCCTAAATTCCTTCAAGGTCGTCCGTGAAGAATATCGCTCTTTCTCGTTCTGGCTGAGTCAGCCGTTGTTTACTTTATGGAATTCGCTCGATCGCTTCTGCCTAACATACATTATGCAAGGACCACCAACCACCTTACCTTCAAGTCTATACTGATGTTGTTGAGCAGTGGCAATCCTCTTTACATTATCATCACAAGTGGCAGCACCTAACAATATGGAGGGAATACCATCATTCGATCCATCCTCGGCCGGATCCGCAACAACTCGTCAAGTACCAGAAGACACACTACACTACACTATTCATCTTCCGCCCAAAGACGACTCACATAACCAAACTTCACCGACTCCAGAGGCTTTCGCAATCCTCATTACCACATACGTCGAGTCTCTCCTCCCCGGTGGCAAAAAATGGCTTTGGCATAAGGATTCATGGGAGCTTTCCGTAGTTCCGGAACAGGATATACAGGATCGGAGAAGGAGGTTTGGTGAGATTGTGGACAAGGTGACGCAGGGCGAAGGAGCGGATCAGAGTGATGAGGACGACGAGGGTATACCAACGATCTCTACGGCTACTTCAAGCGTGTTGCCGAGAGGGCGGAGACTGGAGGGAAGGATGCGAATCGGAGATGCAGTGGATGACGAGTGGTTGGTCGTTTGGCTGCTCACTCGGGTTTCCCTGAAATGGCCAGATCTGGTGATCTCGTGAGTCATATAAAACTGCTGTCGCTCCTTTAGTTCGTGCTCAACCCTCTGAAATCACTTGCTCGTCCTCCTCCTCAGAATACGAGATACTGATGGAGAATTCTTGCTCATCGAGGCTGCGGACCACTTACCACGCTGGCTGACTCCAGACAATGCAGAAAACAGAGTGAGCGTAAAACCTCTCCTTGATCATTCTAACATACTAACACCCTGCTCATGTACCAGTTCTGGCTCGCAAAAGGCCATTTCCATCTTGTTCCACCGCAGTTCAAGTCGACAAATACCCGTCCGCGACCTTTTATCCAAGAAGAAGACGAGCAGGACGATGATGAAATGGCCGATGGAGACAGCGATGGATGGCTCAGCGAAGACGACGCTGTGAGAATCCTTCGAGGATCTTTAGGAAACGGCCAAGAAGCAACGGAAAGCAAGTTCTGGGCCGGGAATTCGCTTGAGAACGATATTCTGCAGCGGATCAACGGGTAAGACCCGTAGACTCTGCTTCTCAGGCACGCACCCCATCGATCAACCATGCTGATCGATTGTTCTCGCTCGACAGATACCCTAATGCTCTTGCTACGCATCACCAACATACAAAGGCTTATCTACCGGTCAACATTGCCAAGGCATTAACCGTTTCACCAGATCTTGTTCAGCGTGCCGTTGAGGGTTTCTACATGCGTGATCCAGCGCAGTTACGTGTGAGGCATTTCGGTTTCTCCTTCAAATGCGCATGTGAATCACGCTTATGTTTGTTTTTCGTCACGACGATTTCAGGCCGCAGCAAGGACGACGCGGTTCCCTCCATCTCCATCAACATCAATCGTTTTGGCACCCGTGACCATGACCCGCGTCGCTTACGCTCAACTTAAAGGCCAGGTGTTCCACCCGCCTCGTACATTTGGAAACGAGTGGCGTATCCCTCCTGCGGATGATGCATCGAAAGAAAAAGCAACGACGGAAGAGGAGAAACAGGCGAGGGAGGATGAGTGGAGGTGGCGCGATTTGGGGATTAAGATCATCATGGGGTTCGAGATTATGTACAGGGAGGACAACAGGAGGAGCAAATCAAAGCCAGATGAAGGAGACTCTTCGATCGTGAGTTTGAACCGTTTCTCAGAATCGCCTCCTCGCAATCTTGTTGATCCGCGAATTGTGTCTGGTCGAACAGGAAGGTGTAGATGAAAAAGATCCGACATACTCCCGCTACATAGCGAATTTGCAAAAGGCAGGCTTCTTTGGCGAAGAGATGCAAGGAAGCAAAGGCTGGAAGGAACGTATGCAGGATGCAAAGAAAGGCTGGTTGACTGTTCGTAACGATAGGTGAGTTTCGAGTTTTGATGCCTACCAACTTTTGTCTATCTCGCACTCATCACGCTCCATAATTCGGTACTGTAGCGAATCGCGAGTTTCTTTTGCCGAAGCTGTGGATTCCGCGCTGAAGTCGACCATGACTCTCGACATATCCGAATTGGCTCCTGCGGACACGTATCAGGAAGATTCAGAATCATGGCTCGAAATATCGCCAGATGAATTGGATGGTCTGCTCTCCCGCTCGGGCCAGGCGGAAGCCAAACCACCAGCATCAGCCGATCGCGACACGGGGAAAGGCGAGGTTGGGAAAGATGATGATGCCGATGCTCAAGCGAAAACGTTGAGCGATCTCGCAAAAAAGGTCGGCGCGTTTGTGGAGGGTCAGGGAGATCTGGATGGTGCACGTTTCGAAGAGTAAGCACTGTTGTGGTGTCATGCAATTTCTGCTGCGGGCTGACAAGTTTACTGTTCATATTTTCTAGCGAATTATCGGATGATGACGATTTTATGGCAGATTCAGATGATGAAAGCGATCATGAACGATCGATGGAGGTGGACCCGATATTAACGGAGCAGCAGAAGCACGATCGTTTACAAGCCTTGGTTCCGGGATTGAAGCCGGAAGAGTGGGGCAGGCAAACACAGGATCTGACTGCATTGACGAGTGCCACCGAAAAGAAGGGTGTCAAATTCGCTACAGGCACCAAAATCGAAAGTGTCCAAGATCGCACGAAACAGACAAAGGCAGAGTCTGAAGATGCCGTTGTGGAGAAGGCTCGGAAATCACGGTTCGAGCCGACAGATTACGAAGGACACGTCGTGGAGACGGATGACGAAACGGACGAAGAGGACGGCGGCGAACAAACTATGCCTGGCTGGACCGCTCAGAAGGGGAACTCGTCCAATCAGAAGCGGAAGGCACCGATCGATCCTGCGATCTATCAATTGTCGGAAGCGTTGAGAACGGGCAAAGTAGGACCTATTGAAGGTTGGAAAGACAGAACCGAGCAAGAGGATCTCGAAATGTCAGATCGGGAAGGTGAAGATGAGGATGTGGTAGAAGGAGATATCGATATGGGCCAAGAAGAGGAAGAATTCTTAAAATTTGCAAGGGATGCTTTGGGAATCGATGAGAGCATGTGGAGCGGCATGCTCGAGGAGAGAAAGTCCAGAGGAGGTGAGTGGCTGAGTGCCGTCCGCGCTGTTGACATCCTCGCTGATCTCGAGCCCTGTTGTAGCATACGTTCCTGGTGATGTCATCGACGCGCAAAATGCGTCGACGGCCGCTTTTAGCGCAGCACACCAGCCATCCAATGAGCCTGCGTACAAACCACCAGCAAAGGCAACAGAAATTGTCCCGCCAAAACCATCATTCTCAGTAGCTAATGAAACGCCAGCTGGAGAGCGGAACCCGGACCTCGACTCTTTCGAAAGAGTCATGGAGGCCATGGAAGCAGAGTTGGCCAAAGCAAAGGCGCAAGCCGCCGCTCCAGCCCAGACTGCACCGAAAGAGTCTACAACCAAATTGAAAGGAAAGGGAAAAGCGTCGTCAAAAGCACCGCCCGCAGCAAGTGCTAATCCATTACCCAACTTGCCGACTGAAGAAGATCTTGAAGCCATGGACGAAGACGACCTTATAGCCATGGATCGCGAACTCCGCGCTGCCTTGAAGAGCGCCGGAATATCAGACGATGAAGCATCTGATGATGATGAGGATATGGACGACGAAACGCGAGCCGGATTGCACGGTTTGACAGACGATGCGAAAGGGGAGTTTAAGATGATGAAAGATTTCCTGGAAAGCTACAAAGCTCAGGGTGGACAGAGTGGTGTTGTAGGAAACCTTTTCGGTCGATTAGGGGGCAAATGATCCCGAATGCAAGCAGAGTCTAAAAAGAAAATCAACAATGTATACCTCATACAACAACGGCAGCCATTACCACATCTGACGATTTACCACCTGACTTCGTACCGACCGCTCCTCGTGAATGTCCGAATTCCCTTGAACGGCTTGTTTGCTGTGTCCCCTAATACCTTGAGCTGATCTACGCGGATTCCCGAGAACGAATGCTGGCCTATCTGAAAACCAACGATGAACGCTGGTGAAGGGATTGCTCGAGTTCCATCACTACAGTTGTTAAAGGTGCCACATTGATTAGCATTGGAACAATGCCGGGGTAACATACGCGGGACATACCTGGTGGAGAAAGATCCAACTAGAGACGCTGACTTCTCTATCGAGGTCAACGACGATATTAACCATTTCAAGATCTGAGAAGAGGCATCAAGTAAGTTTGTCTTTGATCATTCCTGCAAACCAAATCATCTTACCTTTCTATTTGGGTCAAATTCCCAGGTGCCGCCTCCAACACAGCCAAGCACGGTACTCCCCGTATTCCCGTTGCCAATGCCGCGGCTGTCGCCACTGGGTGTCGCCGAGACGTGATTTACGTTCTCTCCTAGGTAAATACTAATGATGATGTTCTCGATAGGACGCGTAGTCACGCGCGAGCTCAAGTTCAACGTGAATTTACCTGATATAGAGCGACATGAGCACAAAGAAACGCGAATCAATGAGATCGATAAAAGTAAAAGGGTGAGAACTTACCTCCAGTATCGTCGAGTCTGAGCTCAGGTTTGAACACCAGCGGTAGACCAAATGACTTGTTGTTCGCAGCTAACGCTGTAGATCTAACGCTCGGCACGGCTTCGTATTCCAGTAGATCAAAGTGTCCATCAGGCGGAATAAACGACAGAACGTGATCTTTGTTCCACTTCTTATACCTTTATGTATAAACATCGGATGAGCGAAGGAGCTGGACAAGCGAAGACTGGCCACGAGCTTACCGCACACATGGGTGGAACGAGCAGTTCTCCATCGTTTTGGGGTTGGCGAATGTCAGTAGCAGATCCGGGTTACCTGAGTCACCAATTCCGATAATCAGCCTAGAAACTAATTTGAGACATATAAGAACTGCCTCATACCTGTTAATCGGGCGTTGCATTTGATTCTTCCCCAGACCTGGCTAGACAACACTTTTCCTTTCCTGGTTGCATTGCGGAAGAATTTTGGGTCAGGGACGAAATTGGCGCGTGACGACTCAGACGCCCAACTTACCGATCCACTAGGGCATCCATACTCTCTTCAATGTCAAAGTAGATCTCATTGTTCGAATAACGCACGTTTGGGCGGCGCCACGGAATGGGTGTGACGAAAGGGTTCGTAGTCTGGTTCAGAGCTCTGTCGACGTTGCGCAGGAGAAGGGATTAGCATCAACGTCTTTGACCGGATCAGGTAACCCAACGTACCCCGAGACTCCTGCCGCGGTTAGCAGCTTCCGAACGAGCGTTGGCGGAAGAACAATATCCTTGAGCATATTCGGTTCTGTGGTCATAGGATGTCCCTCATCCAGCATCTCCTCGATCAACTACCGAAAGTGTCATCGTTGTGTAAGTATAAAGCAAGAGAATTGGGTTGATCACAAGCAGGACGGCTTACCATGTACACGATCTCGAAATTGTCTCGAATTGTGTTCTCGGTCACTTCTCCGAAATAGGCCTCGAGCACACCGATAAAGCACTCCAAGAACGAGAATGCAAAGAGGGGATTGACTGCAGAGATATTTGTGAGAAAATTCAGCTACGGTGTTCGAAATCGTTCGTTATACTATAGGCGAATGCCCGGCTCATCCCCGTCACGAAACAACGCCAGTACTCACTTTCGTGACTCAAAGGTGCGAGAAACCTCATTCCTTCCTTCTCTACGTGGCACAGGCCTACAGTTTGCCATCCTCCGCCTATTTCCTGTCCGTCTCCGGCGTAAACATCCGCCTCTTGTCCGTATCCGCTCATTTCTTCGTCTCCCTCTTCCTCGTCACTTTCACTCGCGCTGCTATCATCCGAAGCCTCCCCGTAACCCATACCAAGCTGCCGTTTCTTTCCCCTCTTGACTGCTGCCCGCTTCATCACCCGATCCACATCCTGAGATCGTATCGGAACAGTCACCCAGATGACAGGATCCAGCTCATCCTTCACTGTATGTGCGACAGCGCCTACGGAAGTTGTAACGCTACTGGCTGCCCGGGACCCGCTGGGTGTTGCATAGTGCGGTTTACTGCGCGCGAGTGCTTGATTGAAGGCATCGATGTGGAGTAGCGGATAGCTAGCAGAGTGGCCGCGGAAATGCGAGGATATGATAGCTCGACTGCATGAGAGGAGATGAGCTCAAGCGTTCGTTGTCCTGACAGCGCCGAGCTTACCCGGTGGAGTCAAGGATGATCAGCCCGTCAATAGCGGCCATCTTGTATGTTTTCAGAGTTAGCTCAAGGTTGTGGTCAAGCTGCTTGACTTCATCCAAGGGGGGAAACAAAAACAAGATAAAAAGGGAAATACTGTTATAGTGTCATGCATGACGTTGTCGGATCGTGTTGATGGTGATCGAGGCCTGGAGGTGGAGGTCCATCGCTTCGTTGTTGCTGGTTGTATTTTCACTGCTGCTTGCCCAAAATCTTGTGGTATGCAGGAGCGGTACATAGTAGTCGACTGCTGACGAGCAGAGAGGAGAGAGGGTCATCGAAAAGTTCTGCAGAGTTTAATCGCCTCGGGGAAGAGCCGCGCGCTCTAGCGTTCCAGGGCTGGCAAGGTGTATGGTAAGACGGCCTGCATGATATCTATATGTTTACAAGAGACACCTTGTCCCCATTCTATGCCGTTTTTCTAAGCTTTGCAGCATACATACGGGGTCGAGCGACTACAAGGAAGAGCCACAGACCGACCAGTAGCCCACGGGGCCGTCGTTTTGGTACCGACTGCGGAGACAGCCCACGTCGAAGGAAAGGGTGAATTTAGCCCTTGGCCTACTCGTCGTCGGCTTCAGAGTCGTCATCGCCTGAGACCTGAGCGTTGGCACGTTCTGCATCGGCCATGAGCTTGGCGAGCGCGTCGTCGTCGGTTTCCGTGACAGCCTTGGGCTAAGAGAGACAGACAAGCGTATCAGTAATCTGTCACCATTGTAATATCGCGAAGCAGAATACTCACTCGCATAGCGACGTTCATGCTTCCATCGTACTTTTCAATCTCCTCTCCGATTCTCTCCAACGCCTTCTCCATCACTTCAATCGCTGCATTCTTATCTGTACTTGTTGTCGTCATGACATAAAGCGGAGGCGCGACCAACCGGATCTTCAACGGCACTTGCTCAGTCGACGTCGCTTCTCCTGCTCGAAGAGCGGATTTGATACCGTTGATACCCTCATACGAGTAACAGGTCAGTTCGAGATCGGATCGGACCTTGACGGGTTTCGGGGTCATTCGACGGGCAATGTTGGACAAAAGGTCGGCTCGTAGGCTTTCATCCAAGTTGAGACCCTCAAAGACGGTGTCCGGCTCGCTAAAGGAGGCATAACAGGCGAGATGGTAAGTATTCGTGCAACGTGAGCGCGATATTTCTGAGCTACACTTGAAACTTACGTGACGGCCAACTTGAAGGCATCATGCGCATGTCCATACTTCTTGCCCAAAGGCCACACAACCTGCTCATAGATTTTTTCCGCATCGATACCTGTCTTTTTCGAAACCTGGGTAATAATTGAGTCGACGGTTTTACCCTTTTCGTATTGCTCCTCGCACTTTCCGACTTCCTCGGCGGATACACGTCGTTTTGACAAGTCGATGTAGCCTGGCATCCCACAAGGAATGGGTTATGCGTAAGCTAGTGAGAAACACGAGCAGACAATGCGTTACTCACCCTTTTCAGGGTCAACTCGCATAACAACGACAACTTCATTCCTTCCTACACGGATCAACTTTTGCACGGATCTTATACGTCTTCGAGACAATTCGGAGAGCAAGATCATTCCTTCAATGTTATCGTATTCGAGCTGTGCGTCATGAAATGAAGAAAGTGTAAGCAACCTTCCCGTATGAGGCGGCATACGGCTGAGGTAGACGAACCAGCTTGACGTAAGCTCCCATTTCGGCGATCTGCTTCACCTGGACCATGACCAACTGGTCCACCTGTGATTGAAAAGCATACTCAGAGTCAGCTCAGATCCCCCTCTCCCTTGTCGACCTCGTGTAACACTTACCTCGGGGAACTTGTTTTCGTAGAACCTCATTTTAGGGGATGAATTTTCCGGTTATAGCTCACTGATTGGGATGGTTCGGTGCTCCTGCAAGGTGTACAAGTCGCAATAATACCTTTCACGAACGATACCGTTGAGAGTGATATAGCCATCTCATCTTTTGTTTCGAGTCACTCGCGAACTCAAACTCGGTTCAAGCGAAAAGCGGAGATTTGAAAATGTCCGGTCGATTGCGGATTCATCATCCTCGTCTTCATCATCCTCATCAGCAACAGCGTTGTTATAACTACTGTTCCTGGAAGACGTCGTATTCCTCAATTCGGACAAACAACCCATACATCAGGCCATTACTACCTCATCACCTGATGTTTTCTGCCATCTACGACCTCTTCCTGAGCAATGCAACGAAAAATGGGTTTGAATCCATGGATGGCCACCGCGCAGGCGATGTGCACGACAGGAAAAGCAATCCGGACCATATAGTGAACAAGCAACACACGAACAACTGGGCCGTGTTGGTTTGTTCATCAAGATACTGGTTCAATTATAGAGTATGTCAATTCAACATGCAGATATTCCGCGAAGCGCTCAGAATCTGAACAGCCAAGGACATTGATCTTTCCTGGGCCTGATGATTTATCTGGAAGTGTAGCACATGGCAAACACTCTCGGCATGTGAGTGATCTTCATGACAATGCACACTCGAGCTCTGAGCTTACTCTGAGATCGCGCTCTTTGCAACTGCTAGGTATCGAACCGTAAAACGTCTTGGTATTCCCGACTCGCAGATCATCCTGATGCTCGCCGACGACGTTGCCTGTAATCCTCGTAACGGATTCCCTGGAGCAATCTACGCGAATTCCGGTCGACAGTTGGATCTCTACGGAAGTGGAGTAGATACAAAAGGTGTGAGCGACGAAGAGGATGAGCTTGAGCAGGATGGAAAGCAGCAAGGAACCAAAGGCGTCGAGGGTGTCGAGGTGGATTACAGAGGGTATGAGGTCAATGTGGAGAACTTTCTTCGGGTCTTGACTGGTGAGTCCATATGCCGGGCTCGATCCATGCCTCGCTCATATTCTGATGGATCAATCCGGTCTAGGCCGACTACCACCTCATATGCCACCATCAAAACATCTTTTAACCGACTCTTCCTCTAATATCTTCATCTACTTGACCGGTCACGGTGGAGATGGCTTCTTAAAGTTTCAAGATAACGAGGAGATTGGATCCCGAGATCTGGGTGATGCCATCGGGCAGATGTGGGAGAAACAACGGTACGCTACATGTGTATCGAGAAGCACGCACGATATTGACGAATTCTCCCGCAGGTACAACAAGATGATGGTCATGGTAGATACGTGCCAAGCCAACACCATGTATCAAGACATCTATTCACCGAACGTCATCGCCACTGGCTCGAGTCAACTCGGCGAGAATTCGTATTCCCATCACAATGACATGGATATCGGAGTCGCAGTGATCGACAGTTTTACGCATTACGTGCTGCAGTATTTGGAAGGAATTGACAAGGGATCCAAGGCTACCTTGCAAGACTTTGTAAGTTTCCAGCCACCAGTCTGCTTACAACGCACGAGTCCCTGATCTTCCTAATCTTTTGGAAACCTAGTTCAACATCTACGATCCCGAAAAAATCAAATCGCATCCAGGAATAAGACAAGACTTATTCCCGTTCGACCTGCAAAAGACACTTGTTACCGACTTCTTTGGTGGTGTGTCGCATGTGCAGATTCCGCCGTCGCGTGGGAACGTATCCGTGCAAGGTGGTCTTGCGAATGGTACGGGAGTGTGGTATGACATGATTAGAGGCGAGGATTCCCTGGATGGCTTGCCAGCAGCCGCAGCAGGCAGAGAAGAATGCATAGGATTGCCACCAATACTCGATACCACGTCCGACAGCGCGTTCTCCACCCCGAAATCCCACGATCTGTCCACTCCTTTCACAAGACCTCAGGACTGGCTCGTCATTCTCGCTTTGGGACTTCTGTTATTCAGCTTGTCTTGGACGTCTTCGCGCTCACGTAGCCGCAAGGCGAAATCCAAGAGCGAGTAAAATGCGGATGTTGCAGATGTCGCCTCAACAGGGATGACGACATCATCGCACATACATGGTACGGCAACGTATGTTGCGATGGACGAGACACTCAAGCGGTGATCGCTCAATAGCGATTAAGCGCCGAGCGTTACACAGTCTGCCGATGCTAGCGAGAAACGAGATGAGGCATCGTCAAACAGGACGCGAACGGGACGAATCCAGTGGATGAGGACTAAAGTGTACGCCGGGCTTCAAAGCGGTCTGATTGGGTAGAATAAGGTGTTTCGTAGCGACCTAGAGGATTGTTATTCGATGCTGAATGCGGGGAGTTTAGGAAGAATTGCATGTAAAGGAGCTTGTAAAGGTGATTATTATTACATCATCAAAGAGTCTGTCTCCGATTTTGAGTCGAGCTTTCAATTCATCACATTATTGATAGATGATGGATCAACATCGTCAATGACATCATCGCTGCCACCCATCAATCAAACATCTCAGCATAACACCATCAATATTACTCTACCTCGCACCCAGCCTCAATCACTTTCTAACCACCCGAAGGCCATCCATCGCAATCATGTTGGCGGTTGAGTCAACAACAGCGATAGGAGAGCTGAATAGGGGAGAAAAGCTAAACGATTTTGTTTCATCACCTCAAGTACGTCGTTGCTCTTGTACGCTGGTCTTTTTCGCACTGGTGCTCTTTGCTGATAGAGTGACCACTTCAGCAGGATACTAATGTAGTGCCGGATGACCTTAGAGCGTTCGTTATCCAGACTCTTGCAGATCTTCCTGAAGAACGCGTATCGTCCGCCAAGCAGTTTCAACTGTTGAAAACGCAAGAACGATTGATGCGAGCGAGAAACGTCGTAAGTAGAGATTTAATTCAGTGGATTTCAATCTGTCAGAGTGGTTCTGAGCACTTATTCACCTACAGCCGAGCGTTCCGCGACTACCATACGAATTGATCGCCAATTTCGCACAACATCTTCAGGGTGAAATCTCTGTTGAAGGCTTCTATTCCGCTCGACGAACTCTGGCAAAGCTTAATCGGACGTCTCGGGCGGTTCATGAGGTGACGCTTCCGTACTTGTATGTAAAAACGCCATTCGCAACAGACTCTGCATTTGCGAGGTCCGTTTCGAATAAGGTCTTGCCCTCTGGTTGGAATTATACGAAGTAGGGCTCCGCAGCTCGTACTGTTTTAGTCCTCAGCTGATTAATTTTCACAGACATCTTTACTTAACGGATAAGACTCTACCTCTGATCCAACAACACTATCGATTTCATCACGACGTCTCGCAAACTAATGGGGCTGCTCCTTGGAAGGATGTGGACTTGAGGAAGATGTTTCCCAGAATTGAGCTGCTTTCTGTCGCAACGAAAGTCCACGGATCCTCATACAAAAAGCAAAAAGGCACCGGAGCTATGCTTTACGAGCAGAATCTTCGAGTCGTCTTGTTCAAGCCCGTCACCATCGACGGTTTGCAAAGTCTTTGCTTGCAAATTCCTGGCAACTCCAAAAGAGGTGCCGTGTGTATGTTCGGCATCCAGATGGTTAACTCTTTCACAGCAGATTCAGGGTGGATTTATGTCAGTCATATTACCGACATGACTGTCTGTCCCGGTGCTGGTATCCTCGCTCCAAGCTTTGCGACCATGGTCAACACGAATGGTGCAGGTTTACGAATCGAGAAACGGTGAAGCACCGAGTTTGTCCCTCGAAATTCAGAATCCCTTATTCGCTCACTCGCTCAACAATTTCGCTTATCCTGGACGTTGCGCGAGCGGGCCGTTACAGCGATAACCTTGGATCAGTGAGAAATTTCATCAACACGCTCAACTTACGGTGCACTTCTCCCGTTTTTAAAGCATTTGACGGAGTTGTAGGTTCTGAGTCTGCAATATGAGTGCTGCATATATCTCAGTACGCTAATCCCTATGCTTTCGCAGTTGGCGTCAGGAGATCTTCATACAACAAATCTGCGCATCGCCATCGAGGGTGACCTGATGACAAGAGCCATCGTTCGAGAACACCTCGAAGTCATCGCAGAAACCTACTACAGTCGCGGTTGGTACTATGATCTACTTCGAAGGCATCAGCCCTTTGTTGATATCGACGGATGTGTGACAGTTCCGTCATCTCTTGCTCGAAATTTAGTTTATGGCCGCGAGCAGATCGATATTGAAACGAATGGGTCTCTGTCGCCAGCTGAGCAGGGCTTCACCTCGTCGATTCTCGCCCAAACCAATTTCTGGGAGAATGACGATCCCTCTGGCGGCGGCGAATACCACCATATCAAGGCGTACTTATGTGATCATGTGCCGGTCCCAGAGGACTGGTAGATCTTCCGGCTTGTTATCATGGGCACGGTCGAGCTCAATGGCTGTCGACCTGGTGCCCAAACAGCCATTCGTTTCGCTCTTAGTTTAGCCAGAACTCGCAGACTTTACAATATCGTTGTTTTGCAGATTTGGTAACCAGAATTGGTGCGCTCGAGTTGTACAGAAAGATTTCGCTGTAATTGGGATAAAGCATCCCTTCTCTCGAACAGGAGCGGAATGGCGTCGGGCAAATGATGATGTACATTACCACAACAGCTATCGTAAGGTAAAGGGCGAATTATGCATAGAGTTCAAGAAGGGCGGTGAATGTGATACAAATGACATGACTTGACAATAAGCGAGTACTGCATTGTATCGTGATCTGCGACTAATATACACGGCCTGACATAGCCTGCCTCGAAGCACTACGGGGGGTTGCGCGGCCATTGCTCCCATTGGCTGACATTGCGTTCATCTGGTCGTGCATGAGTTGAAGCGATCTAGCGTTAAGTGTCATATCCTGCTGCGCGGATTGCGATTGATTCGACTGGTGGGCTCCATTAGGGTAGCCAGCCAGCTGCTGCTGCTGAGGGTAGGGAGAGGATGGGTCGAACGGAAGGGAGAACTGCTCGAGCAGTTGGTTTCGATGACTGGATTGACGTTGTTGGTGCTGTTGCGCATCACCGGGTATATACCCTGATCGGACTGCCATTACCGCCGGATCCTGAATCGGAAACGATTCCCCGGATGGCGTGTACATGTCGCGACCATTGTATTGTGCATTGACGTTGCCACCTCGGAGTGCTTGTACCAGGGACGGACTGGCTGTCCGACGCTCCGGAGCATACGGTTGGTGGAAGTCTCGCAAGCTGGTGAGCAGCTGATGTTGCTGCTGATTCAGGGTCTGCTGGTCCCTTGACCGTATCTGCTGCGGCCCGCCGTTCATGTTTTGATAGACTGGGAAAGACGGATGCTGCAGAGTCTGTTGTTGAGGCATACCAAGACCTGGAGGTGGCGGAGGAGCCAGAGTTGGCGTTCGCGTTCGCGGTATTGCATTGTTCTCACCAGGAGACGATACTCCGAGAGAATACGGCAAGGCGGAGCGCGAAGGCGGGGTGAACGGTACCGAACTCTCCTTGTTCAGGAAGTACTGATAATTCAGCGACGGAGGCATAGCATGCTTCTCAGAGGGAGAGCGCGATGACGACGCGACAACCGGATAGTCTGCTGACGACGCTAATGATAGTTTTGGTTGACCTTCGTACCCGGTTCCCTTGGCGAACGAAAATCTCGATGATTTGGCGTCTCCTCCAGCTGTGGCACCGGACATTGCTTGAACCGCATCGTAGAGTTGATTTTCCACGAAGGGATCAAACGGCCCTTGGTAACTCGCGGTTTTCCTAATGCCGTCCATCTTGTTGCTCAGAGACAGCAAGTCCTCCACACCAGTCATTGCTAACGGCGTGTCATCCACCTCCATGATCATCTCCACATCCAGCTTGTACTCGAATTCGCCGTCCGCGAAGGGTGCGAGCAGGTCCTCAAAGTCGGGATATGGCGATTGGACGGTGAATATTGGGGTGAGGCCTTCCCTCCTGCTCATAACATCATCCATCATTGCCTGCGCTTGGACAGACGGCTGGTACTGTTCCGGTGTCGATGATTGAGGAAGGAGTACGACGGGAACATTTGATGGTGGTGGTGGGACATAAGCGTCGTGCGAAGTCATCGACAATCCTGGTGGGGGTCCAGATACGACTGAGGGCTCGGCGACCGCCTGGGGATCGTGTGGCTGACTCGGCAACTCCATTTCGACCATATCTGCATCATCGTGTGCCGTTGTCATTGTCTCCAGGATGTCAACTGTCGTAGCGTTCTCTTCCACCTTGGGAATATGCTGTGACACATCTGAAAGCGGTGAAGGGCTTCTCGTCGAAGACACATGATCCTCGGACGACCGAGCAGATACCGATGTCGGCGCAGGTGACAGTCGTTCAGCTTTGGCAGCTTTTCTCGTTGACACTTCCGCCACAGCCGGCTCTTCAAACGTGGCTGAGGGTGATCGTGAACTGCGAGTATTCCGTGTATCGGACGATGCTACAGTCACACTGGAACGAGCATCTTCTGCGATACTAGGTATCGTTGCCGTCGTTGCTCTCAGCTTGGATGAAGAACCCAACGTCGTCAGCGTAGGTTTGGCACCGTTGGAAGATAACGATAGAACTTTGGCTTTTGGACGTTTCGGTGGGATCGACGATGCGACAACGGTAGCATTTGACAGCAAAGGCGACGGTGACGGTGCTGGAGTTGGCCTTGCGGCCCAGTGAGCTGTTCGTGGAAGCGCGGAAGCTGGAATTCCAAGAGAGGTGAGTCAAGACAAACATACAATATGTGAGGTGATACTTACAGTCCAAGGGTTCCTCCATTGCCTTGTTTGCCTTTGACGATGAACCGCCAGATGTTGGTTTCGGTGTTGACCGCTGTTCCCTCTGCATCATGATGTCCATATTCGTTCCGGAATTCTTAATAGCTTGTTGCCTGAAAAATTGGGATGAAGCTGTCAGTTTCAACTAATTTTCGATCTCAGAGCCGCTACTCACAAAGTCGTCATATCCTTCCTTGTGAATGTATCATTCTCCGCTGCCCAATCGTGTGCTCCCAGACAAGCTGAACCTTCATCGCACTTGACGCCCCTGAGCCAACTCAAACAGTACTTGGTGCTGCCATACGTGACCTTGAGCGTCTTGCCTGGATTTCCCGGTGCGCTGACTCCATCAAGAGTCGCAATCGCACGAGAAGCATCTTCCCTCCGAAGATAGGTGATGTAGATCCCTAGTTCGTCCGAGTCGGTAGAGGATTCGATAGAGCCAGACGTTGGATCTGATGTAGATGGACCTTTACGCAGGAATACTTTGGCGATTTTTCCGTATTGTCCAAAGTAGTCATTCGACCGCAGGATGGAGAGGAACTTGGAGAACAAACAGCACAAATGTTCGGCAAAATGTCACAATGGTCAAAGGAGAGCAGGGACTGGACTCACCTCTTCTGTACCTTCCCCCATCATCTTCATCCCCGTGACATAGATCATGTTCTTTACGAGAATCCGCACGTCCCGATGCTGCAATCTGCCCAGTGTCTCCAGCTGCTTATTGACCTTTTGCTTGAGCTGTTTCGCCTGTTGTAAGCGTTTCATCCTGTAGTTCCAATGAAAAAGATGTTAGAGTTAGCACAGCCTTGCTCGTCCGGTATTTTTGAATTGCCTACTCTTCTGGATCCACCGGCCGGAACTCTATCTTCTGCTCCCGATAGCTACGGCGACAAGCGGGACAGAGACCATTCGAATCTGTGAGGATATGATGGTGACAGAACCGGCAGATCTGATGGTGATATTGCGTTCAGCATAGGTAAGGCTAAAGCTCAGATAAGGGTCAAACGTACTTGATATCCACAGACACACGGTTTAAAGTGCACATCTGACGGATCCAGTTCCTCCATACACAACGGGCACTCTGGTTCCTCCTCCTCATCGCTCCATACCACATCCTGCAGCTTGCCTAGCGCCTCATAATCCTTTCCAGAGTACGATGCCCCGTTACCGTTAGCGTACGCTCCTGTAGCTGTACGCGGATAAGACGAGCTGCCACCGGCGAATGCAGACGATCCTACAGCAGTGGAGCTGATAGAGGAAGTAAATCCGAGAGATGACGAGTTGATGGGATAGTGTGAAGGCATCCTATTGAAAGTGGCGTATGGTCGGGTGTTGAATCAGGCTGATCGGTCGTGTCGAGATGAGAGACAATGAAAAAGCGATCACTTTTGCCGGTCGAAAGAGGATTTCTTTTCGTTGCGAGAATCGGAGGTTGAGGCGTTCTCTTTTCGAGATCTCTTTCAACAGCAAATTATCCAACAAGATCTTGTGTATGCACACTGTGATTCGCAAGGCTTACCGGGTTCCACCTGATCGTTGTATGGCGTCTTCACTGTCTTGTATTTTTTGTTCTTCGACAGCAATCACCCAAGCCGGCGTACAGAACTGTGCCGGGGGCGCCACCAGCGTGGCGAGTTTTCACCCCGAGCGTGACAAAGCTAAATACGTGGCATTTACTAGAACCTTCAGTCTTCCGTCTCCTGCCGCTTGACGTGATATTTTTGCCGCATTGACGAGATGATTACAACTACAAAAGCCTACAAACAGTGATAATAAGAAAGAACGCTACCCAGAAGACCATGATCCCAACACTTGTCCACCTCCAAATAGGTTACAGCCCAATACAACGCCTCACATAGCCGCGAAAGAACTCGAAAGATCGCTGAGATCAACTTGGGGATCTGTAAATGTGCGAATCCAGCATTACACGGTCAGTCAAATTACCCCGGTAGACACTGCAATCAGGACACCCGGAGCAGTACTTACGGACGACGTAGTGGATTTTGTTATCTTGTGTGCCATTGGCACCTGATGCCTCCGACTCTGCAGTTGTGAGCAGATCTTGGTCGGGTGCGCCTCGAAGCTCCAGCAGATACTTGTCCTGTTTCCAGAAAGGACCTGGTCAGTGATGACCTGGTATAGACACTGGGTAATATGACTGCCTTACCTTTGCGAGCTTTGTCAACGCTTTTCCAATCAACTCTTTTTCGGTCTCGAGCTCTTCAATACTCTCGAATTGCGATTCCTTTTGCTCCAGATACCATGTGATCAAGTCGTCCCTGTCCACACCCTGACCCGTCTCACGCTCGACCTCGCTCAAGTGTAGCACGCTGTAAATTTGCATCGAATCAGTATCGCCGTTGACCGACTCGTATCAGTTTGCGGCTCACCAGAGGTTCATGATCTCCATGTACTTGTTGACTATTGAGCAGGACGATCATCCGTCAGAAACCATGAGGTAGAGCTCTCCCAGTCCGCACTTACATGTAATTCTCAGCTTCTTCTTTTTCGGCGCCGTTGCAGCAAGCGCAGGGACAGGCGTTCCGTTCCTACTTCCAGCGGTCTGTCCGCGAGCCATAGGCGAACCGTCACCCGTGGCACCGGTAGTTTGCACCACGCTCGGCGATGTGTCCCGATGCAGCAACGAAGAAGCGTTGTTCGAGTCTGGGCGTTGGGTTCCGTCCCCATTCTCGTCTACGACCGGTCCATCCATGTGCACATCACCCTCCTGACCGCCATGGCCCATTCGTGCAACCTCAGCGACTTCCTCGTCCTCCTCTTCAAAGTCAATATCATCTTGCTCGACGTGGATGATGGATTGCTTGAGCAATGCGTATGCTTCCCGAACCATGTTGGCCGTGATCTGTGAAGCGCAATCGTCTTCAAAATCACTTCCTCAGGAGGCGAGATGACTTTACTGACCTCTGTCGAACAGTTTGCTCTCGCGATCGCTTCACTGAGACGAATCATACTCTCCAACTGCCTAACCGTGATTCGGTAAGAGTTCTTGCCCGGTCCTCCCGTGTCATCCTGTCGTAACGAGCGGTACTTGTCAACGAGCACAGACGATGCTCGAGGTGTCAACTAGAGGGGAAAGTACGCAGGTCAGCTTAACGAGCCAGTACGGTTGCCCGATCTGTGCTTACCTTCGGCTTGAACGTCCTGCAGTACCTGATATACCTCTGCAGCGCCTCTGTGCTGTATTCTGGTGAAATGGCTGCATCCCTAAACCTGTGCACATTGACAATATGCTGCGCAATGTTCAAGTCGACAGTCTCATTGCACTCGTCCAGCACGACAAAGAACAAGTCGAATCGACTCATAATCGGTGCGCTCATCGCCACATTCGCTCGAAGACTCATTTTTCGGTTATACCTGCCTCCAATCGGGTTGGCGGCAGCAAGAATAGAAGTTCGCGCATTCAGGGTAGCCTGAATACCTGCTTTAGCGATACTGATCGTCTGTTGTTCCATGGCTTCGTGGATCGCAACTTGATCGCTGATATCCATCTTGTCGAATTCGTCAATCGCACAGATACCGTTGTCGGCAAGCATGAGAGCTCCGGCTTCAATAGTGAATTCCCCAGACTCTTCATCCCTGACTACTGCAGCAGTAAGACCGGCCGCAGAGGAGGCTTTACCGGATGTATAGACTGCTCTGGGTAAGAAACCGCAAACGTATCTAGAAACGAAGTATCAGTACCGCGCCTGCACTGAAAAGGGTATTGCGCAGACTCACTTCAAAAACTGCGACTTGCTTGTCGAGGGATCACCAACGATACAAACGTTGATATCGCCTCTCAAATTGATTCCCTCTGCAGTCTGCTTGTGCACTCCGCCCATCAACTGCAACAAGATCCCCTTCTTGACAATCTCGTGTCCGTAAACGGCCGGTGCAATACTGCCAACGAGTCGCTGGTAGATGTGGTCCGTGTTGACCATCGCCTTGAGCTCGTCGACTTCGGCGTCCGTGAGCGACTGCAAGAACTCCTCTTGATCTTCTTCGCCTGATTCGTTGCCACCGGCAAGTGAGGCAGTCTGCCAATGCGAAATTTCCTGGGTCAGTAACGGAGTTAGAACGTTTAGCCTTTCACCCCGAACTCACCCTTCCGTCCGCCTGTTGGACCATACAACCCAAAAACGCCGTCTTGTACAGCAAATCCCGCACACCAAGGGCTTTGAGACCTGTCACGCCCTGAGCAGCAATGCCGCCAGCTTCTCCGCCACGTCCACCACCTGCATTCTGCCTCATCATTTCCGCATTGACCCCCGGAAGACCGAGTTGACTAACATCAGGAACGACGATAAACGATCCCGTAAAGATCGATTTGTCGCCTGCCTTTGCTCGTTCGACGATTTCACTTCGCAGGATGACATCGAGCGATCGAGGCATGCTACCCGTCGGGATTTCATTTGCGTTTTCCTGGATTCGGACCTTTTGCCAATCGGAGAACTTGGAGGTGTCGATGTTCAACTTCCAGTTTGTTCGGTTGTTACAAGTCGAGTTTTGGCACATGACTGGTTCGGTATACTTGAACTGTTGTTCGACGTCGTTGATGACAAAGTTGCACTCCTCGCATGTAAAGCTTCCAAGTACGAGTTCAGGTCGAACCTCGGAGGTACGAGTGACAGTACCTGAGATACTCATGAGCTGTCCAATCTTGTCCATCTTCAAATCTCGGATCGAGTTTACCAGCGGCAAATTGTAAAACGCAATGTTAAATTCTCGTGTTGTCAGACTTGACGTGCTCGAGGCATTTGAGCCGCCCGTAGAGTTGGTCGCAGTGCCTCCGCCAACAGTTCCGATGTAGAGATACGTCGGTGCGTATTTCCTGACCAAGGCTTGGACCGCTCGACGCAGGTAAGGCAGGAATCGATAATACTGCGCTCGGATGGCTCGTGCGAGGACTTCTTCACGCTCGAGGACATGAGAGAAATCGACGTAGAGGGTAGTCAAATCGAAGTCCTTCATTGCCTTGATTTGTTCAACGTAGAACCCGTCAATGGTCTGATTTGTGGTGGTACGCTGAGATGCCGGCGTGTCTGCTGGAAGATCGATATCATCCGAGAAGCTGCACATCTCGAGAAGATTAATTGTCATCCCCTCGCTTCTGATTAGCGACAATGACTCACTTTTCCAAGAACATGCCGAAGCTCTCCATGACCTTTTCCGCCGTGACATCCTTGACACGACGAACATCATCATACTCTCTCACATCCCTTGGCCCGGCTCTACGCCTCCTTGGCAGCATATCCTCATCCTCTGCCTCATCCGCTCCACGACCGTCACGCTGTCCAAGCCTTTCCCGAGTCGAGGCATCGAGAGCTAGCGGGTCGATGATGGGTTGTTGCGAGGGGAGAGATCCGGCATTACGTGGAGATGAAGGCAAGCCGTGGTTTGAGTTGGCCGGAGAAGTGAGTGGGATACCTGAGCCTAGTGGTCGTGGGAATGGGGACGACATGTTGTTGTATGGCGATGACGGGATGTACGAGACGAGAATGGAGAGGATGGATAGAGAATGTTGAGGCAGATTCGATCTTTGCCTTGTTCTCTTCTCGACTTGTACGACCTGGCGCGACGCGTTTAATTAAGGCTTCCCGAAAGTATTGTGACGTGTATTGAAGGGCCACACACCCCCTGCGAATGATGGCGTTCAAGTGACGACAAATGACGAGCATTCTGTTATCTTTCTACTCGCAGTTTGCCCTCATTCTGTCACTGATACGAAGCAGCAACTCAAACCTCACAATGTCGGCAATAGACACCGCATCTAGATCTACTGAAGGTGCCATATGTGTGGACTGTCTTCCCGAGCCCGGATCCTCTGCGCCTTCACACGACGCTGAATCCGCTAAAGCCGCTACACCGACGTTGCCGAGTCAAGGGCAAGACCAAGTATCGTCAAAGCAGGAAGAAGATATCGAGGAACCTGCCACATTTAAACCCCTTGATCTTGCTATCGGACCTGCAGTCACGATCGAGTACTGTGATGGGGTGAGTCGGCTTGCGCGTGCTCAATCCTATTTGAGATCTCGGACCTCATCTCTTGGTTTAACAGTGCCGCTGGGCACCAAGAGCATCATGGACCGCTACAGAGCTCTTTCTCACTTTTCCTTCGCCAACGATAACCAGTATCACACTCACGCCAGCTGTCGAACATCCGGGGAGGTTTAGGGTATGGTTAAAGTTGCCAAGGGAGGCTGAAGCGCGGCTCATGTGGGATCGCAAGGTAGAAGGCGGGTTTCCAGAGGTAAGTAGCCTGTCAGCTTTCTTCTATAACTGAACAGGTCGACTTGTTTTCTCATGTGTTTCCTCCCACTTCACTTGCTTCCAACGCACAGCTCAAAGTGCTGAAACAGAGGATCAGAAACGTTATTCAGCCGAAACAGTCGTTAGGACATTCTGATAAGTTGGGGACGGCAGTGGTACCTTCTTCGTAGCATGACGTTATAGTTGTATATTCAATTAAGATCAAAAGATTGACGTGTCGAATGGTCCTGCTCCTACTTGTACGATACTTGACCTGGTGATAATGCTTGGTGGTTTGCCAAAAGAAACGGCGTTGACTCTGGGCCGCTGTCGATCGCGCTCCTATAATCTTTTGGTCAAGGCTTGGCTTCTGTTGAGACCAACCTATGTGTCTTCAAGGCTTACAGAGATCGCTTCACCTTTCTTCTCTCTCAACCACTAAGAACACACATCCTCACCATGAGGTTCAAAATCACTACACATCCACCTCTCACGCTCGCCAAAGCATGGTTCCCGCTCCCAGCTCCCGCTGACCAGGCCAATCGTCCTACCACCACTGCTGAATCCTCGCAGACCATCCTCGACCTCAAGCAGCATCTCTCCGCTAATTTTCCGACCGTCAAAGCCTATGGAGCGACAACGGACGAGATTTTCCTCGAGATTGATGGATTTGAGCTGTTGGATGATAGTCGACTGATGGATTTAGGGCTGACAGCGAGTGATATCATCGAGTAAGTCTCGTTGCAACGACGGGCTCAGATTTTGTTTACTTAACGCAGCGTCTTGTTACGGTTTAGTGTAAAGATCAAGCAAGGCGTCGTACGAGCCGGGAAGAAACGAAAGACAGAAAGTGCAGGTGGGTCCGCATCGTTGTTGCTATCTATTCAGCAACGCTGATCTGCTATGACATAGATGCCAACGAAGACATTGCGAATCTACAATCAGCGAAGAAGAGGAAAACATTGACTGGACAGGCGAGTCGGGCTTCGGACATGGCTCTAGCGACGAAGCATCAGTTGCGAAAGCAAGCCAAGAAACAAAAGTTTGCGGAGGAGAAATCGGCAAAGATTGCAGAAAAGCAGAGAAGGAGACAGGAGAAAGAAAAGCGGAAAACCCAGAGTTCCAAGCTGAAAGACAGCAGTTTGACTCAACTACCACCACGACCCTCAACAAGCACCAAGGGAACTGGACCGATGAAACTCGTCTCCTCAGTCCCGGCTTTTACAACAGAGGCACCGAAAATCATTCCTGAGGCTGCTCGTCCTCATCCGCAGACTGGCTCGAAACGGAAGCATGGTGATGTGATCACCCAGACAGTCTGTTCGGATAGCGATTCCGATTCTGAATCTAGCTCCTCCTCGTCGTCCTCTCCCTCTTCGTCATCGTCATCGTCGTCGTCTTCTTCAGAATCGAGCTCGTCATCTAGTTCTTCATCCTCGTCTAGCTCGGACGATGACGTCGTTATTAAACCTTCTAAGCGACCTGTACAGCCGCCGACGAGTGCCACCAAACCGCAGCCAACAACAAACGCAAAGTCCACAGCAGAAAAATTCCCGGTGCTGCTGGAACCAAAGTAAGCATGCTGTGTTGCCCATCATCGACCTTACTTCTCTTACTGACCTCGCTTCAAAACATTAATAGGCAAACAGGCAACCCGCCCGTTCCACCTGGCCAAGGCTCAGAAAAAACGAGGGAACGAAATCTTCGGCGCAAATTGCTCCGTCAAGCAGTCCGGCAGAAATCACAGCCGCTGCAGAACCAAACTGGCTCGCCATCTCCCTCCTTCAATTCGACAGCCCGATCGGATGCGCCAGAAGCTCTCACAGGCACAATTTCTGATGCGGTACAACTGCTGCCGATTCCCAAGTCTACAGCAAATAGGAATAAGAACAAGACGTATATGAAGGGAATGGAAGGTGTTTCTGGAAAACGAACAGTCTTTGAACAGGAGAAACAACTCGAGGGCGATGTTGACGGGTATGCGGCGGATGTTTCAATGTCGGTGCAGGAGGAGACTCCGACGCCGTCCAAACCACTGAACGCGACAGTCGTCCCGCCAGCCAAGACCGGGACTACCGAACGGACTGTCGTCGATGCACTTCTCGATAGAGTGAAAACTCTCGTATCCACCTCTGCACCAGCGACTCCGGTCACAACGCGTAGAGTCGAGCCACCGATGTCCACCCGATCGACATCGATTCAAGATTCCACGTCAAAGTCGAAACGACCGCATTCTTCGACGCGACCGAGATTCACAGCGCCATCTTTGTTGGACACGCTTCCTCCGAACATGTTTGTCACAAGCGTGTACTTTCCTTGGCCGCATGGCAGAAAGCCAGGAAAGGGCAAGGATCCGCAGAAAGCAGGGGAGGCAGAGGGACAAGCGGAGCAGGAAACGTATGATACCTCTTTTGCGCATGATCGTCCAGCAGATGAAGCCACCGTTCTCACGGCAAGCCGAACGATACCAGAGACCACGGCGCCACCGTCCGTGCCGACATCTAACCCAACAGCGTCGGCGCACAGTCAAGGGTTCAATCATCAAACCGAGCGGGAAAAGAAGCGCCGAGCGTATCTCCTAGGACGTGAATACGTTCCACCTGACGAGCACGAGGGCCAAGATGGGGCTGAAGAAGAGCTTGTCGATGCGCAAATGAGCGGCTTGGGCTCGCAAGCTGCGACTCAAACAGACGATATTGAAACCGACTATTTCCGAGCCGATACCGCGTGGGAGGAGCTCAGCGTGATTACGATGGAAAACTTGAGCCAGCTGAAGGAGGGTTCTCTTCTTGCGTGGAAGGTAAGCTAGGGAAGAAAAATATCTCGTTGATCCCACGCTGATACATCTTAATTCTCTGCAGGCCCTCGAGATGGATTTTACGACGTTCACGCCCGAAATCAAAGTAAAGCTAGGAAAGATCCAGGTCGTCAAAACATCTTCCGCTGACGAATCGACCGACCGGCTCTATCAAGTACATGTGCTCAAGAGGTCAGATGCGGAAGACGCAGAGGACGATGTGGAAGAGAATTTGGCAGTGGACACTGCTAGCATGACTGCTGGAGAGTATCGTCTATTACGTTGAATGATATGTTGTATCAGCTCAACAGCTTGTGCTCCTTAGCTACTGGCCACTTCCCATCGGCCAGGACTGCCCTTCCCCGTCGCCAGGATTCAGGAGTCACGAAGCTTGCCCGGTCCGTGCAAGGCCGTAGAATCTCCAGGAGAACAGGAGCTGGAGTTACGTGTGGCTGACTTGTCGCTCGTCGTTGGCAGCAGCTCCGACATCTCACAAGCTATCTCACGTCACTGGAAGCTCACGAAGAGCTACTGATGAGAGTCACTGAGTCACTGATCGGCGTCTTCCGAAAAAGCTCAAGCCTCCACATGATTCATAATTGAGATTAGCATTATCAGCGATCGTTGTAGGCTGGAATGTCCAGGACATGGTTTTCAATACCCGTTCACCAATTCATCTGTGTGCTTTGGGCAGCGAGTGGGACGAGCGAGGTTCAAATATCTCAATAAACCATACCATCACCACCACACAAAGGGCCAAGCGACATGTCGCCCACGACGCCGAGCTCTAGCGGTGAACGGGCGCCATTGCTTCGTTCGAACACACAACGATCTACTGCATCTTACTATGCCGCCAACGATTCGAATTTTACCCGATATGCTGCTGAAACGGCAATCAATATAGAAGAAGGAGCTGCCAACCCTCTACATATCAATCCCGACTATGACTCTGATGCAGAAGAGGAAGTGATACCACCGTATGGGGAAAACAGAGGGAAGGTCGGGGGTCATGACCAAGAGATGAGGATAAGAGGCAAGCTGAAGGCCATCATATTGTAAGGTGCAATGACGTTGAATGATGTGTTTGCAATTATGCTGATGAGCTTGGTACCGATAGACTGGGTTTATGGTCGGTATCGTTGTATGAGCATGTCTGGCGCGATTACTGACAACGGTGTTTGGAAATCACAAACATCAGGGCTAGCAACTTCACATTTGCCGTTCAGACTTCCGCTATACCGACCTTGGCGCCGAGGATATCTGCAAGGTAATTTATTGTAAAGTCGTGACCTTCCGCTCCGATACAATCTAATTCACTCGATTCGGGCCGTCTTTCAGTTTCTCCCATTCGGAGCTCGCTTCCTATCTAGGATCGATATTCCCCTTATTCTCCACTGCTTTCACTCCTGTCTACGGAGTCCTACTGGATACTCTGGGTCGCAAATCCGCTATGCTCATAGCTGGACTTCTTTATGGTATGTCGTTGGCGGATATAAGGTTCTCGACATCGCTAAACAATCGACGTGTCCTTGCAATCTTGCAATCAGGGCTTGGCACGATAGGCTGTAGCTTGTCGCCTTCAATGGGCTGGCTGATCGCTGCTCGTGCTGTTGCTGGCGCGGGTGGGGCGGGTCTGCTTACCGTTTCGTCGGTGATAACCACTGACCTAACAAGCCTACGGTCGAGAGGGCATTATCAAGGTGCGTTCACTCAATCTATGCCATAGTCAACGGAAGCTACAAAGAGACAGCCCGACTAACAAGAGCTGGATGATAGGCTTAATGATGATCGTCTTTGGGGCTGGGGCGTCATTGGGTGGACCGGTCTCTGGTTGGATCGCCGATGTGACAAATTGGAGATGGTCTTTCGTCTTCCAGGTGAGTTGGTGTAGGTTTCGACATGCTTTCTGGGTCTGATCTTTCTCGGTATCTAGCTGCCATTTCTATTATTTTCCATGATAGTTGTTGCCATGTACCTGCCGAAAACAGCGCCTCATCCCCATAGCAACTCTGTTGGAACCCGTTCCGCTGGTTTCATTCAGGCTTTGGCGGATTTCGACTTTTTGGGTACTGTAACTCTTCTCGTAGCGATCTCGGCTTTACTGCTCGGTCTTTCGAATCGCACTGCATCTCTCTATACATGGGGGGATGTGCGAGTTTGGGGATTACTGCTTACTTCGACAATCGCTACATGCTTGTTTCTGCTCGCTGAATGGAAAGTGGCGATAAATCCGGTCGTGCCGCTACAGCTTTTCAAGGGCAGCCGAATGCCCAGTATATATGCGAGCAATTTCATGCTAAGCGTCGCTGCACAGTCTTTCGTAAGTGTTCTCTCGTACCTAAATAATAAAGGATGTCACTAACGCCGTTTCACGTTGTCTCCCGTCGCAGCTCTATCAGATGTAAGACGCGCCTCATTGTTAAAAGCCTTCTAAAACTGATGTCGCACAAACCTGTGTAGTCCTGTCTTCTTCACGGTGATCTTGAATACGACCTCTGCTATCGCCGGTACCCACCTTTTGCCCAACAGCATAGGCCTGGCCGTCGGTTCTTTCTTAGCCGGACAGTATGTATACTCACTTCGCACCGTGTTCGTGTATGTTGGTTGATACGATTCGCCGTTTCTTCCAGGCTTATCAAGCGAACGGGTCGTTATGCATGGTTGTCCGCAATTGGTTTGGCAATGCCCATCATCAGCATCTACCTTGCTTCTTACTGGTCCGAATCGACACCAGAATGGAAGTTTGCAGCGGAAGTCTTCCCAGCAGGTTTGGGTTACTCCATATTCCTGTGTTGCAGTCTGGGTGAGCTTTTTCTGGCTAGTAAATTCTCTGAAAGCGCTGAAGTTATTTGCGCTGTTCCAGTTGCACTTATTGCCGAAGTGGACAAGGACATGATGCCGAAGGCCACGTCGGTCCTCTATACAGTCAGATCGCTCGGTAATACCGTGGGGATTGCTATTAGTGCGTCCATTCAACAGGGTAAGTGGGCCATGAATCATTATGACGAGAGCCGAAAAGCTGACATATGGTTGATTCGCAGCTGTATTGGTCAAAGATTTGCGTGAAGTCCTACACACACGTGCTGACCGAGAAAAGGCAAGTTGCTAAGCAATTACTGAAAACCGCGTGCTAACCTCATTTAGCATCTGTGCAGATCATCATGGCTATATTACACACGAAAAGCGCCATTAAGGAATACCTCACAAAGGCCGAGCAAGCGGGTGCAGAGGTAGCGTACGGACGCAGTCTGTCTATCACGTTCGTGGCGGCAAGCATATTTGCTCTTATTACCCTAATCACATCGCTACCAACGCGGGAACGGGATCTGGGGGAACGAAAAGGTGCGATAAAGAAAAAGAATAGCAACGAAACGCTGCAGGACCATGCAGTGTGAATCTGTCCACGCAATTGTAGCTTTACCCAATAGATAGGAAAGATAGATGTATACCTTTGATCAGACATGTTTGCTAAAGTCGCAACAACCCACGTCATCGCTCGCCCGTTTGTTCTAGACTAACCACCCCCGCACTCTGCTGCTCTAATTTCGCGCGTTTCCTCGCCTCGTACTTCTCCTTTGCTGCCTTTCTCTTCGCCTCGACCTCGGACGCATTTGCACCACCGGTACTTCGAATCCTAGCCTTCTCCTCTTCCTCTTCCTCCTGTTGGCGTCTGCTCCGCTCTGCCCGTTCTTTCTCCTGTTGCATCTGTTCAGCTAGACGTCGTCGTTCACGTTCCATGCGCTCCTTGTGTGACGCTGCTTCGCCGACTGCACGCGATTTAAATGGCAGCTCTGCTTCGATTTTTCTGGACGCCGCTGTCGGAAGCGGTGCGATGGGTTTCTTGATGATGTTCAAACCGGCTTTCAGCAGCGTCCTCTTGTCGACGACTGCACCTTCATCGTTGATCTCTACGTGTTCGTTAGTTGTCGATACTCCGGCTTCCATCCGTTCTATTACCGGGCCTGTAGTCGTCGAAGCCCTGGCAGCTTCTTCCATAGCTTGTCTCGCTTGTTCCCTACGCAGGAATGGGTCTTCTTCGGCCTCGGGTTCATACTGTGGTTGCTGCTGCTTAGACGGCGGTTTGATGGCCAAAGAGGGCCCTTGCGGCTGTTTTGCAATTGCCGAAGCAGCTGCCATCGCTGCTGCATGTTTCTCCTCGTCTGCATTCAGCATAGTTGCGTAGAAAGCAGTCATCCCTGGGCCTTTCTTCGATTTTCTTTCGGTCTCTGTGGCAGACGATTCCCGTTTAGTATCACTGATAGAGCAACGACAGTAACACTTACCTTCCCTTTCCTTCTCCTCCTCTTCGGCTTTTTTGGTTTCCTCAAGCTGCTTTTTGTACGCTGATGTCATGAATTTCTCCTTGTCCGCAAATTCATCTCCTTCCTTGTCCCTCTCGTGTTGCATCATCTTTTCTTCTGCTCTCAGTCTGTCCAGGCGACGCGTGGCTGCCGATTTGAGGAATGCGTCAATGTATTTTGGCTGAGCGTGAAGAAGAGTGAAATAGTAAAGTTGGTTTCTGGCCGTTTGAACAGACCATCAAAGAAAGACTTACATCTCGCTTCCCAGCTTCAGTCTCCTTTGCCTCCTTGACTTTTTCTCTCGCGTTCTGCATGCCGTCCCATACCTCATCGTACTCGAAGACCGTTTGATCCAACTTCAGGGCCTCTTCCTGTAGCTTTCTCTGAGCTCGGGAGAGGCTCGCATTCTGCTTGGTCGTTCCATTTTCGATTTTGGAGCTGCCGGCGAGCTTGCTAGGTCCTCCGTTTATAGCTGTGATAGGCTTGCTTGACGGACCACTTTCATCATCATCCTCATCGTCTCCCCCAAAGAGATTGGCCGCCATAGGCTTCGAGGTGGGTGCCTTGCCTTTTTTGAGAGCGGATGGTTTTGACGGAGGAGCAGCAAGCGGGTTGCGCGGCGCTGGAGCACCTGACTTGGGTTTCCCCAATGAGAAAGAGAGTTTGTTCGTTGACATCTCTCGACCGTAGAATATTAAAGGGATTAAAATCAGGATGGGAACTGTTCTATCAAACCCAACTGCTGTCAAAAGGATGACTTCACAACTGCTCTCTTGCTTGGATACTGCTTAACCTCGGCAACCTCGATCGCTCTGTAATCGCAACCGAGACTTCAATATATGTACAAAGGACCGTGGATATTAGGAGGTGGATAGGGCGCTATCCACGGTCGTACAATATCCCTGGTCGCAATTTCCCTGAACGCAAGTTCTTTACCACCAAACCACCAAGAGACATCATCGCTCCCTCTATGCCCTTCACCCCGCTCGCATGCCTTACAAATTAGAAATCAATATATTGGACAGCCTGAGAAAGTGCATGCGGCATTGTCATTGAACTCATGAATGGGAATTGCATAGAATATAAATAATACAGCAGATGTGCCCTGGTTAAATGGACCATGATCGGCGTAGGAAACAGCCACTATCACGGTGAGTAACAGGCGGAACATCCCTGGATAGGAGTCCGAGGTTCGATCTTGGTGACAACTAGAAATAGCGAACGAGACGTATGCAAATTCATCTACTCGAACTAAGCCGAAGCTTTGTTCTTTCGAATGCGCGGTCCGCAGAGTGTCAAGCACCGTGGAAGAAGGAAGGGGATGAAGGGATAGAAAGAAGAGAAAGAGAGACGATACAAGCAGATTGACCAGGGCCAGATGTCGATGACCGTACGAAAGAACGCGAAGAACTTGAGTCAAGCGAGTCGATCCATCCAGCTGCAATCCATAAGTAATGTCGTTTTGGTGGTGCAAGTGTCCGTCGCCTGTGAAGTACAAAGATCGTGAGTGCGTTCAATTATAGAACGGCAACCATGTAGCAAAGAACGAAGGAAACGCCAGAGCAGGAGTGACCCCGCATAGGCTAATCAATCTATCGCTTCTCGAGCCAATGTCACACAGAAAGACAAGCACTTGGTGCCTGCTCGCTGCATGACATGAGGTGATACGAAGCTCGGTTGCCGTTGAAGTTGGCGGGCAATCGATTCCTTCACCCCGTCAAGAAGCGGGAAAGGGAGTGTGGAAGGGGAGAAGGAAAGTCGGATGTCACCAGGCAAAGATCTGATGGATGCAGTGAGAAATATGACATGAATAGACATATGCAATACAATCTATTCAAAGGCAAGTCAGTGCTTTGTAATCCGAAACGATCACTTGAGCAAACTCACTTTACTATAATTCCGGGTTCCACATTTATCGGTCTGCAAAGTCGGAATCCATTGTCAGTGCTCAAGCGTCCAGCAATGGCACCCCAACAGATGGGATACATACAGAACTCGTGCGTGTCATCTCCCCTCTTGACGGTTTGCTATATATACACAAATCTCGATCAGCAAAAAGTCCAACGCGCTAAGACGCGCTTGCGCTCAATTGGTGCGAAAGCTGAAAATGACGTGTCATGAAACTTACCTTCCAAGCCTCCTCAAAGTCCGCAGGGAGAATAACTGTGGTGATTAGATAACACGGTAAGTCAAGGCATTGGTGCAAAATTGCGAAGCATGTAACGTACCATATCTGTTCTTCCTCACAGCTATTGATAAAGAAAGTCCTATTTAGCGTAGGCACATATGTAAAGGGGAGATGATATGTTTACCTTGCAATCCAGCGGCCTGGCATATTGATGCGATTTCGGCAGAGCTCAACCGATCGGGTCTCGAAACATCTACCACAATAACAATTCTATTGTCAGCATCATTCAACGACTGGCTACTAAAATTATATCACTCACAATCCTCCAAGTCAACATCGGGCGCCAGGTTCATCTTTCCGGTGACCGTCTGGAAAATCAATCGACGTTCTCTTCTCGAAGGGAAGGGGAACTCGATCTTTCGATCAAGACGACCAGGTCGGAGCAAGGCTGGGTCGAGAGTGTCTTGCCGGTTGGTTGCCATGATGACCTGGACAGAATACTTCCGGTTAAGACGGTTCGCAGAGCAGATGTTACACTCAACTCACCTTCACGTTGTCACCCTGATCGAAACCATCCATCTGATTCAACAGTTCTAGCAGAATACGCTGAACTTCTCGATCCGCACCGGTCTGAGCATCGAATCGCTTGGTAGCGATCGCATCCACTTCATCGATAAAGATGATACATGGCGAGTTTTCACGAGCCATTCTGAAGACATCACGAACCATTCGAGGGCCCTTTGAGAGAACGGGAATTAACTTCAGCTGTCGGTTTCACATCACTATGAGGTTCGGCAGACATACTTCACCAAGGTATTTCTGCACGAATTCACTTCCGACGACACGGATGAAACTGGCTGTGGTGGCATTGGCGACTGCCTTGACCAACATGGTCTTGCCGGTACCTTTTGACATCCAGATAGAGCTTTAGCATAAGTTCACCTCTCAACGTGACAACACAATCTCACCAGGTGGTCCGTAAAGAAGAACACCTCGGGGAGGATCAATACCAATCTTTCGGTAGAGCTCATACTGTACGGGCGAGACAAGTCTGAGATGATCTGCGACCTTCCATCCCGAAGGGAGATACTCACCTGTGTGAGGGGTAATTCAACCGCTTCCCTAATCTCCTGTTTCTGCGCGTCCAGTCCACCAACATCTTCGTACCGCACATCCGGCTTCTCATCGGTGCCCAGCATAGAGATGGAGGAGTCGGCCTCCGGTGGAAGAATATCGACAAGTGCATTCGAATGTCGATGAAGCGCTACTGATGAAGATGGTTTAAGAAGTTCACGGTCAAGCGTCGAGAGAATTCGGACGACGTAGTTTGAGCCTGTGAAGCGGTCAATGAAACGAGAGAAGCTTTAGTGGGTCGTGGGGAAGGCTAAAGACAGCGACATACCAGTAGTACTGCCAACAATGCCTCGTTGCTCGTCTACGGGTTCCAGGAACTGGCCGATCACAAGCGGCACACTCTTGATCCTCTTGACTTCCTCTTGCGCTCGCAGCAATTCTCTTCGCAGGTTGTGAGTCTCATACAGGATGTATTCCTAGGAGATCAGGTGATAAGATCGGCGCATATTTGATGTCTCGAAACGCATGAATACTCACCTCTTGCAAACCTAAGAACTCTCGGTGAGCTTCGAGCTTTTTCCATTTCGAGTACAATTCTTCGTCTCCAGCGGGTAGAGAATTCAGCAAAGAATGCTTCTCATTGACCTCGCTTTGTAGCGTGGGCTCCTATACACGGCCAACATCAGAAGATTAGCTGACGCCTCGTGCGAAACGAGAAGTTATTAGCTAAAAAGAACTTGCCTCCTTCTTGATTTCGATACCGAGCTCGTCCATGTTGGCAATGGTTGATCTCGCTGGGTGTGATGTACGTCGGGATCGCTCTTCGATGTCTATTCGACTGATTTGAGTAAGCGGCGATTCGACGTAGGTATGCAGACCAGGAAGACAGTTGGACTTGACAAGTTGCCAGAAGAGTAGAAGACGACTCATCAGCTTTGCCTTGATGACCATAGACGCGTATGAGTCATTTAGCGGACATGACAATCCAGTAATCTCCGTGCCATTAGGGAGACTCTTCTGACTTCTGATTCTGATTCTGATATCCATCATACCTTCACAAGTGAACATCTTGACTGTGCCCTATCGTGCACAAGCAATCACCAAAGAAGCCAGTCCGGAAAACATGGGTAAACGAAAGTCATCCAAGGTAAGCCGCTGGACGAGTTCGAGATGGCCAGACGGCATCGTGAATGCATGACTGACTTTCCGGATCTTTCATAGAAAGTCGTTGTGAAGAAGGGTGCGTAGATCTTTCAGAGTCTGAGGATGGATGGCATGTCTCCGAGTTCTCATTCGAATGTATCTATTCCTGGGGATATAGGCGCCGGACCGCTTGGTGAGCACCAAATTTATGGATTGTGCTGATTAAATAGCTAATCATCGATTGACCCTTCAGCTACAACGTTTGATTGCATCTTCTGCTCTTCCGAAAACAGAATCACAGTATCTTTGTACGTGAGAGTATGCACGAGGGGAATGTAAGATCCATGTGCTGACAAGTTGGAATATCTGCCTTCCAGCGACAAAAAGGCGAACCGAGCACATTTAGTCTGTTCAGAATGCGGCGAAACATGGGCAAGAGATATGAAGAGTAAATTTAGTCTACTCTCGCAGACCAAGGGATGTGCTGATGTCATGTGACCGGCGTGCTTTTCCTCAGGACCAAGAGATGAGCCGGTTGATGTGGTATGTGTCAATGCATTCGTAAGGAGAGCCTTCCACTGATCCCCCATTGAATTGCCTTATTTCAGTATTATGAGTAAGGTTGTTGGCGGGACAAACTATATTCTCCTTGCTAACCAGTACACCCATTTTCATCAGCTGGATCGATGAAGCGGAGGAACTCCGTTTAAGAGATGAAGCGTGCGTGCTATCAGCTCATGTTTCAAGTCTTTCCTTTCCAGACACTGATCGCGTTCGAGGTATCTCCCTACAGTAAAGCAAAGGCCAGAGCCGCATCATCACGCAGTCAAATGCCATTCGCCTCACGAGCTCGCTCCGCCTCACCCGTCCGCGGCGAGAAACGTGATCAAGCTCGAACCCGTCGACGCGATGATGATGACGACGGGGATGACTTTGACGACGACGAGGACACTGGACGTGGAGGTGGGCGAAACGGCCGTAGAGCTCCAGCCTACGATAGTGATGAAGATGAGGAAGAAAACGGCAGGTCAAGGACCAAGACAAAGGCGTCTGCCGCCACCAGCAGCAAGAAGGGGCGCGATTTCGTGGTGTCGGATGATGATGATGACTCTGAAGGTGATGAAGAAGACGAGTACAACTAGACGCGAGATGCGGAATGGAGGCTATTATTCGAGGCCACCCTTGATTCGTGCAAATGTCATGACACAACCGCCGTTATGGACACATCAACAAAAACAAGAACATCCACATGTATCAAATTCCTACCATTCAAGGAAGTACTATGTTCCAAATGTACAAATGTCATGCTGTACATCTCATCTCACATTGATGTCTTACACGGCATTGTCTACGGCCTATAACACTATACCCGACACAAGCAACGAAATCAGACCGCTGAGGCCGATTATGTTAGATGCACTCAACACTGCATGGTTCCCGCTCGCACCGTTGCCGAAAGGAGAGCTGACCGCAGTTCCACTTCCTGCCGAACCCGTGCTATTGGAAGCAGATCCTTCGGCTCCTTGTTGAATAGGCACTCCTTGCGCATTTGATGAAGCGGGAGGACTGGGGTATGGTGCGTCCGCGGGACCAGGCTGGTTCGACATGGAAGCTATGCCCGGGCCTGTGACAATAGGTGGGCCAGCTGCAGCGCCATCGACATTGCCTAAGGGAGCTCCTGCTCCGCTGATGTTCTCTCCGTTACCCGACCAGCTGACAGTAGGCGTTGTGGAAACGGGAGCCGGAACAGGACCTGCACCACCTCCTACTACTGGTCCTCCGACAGCCGCGACGGTGGGCGTGGAAAATCCGTCGGCCCCGACAGCTGTGGTCTGAATCCAAGCAGGCTGAGGTGTTGTTACTGAAGGCGGGGCATACGGAGGAGGGGCATATTGAGGTGGGCTTGAAACCGTCACAGTACCCGGTGGTTGTGCGTTTGCACATCCATGGCAGTCCTGTTTGCCACCATCTGTCCACGTCGTGGCGGCGCCAGTCACGGTCGACGAACTGGTCTGAGGTGCCTGCGTTTCCGTCCAGAAGGAGGTGGCCGTTCCAGTTTTTACAAACGTAAAAGTGTCGACTTGCAGCCATGTTTTTGACTTGATTTCTGGTGCGGGTGTGACTAGCCAGACGGTCACGGTGTTCACTCCAGAAATATGTTCGGTAGACGTTTGAATCTCCGTGGACCAGAGTGTCAAGGTCTGGGTCTGACTATCGATGACTGTAGTAGTGGTGGTGCAGGGTACCAGTTTGGTAGTCCTGATTTAAGAGAGATCAGTGAAGCCTCGTTTCTCACTGAGTTTTACTCACATCATAGTCGTCGTAACCGCGATAGGAACCTGCGGTCCAGCTGTGACCTCTGCACAAGTCTCGCTCCCCTCGCAACGCCTTTGAATGGCGGCAGTCGGGGTAGGTTGAGGAGAGAGATACGAGGCTGCTCCTTGAGTCTGAGCTGGCGTAGAAGCGGTGGATTGGGAGGGAGCTGGTGGAAGATAAACAGCTTGTGCTAGGGAAGCCAACGTGGAAGTGGTGGCGAGAAGAGGGAACAGTCGCATTATTGTTTGAAAGTATATGGGCGGCAGGGATAGGGTGGAGGGCGTAGAGGATGGATTGGTGTTAGACTACAATAATGCGCTACGCATTTCCTCTACCGGAATTGTCAGACCACAGGGCATTATAAATAACAACCCACCTTGTCTGACTGGTGAATTCCGTCGCGACTCAAGGGGTTCGGTAAAGGAGAACCAGGAGAAGGAGGGGGAGATACGCAAGAGGGAGACCTCAACAAAGGAGGCATACCATCCTCTTCGCCTTCGGAAATCGCACACCGGGCGCATAGCATCGTCTACCACCGCAGCCCCAAAGAAAATGAACCACCTGGAGGACGACATTGTCGTTCCTGCGTTGTTCGGAGCAATGCCGTCCTCTCACACGGGAGCGGTTCGCAAGGCGCCTCTACAAGCTATACTACATGCACCTTCATAGCTTTGGCAGGGAAGGACGGTAACGCGCCTTCCTCAGCTCAAAGTCGGATCTCATTGCAACGAAGACCCAGATTCAAGTTTTGACGTGATTGTTCCGGCAGATTTCTGTCTGCTTCGTTCATTGAGAGGTGAATTGGCGTTTACAGGAGCCGAATGACTCCCGCTCTGATTTCCTATTTGGTTTCGGGCTTTGGGCTTGCTCTTTTCAAATGCTCTCTGGGAGTAGCGGACGGGTATCCTGATCTTATCGGCTCTGCAAAAAACGTCTATGAACCAGCAAGTATAGACTCGAATAATGTCTTCTATCATTCATCCATTAAAGCTGCCTTGTTTCTACTCACACCACGGAGGAGGTGCTTGCAGTCACCGCACGTTATCGAATGACTGCATCAGAGTTTTCATTTCCACACTAGGGCTGCATGCCAATCAGGTCGTATGTAACTCGTACGGTGTTGCAGTAAGGTGAGGCGATGCCGCAGGGCTTCAGTGCTAGAACGACGAAAAGAATACTGAAGGCGCTTGCGAATGCCTGTGTTCGAGGAAGATTCCAGGTCCGTTGCATAGTGCGACGACGGGCAGCTCGACGGGCCGAGGTAAACACACAAAACGCCAAAAAACATGTCTCCCACGGCGAGTCTCGATCTCGCGGCATTCAGATCTCACAAAGCACTCTTCGTAAAAGTCTGACGCTCTTCCAACTGAGCTACGCGGGAGGTGCTGACAAAGGTCCGGCTTGATCAAATAATACATTAGGTTTTCCGGAACTAAGCGAGCCTATATATCTGACGCATGCTACTCACGCGCCTGTGACACACCGAGAAAGCGAGAAAGCCCGGGGCTGTCACCCTCGGGATGGGTTGCCGTTATTTGAGCAGCAACAGAAGAAAGAAGATAAAGAGTTTCGGAGAGCCATGCTCAGGGTGGGATTCTTACATTCTTCATATCGATTCATGATAGCTTGAGAACATGTAGAATCCCGAAGCAGGAGGTGGCCGTGTAGGTGAACTCGAGCTTTGCTATCGCGTCGGAGCCCTCAGTGTACAAAGCTCTTCAAGCGCAGTAGCGGCAGGTGGTGGTGCAAGAACCAAGCCTCGCAGCTTCTGAACTTGGCTTACGTCTGCTGCTGCTGTGTATTCTCGCTTCTCGGCCTGGAAAGGGGCTGTACATGGTGCGTAGTTCATTGCGTCATGTACATTTACATCTACCAAGATATTTTCTCCTCTTCGCGATCGCTTCTCCCAGCTGCGGTTAAGGATCCGCAGGGCAGTCATGTCAGGAACCGGAAGGAAGACGTTTTTTCTGGCATGTCCAACATGTTCACTCTTGACCCCTTGGCAGCATGTCTCTTTGCCAATGCCTGCATGCTTGCATCGGCGATTGAGCATTAACGAATCTGGAAGCCCTTGATAGCCCGACTGGGGCGGTAGTCACAAACCGCACAGCCTGAAGACGCACTATTCAGCAAACCGGAAGAAGAATCCGTTCGACGGTTGCGGTATAGAGGAATCTTTTTGTAAGTTCATCACACACTCATTGCAACGTGGTCAGTTACACTGATGCTCTGTCAACCATGCAGCCATAACCTCGAGTCAGCCATGTGTGCAGATGACAAAGAACAGGGGTATACCTACTTGGCATTGGGTCCGCGCAGGCAGTCGATACCTGGTCTTCAGGTATGTGAACCTAGCATATCGGGTTCCTCGTCGACAGAGTCGAGCCCATATCTGACCACGAATTTTGTACAGCGTTATTTGCCGTCAATCGTCCGGTCTATCCTGATGGCGGTATGCCTCTTCACTTCCGGTTTACTCTTGGGCATGCACTATCCGTTCTTCCTATCCGTCTACACCAGACGTCCAGGAGATGAATTGGTTTCGTTATTACCCACTCGACTACCACCGCCGCCTCTGGAATTAAAGCCGCCGATAGCCAGTCTTCCGGATCCAGATCCAGAAATTCCCAACATCGTACATTATGTATACGGTCTCAAACAGCCCGCCGGGAGCTCACAACGAGGACCAGAGTTTCCATACTTTGCATACATCGGCATGCGATCGGCAATGAGGGTTCTGAAGCCGGAGAAGATCATGTTTCACTGTCAATATGAACCCACGGGTTACTGGTGGGAGCAAGTGTTGAATTGGGAAGGCTGGATCGACGAGGAAGATGGAGGAGCGCGCAAAGGTATGGTGCAGGTGGCTCCGGCGCGAGAAGTGGAATTCGTTGGAGAAGATAAAAGACCTGTGAAGCATGTGAGTTGGTTGTGAAAGGCAGATCGGAACACTAGTTGAGCTGATGCGTTTACAGTATGCACACAAAGCAGACATATTGCGACTGGAGATGTAGGTTATCCGCCCTGTGGAGACTTGGTGCGACCAAAGAGTCGACGCTGATCTGCTTGTCATTTCCGTCCCATTCGGTTATTCTCCCGATAGTCTGCAACAGTATGGCGGAATTTATCTGGACATTGACACTATCATCCTCCGCCCGTTCCGAGATGCGGCTTTGATGATGCAGGATACCGTTCTGGCGATGGAGGCAAAACATCTCAGTGTGGCTCACGGGAGAGCTTCGGATGACGAGATGACACCAAAGGGACTGTGTAATGCGATCATTGTGGCGAGACCTGGGAGCACGTTCATCAAACGGTGGTTGGAAACGTACGAAGCATTCGATCACAATCAGTGGGCGGATCATTCTGTGGTAAGTGATAACTTTGCCAGACCATCTCACGATTTGTTCGGTCGCTGATTTTCTTCCGTCATCTTCAGCGGATCCCATGGGCTCTGGCGCAACTGTACCCAACAACCGTGACTGTGCTATCTGAACGAGCATTCTTCTGGCCAATGTGGTCGGCCGAACACATCGACGCTGTATACGTGAAGAATGAATACGACTTTGAAGCCAGCGGGCAACTAGCGTGAGTTTACCCGTGCGAGCACTCTCTTCCCCATGCTGATTTGTTACCCTGGTGTAGTTACCATCTCTGGGAAAGTATGGCGAAGCAACACCTTGCAGACTTGAATCCGACAACGCTCAAGACGGGCAACTCTTCCTTTACACGAGTCGCGTCCCGTTTCATGGCTGCGGACGAAGAAGCAAGGTGGCTAAAAAATTTGGAAGGTAGCAGAAAGTATCCTTTCAAAACGTCTACACCATCCGCTGTGACGAGGCCAACCGGACTTCATTGATGGCGTGGAACAACTCGGAAACCGTTGTGCACAGACTCTACACTAGACGACTCATTTTTTTTAACGAAATCGCAGATGCGACTTATGATAGTTGTATTAATAATTAGACTGTATCGATTACTATATTGCATTGACTCGACAAGCCTCTGTCGCGGGACATGTACGCAAACGTCCGAGCCACTGCCACTGCATGCCACAGCTTTCCCGCAACTGTCAAGTGGTATGAAGGCCTGTAATACGAACGTTGCTTGGTGTGGCTAGTAGGAGTAGTTCATTCTTTTGGTTACCTTAGCTTACTAAGCCAGCTACTAAGCCCAGATTACTGTCCTTTTGCGATCGGCGAACATTCCTGTTTTCTGTTCGAATTCTTCTATTTTGCGTCGTCATTCCCTACCTCTCAGTCCACCACCTATCCTATCCACCTCTCATTAGCTCTCTCATCCCAATTATTAATCTTCCCCTCGCGGTACCGACTCCAGACGATAGGAACACGAAAGTTGATCTTGGGGTACCACCGACATGAAGCTTTCGCAGCCAAGGGCCATATTTAACTCGTTTTTAGGGGTGCTCGACATCAAGTCAGGTATGTCGTTTACCACGCAGTTGGTTCAAGGAGGTCCTTTACTGAGATCATCATCATTCAGGTGCTCAGATCATTATCCTATTCGGTGTATGTACTGTCATTTCCATCCGAATGATTGCGCCGAGCTGATCGAGAGTGTTGTTTCTCAGGTCCTTAACAAGGTTGCAGGAGTCTACGGTCTGATATCAGCGTTCACTGGCGGAACACCGGGTCAATTAAGCTTCTATGTCTATTCAACGGCGACTTTGGCAGTAGCGGTATGGGGTCTACGAGCAATATCAGCTGTGAGTTCTACCCGGGTGTCTGCAAAAGGCGTCCACTCAATCCGCTTTCGTTGTTTCAGGAATCATCCTCCAAAGTCCTCAAACTCGCACATTTCTATATGATCGACCATGTCATCCAAACGATATATACTCTCGGATTCGCTCGTCATTACTGGTACGAGGTACCACACGATGGCAGACGAGTGGTGAACTCTAAAGCTCAGGAGGACCTGATTCGATTGGCCGTCTCGAGAGGAGAAGTAAGCGACAAGATGCCTGATGACATTGCAGAGATTGCACGCGGACTATGGGAAAAGGAAGAGCCCTTTGCAAGGGTGGTCTTGTTCCTAGCATTCCTCGTCAAGGTAAGTACAAGCCCATTGCCCGTGATCCGTTATCAAGTAGTTTAATGATTGATCGCCATTTCCCCAGATCTACTTTATCCTCGTGATATATTCATATGCCGCGCATCTCAGGTCAAACACATATCATACCCTACCGCTATCATCTTCCACATCAGATCCGGATCGCCTGTCAACGAAAGACCAATACGCGTCGACAGCACCAGTAGTGCCGACTCATCCCGCATACGAAGGTTCCTTGGACCCGCGAGATACGTCAAAGCGGCTAGCAGTGCTGAAAGAGAACGAGGAGGTGGCGCATGCTGAATCAGAGTTCCGCTGGGATAGCGATGAGGAGAATAGGAATGAGAGATCAGCGTTGAACGGGAATGCAATTGGGAAGGGTAAAGGCAAAGCTGTCGATACCGAGCGCTAGACTGGGGGAACGTGTCATGTCGGAGCGAGAGCTCATCTGTAATAGGGAGTGGACGGATTATAATAGACTGTATCAACAATACGTTTCCACCAGGATTCAGCAGTGTGTGATCTGGTTATCTCTCTTCCAACTTCGCGGCCCACAAGAGAACGACAACGAATCAATGGCAAACACTTCTCGCGTGCAATTAACATCACTTGACATATACGGATGTTCCGGTCTTAACTATGCAGTTAGTCACTACTGATGCATCACAAGCCAACCATCAACAATCCATCATCTTCCTCATGTGGTTGATTGCTGAGGTAGGCTGTACTGTCTTGTAGGAGAGAGCTTGTAGTAGCACTCTGGCCTCTGGAATCTCTTGTGCTTGCGGCGCTGCTTTGTTTGAGCCTATGCAGATCAGATCAGATCAGGTGGAGGCAACCATTCAAGCAAGTTACTGCCGCTCCCGCATCCGGAAGAAAGGAAGACTCTATGCAAGTTGCGTCCGGCCATTGATGTCAGCCATCACTCATGTCACTTGAAGGGCTCTGCCGAATTTGTCAACTCAGCATCTAGTCCTCCAGCCAGTCAAACTCCCATCCAAATCCACATAAGGCAGAATCACCACTCGCTGCCCGCAGCAGCGCGGTTCAAGCCTCGAACACAAGATTTGCTCTTCGCCGTGGACATCGACATTTGCAAAGAACACTGAATTCGCTCGTCGGTTCGAACGCCTTGTATGGATCACCACCGGTAACACGACAGCAACCTCTCACCATGAACGACATTGATGGATTGACCCAAGACAGCACATCCGTAGAAGCCGTAGAGTCGTCGAGATATGCAGAATTCGTAAGTCTTCCGGTCTTTTTTTTTGTAGACCTTCACCCATATCTAAATCTACATTTCCAGGCAAAGCGTCCCGCGATACCGCCTCGAGCACGAGGCAGGCCTCCGCCTTTGCCTTTGACGGCGTCCAAAAGCGATTCAGACAGCAAGAGTACAGAAGAACCAGCGAAAGAAGCCTTGTTACAGCCGACCTTTCAGCAATCTGGTCAATTGGACACGACGCCGGAAACCCCTTCGATGGCTGTCGCTGCAGCGGGACACTCTGAATTGGAGGACGCAGGCCGCTCTCCACAAACCTCGCGCAAGAGTTCCTCAAACTCATCACGTAGCATCTCAAGTGCTCCTCAGTCCCTTCCGTTGGAAAGCCGAAGAACATCGGGCAGTGCCAGCATCCTCGGGACGACGGGAGTTGCGATTGGGACTCCAGAGTCTGCTTCTTCCACATCTGTGAATCAACCGCAAAGGTTGGAAGATTCGAAATCACATCTTGGTTTCGGTCGCAACATGAGCTATACTTTACAGGTTGAAGCACCTCTCTCGCAAGACGATGCACCAGTTGGCAATTCTCCGTTAGCTTCTCCTTTGAAAACGAGGGATCCGGACGATCATACAAGAAGAAGTAGCAGCATTGAGGATTTACGAGTGCGAAGGGAATCCGGCTCGGAATGGACACCTCCAGGACGAATCTCACGGCCGATGGGAAGCTTTTCGTCGGCCTCTGCCCGGTCTCCAAGCCAATATTCCCCGGATCTCGCGAGTTCATCCAGAATGCCGAGTACGGGTTATATGACCAGGCGTCAACAGCAGACCCAGGATTTGCGAAGTGAGGTGGATGAAGAGAATAGGAAGAGACGAGAGAGGCGGACAGTGATAATGAAAGATGGATACAAAGTGGTTGATGGCGTTCGTGCGAAAGCGAGTTCCTCTGGAGTCTATACACGTGAGTTCAATGGTCACACGATATGCGGAGAGATCGCTCATCTCCCTCTCGAAATACTCGCCATGTCGTCCAGCCCGCACTTTCGGTACAACAACTTCTTCAGGCTCGAGCGTCTACTCTCCACCAAACCTATCGCCAACAAGCACGTCCGGGTTGTCAACACCCAACGGCCCCGGTGGTCCCTTGGGCACCCATCCCATGTCTGAGCATCCTTACACGAATCACGCCAACGCCTCTTTGCCTTCGCCGGCAATGTTTTCTCCCGTGTCGTACAACTCGATGCCTTCTCCAGAGTTGCTAGCTTCCGCCAGTGCTGGCTCGAGCAAAAGTCGCCACTTTCTTCCTTCGGCTCTAGGAAGGAAGAAATCTTCGGGCTTGATCTCTCCCGGAGACTCGGCTCATCACATTTTGGGTTCCGCTGTGAGTGGGATGAGGAGTCTCAGCGTAGGGATTGAAAGTTGGAGGAAGCACGCTTTACCGTCATCGCCGCACAATCGTAGATCCGTCACCTCGCCTTACACAACCGAATACGATGACATGCTACAGCGGCAGAACAATACTCAACGGCATTCTCAATTCATGGGGAGAATGTCTAACCCGCAGGCACAATATGAAACTCATGCATCGGTACCGACCGTCGATCTGCCAAGTTCTCAGTCGCCTCGTCGACAATCCGAACCGAATCAACACCGCGAGTCGACGACATTCACGTTGGACATGTCTTTAATGCAGCTTGATCCACAACAGCTTGATCAGCAGATTGCAGCGCAATCGAGTAGTATGGGTGAAAAGAATGTAAAAGGTCTCAGGCTCCCCTTGTCGGATATGCACGGCCACACCACCACCTTGCCAGTACCAGCACCTGTACCAACGGAATCTCGAGCTGATCTGATTCCAGCACCAACGCCTCTCGCAAGCAGTCCGGGGGATTCACCTGGCACGGGTCTACTGTCACCTGCTTCGATAACAGATAACATGAAGACATCGCCTTTGGTATTACCCTCGCCTTCCTCGGGTTTGGCACCACCTCTATCGATGGGTGCTGCTACGAAGGGTACAAGAAGAAAGCCGGTGCCCTCGACGTTTGCGACTACCCTTCGGCCTACGGTTGCGAATAGCAGCGAGAACGGAGTACCGGGTTTGCCAAGTGTGGACGAATTTGGGGTGATTAGAAAAGAGTGATTACCGGGTAATGTGACTTTACGCACCAGTGTACCAATTGTACTAGTGTTGGAGAGTCTTGTTGTATAGGTTGTATAGCCCATAATTTCACTGACCGTATAACTTGGAATGATATGCATTCATCTCGAGGTCATCGTTGAGAATAGAGCAGTCCAGAGTTTCATAAGCTGTCTCGAGGGCAGACGAGCTGAATTGACATGTCGCAATGGACGTGTTCCCATTGTGAGAAGCAGTTTGACTAAATGAACTCGGTTCGACGCGAGGTAATTAAACGCGTGACCGCACGCGCCACTTGGACTTTGAAACCTCGAATTGGCTCAAAGGAAAGCGGTTCGTTCATTGTCTACCTGAATTCTTGCAAGAGCCATCACCCATCTTGCACAGCATATCTCGACCATCCACCCAACATAAAAATGTCTTCACCACCGTTGGATTTCCCTTCCAGCAGCGTCGGAAGAGATGATCGAAGCAGCCAGGCAGGCGGCAGGACGCCAACTATACGTAACCCTCGAGGAGTCCTAGGTGGAATGAGCAGTCCTGCTCCTGGGAACACTGCAGGTAGGTGCTTTGATGCATAATATATGGGAAGCTAAATTGACATCGATATCCCATAGGCCTCCCAGCGATGTCATCCCCGCTCAATTTCCCATCATCTTCAAACCGGGGATCGGTTCCTCCTTCTTCCAATGGTCAACGACTCGGAAGGTTTGCCGCTCAGAACTCGTTTGGTGCAAGGGCCAGTCAACTCTCCAGTGATGCTGGTCTTCCTGGAGCTGGTCACAGTCCTGCACGAAATGGCGAACAACCATTATTCTTCCCTGGGTAAGTCTTCCCCAGCGAGGGAATGGTGCAAGTGACCCTGACCCACGAAACCTATGGCCCATCAGATCCGGCGAGTCGACACCACGACGACCACGAAGAGGAGACATCCATTCGTCGCTGCCATTCTCTTCTCCTTCTCTTGCACGACGTGTCATACCGTTCAACAATCCCTCGCAATCCAGTCAGAATAGACTCGGAAACCCACCTTCTTCCTCCGGCGGAGCCGGTGGATTACGATCGTCTTCACCACCCATCGGAGCCAACTACAACTTGACGTCTGAAGATAACGCACCGACACTCAGTATGGCTGATTCGGATGGTCTTCGTGGAAGATCGGATGGACTAGGTGACCAGAATGAGTCTGAAGCAGGAGATGCCGGGACGGTCAAGTTTATTTGGGGTACCACCATCGAACTCCAACCTGCTATGAACCAGTTCAGGGACTTTTTAATCAACTTTAAACCCAAATATCGAGCTGCCTACAACAAGAAAGCACGGGACGAGATCCTTGCCGAGCAGGATACCTTGGGATCTTCTCTCGGTTTCGGTATGGACCCGACATCTGCAGCGAGTAGAGTCCCCGCACCCAATCCGTTATACGACAACCTCTCTCGGGAAAAGGCAGAAGAAAAGCTCTATATCCGATACTTGACGATCATGCGCAAGACGACTCAATCAAATCTCAACCTCGATTCCATGAATCTGCTCGCCTATCCTCCGAGTAAAAAGCTATATCATCAACTCATCGCTTACCCTCAAGAAGTCATTCCGATCATGGATCAAGTGTTGAAAGATGTCATGATTGAGCTGTGTGAAGATGCTTGGGGATCCCTCCAGGACGGTTTGGAAAGAGACATGCTTATGGAGGAGGCGAATGAGATGCAGGGGCGAATTTACAAGGTCCGGCCTTTTGGAGGCGAAAAGACTGTCAACATGCGGGATTTGAACCCTGGAGGTATGTCAACAAAATCTGTACTATCGCGCTTCACAGGAGCTGACCTGATATATCGCAGATACCGACAAGCTTGTTTCCGTCAAGGGTTTGGTTATTCGTGCAACACCCGTCATTCCGGATATGAAACTTGGTAGGTCACAGGCCTTCCGAAAAGTGGCTACAAATGCTGATGCCCTCTCTTGTAGCCTTCTTCCGATGTTTGGTGTGCCAACATACGGTACAGGAAGAAATCGATCGTGGACGAATCAATGAACCACAGAGATGTCCTCGAGAGGAATGTAATGCTTCCGGAACGATGACTCTGATTCACAATCGGTCCGAGTTTGCTGACAAGCAGGTAGTGCGACTGCAAGAGACCCCAGGTTCGTTGAAGTTCCCGTAGACAGTGATCTAGCGTATCTGACCTGATATATGTTGCAGATTCGGTACCTGATGGACAAACTCCGCACACTGTCTCTCTTTGCGCATACGACGAACTTGTCGACCTCGTCAAACCCGGTGACCGTGTTGTGGTGACAGGTATCTTCCGATCCATTCCTGTCCGTGTGAACTCTCGTCAACGATCCATCAAGGCTCTGTTCAAAACATACGTTGATGTCGTGCATGTCAAGCGAACCAATGTCGCTCGAATGGGATACGACCCGACCACTCGTGGCGGGGAAGGGCGACCTCCTGGCGTTGGGGTCGGTGGAGAGGATGATGAAGAGGAAGGGCTGAGTCATGCCGACCGAATGGACATTGAGAATGATCTGGATGGAGAAGAACGCCGACCTTTGACAGCAAATGCCGAAATGGAACTCAAGCTTCGCGAACTCTCGCGTAAACCCGATATTTACGATATTCTTTCGCGATCGTTGGCTCCTTCTATCTGGGAGATGGATGATGTCAAGAAAGGTATTCTGCTGCAACTGTTTGGAGGGACCAATAAGAGTATCTCTCGAGGAGGAGGATCCGGAGGCCCTAGGTACAGAGGAGACATTAACATTTTGATGGTAGGCGATCCTGGTACCTCAAAGTCCCAAATTCTATCTGTGAGTCTGCTGAACGTATCGTGCTATGCATGTTGGCTGACTCATCCGTTGTAACCAGTACGTGCACAAGATCGCACCTCGAGGTGTCTACACATCCGGTAAAGGTTCTTCAGCTGTCGGTCTGACTGCATATGTCACGCGAGATCCGGACTCGAAGCAATTGGTTCTGGAAAGTGGTGCTCTTGTACTATCCGACGGAGGTGTGTGCTGTATCGATGAATTCGACAAGATGAGCGATTCTACAAGGAGTGTCCTGCATGAAGTTATGGTGAGCCAAACAGTCTCCGATGATTGCGTAAAGGTTCTTTTTGCTGACGCACATTGCTCATGCTTCAGGAACAACAAACCGTTTCCATCGCCAAGGCCGGTATTATCACCACCTTGAACGCCCGAACTTCGATTCTTGCCGCAGCCAACCCGGTCAACTCGAAATACAACCCTCGTTTGCCTATTCCCGCCAACATCGATTTACCCCCGACTTTGATTTCTCGTTTCGATCTCTTGTACCTCGTTCTCGACAAGATCGATGAAGTCACCGATAGACGTCTGGCCAAGCACTTGGTCAACCTTTATCTCGAGGATCGACCTGATACGGGCGGTCAAGATATCTTGGTTAGTCCTGACCTATGTTCGAGTCAGTGGATGATATCTGACAATTGCTTCTTCGTTACAGCCCGTCGAGACCGTCACCGCATACATCACCTATGCTCGATCAAAGATCAATCCCGTTCTTACCGAAGCCGCCTCTCAGGCACTTGTCACTTCATACGTCGAAATGCGAAAGGTCGGAGAGGATGTGCGAACACAAGAACGCCGAATCACGGCCACAACTCGACAGCTTGAAAGTATGATTCGATTGTCTGAAGCCCATGCCAGAATGAGGTTCTCAGAGACTGTCGAGCTGGAGGATGTCAAGGAGGCATTCAGGTTGATCAGAGATGCTATCCGTGAGAGTGCAGTAAGTTTTCATTGGCAGTCATAATTTACAACTCTGTCTGACCGACAAACTTTCTAGACGGATCCCATCACTGGTCAAATCGATCTGGATCTCATCACCACTGGCGCTGGTCAGCAGCAAAGGAAATTGCGTGGTGATCTCAAGCGAGAGGTTCGTTTACGTTTACGTTCTTGGAAACCGACAAATAGGACTGACTATTTTCTCTCCTGCAGATTCTGACACTGCTCGATGCCAGTGGACGACAGGGATTAAAGTGGCAATCCGCCATTCGATCTATTGAAGAGCAATCTTCCATTCCTCTTGACCCGAATGAATTTGCTGAAACAGTGCGAGCGCTCGAGCATGAAGGTATTGTCAAGGTTGTCGGCGAGCGCGAGAAGCGAACCATTCGCAGAATCGCTGACTAAGTATAAGAAGGGTAGAATTATCTTGCGAGAGGTCGCCATAGTTTTTAACATGTGTTTTTGTCGCGTCATCGGTTGTATGCTGTGTCCAGAGTTTTGTCGTCTATGCTGCATAATATCAGTCTTGAAACGTGCGGTCAACCATTATGCTGACCAGGAACGCTCTGGAATGTGCAGACAAAGAGTGGCAGTAAAACACCTTTTGATTGTTACAACCGAAAATACGCGATCCGTTGCGGCGCGGTGAACAACCATATCGCCTAGAAGGGAGACTCTTTGCTCAACTGCTTGTGCGTGTACTGCTTCTTGCCCTGCCCTGACCCAAACTCGCCAACGACGCTACCCTCTTTCCTCTCGCTCTTCAACACCCATTTATAAATACAAAGACCTTCAAGGCCGACAGGTCCCCTGGCGTGCGTCTTGCCCGTCGAGATACCCACTTCCGTACCGAGGCCATACCGCTGTCCATCGGCGAATCGAGTGGATGCATTCCAGAATACATTCGCAGAGGAGAGACCACGGATAAAGGTGCCCGCGTTTTGCTCTGACGGGGTAATAATCGAGTCGGTGTGATGCGATGAATGTGTGTTGATGTGTTGAATGGCGGCACTGACGGATGGAACGACCTTGACCGCCATTTCAGGGCAGAGGTATTCAGTGTCGAAATCTTCTGGAGATGCGGGAAGCACTAGTTTTTCGAGTTCCGGCAGGGATTGTGTAACGGATGATGAACGGAGAGCGGACAACGAGGACTCGTCGCAGTGTAGAGTGATGGCAGCCGAGAGCAGATGCGCTGCCAACGATGGCCAGAGGCTGTCGACGATAGATTCGTGTAGTAGCAGAGTTTCTACGGCGTTGCAGGCGGCAGGGTAGTCGAGCTGGAAGGTCCCATACATGTTAGCACCGTCTCCGTCACCCAGTCAAGGAAGGGAACAACTCACCTTGGCATCCTTGACAATTCGCTTCGCCATATCCAAGTCTGCTCCTTTATCGACATAAATGTTGCAGATACCATCCGCATGTCCCATGACCGGGATTTTAGTTTGATCTTTAACGCTCTGCACGAGCGCGTTTCCGCCTCGGGGCATGACGAGATCGATATACTTTTCTTGAGACAGTAGTGCGGAAATTTCTTCCCGTGACGATACAGCTTGGATGAGCGCTGGTGGGAGTTTTCCTGATGACAAGGATTGCTGGATGAGGGATGATAGAAGCGTGGCCGTATGTATGGATTCCTTTCCACCCTTCAAGATCGCCGCGTTACCCGACTTGATTGCCAATGCGGCAATGTTGACGACCACTTCCGGCCTTGCCTCGAAGATGACGAGTAGAACACCAATAGGGCATGTCACTCGGTACAGCTCGAGTCCTTCATCTAGTTCCTTGGCATATGTGGTTCGACCCGTCGGCAGTGGAAGGTCGACCACTTCCTGGATTCCTTGAAGCATGGCATCGAATTTACCAGGACGTGTAAGATCTAGTCGCGAGACAAGAGACGATGAGAGTTTTCCCTGAGCGAGCAATGCGTTTGCAGCGTCCATATCTTTGGCGTTGGCAGCGAGAATCTCATCTCGGTGCTCGGATAGGTGCTGAGAGACTGAGCGAAGTGCGACGTCCCGTTCCGATGGATCCACGAGCTGAGAATCTTCGTATGCCTGTCGAGCGGCCTTGGCGATTTCTTCTGCTGATGACATTTCCGAGAATAATAACGGCGGGAGGTTACCTATGGTTTCTTTTACAAGTGGTCGAGTTTTATTATTGATTGGTAACCTTTACCTTGTTACAATATGCGTTTCGCGTTTCACGACTCCTTCGATCATCATCCTGCTTCTGCGGCTTTCGGCTTTCGGCTGCGGATCCAAATCGAAACATTCAGCGAGTCGCCGCGACTCCTCAGTCGTTGCAGACATCATTATATATTCAACTATTGCCTGTATCCTTGTCCCAACCTATGTCACACTGTGTTTCCAAGCCTCTGCTTCGTAGCCAATGCATCCTCCAGAGCTTCTACCCGGGCCTCCATGCTTTTCCCCTGATGAACTCCATCGACTAGTAACACCAGCGTTTCCATACCACTCCGTGAAAGCTTGACACCACGTTCCCACTCCGCCTCTACCCTGCTGATCGCAAACTGCCGATGCACCTCGTCTCCCAGTTCCTTCATCTTGCGAACCAGTAGATGCAAAATCTTCACCGAGGCGGAATCTTTAGGCAAGCTGATTCCGCTCGCTATCTCGTATAATCCCATGACGAGCTCGGAAGACTGACAGAGGTCGATAGCATCGTGCAGTGAGTCCAAAACAATATACCGCACCTCATCTGAATTCCGGTAGCGTGTAGCAGCAATTCGAAGATGGCGGAGGTAGACTGGGTTTTGCATGTCAGAGAGTCGATGGACGATGGCGTTCCGAATGCCGTCCAATTCTCGCTCACCGGCTCGTACTGCGTCGACGTACAACTCCATGGTGAGCCACGGTCTGTCGAGCGTCTTTCGACGAGGTTCATCTCGCCAAGGGGAGGTGCGAAACTGATCTCGTCGAAAGGCGGATAAGATATCTGTGTAATCTGTAGATTTTGCTGTACGCATTTGGCGGTAGAGTAGCATGCTTTGCGACATGATTTCTTTGGTTGACGAGTAGCTGCCGAGTGTTTCCAGTATTGTAGGCCAAGTGCTTTGCCACTGTTTCATTGTTTTATCCTGGCTACGCAACGACCGTACCAGGAGCAAAAGCGCCGACTCGATCCGTCGCGCGTACCTTTCGTCAGTCCTCAACCACTCCGGCAAATACTTGAACCCCCGAAATACCGTTACGACGACGTAATCCGATATGATCTCCCCTTGGTTGATGGCGTCCTTGACGACAACTGCCCCAAAACCCAACGCCGTGACGATATGCGGCGCTTGATCCTCGGTAGGATATGTTGGGATGTATTTTATGCGCCGTCGAGCAGTATTCAAGGCTTTCTCGTAGGATGGTTGAGAATCGCCTCTCAAGTGCGGAGTGTTGCTTGAGTTTTCAAAAGGTAGATATAGCAAGAGTGATGTTGCCTTTACTCCCCCTGTGTGATCGATAATCGTATCCCGTAACGCATCCCGTACGAGCGTATCGAAAGAATCCATATATACCGTGCTGTTCGTCTCCACAAGTTGGTTCATGTACTGATATGTCTGTATGTCTGGTGTGTCAAAGTCGACTAGGCGTAATTCGAGATGGTTCCGCCATATAGACCGTAGAGCTCCGAGGGGGATGATTCCGCCACTTTCGTGAATCACTCGCATTGTCTCCATGATGTCCCGAAGGTGGCGGTAGCACTCATCATGGAGGACGGTAATGACGTATACAGGAAGGGTGATGTGTTGGAAAAATCCCTGTGAGGCCAGTTGCCGCCATTCCTCTCGTAGTACTTCCAAGGCGTGCGACTCTGACTGTTTCTGTCTTGTATGGCGACAAACTTTCATGAACCGGTACAGAAGCCAGCGTTCTCTCGCTTGAGCACTGATGTTCTGCAGTCGACCGTTGTGGGCTTCCGAAAGTGCGTTCCAAATAGAGAGAAGCGTGTCGTGGTTGAGAATCTTCGATATCCGAATTCCCCTGACACCTATCGCTTTCAGGATGGTCGTCTCCAAATCTTCCCGGTTTCCCCTAACGCCCATTCGCCCCAGTATCTCCAGGACCTGCACTACGTTGTTCCATCGGACGTAAGCACCGCCGTTGGAATCATCGATCCTGCCAATTTGCTTGGAAAGGAGGGCACGTAGCGTGTCTGGCGGTAAATGCGTTTTCCGGAGATCTTCGTGAAGTGCCTTGAAAATGTTCCATGATGCTCGTGGACAGGCCGAAAGAAGGCTCTCTTCCAGTATTTGAACATGTCGAAGGAATGGCGTAGATGTTGGAGCATACGGCAGAGGAGGTGGAAGTGGTAGATGAGGCGGCGATCGTTCTTCTGTTCTTCGAGTTGCTTGATGGATTTTGCCGTCCAAGCCGGAAAGCGTATCAATAATGCTATATGTGCTCTGAGGAGGAGCTCGTGTGCTATGTCGACACGAGTGTGAGCTGGTAGTCAATGTGATCAGTGTGCATTCCTGCCTAAGAACATTTCCAGACTCACGGAGACGGAGTGACCCACTCCTTGCGCCGTGTCAGAGCCTCTGCAAGCGGCTGCCTTCCACATCTAGACGACATGACTTGGTGCTACCGCTTTAGAGGCGTGTTCTCATGTATAAATGGTATGGGGAGTATACTCAAAGACTCGCGGCAGGAATAGTGAAATGTCAAGATTCGTCGCTTCTTCTTCTAAACTTCTTTGTAAAGCTCTCCTCGCTCCTCGATTGCAAAAACTCCGAGACACGAGCCTTGACAAAAATCAGCCCACCACCTCCTCCTAGGGACCACAACGGTTGTGGACCAAGTATTAGACCAGGAATGCATCGAGTATCACTTGCAACTATCTTCGACAGCGACCCATAGCTAGAATACCATGATTCAGAAGTCGTCTTGGAGACTCCGGCAATCATGGAGCATGCACTTGACATCCAGCCGTCGAACAATATCACTTGCAAGTGCACCACCACCTTCAAGCCCGTTACTTTCAACAATACCTCACATCATGGTTTACGCCTTGGGAAACTATCCGTATCCACTATCACGGCATTCTCTTCCCCAGTCGCTCCTTCCGCTCATTCTTGAACGATATGTACCTCTATCGACAGGAATCAAAAAGGCAGCCTCGAACAAAGAACAGGGAGGAGGGTCTCTGAAGTTGTTGAAGAAGCATGAATGTTGGGTAGGCGGTGGACTCGTTGACCTGGACAGAACTCCGTACGAAACGCACCAAACGAGCCAGTCTGCGCAGCCAACCGAGGTCTCGAAAAGTAGTGCGTTGTTGACGATAGTGAAACCTCGTACGTCAATTACAGATTTTTTTTTCCGAGCACGAAAATGGTACTAATTTCCCCGTGATGATCAGGGATTTTAATGAACATAGCAGGGCGCCCACTACCCTTCCTCCTCCGATCAGGGAACGATCTACCACACGCAAAAACCATCACTGAGGAGCATCTCGGCATAGACATCGACCCCAAACTCATTCTGGTAGTCCTACACGACTCACTAGAAATCCCACCAATGACCTTGACCAAACCCCGACGCAACGTCGGACCACAGGGCCACAACGGACTACGTTCCATCGAAGCCGCGCTAGGCAGCCGAGATTTCTGGCGGATCGGGCTTGGAATCGGACGACCGGCGGGAGGGAAGAGTAGAGGGGATGGTGTGAGGGATTGGGTGCTTACTGATATCAAGCCAGATTCGGATGAGCGGATATTTTGGGAAGGGGAAGGCACGTTGGAGATACAACGCGCGATCAAGCAGATTGCACGGGCGTCGAGGTCGGCCAGTTCGACGAAGTAGGGGGTCTTTGGCATCATTGAATGCCAACATGCTATATTTATACAGATTAGGTATGTTCCTCGAGATCAGATGAACGCTACAAGGATCCACCGACAGCCTGTTTTCTACGTCACTTTCTGCTCCGTCAAAAAAATTACTGGGGCCTCCCGCCTCAATCCCACCTACACTGTCGCATCCGGAAGCTGAGTGGGCGTTGGCGCTTCCGCCTGCGTCAGTTTCTTCACCGTGGTCGTCCGCCGTATACCTCCAGACCGTTTCCCAAGATACTTGCCCTTCCACGTCGCAAACGCTTGATCAAACGCCTGCTCCAAGCGTGCTTGCACGAACTCGCTATCTGCAATCTCTGAATATTCTCCTCGGAGACTAATAATGTGCTCCAGCACGATATCTCGCATCTTCTTATTGTGCACGCATCGTCGCATTGTGGAATCTGAAACAGAAGCCATTAGCTACTCGAATCGGGGAAAAGTCCAGACTGCCGTTCCGAGACTCACTCCAGTCGAAACGCAGGTTTCCAAATTTCCAGTCGTCACTGCCGTCCGGTGGGGCCATATCTTGAACATAGATAGGCATCGCACCACCTTCGAGATCAGCTGGAACACCCATTGAAGCATAGAGAGTTTTTCGAACAATAGACTGTGTTCACAAGTGGATGTCAGAACTGATGAAGACGGCGAGCGCAGCGAAGGATAGTATGACTGACCTGTATCTTTGTTGGTGTCTGCGTCGACTTTGTTGAGCCACCTGCCATGTAGACAATCCCTCTATCATTCACAGCAAATCTCTTGCCCGCTCGCTCAGAGTCGATGTTACTATCCGTTCGTGGTCTCTTTCTCTGCTTGGGAACCTCCTCTGCTTTCGTCGATGTTTCACTATCAGCCCCTGCTGGAACACTCTGTGCAGGCTCTTCGTTTCCTATCGGCTCCGTGGGTATCCCCAATGTGCTGACGTGGTTGGTTGGAGGGGGTAGCTGAGCGAGAGCGTTCGACCCCTTGTCGTCCGAGGCGATCGGCACTTTCCCGTTGGAGAGTCCGCCATTCATAGGTAATGGGAAAGACGCGCCGTTCACGTGGTTTTGTGTAGCTGCGGTGGTTGGAAAATTGCCAACGGAAGCCATTGTTGTTGAAGGCGTGTGACTATTAGATACTGGGTGTAGATATGTGGTGTTTCCGTTCGGAGTCATACCTGTTGCTCTCTGCATAAGGTCGTGGTGTATTTCATTTGCCATACTGATCGCCATATTGTTACCGTTGGTATGGTTAAACGGTAAGTTGAGCGACAAGGCCATCGGATTGTTGTCAGACGTCACGGTCCCTGGAGCGCCGGTAGAGGCGGAGTGCCTACTACCGGTCTGAGCCGATGATCCTTGTGTAGACAAGGAATCTGAATGTGAATTCCGCCGTCGAATTTCATGCAAGCACTGCTCTTCCCAGGTCTTTCGGCGAGACATTTCCGCCTGGAGAAAGGCAAACATGTCGGCTTGCGCTTTGGCCAGTCGCTCGACCGTTCTACTGAGGTCGAAGAGTTGACCGTGGTTTGTCATCCCATTCATATTGACCTCTGTTTGGCTCGGATTGCGTTGGGGACGAAAGGCCGACGACAGTGGGGTGGAGGACGCCGCGGTCTCGGAGGCGGAAGTAGGTACTTGGATGGTAAGACCCGAATCGAGCGAAGGGACTTGTTTCGGATGTCCTTGTTGACCTGCGGTAGATCCTATCTGGCCGTTCATGGCAAGATGTGCTGGACGCTCCCTTTCGTTGACCTGCACTTGCAGGTTGGCCGATTGGTCGGAACTCTGACGTGCGTTCTTCTCTGTGTTTGTTTGTCTGTAGACTCCCGAAGGTACCTGGACGTCCGTATGGTTGGGTGGCTGAAGTTGATAGTTTTGAGGGGAAAGCTGCAACCTTGTTGCTGAGAACCCATTGATTGAACTCGTTTTGTCCGTTTGGGGAATGCATGTATCGAGAGCGGGCACTGGTGCGGCGTTTTGGTCCCATGAAGGTGGTTTGAACGTCCTCGAGTGCTGCAAAGACTGCTGTTGCTGTTGCACGTTGTGAGATGGCTTTCTCTGCCGCAGTCCCTCGCCGTTGACTAGGGCTTGTTGGTGATTGGCCAAGTGTGACAGTGGCTGCATCTGCATCGCTCTTGGGTACTGCTGTATATTATGCGAATTTTGCGCCTGAGCGGTTGCATTCTGTAGGTTCGGATCGACTCGGATGCTGCCAATGAACAAACAAGTCAATATAATGTCCCGAAAAAGCACTCTGCAAGACGCATTGAAATTTCATTCCTTACTTGTTATATATCGGATTCTGATTCTGTTGTTCTGGTACAGATCTTCCAGAGCTATAGATATCGCGATGATAAGCCTGTTCTGGAGTATAATAAGCCTCGGTGGACTGCTGTTTGTGGTTTGCGTATTCTGCCGTTTGCCGTACTGGTGCAGGTTGCTGCTGGTTGCGGAAATTGGATACGGGTACCCTTTGCGGTATGGACCAACTCCCGAGCGCGTCCATGTTTAGCTGTCCTGGCCGTATGAATTTGCAAGACCGATACGCAGCAATGAATAGATGTCTTGCTCATATGTTCATTGCCCTTGTGCCAGAAACCAAGAGCAAACTATTGAGAACCTCGACCGGTTCAATGTTTACTTTGTGAAGATTGCCCGGAATCTAAAAGCGATTAGCAACTGGGAAATTTCGGATGAATGACGTGAAGGACATGTGAATGTGCCTTCTTCTTTGAAAAAACATCACTCCCTATCTACAGCACATAGTCAACCAGAAGCACACGTCCGAAATGTCGGGAGAGAACGCAAATGCCAAATCCGCCTCGAAGCGAAAGCAACCGGAAACCGATGTCGTGCACGAATCCACAACAACAAGCACTGAACCAAAACAGAAAAAGCAGAAAAATTCCAAGGACAAGTCGAACAAGGAGGTAATAGAGGCTCAGGAATCGACCGTGGTGGCGACGGAAGAGGGTAAGGAGGAGAAGAAGTCCAAGAAAGCTGCAAAGAAGACGGTAAGTCATAGCTTTCGTTTCTCATGCATGACGAGATCGCGAGACTTGAGACTAGTTTGACTGATTGGTACTTGTGGACCCCACAGAAGACGGCAGAAAGCAGGGAGCCAGCCCCACAGGAAGAGGTTACACCTATCACCTCTACTGAACCAAAATCCGAACCAGCCGTCGAGCAAGAAGAACCGATAACTAAAGACGATTCAACGGAAGCTGCTATATCCGGCGAGGTGCCAAAGAAGAAGAAGGAGCGAAAGAGGAACAAGAACAATCGCAAGCAAACGGGACAGGACGAGGCAGCCAAGGCTGATACTGGGAATGGGACACCCGAGGAGGATGCTAGTCTGACGGAACAAGCTCAAAAGGGTACGCTTTGCGATTTCCGATCAGATCGAATGAGAAAAAAATGCTAATGCACATCACAACCTCATCGATAGGCATCCAATACGCATGGCTATACACTCATCGAAACCTCAAATCGCTGCCGGAGGGTGGGGCAAAGGACGACGGCACGTACTGGAAGTTTAACAAAGCGCGACAGGGATGGCTATGGAAGAACGTATGGAACGAGGAAATTGTACGTATATCACATGCGCAAGAGCCGAGAAGTAGATACTGATCACAAACGCTTGTAGATTCCGTCGAAATACGTCGAGTTGGTGATTGGCTACCTGAGTAGTATGCAAGGACAAGCGCGTCAGGTATGTCACCGCGGGATCTGAAAGCGGCTGAACAAGTAAACAAGGGCTAATGACGCTCGGAACTCCATACAGAAACTGATGGAGGAAGCGCAAAAGATTGTCGATACGCCCGTGCTGGTCGTCGAAGAACCTGCAAAGGAAGAAGCCGCACCTGCTGACGAGGAAGAAGCGAAGGAGAAAGAGGAGGTAGCCGAGAACACGGAGGAACCTGCAGTGGAAGCGGGACCAGCAGGGGAGACGGAAGACAAGCCCGAGAGTGTTTCAGCAGAGAAGCATCGTCGTGCACAGCTTGTTGTCGATTCGCTAAGGTCATAATTGTCATGGAAGCAACAGTGGCAGATGATGCGTAGACTTTGGTATAATATATGTACAGTTTGTGGATTGCATGCCATCTGGATCTCGCTGGACCCGTCGGTGAAGGTTGAGTTTATTATAAATGTCTCCAGCGAAAAACAAAGCCTTGAAAGAAAACCGCAAAATCACCCGCCCCTATTCTACGGGCTACACCGCCGTCCGTTCCATGGCCATTGATAGATGTACCCGATAGGCGTTACGACTTCCCTGATTACTTGTGCCATCTGAACTTGTCGAAAAAGACAACTGATATCCGTCCGCCTGTCAACAAGAGGAAAAAAACGTGGTCAGCCGTGTCTCCTAATGCATATAACGGCGATTCCTATCGGGTGGTATCTCGTGACCTACCCCTTCGTTCGACCTTTAGGACCTGAGAGAGTAGCACCGTCAGCATATATTCTTGCTCTGTCACAGTCAAATGAATCATTTACTTTCGGAATGATGGTGTACTGGTGGTAACGGTGAACAACTATAGGAGACCGTTGAATGTTCAGCTGCCAGCTGCGTGGGTAGGCACAAGAGAACAACGTCACCATACTCACCGTCGACAGGCATATTGATTCTGACCTAAGCTTTCGTGCGGTAGTACCGAGTATGTGCGATGGTCGTACAAGTGAAGTACGATGTAGTTTGGTTGATTGAATATCAGAATATGGCAGGAGGTGAATAAATGACGATAAGCCACTTGACAAGTTCCAAAACGGTATCATCGCGCTGTTTTCTTGGCAGTGCAGCGGATACAAAATAGGTAGGGAAAGTCTGTTATGATGTCACAGTCAGTCATCAATAGTAATATCGTTTGTTTGTTTGTTTACTTTGTTGCTTGAGCCTTAGCGACCTGTTTCATCAGCTGTTTCATTTCTTGACAACAGCTTCTTCAGCTTGTTTCATCTTGACACCTAGACTGTTTCTAGAATCATCATCTGCAGTTCGATTTGTATAATTCATGAATAGCAGATAATATAAAGTCTTGTAAGGTTGTCGTCCGTACAAATTCGCCGTAACGTCCCGGAGTATCCTCCACTTGCCCTCCACCAGCTCCTCCACCCTACCATATCGTCCACCGTACGATGGTAGGGTGGAGGAACAAGAGAAGTCAGAGAGCTAGGGCGGGAAAACACTATAGAAGCAAGTTTCGTTTCCCTCAGGATTCCTCTACTTCAATCCGCTCAGGTCCCCATCACAAGAACAACGTCCCAACACCAACCAAGCAAAATGACTCGAACTCTACCCTTTCAAGATATTTCCGTCGCCGTTCCCGGGTTTGGGTAAGCATGAGGAAAGATACACACACCACTGCTTAGAATGACCGATCTTGACCTGCTCTCCATAGAGCGATGGGTTTCTCTCAAAGCTACGGTCCGGCAAAAGACGAAGAATCCCTGCAGACACTGGCGACAGCCGTCGAGCTCGGCTGTACGTTCTGGGATTCCGCCGCGGTTTATGGCGTCGGGCACAACGAGTCCCTTCTCGGACGATTTTTCAAGGAGAACCCTGGGTCGAGGGAAAAGGTGTTTTTAGCTTCCAAATGTGGTCTCGAGGTGGGTACTACTGTAGTTTCCGAGGCAGCAGCACATATGAAGGCTGACCATCGAACACTCTCGTGGTGCGACTTTGAAGCAAAAAAGACTGAAATGAAGGTCAACAACTCTGCAGCGCATATCAAGCAGTATATCGAGGGTTCCATCGAGCGCCTCGGTTCCGCTCCGGACTTGTACTACCTCCATCGCATAGAACCGGGAAGGCCGTTGGAGGAGTCTATCAACGCCTTGAACGATCTCAAGAAGGCAGGGAAGTGTAGATATATCGGCTTGAGCGAGTGTTCAACTGAAACTTTAAGGAAGGCCTGTGAAAGTGAGTGCACCTCTCATTCCTCTCTTCACTTTCGTGTGCTCACGTCCCTTGGACGCACAGTCGCACACATTGACGCATTGCAAATCGAATACAGCCCCTGGTTCACAGACCACGAGCAAAACGGCCTTATCGACACCGCGAAAGAACTTGGCGTGTCCATCATCGCCTTTTCGCCCCTCGGTAAAGGTATTCTCACAGGTGCCATTCATAGCGCTTCAGACTTCAAGGATGGCGACTTTCGAAAAAACATCCCAAGATTTAGCCAGGAGAATCTATCCACCAACATGCGGATCGTACGAGAGTTTCAGAAACTGGCTGAAAAGAAGGGCTGTACTTCGGGCCAACTGGCACTAGCCTGGGTCATTGCACAAGGCGCTATTCCGATCCCAGGCACAAAATCAGCGGATCGGTTGACGGAGAATTTCGGTGCACGTAACGTTGATCTTAGTAAGAACAGCTCAAGGAACTTCGGAAACTTGTGGAAGAGGCCAAACCACAGGGTAACAGGTATGTATTCCTCTGTTCCTAGACTTGGTTGGCAGCTATCTTACGATAATATCTGTTTCGTAGGTACACCGATGCGCACATGAAGATGGTTGGGATCTGAGAAGCGGAGGGGTCTATATGAATCTGCATTTGTAGATTGGAATTGGTTGCGCTATTTGTGTCGAAAGACATCGCTTGTGACATCCGATTCAGACATACATAGCCGGTCCCTTCTCTACGCGTTGGTAGAATTGAGCTTAGAATTGTTATAGTTGTCGCCGAGTCTGCCGAGTCCACGCTGCGCATGTGTTAATGAGATACCTGGTACGTTGACATAGTCGCAACATATCAGCCTCTGAATTTGGATATGGAGGCTACCTACGCTTGTGATGTACAAGTGTAATAGATGTAGTTGGTCTTTGAGTAGTATCTGCACGGCGTGAAGTCAGACAACACAGTTTCCATATCTCATGCAATACAAAGAATCGCGCTATTGTGTACAAATTCGTCATGCATATCGCCACTCGACTGACAAGCCAGTTTGCATATTCCTCGATGCTCTTCAGTGTTTCCTCGGATCCATCACCAGCCTTGGTTCGGAGGGGGTTGGTTCATTGGCCTAGTGGTAATGGTTAAATATGGGGTCAGCTCTGGATGATGTGGAAGACTATCCGTCGACCTTACGGTCTGGGAGGCATGCCGCCGGCAAAGTTGGCGCCCGGGTGATACGGCATACCAGTCGGTGGGAACGGTGGCCGCGCCATTCCAGGTGCCATATTGGGATAGCCATATGGAGTGTGAGAACCCATTACCGGAGCGTTGACATAAGGCGATGCAGCAGACATCACTACAGTAATTCGTTAGCACACGTATCACACCGTGAAACACATCTGTCCACACTCACTTGGTCGAGGTGTCATTCCGCCAGGCACTACAACGAGAGTAGGAATTAGGGGCGTCCCGCTGTCGAAAACATGGTCGAGATGCACTACTTACAGTTGGGAACATGTGGTGTAAAGCGACCCGCGGGCGTGGCTCCGTATCGTGATAAAGCTGGGGTAGCACCACCCCCCAGGCGCGCCAGCGCTGGCGTAGCGCCACCGAACCTCGCAGCGGGAGTCCCGCCACCTCGTTGCAAAGCAGATCGATGTATCGAAGGCGGTGCATATACACTACGACCTCCTGCAGGTGTTTTCCCGATATTTCGTTTCTGTTCCGCCAGTCGACTAGCATATTGCGTCTTGAAAGCCGTACACAACTCCGTCATACCAGGCACCTCGGCGTCAAACAATTTGTACGCGCCTGGCATGATTCGAATAGGCTACCCATGTGAAATAAGTAGCATGTTAGGCATTCGTCGCGAAATGTAAATATCGAACGAATTGCTTACCCAGGACTGCATAGTACCGCCATCCTTTGGAGATTTGTTCAAGAAGAATACCTTGGCCCATCCGGGCCTCGAACTGTCAAGGCAGAATGCATAGGCTGACTTGCCAGCATGCGCAGAGACGTATTGCCTGAGGAATTCCTCTGTTGGGTTGAACGAAGATGAGTCTAGGATGCAGCTGTGCCGCAATTGCATCTGACATACCAATTTGATCTTCTTTTCTATACTTTTCGTGGTGGGTGAGAGCTTCAACCTTCTCCGCTAAAGCTTTGACATGATTCACAATCAAGTCGTCCAAGTCGGAATAAGAGGCGTCAAAGTCTCGGACGCGCAACATTTTACCGAGTTCGTGTTGGGAAGGTTTGTTGATTTCAGTAACATCTGTTGAAAAATCACAGTTAGAGTCATATCAACGGATGCAAAGTGTGGCAAACCCACCCAAATGCTGGTAGATGCCTTCATCGACTTTCCACGTAACCGCCAGATGATCATTTCCCTGTGAAGATGGTCGGATTACGAGGTCGCCTCTGTTCTGTTTCGAAAGGATCTTTTCGGCCTGCGATTTGTTGGCTACGTGCCAAGCTGGATGATCAATGATCCGTGGAACAGCACCTAGTTCGCGCTTTTTGCGGTTCTCCATGAGTTCCTGATCCTTGCGTTCCTCCATCACGTCAAAGAACTGCAGAACCGGGCGGAGAATGTTCCGTATTCTTGCTGCACTAGCATTGAGCACATCTTGTTGACGGGAAGAAACAGCAATATAGAGATCAAAAGGCCGGACGTCGGTGACCACTCCCCGTACAGCTTGACCTCGTGTCAAGAACTTCCTGGCGTCGACGACACCTCCTGAATCTTCAGGTGCATCGATGAGTTCCTTCTTGACTTCACCTTCGACTCGAGATTCCAATCTGATGATGACTTGGTCCTGCATCGATCGAATGACGTGACCGGTAACAATGCAACCAACCCCAAGCGTGTCCCGTGTCTCTCCAGTCAACATTGTGCAGACATCCCATTCATCCGGAACGAGAAATTCTTTCCGGTTGTCCTTGAAGGGCTCATCGAACTCGGCAGCAATGAGATCAACCGTGTAAAACTTGATTTGACCAGTTTCCGACTGCTTTCGTCGAGCGAAATCTGCGCAATCAGATTCGTTGATGATTCTCGCTCTTGTTTCTTGTTCCTGGTTGAACCATTGTACCGTAAAGAAAGATGGATTCCGTTCGAGGGCGTCGTCTGGGTCTTCCTTCAACAGGGTGATACACAGTTCAGACGCGAGTTCGTAATCCAAAGGATGGATTCGGGTTTGATCTAGAGGATTGGGCAGTTCCGTATCGTCTTTTGCTGCGTTCCGGTAATCCATCTCGTCAGCTTCTCCTTGTTGAATATAAAGGAAAGCCGCTACATTGATCATGATAGAAGGTCCCAACAAGTTCTCTGTCAATAGCTTTGCACGATTACTCAAGAGACCTCCCTTTAGGCGGATAACACATTAGCTGGAATGGCCATCATCGGGCGCGAAGATACATACAGATTTAGTGATCGCTTTGATCAAAGCATCCGCCTTGCGTGGTCCTAGACCTGAGAGGTAAGGCAGCAACTTCTGCAGGTAGGAATCTCGAATGGCCTGATTGATATCCAATCCTACACCATTGACAACATTGACCAAAGCCCTTTCTAGGACTTGCAACAGTCGCTCTTGACCGATCTGGAACGGGATGCGAAGTTAGCTTTCTACACGACAACACTGGCGCTAACTATCTCACCAAAGGTTGATAGTCGGGCACAAAGATGATAGTCGTCAAATCTGAACCAAGGGCACAGAACTCGTTGAGAGGGTCCTGAACATATCGAGCCAGTCCGAGTGCGTATCTAGCATGTGCTGGCCAGCCAGGGTTCTCTTGTTCCGCACGCTGCGAGTTCATGTAGATACGCGCAACATCGTCCGCGACAAAGATCAACGGAATTTGCTTGCTTTGCATTTGTTGTGCCCACATTTCGTGATCACGAGGGAAGATGGTGCTCGAATCTAGGTTTTGGTCCTCCCTCATCTGTTCATTGGCGAGTTCTTTAAGGGCAACATCGACTTCGGTATAGAGTCGACGAGTATCTGCGGAGAAACCGCCCAGCACAACGACATCGGGGTTGTGATCGTTGATCAGTGCCCAGAAAGTTTTCTTTTCGTCCTCGTCCATCAAGTTGTTAAATTTCGTGTGTGACGTGGTCCGACCCGTATCGTCAAGACATATTGCCATGATAGCATGTTTGCCCCCTCTACCGGAACTGAGCGATATGACACTGGGTGAACTGCCCTGATGCATGGTCGAGGTGTTGAACGGTCGCACATTCACTCGCTGGGATAGATGACCAAGGATTGTAAGCAAGCAAGTATATCAGCTCTTCCGACATGCCGACTTACGTTCTCCAGCTCCTTTTGACATCTTTCGGAAACAATATCCTCCGCCCTCTGCTTCAGATCATCTCTGAGCCATGAGATCGCGGCAGGAAGCAAAACATTATTCACTGCCTTTTGCACAATCTCGTGTCGAAGCATGTTCCATTCCTGTGGATGCGGTTCGGAATCAGGAGATTCCCAACATCGACCGAGCGCATCTTCAAGCTCGTCCAGGTCCGTTGCTGATATCAGGATTTCCAGACGCAAAAGCCCGTCCTGCTCTGCGGCGTGCATCTGCGTATACCACGCGTTGAGACTTAGCGCTTGAACAGGAAGACCACGAAGGTATTTGTATCGCTGAAACGGGGCCAGAGATCAGACTAAAAGAGAAGAAGTGGGAAAGGCTGGATGTAGACCTACGTAATACCTGTGAAACTCGTCGATTTTGGCTTTTCCCTTTTCCGTAGGGAAGCAATTCAAGATGGCTTTCTGCCTAAATATATCTTTCACATTGTTCAGCATCACAGGATTCCTGCCTAGCTCTTGCGCCAGAATCTCGATTGCAACTACGCCGAACGAGAAAAGAGAAATTTTAGCGGGATGTAAGTATGCGCCTCAAAGAAGACACTCACCTGTGAGAACATCCCTGGCTTCTGGCATTCCCTCCATAGCGTCCGTGTACTGCTCTGCCAACTCGTATGGCTTGAGTTGACTGTTTGTCGATTCGGGACCACCCTTATTTCCAGTAATGAACTTTTCCACGACTCGAGCAGGATCGATGCCGAATTGCTGAAGAAGGAACCTTGACTATGAGTAACGGCACAAGCTCAATTTGTCGGAAATAGCTGCTTACAGGTAAAAGATCGGCAACGCGTCCTTTTCGAACGTGCTTTTTGCCAACGCCACCTGCACGTTTTCGTTCCGCGCGGTTACTTTCCAATTCTTTGGCTCTTTCGGCTAACTCGGGATATCTGATCTCCAACCAAGCGAGAGCCTCGTTCGCTGCTTCGATACTCTGAATTGCTGATCCATCCGGCATGGAGAGAATGTGATTTTCGACGTATATGTCGGAGAACGAGGGATCCAGGTCCTTCATCGATTCGTACAGTTTGCTGACATGTTCCCGACGCTGATAGATCGCCTTATATTTGAGACCGAGGTCGTAGACAGTCCACAACTCGTCTCGGTGTAAAAAGATCTTTCGGCTTCCATCCTCGACAAGCAGTCGTAATGTATCCCTTCGATAATGCCATATAAACGGGACCTCGAGATTGCGGTTAAAGATGGCATCGAGAGTCTCCCTAACGGCGGAGAGGTACCCGTTCCTGTAGGTATCGTTCAAGAAAAATTCTTGGAGAGTACGAGCGCCTACTCGAGGTGCAACCCAGGATGTAGCATCTTCAAGGGGAGGGAATTCTTCGGAAAGGTCTTTGCGAACCGGGTTGAGCGAAAGAGTAGAGGATGCGAATTGGTATCGCTCTGGGATGTCTGTCTCTCTCACGATTTGATCCTCTTTGGTGAGGAACTTGTCGGCGATTTCGGTTGGCTCGAAGATCTAGGTCACGCTAAACGTAAGAACCAGCCGAGAGAGAAATGATCAATGTACGATATTCGGTACTTACATCTTCGATCTTGGCTTTTCCGGATCGACCTCGCACACCCCGAGTGTCCGCCGATAATGCTGCAGCATACTCGCCGCCGTCACCGAATACATCTTCCAGTTCCTGACGCGTTCTACAAAACAGAAGAAGTCGGTCACGAACGGGTCTTTACTTCATGCAAGAGGTACGCACTCTAGACCAGCACCGGCAAAATTCCTATGCTTCTTTGCTGCAGCCTTTCGTTGAGCCTTCTTTTGGAGCGCGGAAGCCCTTCTTTCTGCGTCTGTCATCTGGTCATTGTCCAGATCTTCATCATCCTCCTCAATGAAATCATCCATATCATCCTCATCCAGTTCATCGATATCGCCTCCTCGTCGAGCCGAGGCAGGCTCGTCACCAAAGATGCCAAGATCATCGTCGTCATCCCGGTCTCCATTGCGATTGCGGTCATTGCGACGGTCATCGAGTTCATCATCCTCGTCATCCTCTTCCTCGGACGCGCCTCTTCGTCGAATCCTCTTGAGTTTCTGAGACTGAGCTGTTGTCTTGGCTCGACTCGGCTGTCCGGTGTTTTCCGCTAATAGCTCCAGATCATCGTCATCCAATTCATCCTGGTCGCTCCTGGCAGATTCAGGTCTTTTTCTCTTCTTGGATCGGTCTTTTCTCCTTCTGCGTCTCTCTTCCAGCCCAAGACCCTCGTCTCCCTCTTCTTCATCCTCATCTTCAACAATAAAGCCCTCGACAACCTTTCTCCTTTCTTCTTCGTCCGACTCCTCTTCTTCGGAAGAGTCACCTGCTCGAGGATCACCATGCGGACGAATATCGTCGCCAGAGCCTTCAGATTCGTCGGAATGGGCGGCCATTTTGTTGCAGTTGAATTGTTGGACCAATAGAAGGGCCTACAGAAACGAACACGGCCTAGTACACAAGAGGAACGCAGTCGGCTTGCCATACCCCGTTACCTCGACAAACAACATGAATGTTACGACCAAGAAGCTAGGCTAAGCCGATCGCTCTTCCAGAAGCGCAGAAGCATGCGCTTGCGAAATATTACGTAAGTATTGGGGTCCACACGCGTTATTTCAGTTGATGGCACATTATGGCACGCGAAGTCTCAGTACTCGTATCTGCTCTAACTTCTTCAGTCAACTTTGAATTTCATATGTCTGGCTTTCTACAGTGCTCGCCTACCCATTCGTAGCTATATATATTTGCCGGAATCTCGAGTCGCACGTCGAGCTTCACACATACAACTCGAAAAGAAATCTCGAAATGGTCAGATTTACCGATCTTCACCGGATCTACGTGCAGGTTCTGCTTTCCAGGAGGTTTATTTCGGAAGACGTTGCAATAGTCCTCTACAAAAGAGCTGTAGCAGCCATGAAGAGTACGTACTCCGAGCGCAAAATTTGGTCTGCGAGCTAAACCATATCGCTGTAGCGGTCAAGGGTGATAATTTCGAAGCTCCTTATTCTGCTGGTCGTAAAGGCCTCCAAAGTTTTGTGGACGAGATAGGAGAAGGATTGGCGGAGCTGGGAATGCAGGTGGTCGTAACACGAGACGAATCCAAGGAAGGGAAATACTGGATATGTCTGGTGAGTCTAATCAAACCACAGAGGCTTTATGACGCAAACTAAGTCCTACACTGCTTTCACTGCTCAGGTTAACTCTGACAATGTTGAAGACCAGAATGACGTTACGAAGCTCGCATCGGATCTTTCCTCGTTGGAAATCAGCTATTTCAGACGCATAGTCGGTAGATTTACTTCCCTCCCTACCACGATCAACGGTCATTGATAACTCTGCGGCTCCAACTTAGATATCAGAAGTCATCGAGCAGTCGTACCCGGCGAATTCTGTTAGCTCAGTACAAGCATTAAATATCGCAGGAGATCTCGAACCAAGTGCGTGAATTCCCATCTTCATGTTGATAGAGGGTTGCTAATCAGGTATTGTCGGCATCTTACAGCGCCTATACCGAAAAGTCAGGCTCAGGAGATCCTTGCAGCGCTTGTTTCTCGAGGGTGGCTATTGAAATCAGCGTCAGTCTCTTTCGGCTCAATAGGACGACATGCATACTTATCGTCTTGTTCACAATACCTAGTCGCTCACGGTACACTCTGGGAACACGTTCATTGGTTGAGCTTGCGCCGTGGTTAAAGTCGACGTTTGGTGACCCAGAAGAGGGAGGCGAGGAAGATGGTTTCCTGAAGGAGTGTGTTCAATGTAACAAACTGCTGATACAGGTAAGCCATATCATTCAGAACTCTGATTCGACTCTCGCTTATCCCTCGTCATTTGTTTTAGGGTTTGAAATGTCCCGGTCGAGATTGCCCCGTCCATGTACACTTGTTCTGCTACGATAGACTGATATCCGCAAATCGACACCAATGCAAGAACTGCAAGATATCGTGGCGCACGTCGGAACCAACACCGGTCGGTGAAGACGCTATTCCTCGTCGAGAAGACGATTACGCAACAAGTCGAAGATCGAAGAAGCGAAGGACGGGAGGAGGCACAGCAACTGGTGATGCTGACGAGGGAGAAGATGAACTCGAGGATGAAGACGAGGAAGCGGAATCAAGGGCCAATGGCACCCAGAATCAGTCACAGACGGTAGATTTGGAGAGTGAGGAAGAAGAGGACGAGAGACCAGCACAGAGAGTGAGACGACATTAGATAGCTAGATGACGAGTCGACCTGCTGCGAGACTATAGTCAACTCATGGGTGGATGGGAAAGTAACGCTTTTGTCCTAGCTGTTGTAACGCGCTCCCTAAGAAATGAGATACTTCGCTAGTCTCGGGATACCGAGCTGGAACTGGAGACGGTTTTCAGATCTCAGACCAGAAGCCTTCAAAGGCAGTCTCACGAACTTAGAGAAACTAAAATCGCTGCACAAGGGATCTGAGTACAGAATGCAATTTTATTTGACCTGTTTCGTTTGCTTGACAGAGATACAATTGGATACAAGCGTTCCTGATACCACGACGGCACGATACAACCTGAGTCTTTATCCAACATTGGATGCGACTGCAAAGTCTCACTGCTGATGAGCAGTAGGAGATTCAGGCAAGAACGGAGCGACATTCAAAAAGTCGTTCAGTCGACCCATGGCGGCATCCGCAGCTTCGACCTCGATCTCGCTATTCTTGCCATCCTGCAACATCGGAGGAGCAGTTCCATCGACCAAGCCGAGTTGAGCATCGGTCCAGATGGGTTCAACTTCGTCTTGAGCGGATGCCAAAGGCATTCCAACACCGGCTCGACCGCCGACGGCTTCCCACTCTGAAGTACGCTTGAGCTTGAGCTCCTTGAAGACGGCGTCGACAGAGTTGATCAAGTGATGCATCTGTTCCTTGGTGTGACCAGGAGTGGGCGTGATCCTCAACCGTTCTTCTCCAACAGGAACGGTAGGGTAGTTGATGGATTGAACGTAGATACCATGCTTGGAAAGGAGGGTGTCGGATGCTTGCTTTGCCAACGCAGCATCACCAACGAGGACGGGAATAATGTGTGACGGGTTGGGAACAACGGGAATACCGATGTCCTTGAATGCGGACTTCACAGCTCGAGTGTTGAGATGCTGCAATTGTCGGTCACCAACGTATTCCCGCTGATATGCGATAGATGCTTGAGCACCGGCAACAATTGCCGGAGGGAGCGAAGTAGTAAAGATGAAACCGGGAGCGTAAGATCGTACGACATCTACCAAGTCTGCGGAACCGGCAATGTAACCGCCGACAACACCGTAGGCTTTTCCAAGCGTACCGGTGAAGATGTCGATTCGGTCCATGATCGATCCAGGAATTGGCTCAAAGGATTGTTTGGTGGCGTTGTGTGCTTCAAAGTCCAAGTGTTCGGCGACGCCGGCACCATTGGGGCCGTACATGCCAACAGCGTGAACTTCGTCCAAAAAGGTCAAAGCACCGTATTCATCGGCGAGGTCGCAAATCTTTTCGATCGGCGCAACCGATCCGCACATCGAGTAGACGGATTCGAACGCAATGATCTTGGGAGTCTCCTTGGGAAGCTGCTTGAGCTTCATCTCCAGATCGGCGGCATCATTGTGCTTGAAGATAACCTTTTTGGCGCCTGAGTGTCGGATACCTTGGATCATCGAGGCGTGATTCGACGAATCGGAAAAGATGACGCATCCGGGAAGTTTGGCACCGAGGGTTGCCAAAGTGGCATCGTTGGCGACGTAGCAAGACGAAAAGACAAGAGCAGCATCCTTTCGGTGCAAGCCTGCCAATTCATCTTCGAGCGAAAGATGCAAAGCACCATTACCGGCGATGTTTCGCGTTCCACCTGCACCTGCACCGTATCGATTCAAGGTTCGCTTCATCGTATCCAGGACAACCCTGTTCTTGCTCATACCGAGGTAGTCGTTTGAGCACCAGACATCGACTTCGTCCTTGGTGTTGGCGGTATGCGCAACCGGGAACTTGGCGGCAAGTCGGTTGATGTTGTTAAAGTATCGGTAACTCTGGTCTTTGTGCTTCTTGTCAAGCTCGGTCTCGTAGAATCGATCATAGTTGAAACGAGATCCGGAGGCTGTCGCAGCCTCGGCAGATGCGACTCGACCTCGCGCTCGCAGGGAAGCAGCCTTGACTTGTGCCTCGGCTTGAGCGATAGAAGCCGCCTCTGCGGCAGCTTTGGCGTGAGGACACTTGGCCGGGTTGCCAGAAGTTGGGTGAGAAGCAAAAGGCAGGTTCTTCTTCTGCAAAATGTGTGACGTGTAAGCACCGATGATGAGCAAAGGAGGTGGAAAACAACATACCTTATGCATCTCTTCAACCTCCTTCTGTCCTGCTACACTGGCATACGATCGTGCACTCATCTTCTGGACCAACGCCGGACCCATGACGGGGCATCCATCAACGGCAGCCTTGGTAAGCGAAGAGACGGCTCCACCATTGGCGGCGGGTGTCGATGCAAGAGCGCGCAAAGTGGCGGTTGACGTCTTGTGCAAGAATGGACAAGACGTCGAGTATCGGGCGAGAGAAGTCATGTACGTGGCCATTGTAGCGATTATTGAAAAAGTTGACGGGAGAATGGGGCGTCAAAGGGTATTGCCGTTCACTACCTATTACAATGAGGGATATATGCAAACCCAAGTATATCGCCATGACGGCTTTCAGAAATACGATCCAGTTACGATCCCCGTCAACATCCACGGCACAGCCAGCGGCTCCCTTGCGCCTTTTCGTTTTTCCAGCTCCCAGCTGTTTTCCCCAGCCGATTTCGCCTTGAGCCAATCGGGTACCAAAAATAGGATTGCCGGATGATCGGGCGAGAGCTGGGCTAGGGGCACAAGGACGCAGCCAATCCGAAATGAGATATCTCCTTTGTGAAGTGGTGTCATTGAACCTCCTGTGCCTCTCGCCTCTTGTCGGAAACGTAGAGTCAGCACGCGATACCTCACGCGGTCGTCTCGATATGTGCATGAATGCACACTGAGTAGGTTTGTAGACAAACAGTACCCCGACGTCACCTCCACGATCAACGCTCGTAGTGCCGTTTCAGGATCCATCCATTTCAGTTGGTATCTGCTGCGGTCGGCTGATATATTCACGCTATGCTGTAGGAGACCAGCTAGGAGACCACAGAAGGTGATGTTCGACGGCAATTGGTATACTATTTAATCTAATAATAATAATAGCTGTGATGGATAACCGCACATGTAATTATGGCAATTATGTTCGCGCTGGCCTCTCACGCTTGCGCCGATACGAATCTTCTACTTTGCTGCAGTTAACATTCCTCCTTTCTCCTGGAATGAACTGAACGGACCGAAAACTGGCCGGGACCTCGACCCTAACTTCGGGATGGAGGTGCCATATATAATATACCGGGGATTTCAGTACTGTAGCCAGCCACGAATTATAGTTCGTCAACATCTGGTCATAGCTGGTCATATTCATTTAGATCGCTTCACGGAAGTTCGCACCTGTTGCACATCTTGTTCTTGTTCGTCGATAAGTTAAGATTAGCCGAGGAAGCTCACCGCCTTCAGATTGTAGTGGATTACGTTCAGAAGTTCGTGTTGAAGTAGAAAGTCGTACGTCAGGTTCAAAACTGCTGCCAGATTGAGTATCGCGAGAACAAACGATGAGAACGCAAGAATGGGCATCGTCTCACCCCCCTGTATTCTCCTCTACAGTTCTTTGGGTTGATCCATTACCTTACAACGATACACTGGTCTTCAAGTCTTCGAGAATCAGAGATCAGAGATCAGAGAGCCTGTACAGGACTCGAGGCCCAGAATTTCCCCAAACAGGCCAACGCGTTTTCCAGTTTCACAATTTCGATCGCTTCCGCTTGTAGAGACTGGTTTGGACGCGACAGATCTCAGTGGGACGACCCATTTTATTCCATTATTTTGTTACATTGACCTTCTACTATTTGTGAATTGGTTCATTATTGAGTGGCGATATTGATCCTCCTACAAGTCGTCAACCGACTCTTCCCACTTGCAATGTTGGCCGCCACGCTACGCAGGATATCCAGGCTGCCGTCGCAGTCGCCGATCGAGGCTATCACCATCTTTTTCGTCTTGGTCACTTTGGTCTACTTTCAACTTCTTCAGGCAGTTCAGGATAGCGAGATGTGAGTGAAATCTTTTGGTCTTGAAACTAGCTTGCAGGGTCTTAACGCATAATGCCTCGCCAGCTTCACTCTTCCAACTTCAGGCGTCGTGGCCGGTCCGCCTAGAGGTCAAACGTATTGGATTCCATCGTCGTCGGAAACTGCAAAACGGACTGCTGCCACCAACAAATCAGCATTTTCCAAGAAACACAGCCCGAGTTCTGCAAAGCACGAATTCCTCGCCGGCCTTGACATTCACACGCCCGAATTTCTCTCGTCACATTTGCCAAGCCTAGCCGCTGGACTAGAAGGCAAGAACATTTCCGGCTGGGAAGCTGTGAGTGGTCAAGACTATCAAAGGTATTTGGAAGAGGTTAGCAAGGACTCGAGTATCGCCAATGAGCTGGTCATCAAGCAATTCGTAGTGGATCCATCCCAACTGAGGGACGATTCCCCCGAGATGCGGGAGAATGTGGCTCAGGCAGCCAACCGGTGGGAAAAGTACGTCAAGACCGAGCTGCTGGTAGATATCGGAGCAGTAAAGCCAGTTGGTTATCGCGACGTGTGTTTCCGCACAACCGAAAAAACGGAATGCCTTTCTCCTGAATTGCTGGCGGATTCCGATGGACAAAGGATCGTTACGCTGTACCTATCGACTTCAGATCTTGCTCAACAATATCTGGCCAAGGTTGACAACTACGACGAGGCAACGTCTCCCAATTCTCAATCAATAATCTTTTTCGAGGAAAAGTCGGGACTCTCCTTTGTCCCGATTCCTACGTCTGGTTCTGGATTCGATGGCCAGTATGGAACCCCATACTATTCGGCGCTCTCCATTCTGTCTCATCCGTCTTCCGACGTCTTCGCCAACGCTCGTGTGCAAGTCCCCATGTCGGCTGCGACCATCAAGTCCTCCGCCCAGATGCAGAGTCGTTTCCCTGCACGAAGCATTAAATGGCTCGCATACGCCGTTCGAGCACTCGGTACACGGTTCTGGATCCTCGCCAAGAACGCAGACAGTGCCGATATCTTCGTTGTCATGCTCGGATACATTCTCATGCACCTCACGTTCGTGCGATTATTCCTCAACATGCGGAAAATGGGCAGTTCGTTCTGGCTGCCGAGCGCGACGTTGATTTCGTCGATATTCGGTTTCTTGTTTGCTCTATTTGCAGCATACCTTCTCAACGTTCCCGTCGACTTGATTCAACTCTCCGAGGCCCTGCCATTCCTGGTAATTACCGTCGGTTTCGACAAACCGTTCCTCCTCGCTCGCGCCGTCTTTCAGAATCCCGAAATCAAGCCCGTCTTGGCACCTGCGCCAGCTCCTGTACCGGACTTGTCGCAGACGACGTCTGCACAAGTAGCTGCTCTTGGTCTGGACGACTTTGACGTCGATCTTGGTGTGATTAGGGAACTCGAGAAGAAGGGAAAGAGTCAGGGAACGTCTTTTGCGGCGAGTCCGTTATCTGCGGGATTCAAGTCGTCCGATTCGATGACCAACTTGAATGCTTTCAACAATCTAGGAGATGACGCTGCGAGTAACTCACATCTCATCACATCCAATCTGGATCTCGGAGCGCTCGACCGTGGTCTCGCGGTCCATGCTCGAATTCAGCGCGAAATCGCAGAAGCCAAGCGAAAGTCGATCCGGTGGGCGGCGCCAATCAGCGCAAAGTATATTGTGCTTTCCGCTGTCGACCAAGTAGGATGGCCGATCGTTCGCGACTACGCAATCGAGATTACCGTGCTTTGTATCGGTGCTGCATTGGGTATCGGCGGTCTGAGGGAATTCTGCCGTCTGGGTAAGCTTTTTGGTCCCATTTGGCGAAGCATCACCTGTTAAACCTATTTTTCGCATGTAGCCGCTCTGATTCTGGCGATGGACTGTCTGTGCCTGTTCACTTTTTACACCGCTATTCTCTCCGTTATGGTCGAAATTCACAGGATCAAGCTTGTTCGGCGACTACAGCCGAAGCAGAAGCAAAGCGACAGCGACCTTCGTGCTGCTAACGCGAACGATGGAGGCAACGTCTCATCTGGCCTTTTGTCGCCAACACCTAACAAATCAGCCAAACCGTCATATCTCTCCCAATTGAAGCTTTCTCTTATCGGACACAAGGGGTCCAAGTCGGCGGGAATGGGAGACTTGAAAGATATTGCCAAACAGGGAAGCCCGACGGCCAGATTAAAGCTCGCCTTGATCGTTGCATTCCTGTCACTCCATTTCTTGAATTTGTGCACGACTTTGACGGAACAAACCGCTTTGAAACGTCATACCGATCATCCGACGAGCCTCGATTATTCCCAGAACGATCTCGCCGCGCAAACTGAAAGGATTTATCTGGCACCTGTTCTCGAAAACCTTTTGACCATGACTGGCACATGGGCTGTTCGAGCCGCTCCATCGACCACCGTCATCGTCTCAAACTTGTTGGGTTCCAATGCGACTCCGACAACCATTCTCCACGATGGGATACGAGCCAAATCCCGGATGGCCACCCTTGACCGCTTCATGTCTGAATGGACTTTGTTGGTCGGCGACCCCGTGCTCAGCAAGTGGATTGTTGTCGCTCTATTTGTGAGCATTCTCTTGAACGGTTATTTGCTCAAGGGTATTGCAAGCAACTCTGTACCTGGTGGCAGCACTGGCCCTGTTGCCGTAGCAGCCGCAGCTGCTCGGCTGGTAGGAGCCGGAGGAGCTTGGGACACAAATACCGTCAAGCGGGACTCTCTGCGAAACAGGCGGCGTTGGAGTGGTGGTATCCAGTTGGAACGGTTCTCGAACACTCGCCGAAGTAACGCGGGCGAAGATATGGAGGCCTATAGACAACAACGTGTCGATCAGGTCAAGAACAGCGATCCCGTCAGTCATCAATTGCCCAGCGATTCCGCCACATCTCATCATATGAATGGGTCAGCCGGGAACACAAACCACTTGGGACTTAACGGGACTGCGGTCAATGGGCACGCACATAACGGAAACGCTATCAAACCTCTATCTGGTGACGTCACGCCTCGTGACAGCGCTGCCACGCCTACGGCTGAACAGCCCGTATTCGTATCGTCTGTCGTCGACATGGATGAACTCGACAATCAGCTTGTTTCGCCACCTGCTCACTATGGCCGACGATCTTTGGAGGAATGCTGGGAAATCTACAATGGTGGCCTCGGTGCGTTCTCCTTGACTGATGAAGAGGTCATTATGTTGGCCGAGAAGGGTAAAATTCCGGGATACGGGCTTGAAAAGGGTCTAAAAGATCTTGAAAGAGCTGTTCGCGTTCGACGAGCTGTCGTTTGTGAGTATCTTTAGCGCGCTGATACGGACTACGAGCTGAATAATCCTTACTTCTGCCAGCGCGGGCATCTCTCACTCGAACCTTGGAGACATCCGAGCTTCCTATGTCCGGTTACGACTACAGCCGAATCATCGGCGCATGTTGCGAGAACGTTGTTGGCTACATGCCGATTCCGGTCGGCATTGCCGGGCCTCTGACTATCGACGGACAACCTTTACCGATTCCTATGGCTACTACGGAAGGTACATTGGTTGCATCCACTTCTCGAGGTTGCAAGGCTCTCAACGCCGGTGGCGGTGTTATCACTGTTCTCACCCAAGATGCAATGACTCGAGGACCGGCATTAGAATTCCCCAGTATCAAAGACGCTGCGGCTGCCAAGATGTGGATCGACAACGAAGGTGGTTATCCGATCCTAAAGGCTGCATTCGAATCGACATCCCGATTCGCTAAACTTCAGCGACTCAAGTGCGCTATGGCTGGCCGAACGCTCTATGTTCGGTTCGCTACTCAGACGGGTGATGCCATGGGCATGAACATGATCTCAAAAGGTACCGAAAAGGCACTAGAGTGTCTGAACCAACGGTACCCTACTATGCGCGTCTTGGCTCTGTCCGGTAACTACTGCACGGACAAAAAACCCGCAGCCATCAACTGGATTGAAGGCCGAGGAAAGAGTGTGGTTGCGGAGGCTGTCATTCCTGGCTCGGTCGTCAAGAGCGTCTTGAAGACTACGGTGGCGGACATGGTCAACCTCAACATCAAAAAGAATCTTGTCGGAAGTGCAATGGCGGGAAGTATTGGCGGTTTCAATGCGCACGCCGCTAATATCTTGACTGTAAGTTCCGACAGTATGCGAGTGTGCTCGGATTGTGCTGATCCCCCTTGATGTTCATTTCAGGCCATCTACTTGGCGTGTGGTCAAGACCCGGCTCAGAACGTCGAAAGCTCAAACTGTATTACCTTGATGGAACCGTAAGTGTACATGTTAAAAGTCGTATGGTGCCGCCTACTAACTGATTTCTAATTGGCAGAACAAATGATGGCAAGGACCTTCTGATTACCTGTTCTATGCCCTCCATCGAGGTGGGCACTGTGGGAGGAGGAACCATCCTCGGACCGCAATACGCCATGCTTGAAATGCTTGGTGTTGCAGGGGCACATCCAACGACTCCTGGAGCGAATGCCCAGCGGCTGGCTAGAATTATCTGTGCATCCGTCATGGCAGGCGAACTCAGTCTCATGGCTGCCCTGGCGGCTGGTCATCTGATCAAGGCGCATATGCAACATAATCGAAGTCAACTCGCAACCCCGACATCGGGGTTGACACCGTCGGGTCCGGGGGCAATGACCCCATTGCTGAAACCTTTGGACACTCTCAAGTAATCAAGAACACGTTGACGGCGCAAAGGCCTCGAAAAATCCCACATACGCACCAAAATGGTTCCGACTCAGCGCCATTGATCAGCAGCAAGAGACACGACATGACTGCCAGCACTTGTAACGAATACCGTCATCATTATCACAGCATTTGCATTCTACCTGGGCATGGATTCTGCTTTTCTCTGAGCCTGTCTGTCGGCCCTGGGATTGTTTTCCCAGTATATAATACCGCCGTGTACATGTAGTGTAGTATTTGAGTATGCGTAGATCTCGATAGACTATTCTGCGACTTGAGATGAGGAATTGTCTATACAGCTTGCAAGGTCGTCGCTATAGATAGTCACGGAGTCGGTGGCGTGGCTGAATGGACATGATGTATCTGCGTTCAACTTCACGCAGTCGTTGAAGGCAGGAAAGTAGCCAATAGTGGCTTTCCAATGCTGAGTTATTGCATGCAATGAAGGAGTCGAGCGATGTATTGTGATATCTATAAGACATACTAGCTGAGTTGCTATAAGTTGGTAAAGGAATAAGAGCACGGCATGGTATGTTGTGCAATGTGCAAAGCCTTTACCAGGCTACTCGATTTGGACGTCGTATAACATTCCGTCCAACGGCAATCGACATACCGCGCGCTATAACTTGAAGAGCTTCCGCACGTCTCTCGGTCGTTGAATAAATGATATCACTCGAAGTGTTCTTCCTTCTGTCGCCGGAAATTAACAAAGGCCGGAGTTACCGTCTGCTTCGTCCGAAAGTATGGAATCTGTCACAAGTCACAAGACTGGAAATCTTTGGTTCCAGGATGACTCCGGGTGGATCTGCTGTCTGCTGGTTTGTTCCGACAGGCCAGTTCAGTTCTGCATATAAGACGGATTTATGTTACATACTGTTACGCCTCCTTGATGGTTGCACCATAATCAACAGCCAATACACCGCAGTAATATCATGTCATCTGAACAAGCACAATACGAAGCAGAAGTCGCTGCCGTCAAGCAGTGGTGGAAGGTACGTTGTCCTGTCCGCATTGATGTCCAAATCTGGCGCTGATCGCCTGTTTCATCTGTAGCACCCTAGATTCGCTCGAGTCACTCGAACCTACTCCGCTGAAGAAGTCGTAAACAAGCGAGGCACTCTGCCTCTGTCGTACCCTTCCGATGTTATGGCCAAGAAGATGTGGTCAATTCTCGAAAGCAAAGCTCGCGGCGAAGGCGGTGGCTGCAGTATCACCTACGGCGCGTTGGACCCCGTTCAGCTTACGCAAATGGCCAAGTATCTGGAAACCGTTTACGTCTCGGGATGGCAATCGAGTTCAACCGCTTCTTCATCTTTGGAACCTGGACCAGATTTGGCAGATTACCCCTCCAACACCGTTCCCAACAAAGTCGCCCAGCTGTTCACCGCCCAGCTCTTCCACGACCGAAAGCAGCGATTCACTCGATTGTCGACTCCGGAAAGTGAAAGGGCCAATTTGCCACCGCCCGTGGATTACCTTCGTCCTATTGTGGCCGATGCTGATACAGGTCACGGTGGTTTGACTGCCGTGATGAAGCTCGCCAAGATGATGGTTGAATCCGGTGCGGCCGGCATCCACATCGAAGATCAAATGCGTAAGTGTATGCGCGAACTCGATGCCGAACAGGCTGTCTGACCTACGGCATTGCTATCTAGCTGGTACGAAAAAGTGTGGTCACATGGCCGGCAAGGTCCTTGTCCCTATTTCAGAACACATCAACCGTCTGGTGGCCATCCGATTGCAATTCGACATTATGGGTGTTAACAACTTGGTTATCGCGCGAACAGACTCCGAGGTGAGTATTTGTCCTTTGACTTTGCCTCCTGAGGATGTGTAGCTGATTCTCTTATTCTAGGCTGCAACCTTGATCTCATCAAATGTCGACGAGCGAGACCACGCGTTTATCCTCGGTTCAACAAACCAAAAGCAAAAATCTTTGGTCTCAGTTATGCGTGCGGCCGAAAAGCAAGGTCTCAGCGGCTCCGCTCTACAGGCAATCGAGGACGAATGGACTGCCGACGCCGGACTCGCACTCTACCCCGACACCATCGCCAAGGCGCTCAAGTCGCAGGGCACCTCGGAACAGAAGATCAAGTCTTTCCTAACCAAGGTCTCTGGTACTGCCCATGCCTCGCACGATGAAACTTCGCGAATCGCGACCGAGGAGTTTGGCTTGAAGCAACTACCTTACTGGAACTGGGACTCGCCCAGAACGAGAGAAGGTTTCTACCGATACCAGGGTGGCACTCAGTGTGCCATCAACCGAGCTGTTGAATTCGCTCCCTATGCGGATCTTCTGTGGATGGAGACTAAGTCGGTGAGTAATCTGTTTAGACTCGCGTCTGCGAGCTTTCGGCTGATCTCCTTTTGTCACCACCTTGTAGCCCATCTACTCGCAAGCAAAAGAATTCTCGTCGGGCGTTCACGCAAAAAGACCAGGTCACTGGCTCTCATACAGTGAGTTGCAATTCAGCGGTGATGTGAAACGATACTTATCTTGTTGCCTTTGCAGACCTGTCGCCTTCGTTCAACTGGAAAGCTGCTGGACTAAATGACAAGGATATGAAGGAGTATATCTGGAAACTTGGAAAGCTCGGATTCGTGTAAGCCCAGTCGGCCAATTTCCAGCCCATTCAAACAGCTGATCCTCTTCCACCTTGTAGTTGGCAATTCATCACGCTCGCGGGTCTGCATACCAACGCGCTCATTTCCAACCGATTCGCCAAAGCCTTCGCTGTTGACGGCATGAAGGCATACGCCACTCAGATCCAGGAGAAGGAATTGGAGGAAGGATGTGAAGTCGTCAAGCACCAAGCTGTAAGTCGACTCCTTCGCGCAACCAGACAGTCAAATCGACTCTGACCTGACCATCTCGGAAATTTCTGAATTGTAGTGGTCGGGCGCTGAATACGCAGATGCTCTGCTCATGACAGCAACTGGAGGCGTTAGCAGTACCAAGTCATCGGGGTCATACAACTCTGAAACTCAGTTTGCCAGGCCTTCCGCCAAACTCTAAGCAGCTCATTGAATCCAGCCAAGTGGGAATCATCTTGTTGTATCAGGTATAAAATGAATAACTAGCATCGAAAGCGAAACTTCTCTAAATAACCTTGGTCGGCTCCCTGTTCCTATTTCGAATCCCTATCTACCGGAGAGCGTTCCGAGCATACTAGACCACCGACAAAGCTACCAACGACCAAGCACTACCAAGCAAGCAGAGACAAACCGTGCATACAATGACGTAATCTTGCGGCATCTTCAATTTCTTCAGTTCTCCATTTGCGGCAATGGCTGCGCTACGTGACTCGCCTGGCTGACTCGCTTGCACGGTTTCACGTCAGCCGCGAGCTCAGCCGCTCGTCAATGCTGATAGCTTCATCGTGCATTGTACTGCCGGAGACGCTGTTACGGACCTATAAAGTCAATAAGGTTGACATGCCTCTCGCATGTGGATTAAGGTCAGGTCAGCCAAGAGCAGGCCATCAAGCTGTTTGAGCGCGTTCTGAAAAGCTTGTGTCGGAATACTAGGTAGGGCTGGGTAGGGCTTTGTACAACAGTAGATACTTTCTTCAGCTCCTCTTCTAGCGTGCGGAGCTGCCTACCTAGCGCGAGCCGCGAGCCGAGATGGCGGAAGAAAGGCGGAATGGAGCTGTAATACAATTAATTACTTTCGGAGCTTGGGTCGGTGACTTGGATGATGTAATCTGTACAGCTATCTGTACCATAGAGCCAACCCGCAGCAGAGGTCGCAAAGTTCTTCCCCTGCGTTGTGTCTTCATCATCACGTAGCCATCATCCATTGTTTTAAAAATCATAGAGATCAGGGTGGACAAAGAGCTTGCTTTTCCCAACTTTTCATCGACTTTCCAGCTGTAGAAACTTTTGGCGTGGACTCAACAACGGACAATTTCACTTGAAACCTAGACCTGCAATAAGAATACTGGTAAGCGGTTCATTCGAGAAATATACCCATGCATAACCCTTTGACCGAGACATTCCTGCGTTCACAGGTCATCAACATGTTCGCGACAAAAAGACTCACCCCAACAGTCCTGTCGACCCTGTCAAGGTCACAAGCAACCACTTCCACACGCTCGCTTTCCACAGCGCTCCTTCGACCAAGCGCAAGCTTGACCGCCAACGCCCGAACTCAGCCATTTGGTTACAGCTCGCCATTCTTCCAAAAGGCCAGCGGATCGAGGTTTATTTCCGAAACGTTTGTGAGGAAGGATGGAGGACTTCGTGAACCGCCTGATGATGGGATTCACCCGGATCAGCCCGTTCGAATGGACCTGTCAGTATCGTTTCTTACCTGCTCGCTGTGGAATATGGGTATAGGTTGTCTATCGTATCAAGAGGGAGCACGTTGGGGTATCAGACGTGCAGGTAGCTGGGGTCGAAGAGCTCGTTTGAGCTAGAGTCATGAAAAGGAGGTCTACACTCGATCGCCGAAAGGGGTTTAGTGGAAGAAGCGAAGGTCTGTGGTCTAAAGGGATTTTTCTGTCATGGAAGTCATGGAAGATCAGGAACCACCCCAGGCCAAGGAAAGGTTATATGGGTTGGGGTTTTAGCCGTTGGCTTGGATTTCCACACGCAAAAATTTCCCGCTGACCGAGCTGTGTCTACTCCTTTTCTTCTTTCTTCTATCGTTACCTTTCCCCCGGAAACCTTTCCAACCGGCGGTACAAATCGCTCCATATGGTAACTCCTGGGTGCCTACCGCTTTGCCCTGCCGTCACATGATCACATTCAACCGTTCCGACTGAAACCCGACTCGTGCAAATGGGGGTGATCGATATACCTGAAACGCCAAACAACCACCTGGTCCACCCGAAATGCCAAATACTTTACGAAATGTTCTTGGCTTCTCCTCCTCTTCGCATCTCGCTGGGGTGTATTCGCCACGTTGGCTTGATGCCATCCTGATGAAACGCCACTCAAACACGCTTCTGTGGGTCTCCTCTGGCGGGTTTGCCTCGACCCCGACGGTTCCCCTCTCGGGGCAACGCGTTCCTTTATTGCTTACCCCTTTCCAACATGAAAATGTTTTTGCTCACCTGATCTCGCACGGATGATGCTCTCTACGCGCTGGCACTGGCTCCTTTCACTCGAATCCCCTGATCCTGCTTGATATATATATATATATATATTCGACAACACGCACCACCCGTCTTTGCCCTTGTTGTTTACCTCTTCTTGTCGTCAACTCAATCTCGCCTGCATCTCATTCGGTATCCCCTTCGTTTGACAACTACTATTCACCAAAATGGCTTTCTACTTGCCTCGATCCTCTTCTTCAACATTGACCTATGCTTTGAAATCTGGTGCACCTCGACGACTGTCGGTCACGACCCAACTACGAACGTTGTCCGCCACGGCCCATGTCATGCCTCCTATCCGCTCATCCACGGCAAACTGCGTCAAACGCTCCGATACCCGAACTCTGTCCACAAATGTTTTCGGACAATCTCTTATAACTCTCGCGCCTCGTCATATCATTACCAAAACACCTTCGACTGTCGCGTCCACTCGTCAAATTGCAATCACTGCCATGCCATGCGTCGCTTTCAATACCGCCCACAGTGCAGCGCCTCCCGCTCCAGGTGCAGACTTTAACGTTTTGATGATTGGAGCAGGAGTAAGTGGACGACGCGATAACAGTCGCATAACAATGGCTGACCAACTTGCCAACTCACCAGAATATCATGTTCGGTAGCGATGAAGGACCTTGGAAGTAAGTCCACTCTTCCCAGCGCTCGCGATCTTTGCAAGTTTTGTACTTAACAGGATCCTCATTTTTAGCCACTCTTTCCGATTCGAACACAAGCTCGGTCCGCGACTCAAGGTCGTCGGTCTGATCGACCCCAACGTTGAGCGCTCTCAAGCTGTTCTCGAAGGCAAGCGAGCATCTTTCGTAGAAAGTGCATACAGGGACACCAAGGTTTTCCGAACGATTGAAGATTTCCAAGCGCAAATGACAAAGAAGACGGAGCCTCGGTGAGTCCGCCTTTATGCTGGCTATATGAGCGCGGAGCTGATCATTGTGGAATGTCCTCGTGGTAGAGCGATTGTTGTTGGATCTCCTCCTGCTTACCGAGGTGGGACTACCAAGGCAAACGACTTGGAACTCCAGCTTCTCAAGTTGTTCCCTCACAGCCACTACTTTATCGAAAAGGTGGGTCGGCGTTCACCATGATACCTCTGCTTCGGGGATTCGGTAGCTAACTTTTGTGCTTTTCAAAGCCTGTTGCGTGTGGTCCTGTCGAAGAAGCTAAAGAGGTCACGCAAGAACTTGTCAAGGCTGGAAACATCGTCTCTGTCGGGTGAGTCACTTTGCCATTCCGTCTCGTGCGAATATGTGAAACTCAACGACATATTTGACGTTACAGATACATGTTGCGATACTTGCGATGCGTTCAAAAGATGAAGCAAATCATTGCCGAAAACAACTTGACAGTCATGGGTACAGTCGCCAGATATGTAAGCAAAGGATTTTTCCCGTTAATTCGCGTGCACCCCGCCAACTCTTTGTTTCTCTCAGGCATGTGCTTACGAAGCCATCGCGAAACCCGCATGGTGGAACAAGGCTATCGATATGGGACCCGTCATCGAGCAAGGAACTCACTTCTGCGACTTGTCTCGTTACTTTGGCGGTGACATCGACATCCCCTCCGTCGTCGCGCACTCTGTCGAATGGGACGAGGCGCCTGGTCAGTTGAGCAAAATCCCCATTGATGAATCCAAGATTCCGGAAGATCAGAGGATTCCTCGAATGACGACCGCTACGTGGAAGTACGCCAACGGTGCCGTTGGAACTTTTGTCCATGCCGTCGCGCTCCAGGGAACTGCATACTCGTGTGAACTTGAAGTTTATTGTGATGGATTCCAGATGAGGTTAGTCTGATTCATTTCTATTATCATTTCGAGCGTTCTGACTCTGATCACCTTACGAAAACTAGGCTGGTTGACCCGTACAACGCCCCTACGCTGTTCTTGCGACGACCCGGAGATGACATGGAAGAACGACGTGAGTGGCGTGGACGTTGCCCTTTCGCTTGCTTCCTTAACGCTTGCTGTTTGTAGACTCTTTCACCGATGACGATCCCTTCTTCAGTGAAGTCAGCAACTTCATCGATTGCATCGAAGGTGGTCCCGACCCACACATCCTCAGTTCTTTCGAAGATGCTACCAAATCTTACGAGTGAGTGTACTTCTACCTCTTGTTAATACAATACATGCTAATGGCCGCTGCATCGTAAAGGTTCACTTGGGCAATCCGTCTTGCAAGCGAAGCCTCCAAAGCCGCCCGAAAATCTCAATCCTCTTAATTGCTTCTACTTGTCAATCTCGTTGAAACGCCCTGGATTCAGTCCTGCTAGTTCTGTAAAACAATTAATTAATGCATGATCCGACGTGTTACGATATTATCGTCGTTTACATGTATGAATCATTTGATTTAAGGTCCATCCATACGCAGTTCGCGCTTTCAGCGTCTCTCGCGCAGCGGTTTTGCTCGACTGTCATTGCGCGGAACAGCCGCGCTCCCTGGACACCGCGTTAACTTTGGTGAACCTCAGAAATGATCGGTTTGCCTTGAAGCTTGCTTTTTTCGTATTGTGGGCGAGTGAAGGATGTGATTTGCCAGATGTGTGAAACGGTTGAGACAATGCAATGATGCGTTCCATGGATAATAATACATATTCTATGTCTAGTAATTCACATTATGATACAGTAGGCAGTGACGACTTGCATGGAGGTTCTGAATAACGGAATGCGTCTAAATATGACATTGTGCTCCTAAGACATCAAGACAGATAGCATCGGAACCATGGCAGCTGCGGCGACGCAAAGGATAGACAAGGTCGTCCTCAGCTCTGCGCTCGATGTCGACGATGATGTTGCTGCTGCCGTGCTGTCCGATGTTGTCGCAGGTGCAGCAACTGGTGCTGGTGGCGCCGTACTGCCGTTGGAGAAAAAGGCAGGAAGGGTCCCGATGATTGGCGCGTAATCGTGCGATACCGTGGTGTTGTCTGTGCCATCCCAGCAGAATCGGCTGAAACAAGCTTCACATTCTGCGCTTCGTGTTCCGCCATTCTCCATAACGGCGTTGTCCATGAAGGCGCAGGTCAGACATTGCGGCCAGTTGGAGATAGTACCGTTGAGGTCCAGAGTTCTTCGTCCGTTATTGATTATGGCAACAGCTTGATCCGTAGAGTACTCAAGCATGTACGTCGACGTGTTCGACCAAGCGCTCCATGGGTAGTTGGGCACGTAAATGACCGTAGGAAGCGAACTGTCGTTGCAACCAAAGAAGGTGGGTCGCGTGTTGAGTCCCCCGTTAACGAACCCTTGCGTTGAAGGAACAGGAGGCATTCGCAACGAGATGTTGTACGCTTGCGCTTGATCGATCGCCTTTTGGTAAGTCGTGTGCAGGGACGAACCGTTCGGCCAAGAATAGGTAGTATCGGCCGAATTGTCGAAAGCGAGGATGGCATCAACGTTTCGGTAAGAGAACAAGAATGGCTCAAACGGAATGTTCTCGTTGGCTTCGCCACCGTCGACCAAAGTCAGGTTTCTGAAACCGGCGATTGGACTTTCGGAAGCGTCCCAGCCATAGAAAGGATTGGGGTAGACGGCGACGTCGTTCTCGGCTTTACCGATCGCGCCCAGCACGCCTTGAATAGCATCGGTGATGACTGAGCTGGAATTCGAGTCGCTGAGTTGAAGGAATGCTTGATTGAACAATGTGCTGGAAGTTCCCGCGACGAAGCTATCGAGAAGTAAGTAACGGTCAGTATAGTTTCGCCGTAGATTCCAAAGAGTCGCGTGGATTTACCCAGCGTTGTCAAAGCCTTTAATACATGCAGTGTCCGATGTAGGCTGAGCATCGTTCATGCTCGTTCCGAGGTATTCGATCGGAGTAAATCCTCCGCGAGCTTTCTTCTCCGATCTAGATTATACGCACATCGAATCAGTCGTGCATCTTCGACGACATGGCGATACGTGACTCACCCCCAGACCCAAGATCCAAATTCGGCAAGTGTAAATTCGTAAATGGTACTGTTCACGGGAATTTTCAGCCAGCTGTCCCCAATTCCCCGAGAGAGAAAAAGCGGAATTACTACTAACCTGTTGAGCGGAATTACCAGTTCGCCAGTTTCTCTCTCTACCGCGATGACGATGGGCCATGGCAGAGAGGCGTCTTGGACTCTTGAGACGTTTGCAATGTCGTTCCAGGTCAGGTTTGGGTGATTGTTTGTGTGGTACTGTTCAGGGAAGACTTTGTGTGTGCAAAGAGCGACTCAGCGCAACGTCTGTAGCAGATATCAAAGCGGTACATACGATGATCTGTCAAAGCGAGACCCCAGTAGTCGGTGATTTGTGTTGGGAAGCCCTTGTCACCTTTATCGCCGACTTCGCTGATGAGGTCGTAATAAAAGGTAAGTTTGTTGTCCGACGGCACAACCAAGTTCGAATCGATATTCCAAACCTGATATCGATCAGAGCCTATCAATTCTGAACTTTGTGAAGGGAAGAAATGTGTTACGTACGTTCTGTGCAAGTTGGTCAGGGTTTTCACCATTATTCGCGAAGAAAGTCGCGACAGCCCAACTACCTCCGCTCAACCCACTTACATAGGTCGAGAGACCCAAGATATCTCCAACGCTTCCTGACGTCGAATTTGGCTGGAATGCCATACCGGATCCCGAAATCATGGCTCTGTATCCACCTCCACTGAGCGCCATCGACACGACAGGCGTTCTAGGCGGAGCTTGAAGACCAACATTACTGATCTGCGTGCTCCATGCCGAGCTCAACTGGCTTGCTCGCTGATCGACGTAAGCCTGTTCGACTGTTCCGACGGAGCTTGCATTCCGAACCCAGGTGATATTCGTGGGACATGTGACGTTGTAAGGCGCGTATCCATCACTGTCGTTGCTGTTTCCATTTCCAAATATGTCGTCGAGCAACCCTCGGACACTCTTTCCGGAGCGGTGCGCAGTGAGCACGGCGTCGTTGATAGCTCGAGTTTGTGCTATCGTCAATTCCTTGGAAGGCGCAGCATTGGTAGTGGGAATTGCGACGAGCGCAAGAGCGGCTAACACCTGCGATGTGGTAGTGCTAGTAAAGTGCATTTTGGTTGTGGGGAAAGAATGCGCTGATGTCCAAGGTCGTGGCGGTGCGACTGGACCGAAAAGTTGACGACCTGGGTCACGAACACGACCACAGGGCTCTTACAGTAGCAGGAATGATATATATTGTTGTCATATTACAAGGCTGCCTTTGGGTTGACGCATGCTAAGATGACATCCGTTGACTTACACAGCTCTCTTGAAAGCAGCTGCCTACATCATCGCTCGATCATTCCTTTTGGCATAGAGAATGCACAATCTCTGCAGTAAACAGCCTCCACCTCGGGCCAACCAGCTTTCCAACCGAAATGCCTAGCAAAAAGTCGAAAACGCAGCAGTCGCCGTGCGACGGCGGCCTCCCAACGGACCTGCGGAATCCCAAACTCCCTGCACCGTCGGTCGGGTGACAATAGGCTGCAAGTCGCCCAAGTCGATAGCTAAGTCAATCCATCAGATGACCCATCAAAGATAAACATCGTATCCAGGTGACGAGCTCTCCGCCTTGAGCGTCAAAGCAAACAAAAAACAACCAACGTACGTACCGACGTACCGATGGTCCGCTACCGGCGGCCGATCCGACGGCCTTTGAAAGATGCACAAACAGCTGCACGAACAAACAAGCTAAACAACAACTGCCACAAGCTCGCGTAGCAGCTGAATGACTCACGCAATCTTGGTAGCTATCTTGGTCCTCGTGTATTATATTTCCGTTCAGCGAGCTGTCGTCCGCCAGTGGACAGTGGACAAATCAAGTAGTACTTGTAATAATGTCTTCAATAGCGATACATGTAGTAGACAACAGGATCATCGCAACAACAGCAAAAAATCTACCAGATGAGATACCTGCTTAAATAACGGCGTGAATGAAATCATCGACATGTAACAAGCATACAACAGTACCTGAACAAAGTGTGAAACAGCTTGTAATGAAACGTAGCTCATCTATCCTCCTATTGACTTGACATATATGCCGGTTCACTACGGTCGGCTTCCGCGATTCACTTGGTGCCAGTCACCATAAAACCGTATCCCCCTCGGACAACTCTTCAAACTAGACTTCCTCCTCCTCTGCATTCACAGGCTTTGGCTTTGCCCTATCTGGCAAGTCCACCTCTGTGATTCCTGCGACACTTAAAAGTGTCAGCGCGGCAATCACGATTTGACAGATAAAGACGATCCTAAGCGCCGCGGTATACGAGGCAATAGCGACTTCTTTGTTCTGTGGACTGAGATGGTCGATGTACGCTGTCGAATGGCGGATCTTGGTAATAATCTATGGCATTATAGGATGAGACAAGTCAAGTTGACGAGCATCCGACAGAATCTTATTCTTACCTTTGACGCATGATGACCCGTGATACCTTCTGACAATTTCTTGGTCAAAATCGATTGAGTGAGCGCCGCACTGAGCGAGACGCCAAGTACTTGTCTGCGAAAGCGGTGGGCAGGTTGTATCAGTAGATAAACCCTGTCGAAAGCCTAAGTCGACCTACCCGGTTGTCCTGAACATGTAGGAGACTGCGTACCGCACAGGCAAAGCATCAGCCTCATGACGTTTTGGACGAAACGTGACACGCACCTCCAGTCGCCACAGCGATATCCTCTTTTTTGACAACTGCGATCAACGCAATCAAAGTACTCGTAACCAATCCCGAAATGCCAAACCCGGAAGGAACGATAGCGATCCACAGTAACCATTCAGGAGTTTTCGTAGTAAAGGTGGATATGACGATCATCGAGAAAAGAGCGCTCCCTGCCATCGAAATGGTGAGCCAATAGTACTTTCCAGTGTGTCGCATCCACGCGCCAGCTAGCACTGATCCTAGAGCTAGTGCGAGCTGTAAAGCAGGGAATTATAAGCAGATTTCTTTGCCAGCGGGCCCTGCATTCAACTTACGGAATTGGGTACGAGATGACTTCCAGAGACACTCGACGACACTCGCTTGACCGCGGAAAACCACAGAGGGACGTTGTATAGCTGCCGATAGCAAAACAAGGGTCAGCAAAGGATATGCATGATGACCCGATGCAAATCGGTCACTCACAACGGAGAACGCAAGTACCGACACCAAGAAATTTGAAATGGCAACAAAGGCGGGCGTTCTTTGTGTTATCAACCGCAATGGCATGATTGGCTCGTTTGCGACGTATTTCTCCACGAGAACAAACGCAACACCGAAAATCCCGCTGGCAATGAGCAGTCCCCACACGATAGGATCACTCCATGCTAGCTCCGAATCTCCGCTAGTCTTGAGGGTCAGCGAAACCAAGAGGCAAGATACGGTGGATACGAGAGTCGCACTTCCCAAGAAGTCGATCCTGCCCATTTTCGTTCGGAAAGATTGATCGGTTTTCGCCATTGGAATGTGAACATAACGCCAGACAAGGAAGAATGAGATGAACAGAATGGGAATCTGGATCAGGAAAGCTGATCGCCATCCGTATCTATCGCTCATGAAGCCACCTAGACGAGATGCAGTTGGTAAGTTGGTGGTACATATGGATTTGTACGTGTACGTACCCAACGGACCACCGAGCCCGGCACCAAGTCCGAAACAGCAGTTTGCTAGTCCCTGGAAGAGACCTCGTCGCCGCCTGTTGCAGTGAGAGGGATGTATCATGTAAGTGCATGAAGATTGCATATGCGCAACCGCTTGAGCTGCTTACAGAGGTACTGGAGGAAGTAGATAGTTAGCTTACATGCCCTTGTTTGCGCATGACTGGCAAAAGGTTATGCTAACCTAGATCCGTCACAATGATAGACCCCACGCTCATCATCGCTCCTCCTCCTGCACCAGCGACAGCTCTTGCTCCTATCAATGCCTCCATCGACGGAGCGATCCCACAACCAATAGTGCCAATTCCGAAGAGAGTTAATGCCAGCAAAATCGCTCCTCTACGTCCAATGATATCGCACAATCTCCCGTATATTGGCGTGAAACAGCACACTGACAGCAAGTATGACGTCCCCAACCAACTAGCCATGTTTGATTTTTCGAAAGAGCTTCCAATGTCGGTGAGGAGGGTCGCTACGATCGTTCCATCTAGACTTCCCAGGAATGTAGCTGACCATAATCCGGTGAGAATGAGGACGAAGTCTGCCTGCGTAACACCAGGGATATTGAACTGTGGTTCTTCTTCTTGCGTCTTTCCTAAAGGTGCGTCTTCAAGTGTGTCGTCCGAGTACTTTCTGCGGTCTGTTGCAGGTCGCGCAGAAATGAGCGGAGTGCGGTCTGTCGCCGCTGTTGACGTAGTCGACGACGCCATTTAGTTTAGAATCCTGATTGATAACTCGACAGACGCGAACGAACAATTCCAGGTGGTATTCAGTTGTTATATCCAGCTACATATCCCCTATCGCAGGAGGAGCACCAGGCTAGATCGCGACAACATGCGAGACTTCGGTTGGTAAATAATTCGATCGACGGGCAACGCCGATAGAACAAAGAAGAAGAGCTGATAGCTGATAGGGATGATAGCAAATAGATTATGGACGACTCGCGATGGTCGTGTCGAGGGCAATGGATGATCATCTTGCAGGACCACATACAGAGTAAGAATGCTAAGATGCTAAAATTACTACTTATACAGCAATCTCGCCAATTCGTGCGCAAACGGCGAGCCCTAGTGGCTCGCACGCCAACGTTCTAGACAATTGTGCAGGAGAATTGCCACTTGCAACTACTTTCTGCTTTTAACGGTTGTTTTCGACTTTGTCGTTCGAGGATTACTGAGTGGATTGCTGACTGTGTCTCTGATTGCGTTGATGAAGCTGTCGCAATCTGCCGAGGAGAGTCGCGCCTAACCACAACATCCATAACTTTGGGCACGTGGCGTCCACATTTCCTCCTTGTTCTCCCTTGCGTTGTTGGTTCGCATGCCTCTTTGTCCAGGATGACCATCTGAAGCGAAGTGAGTGTTGTCAATCCGCAGCCACAGTTGCAGCCACAGTTTGGTGTTAGCTCAGCCGGTGGAGGTGAGGAAACTCAAGGATCCACTGTTCTTCAGCACCAACACCATACAGACGACCCGATCCACCATCGCCCCGCACAATGTCCGCTAACAGCAGCTGGTGGTTAAGTAGGGCGAACCTCACCAACGACGTCGAGGGTGGGGGTAAGAATTGAACAAACTGTTTGTTTATTTTGTTGCTTGCCTCGATCCTCCCTTCCTCCCAGTCGCCTGAGTTGTCGCCTTTTCCTTCGTCAGAAAGGTCCACCAGTTGCTAGGTAACGAGAGCAGGCACTGCCGCAGCTACTGCAGCCAACGGAGGAGCTGATGCATTGGGTGGATTGCTGCCCTGTGCGATCCTGAGCGTTGTAAACCGAGATGCAGAGCGTCGCCACTTGCCAGGCTGTTGTGTCCCCGAGAGCTTCCCTGAGGTGATATGCGACTACTATGACTGACTTTGGCCCCAATGCATCGAGAGAGAAGTTCCATAACAAGAAGAACCGCTTCCAGGATCCACACTTCAAGAGGTCATCCACACTTGTAGTATAGTGGCTACGCACTACGCACGCAAGGTATCGTCATCGCCAGTGGTTGAAATAGACCGCGTTTATTAAGCTGTTTATTACCGACTTTCGCAATATCTCGCAGAAGTCCCCCACGCCAGCTCCCACGCCGCTAGCTGGTTCCGCCAGATCAGCTGAGGTTCCATCGCCCCGACGGAAATTTCGCATATGTTCCCGACCCGAGCGTACCTGCCGTACTGTAGCTGCTATAGGTGGAAACCTGCAGGGAGCAGCTGAAAGCTCGGCGGGGTGGCGGCGCACGGCGAATTAAGGTAATCAGACTAGTCACGAGGGGGCAACAGCTGAGGAAGCTCACGAGGAGCTCGAGGAGCTTCACGAGGTCGACTTGAAAAATTACTTGAAAGAGCTCTTGAAAGTAATTGGAGGTCGAGAGCTTCTCCAATTGCTTCTCCGAGCATCGATTCAACAACATTCAAGAAGCACATTAGGAGCACGGGCCAGGGCAATACGAGGCAGGCGGCAAAGCAGGCGGCATGTCGTTCTCAAATCAAGTCCGAGTGCGGACTCGAGGGCCAAACTTGGGCCTTTGAAGCTGCCGTCGAGAGAGCTGTCCAGAGAGCTTCGTTGAGGGCCAACAGCTGGGCCAACAGGTTCGTCTTGCACAGCTTACAGCTTATCAGAGGGCGAGACCGAAGGCTAGATTTCCGACAATCGGCAATGCGAGGGAGCGTTCGGAGAGGTGTTCGGAGTGCGAACATCTCTGGCCCCATCTGCTGCAGCATCGGGAGTTTAGGAGGAAGCGCCTTGGCACAACCAACTGAGTTAAAGCGGCAACAAGCTCAACAAGTAGCGGCAAGAGACCGGACGATGAACAGATGAACAAAAAAAGCTCGGACTCGTCGCTCCTAATCAGCCCACAGCCCGGGGTATCAGCCCGCTCTTGTGGTGCCTCCGATCCGATTTATTATTCGTGGGCTTGATGACACATATGATAGAATTTTGAGATTTTGAACTTTTGCTTCTCCGCCACTTGGAAGTACTGCTATCATTTGGTTAGCTGGTTCTATCCTTCTGCCACCACTTCCCACTTGGCTGGCTGCTAACCCCCACGTCCTCCCATCCTCAGCATTTTGGTACTCGCACCCAGAGGTTTTACATTGTCCCTGCCAGAGCTTGGCCGTCGCTTATAGAGCTGTCGTTTCTTGCATTACAAACGCAAACTCGCGTATCTATGAGGCGGTCGGTGTCCTCTCGCAAAAAAGCGCCTCGAAAAATCAACCTGATTCAAATCGTCGAGCCAATATCCTAGCCGGTTCCCGAGGGTCTACGTAACGACAGGCCGCCTTGTAATCTTTTGTGAATACTCCATCGCGTCGTGTGGATCTGCTCGAAAAGATTTCCCATCCAAACGATGTCTGGCAATTCGACTAGGCCGGTGTCGCCTGGTACGACAGAGCTATCATACAACCTGCCAACATATCAAACATCCGCTCAGCATCATCATCATCGTCAACATCATCACCAGCAGCATCAAGGGCAACCACAGTATCAGCCTTCGTTCCGAGATCTGCAGGACACTGTTGGCAAAGCTCAGCTTGGCACCGTTGACCAACCATCGACGTCGCTCGAAGGCCTACACGTGTCGGTTCCGCATAATACTGGATCGACCAGGCCCAACCTGTCCCTGGACGCTTCGCTTGCTTCTTCTTTGGCGACAAATTTGTCGACTATTCTTGGCTCTGCCTCTTCTACGTGGTCGACACAACCCTCTCTTCAATATCCATCGGTACAAGGGTATTCTCATCCTGGATCTATCAGTGGAACTCCCGAGTCCCATTCACGGCCAGGAAGCGTCGGACCTCACGTTGCCGGTCAGCAACAGTCTCAAAAAATGGACGGTTCGCCGTACGAATCGAGCTGGAGGAGCCATTATGGTCAAAACCCTGCATCCAATGGGTATAATCTAGGCCATGACAGAGATCAGTAAGTTCACATACCATATCTCATCTGTATCAGCGAAGGTCGATGTTGAAGGTACTTTCCAACAGATACGCCTATGGCATGTCACACAATGCCTACAACCGCGTGCCTGCTGGATATATGTCGTACCCTGGCGCGACACAACCTCATCATCTCATGTCAATGGCGGCATCGTCCAACAGCAATCCATCTACCCATGAAGCCGACATACCTAGAGAACCATATATTCCTCCAAGCAACGTCGGTAACGCACAGTAGGTACTATACAGACTCAGTACGACTTGTACTGACCCTCACCGTGTGCCTCTAGATCATCGGCAGCATTCCAGCCGCGTGCTGCTGTAACAGGGTACCCACCGAACGCTTACAACATGGCTGTTGCCGCGCAACAAATGCAGGCATCTCAGCATGGACATGGCTATCCCGGATCTCATGTTTCCAACGCTTTGCTGCACAACTATTCGTCGTCGCCCATTGCTATCTCTGGACTGGCTTCTGCATCGCATAATGCGTCACCGGCAGGCACTTCGTATAATATCAGCGGATTGATGAATCATCAGCATCAGTCTCCGTATGCGGCAGCCGCTGCGGCGGCTGGCCATCCAATAGGTTCGGCTTCTTCCTCTCCAGGCAACACCCCTGGCCCGTCTAGCAATTTCACTGACATGAGGAATGGTTTGGCCGGCCCGACAGCTGCTCGAAAGACGAAGTACACTAGATCGCGGACAGGTTGTCTTGCTTGTCGTGTCAAGAGGGTCAAATGTGACGAGTCCAGACCGGAATGCAAGCGATGTATTGGCGCCAAACGAGATGTACGTGTCAGAGTTCGTTACGCATGTTTACGATACTGACTTGGTCCGGTACAGTGTGTATTTCCCAGTCTTGCCGATTTGCCTAAAGCTACAATCCGAGCATTAACAGCCAAGAAGAGGAAGGAATCAGGATCGGACTTGGATGATCAAGCGCTGGCTGGTCTGAACAGCGGGGATGTTTCGACGGCTACGAGTGCCAATGCCAGCGGTGATGAGACAGACTCTAGTCGAAGCAGAATTCTGTAAGTTTACTTGCAATGTTGTTTGCTTATCCCACGTGTAAGAGCTCACCTGAATAGTGACAACAGGCCACCAGCTCCGGCATATTCTCCAAATACGTACAATCCGTACAGTGCAGCTGCCGGACCTTACGCTGTCGCAAACGCCACATACGCTCCGCAAGCAGCCGCTTACAGTCAAATGTACGGAGGCGAAAGGGGTATGCAATTGCAAGCTGATTGGCAAAACCGTTTGCAATGCCAAGACCCTCATCGATCCCAGCAATCTAGTCGGACCGGTACACCTAGCCTTTCAGTCGCCGTCGCCGCTCAAAATTCACTGCCTAGCCCCAAAAGAGAAGCAGCATCAGATGACGGCCAGGCCGAAATAAAAGCAGAACAAATTCAGACAGCAATTAACGGCGCATCCGACGAATCGAGCAGACTTTATTTGTCTCAGCAACGAAACGAATTACTCGCCATGCATCAACCATCATACTACACAGCATCTTCAACACTTACACGGTTATCATCACCTAATTGTAAGCCATGAGCCACTTGAGAACGCAAGAAACGACGGAGTCATGTCAGCATGTCGCATAGATGGAGATCACGGATGAATAGAAGCACATCATGGGGTCGCCGGAGAGGTTAGCGCGCGAGGCCAGAGTAGTGTAGCATTACCAAACTATCGGCGCATGATATTAATGAATAACTTGTGCCGGCCATTGTTTGGCCGGATTTGTCGATTTTACAGTCCTTCTACCCTGGTTTCCGACGCCTCTGGAGAGAGGGCTCATTCTGCATTAGTAAGACTTTCTTTTACAGTCTGGAGCGAGGTTGGAACAGAGGCTGATAGCTCCTCTGTTCCGTCTCACCCAGTTGTGCCAACGCTGCCACGCTCATGATGGCAATACCTAGCGGTCTGAGTGGACTCAATCCGATACTTGCTGTCAATCTTCCTCTTAGTCTCTCCGCGCCGCGTGGTGAAAATTTGGCTGTCGACGCCCTCAGGCTGGGTCTCTTGGGAGTCGGCGCGATACACCAGGCATTCTTGTTTGCGAAAAATCAGAATGGATTGAGCCAAACATCATCTTTACTCGGTCGTGCAAGAACCTTGCGAGAAGCAGCAGGAGACATGTTGCTTGCTGCAAGTCGAGACCCCGAAACGGCGAAGCATGATGCTGCTATCGCTGCAGGTGCAACTAATGCCTTGATCGATGTGAGCATACTTCCGCCTTTATGCCGTGGGCGATGTTGATACTCTCCGACAGATATTTTTTGGAGGAACATGCTGGGAGGACAATATTGCACTGGTGAAAGGCCTGATTAAAAGGTACGAACACTTTTGTCGCAGATGCGCAAGTTATTTGTGCTGATCCGCAATGCAGACGTGGCGGTCCCGCCGCCATTGTCAGCACTTCTAGTCCTGCGACGATGGCCCACGGTGGAGTTGCTCAGACTTCTCGCCTAATCTTGGAACAATTGGCCATCTATGAAACGCTGTATGAACTCTTATTCCTTCCTGTTCACAAAACGCTTTTTAATCCAGTTGATTATCATAGGGGTTGCCTTGCGGTGGGCAGAAAGCCAACGTTGCTTGCAGATGGTGGTCCAGAATGGTGGTATGCACAACTCTTTTCCCGGCACCAAGTTGCCATGTCTGACGAAAATATCTTGCTACAGGCTGCGCCCGAATCTCCAGACATCTGAAATGCACTCGGTCGAGAAACAATTCGGCAGTAAGGTTCTTTCGGCGTGTTTTGCAGATCCCGGAACTGATCATGGTACTTTTACAACGCAGTGTCGAGAACAATGGTGTATTTGCTCTTTCGAACCGCAAAGCTGCTTGCCGATCTCAATGACACAGGAGTCGTTTTATCCGAGAAAGGTCCACAGGCAGTCCATGTTGCCAATATCCATAACGACGGTTCTAGCGTAGACGAAGAAGCAATTCTTTCACTGGACATGCTTGAACAGATTTCCAATATGTCTTCAGGGAAAACAGCAGAGTTGTGGAATACAGCCCACACGCTCCTGGAGGACATCGAAAGGTGGATCAAGGTACTCAAGCGCGAAAGGACCGAGCACGAAAGGGTTCATCTAGGAAACCTGGCCTATGCGAATGCTATGAAGGTGAGTCCACGAGCGCTGTCCAGCCAAAACTTGGCGACTCATGCAATCTATTCTCAGATTCTCCTACTTCACGATGTCTTGCGTCGGCCTCGCACAGATGATGCGGTGCAAGAATGCTGTCTTGCCGTTCTGCAACACTGCTCAGAATGCTCGGCGTTGCTGAACATGTCAATCGATTTGACATGGCCAGTGATCATCTGCTCGTCTGCCGTTGATGGGCAGTACCGGGAATGGGTGATGAATCTATATCAGGGATTCCAGTGAGTGACAAAGTCGGGCGCATTCATTGTATCTACCCGGGCCGAACGATTTTTCCCATAGATCGCAGTGTTGCTTCGATGTGGAGAAGGCGACTCAGATCACGAAAGAAATATGGCGGAGGAGGGACGACTGTGAGGTGGGTGACAGTTGGAGAGCCGTGTGCCAGCTCAAGAACATGGATGTCTTGTAAGTTCTTCAAGAGTTTGGCTGTTTGTACGGATTTGATCTCATCGCGTTCAATCCTCTGTCAGGTTGGTGTGAACCGAGATTCTAATGACTAAGTCGGAGTGAGTGGGGTTGAGAGTTCCGTTGTAACAAGGGTCTAGGTTTTTCGAGCTGGATACACACCTTTTTTGAAAGGGTTCAATGTTTTTGAGCAAGGGATGAAGATACTTTTATAATGCTGCGAAAAAGTAGAGTTTCCTGTACAAGAAAGGGATTGTGGAAATAATTTGGAAGAATGCCATCAAAAGAAGTAATCGGGTGGCGTAGCTGTTGTTGGGCCAGCAAGCAATAAGAAGCTGAAGCACAGGCTGTCCCCTTCTGTTAAGACGAGCCCACGACGGTAGTAGGATCAATCTGGTATTATTAGTCAGGAGAAGCCACGCAAGGTCGCCTGCGCGGAAGCAACGGAGGGAGCGATCCCAGCAGCGAGCTGGCTGCTAACTCGGTCAACTACGAGTACTACTGTCTAACCGTCGACCCTCTCGTTCTCATGCACAAGGGGTCATCGGGTCGGACTTTCAGCCACAAGCATCGGTACTGCAAAACGAAGTGACATCGCACTCTGATTCGAATCGAACCGCCGTCAGTTCATTCATACGACATCGCCCCGCAATCGGTCTTCCTCAAACGGATCCTTGTGCATCTTGAGGATACTCCACAACATGCCTCAATTATTTCGCAGATCGAATTCCAAAAGGGATGTTTCAGCTTTGGGTAACGGTCAACCTTCGGCAGAAGACGACCGGTACATCGCTGCATCTGTGCGATCTAATCGCTCAGGTCTAGGAGAATCGAGGGGTTCATCGGTGCTTGAAGTTAATGATGTTACCGAGACCGCGAACAATGGGACGAATGGGGCGGATAGGACGCTTGGGTCGGCAAGGTCGTCGCAGAGGAAGCCGAGTCTGAGGTAAGTTACATACAGTGTTCTCATTCTGATCGTTTTTGACTTGATGGAATGACCGCATAACAGTAACAAGGCGAAAGCAAAGTTCTCTACCATGTTCAATAACAACAGGAAGGACTCTTCCTCTCGCGGTGACTCAACGTCAGATCGGCGTTCACGAGTGTCAGCTTCTCCTGCACCCTCCGATGTATCGTCCATCAAGGAGAACAGTGATGCTGTGCCATCACCTAGAGGAACTGCCACAAAGCCGCCCCAGGCTCGATCCAGCGGTTATGCAACGCCGACAAAAATGAAGGACGTTCCATCGCTCCGTGACCTTTCTTTAGATGACGGGGGTCCAGAAACCACTGCGTCACCTACACAAAATGATCCTGTCGACATTTTGCCAACACTTCCGCCAGTGCTTGCTGCCAGTGAGGTGGACAGTGTTCGATCCACACCTGTCCTTGCAGAAGAGCCCAAGAGTGTTGGTCTTGGTTCGCTGGATGCTCCTCCTCTGCAGGCCATGCCGAAGCGGGAGAGATCCATGTCCGTATACTCTCAATGGAGTTACGACTTTGATGCCGCAGACAGCGATAGTGACGGAGAAGTCTATGCCACACCCATGGATGGATTAAGCGAGGTTGAGGAGGAAGACGAAGACGACGAACACGGCAAGAGGTATTCGGTCATGCGTCAACCATCCGCTAGAGGACTCGAGTCTTTGCAAGATTCGAGAGACGTCGACGCGTCAAATTCGCCAATACAAGGCCGACCTTCACCTTCTCGGGTCGAATCATCTCACCAAGTTCGACGAGCGCCAGTCGAATCTGTGATTACCGATGTTTCCAAGACTCCTCGTGCCAGACACGGACAAGTCTCAACGATGACAATGGAGCAGCAAGCCGAATGTCTGGACTCGGACATCGTTAAGTGTCAAGAAATCATTTATCTGTTCCTCACTTCGCACATGCGAGAAGCAGAAGCCAAGGCACTCGCCGCCGACCCTGACGGATCTCATATGTATATCGGGAACGCCTCTTGCGTCATTCAAGCGATCAAGAGCATGATGACCTTTGATGAAGAGGATCTTCAAGCAGCACTGGAGATCGCCAAAATTACCTCTGCACTGGCGCATAGCTTGCGCAAGTCCTCTGGAGGTGTAACGAGCCGTTTGGCGGGACTAGTCCGAAGCGGAGCGCAGACAGCTCATATCAAGTCGATGAATAAAGTACAAAAGCATGCTGAATTGGTGTATGCCGAGACGTTGCTTATCAAGGCTGTACTGGGAATTGTCGCAGGAGGTGATTGGGTTGGGTTGATCAAAGAGGCGTAAGTCGATTTGCGTTTATGTGTCTTTAGTTTTTAAATCTAAATAGCTCACTTCTTTTAGTCTGAACATGAGGACCGCCTACGGTATCTATCGCGGTTTGCAGATCTACCTGGAGGCTTTTGCCAACGATCCCGAGCTGGATGAACACTTCAAATCTGGTGTCCAACTGGGTACTGGGTTGAGTTCGCTTATGCTCAGTTTGCTACCCAGCAAGGTCATGAAGGTCAGTTATGAATTCTCTGCCGCCTGTACAGAAAGCTCGTAGCTAATTCTCACCATATATCAAGGTCGCCGAGCTGTTTGGTTATGCCGGAGATCGAAAGTTGGCCCTTGAGACCCTGCAAGCCGCTGGAGGTTGGAAAGCAGGGCAGAGCCAGCCAGGTGTTTCTGCGGAACAAGAAGGTGTCAGGCGGGCAATTTGCGATATGGCTCTTCTGACGTTTCATTTAGTCATTTCTGCACTGATGTGAGTATGGGGATTTGTGTAGGACGCAACGGTGTTTCTCATGTTTTTCTTTCCCTTATTCACAGGCCTATCAGCGGTGTAGACATTCCACTGGCGAAGAACATCCTGGATTGGAATATGAAGCGGTATGCCTTTTTGGAGAAATTTAGCGGTTCCTTCACTGATCCGTTACCTTGCTTCAGATACCCCGATGGTAATAGCTCTTCTTACATACCCTTTGCGTGTCGGCCAAGTCAATGAACTAAAACTCGCCTCCCTTTCTGCAGGTGTATTCTTTATGTATTTCCAGTCACGATATTTCACGGTCACAGCACAGCAGGACAAGGCGTGCGGTATTTTACAGGACGCCCTCGACTTGAAGCTCGAGTACCTGCAAGTAAGCGGGACGTTGCCCGTCTCGATTCTACGTTACTGACTTTCGATCTTTCGCTTTCGAAGTTGCAACATATCTGTCTGGTATGACTCTCCTACGTCGATACACACTGGAGTGCGCTAACTCGATCTTTTTCTGCAGTGGGATATGGGAGTCAACAACCTGGTCATGTGCAATTTCCGTAAAGCCCGAAGCTGCTTCGAAATCCTTGCAACAGAAAGTTCATGGAGCAAGGCGGTATACATGTAGTATGTCCGATTCGCGAGGTTGCACTTCAAGGAAACAGAAGCTGATACATTTGGAATGAATGTTAGTTGCGAAGCTGCCTGCCTAGCAGAACTGAAGTCGGCTGGCGAGGATGTTCAAGATCAAGCAAATTTGGACAACATGATGGCAGAAGTCCCCAGAAATCTGAAAAAGATTGCAGGCAAATCTCTACCCATTGAGGTAAGTTTTCATCCATTATTATTGCTCCGGAGCTGGTTCTCAAGATGTCACTTTGCAGAAATTTGTATCAAGAAAAGCGAGAAAATTCGCATCTCAGCACCATCGGCTGGTACTACCGGGATTGGAGCTGTCCTACTTTTTCGGAACTGTATGTGGGAGTGACCCGAAAGCTTTGCGTGGTATGCTGACTTTGACACGTTTCCAAAGCTTCCCAACGCTCCGCCTCGTTTACAGTTTGGCACTATCCTCCCACGAATCCAGTTCCATCTGGACGCTCTCGCTCAACGTACTCCTGAAACGTACAATGGTGGCGTCGGATACTGGGATGGTGAGTAGTACGAACCTTATGCAGTCGTTCTAGGGTATTGATCTTGTTTCGGCGTTCAGATTACTGCCTCGCGCATTTCCTTCGCGGAGTGGCGCTTTCTTTTGCGGCCTATCCTGTGCGTCAAAGCCTGGAGATCCAGATGCATCGATGCATGAAATCGCTGACGCATTTTACTCGCAGCACGAGGAAACCCTCATCACAGAAGAAGACGAAAAGGCGTATCCCAACGGAGCCCAGGCCGCCGGCGAAGAAGCTCTGAGCAGTTTCAAGCATCTTTTGGAACATGCTATCGACATACATGTGAGTGATTTTGATGGCCGTCATTGTCACCGCTTGATCTCTGACCGCTCCTCATATAGCTCGATCACTGGATTATATACTTCACCCACTTTGAAATGGGTCGACTATATTCGCAGATGGGAGACAACGAGTCGGCGAGATATGAATTCGAATTGGTCATGTCTGGTGAGATTTAGTTTTACCAGAGCCTCGACGTCGACCTTGCATTTAATTCTCTACCTTCATAGGCAAAACGCTGGAAGTCAATACTCAAGCGAGGAGTCAAGGGAAATATTCGATGGAGAGCGCGCTTATGATCAGGGTTCATGCAGGATTACAAGCAATCAAGGAGGATCCTCAGGCAAGAATACATTAATGTGGTAGAGATGTTTCTTAGATACTATCCATCATTCATTCTTCTGTTCCGAATGTAGCTTGTGTTGCACTTCTTTCGAAGACGATTTAGCAGCTCTCCACCTTCTAAAAGCCCGCTGAATGGTAACAGCTGCAACTTCGTGATCTGCATCAATCTTCGACCTTCAGCGAGAATTGAATAACTTGGCGATCGCCTCGTTAGACTTTCCTTCAAAGTGCCCGCCAGAGGATACAGTCACGCGAAATGTCCTACAGTCTACCGGAACGCGGCCGAGTTGAAGAGCTGTTTGATTCTGCTCTTCCGTGCCGTTCAGCACAAGAGTGGTCACATCTTGTGCGTTTGGTGTGTCGGCGATGGGCTTTGCATCTCCGAGGGGCGCCTCGAGACATATGACGCAAGGCCCAGAGGGTTGTTCGATCCCCTTTACCAACTCGCAACCAACAGCGGAAGATATGGGCGCATCCTTCGACTCGCGGATCGATTTCCTCTCGAGGTATTCACGACACGCTTTCTGGATCACTATTGCTGCGACGTTACGTCTTGCTGCATGGGGGAGGGCAGCAGCTGGGGGAGTCTGGTCGTCGCTCTTCTCAGCGGGTCGTACGGGGGCGGGACGGGAAGTTTGCTCGTGATCACGCAAGACGGACATGTTGTCGTCGGGGCCGGCGAAGTGAGTAAGGGTGCGATGGAGAAGGATAAGGTGGAGGGAAAGGGGGATGAGGTACTGTCGGGTAACTTGCCGTCGTCTGAAGCCATTCATATAGCGATATTCAGACTATATACGGCCTTGTACTCGCCTGAACGAAACGCAAGAGTCGAGCGCACCGTGGCAAAGAACGTGCTTTCCAAGCGTTCCTTTCCAGGCCCTCCTTTCTCTTGCGACCCTCATAAGCTCCTTCACAGGGTTCATAGGGTGTATCAGAGTCCCCATGAGGTAGAGAAGTCCATGTTTGCACCTGCGCGCGTCTTTGTAGCTCTCCCGTCAGCCGCACGAGCTATAAGACGAACTACGCATGTAATTTGCCCGGCTCTATGATCTGTATAGAACGACCAGACAAGAAAAAGAGTACTGCCATCTAATTGACTGTTCCCGTTGCGTTTCTGTAAATACATCAAGGAAGACGCAGGCATGCAGAATATGACCCAAGCCCAAGCACAATGCCAATACGCCGATTCTGGTTGTCGTCGGTCCGTAATCCAATATTTCTAGCTGGGGGCGCTCGTCCGAACGACCGACGGGCGACTAGCAGCTGGGCAGCAGAACAAGTCTGGTAGCAGACAGCAGGCAGGTAGAGGACATAGAGCAAGCACCATGCACGTGCTTGCATAACGCTGCTTGGTACAAGCTGTGGTACACCTAAAGCTATACCTACTAAACCCGTACATGAGAATAGCGGCGACAACCAGCTGGACAACCCCAACGCCAACCCAGCCGGAAGTAGATGTCGTCCACAGGACGAGATGATGTACACCGAGGAACATCTTGGCTGCGTTCTTGAAGCTGTTCTTTGAGGATGAGAAAGCCGATCGTATCGTCTACTTGCTACTTGCCTGCAGAGTGCAGTTGAAGCCCCAGCTCCAACGGCCGCCGAAATCTCCTTTGATTCTCGGTGCCTTTCGTCTTGGCATTATGCTTGGCACTGACGACGCTAACAACCTCAGAATCGAAAGGCAGAAGGCAGAGGTTTTGCAGGCGTTTGCTCGCTGGGAGATGACCAGCTTTTTGAATCTGTATACATATAATCCTTTCGCTGGATTCATCAAAGGGGAAAGGACGAAGAGGCGTTAGACTCAACCTGCTCTTTCGTCGTGTCAGCATCGTCATATTCAGCACAATCGTCACTCTGCTGTCTCGATTGCCAGTAGTAGTCTTAGTCAGCTCCTAAGCAGCCAACAATCCCTCTGCGGTGTGTGGTGGCCGACCCCAGACGCATATCGGCAAAAACCGTGTTCGCCTCCTTTCATCATGTCACAACAAATCAACAACTCTTTCCAAACCCCAGCAATTGTTGCAACAGATCTCGACGGCACTCATTCGGCACAAACTACTCCGCCTGTGCAACTCGGACCCGGTCTCGGCGCAAAGCTGAGCCCCGCGCCATCTCAGTACACGCAAACAACTATGAAGCAGGTCGATTCGAACAGCACATCCAAGATGAACGAAAAGACTTCTCAACCAAAGGCCGCTCCCGCAGCAATCCCGCACAAGACCAGCGCTATGGGCAAACTCAAGGGCATGTTCCGCAAGAAACAGGAAGTCGAAGGCGACGACGACGATGATGACGAGGCACCGACGCAAGGAGCTGCTCATATCGATCCTGCGCTCGACAATACCGACCCAACACCTTTCCTCCAGAAGCCTTCGGCTCTCGCTTCACTGGTTGACCCCAAGTCATTGTCCGCACTCGAGGCAATGGGCGGTATCGAAGGTGTTATTCACGGTCTCGGAACAGATCCCGTCAACGGTCTTTCCAACTTGCCTATTCCTGCTGGTGCAGAAGTCGAGGTTGGTGGACCTCGAGGCAACAGCGACAACAGTGCCGAGAAGCGTCTTGGTGCTCAGTACAATGCCTCTCTCGCCGACCGTGAACGTGTGTACGGCCGAAACTTTGTGCCTCCCAAGAAGCCAAAGACCTTGTTCCAGCTCATGTGGGCTGCCATGAAGGACAAGGTTTTGGTAAGTCCTATCTCTGCCTGCTCTGGCGAATCAAGTACTGAGCTGCTGCCCTCCCAAATAGATCATTTTGGGTATTGCCGCTGTCGTCTCTCTTGCTCTTGGTATCTATCAATCCGTCGGTGTCGAACCTCATCGAAACCCCGGTCCCGGTTGTCCCCCTGAAGGCTGTGCTGAAGCACAAGTCGAATGGGTCGAAGGTGTTGCTATTCTCGTCGCCGTCACTTTGGTCGTCATGGTCGGTTCCGTGAACGATTATCAAAAGGAAATGCAATTCAAGAAACTAAACGAGAAGAAGGACGACCGAAGCTGTAATGTTATTCGTGGTGGCAAAAAGCTTGTCATCAACACCAAGGTATGTACGAGAGCTGTCTTGCGCATGTGCTTGATGCTGACGTGCGCTGTAACAGGATCTCGTCGTCGGTGATGTTTGCGTGCTCGAACCAGGAGAGGTCGTCCCCGTCGACGGTATCTTCTTGCGAGGTCAGGATGTCAGATGCGATGAATCTGGCGCTACCGGAGAATCCGACTTGATCCGAAAATTCCCCTACGAAGACTGCATTGCTGAACGTGAAAATCTCGGTCCCGGTGGTAAAGCCAAGAAGGATTGTTTCCTCCTCTCTGGTGCCAAAGTCACTGAAGGTGTCGGAGAATACGTCGTCATCGCCGTTGGTACTACATCTTTCAACGGTCGACTCATGATGTCTCTGCGAACCGAGGGTGAAATTACGCCTTTGCAAACCAAGCTCAACAGGTTGGCCGAGTTGATTGCGACATTCGGTGCATCCGCTGGTGGTCTGGTAAGTCGCTTTCGTTAATTACAACTAGGCATGCTTGCTGATGCCGGACTCCTCTCGCGCAGCTCTTCTTCTGTTTGATGATCCGATTCTTTGTACAGCTCAAGTCCGACCCCAACAGGACCGCCGACGAAAAGGGTCAATCTTTCATCCAAATCTTGATTATCGCCGTCACCTTGGTTGTCGTCGCTGTCCCCGAAGGTCTACCTCTTGCAGTCACCCTCGCTTTAGCCTTCGCCACCAAGCGAATGACCAAAGAAAACTTGTTGGTTCGAGTCCTCGCTAGTTGTGAAACCATGGCTTCCACCTCTGTCATCTGTACCGACAAGACCGGTACGCTCACCACCAACAACATGGCCGTCGTCAGCGCTTCTTTCGTTGACCGACAGGTAGTCCGAGATATGAACGAACACCCGCGTCGAATCCACTCTACCGCAGGTGATGACCCTTCGGTCGAAGAAGCTCGAAGTGCTGAACCTCTCCGACCCGCTTTCGATCTCGCTTCGCTCAAGGATAACATCTCGCCTGAGCTCGCCGAGCTACTCAACATGTCCGTCGCCTTGAACTCGACTGCGTTCGAGCAGATCGACAAGGATACTGGAAAGCTGTCTTTTATCGGTTCAAAGACCGAATCTGCCCTGCTCGAAATGTGTCTCGAACAAGGATGGACTACTGCCAAGGAACTCCGGGACGCCAACCCACCCACGTTTATCTACCCCTTCAGCTCTATGCAGAAATCTTCCGCTGCCGTCATTCGTCTGCCCAACGGCAAATACCGATTCTTGATCAAGGGTGCTAGTGAAATCGTTCTTCGCATGGCTTCCCAATACGTCGTCACCACCACTCAATCCGGCTTGGAAGTTGAAACTCTCGATGCCGAGATCAAGCATTCAGTTGAAGAGACCATCGTATTCTACGCCAAACAGTCGCTTCGAACTATCGGCATTGCGTACAAGGATCTGCCCGAATGGCCTCCTGCCAACTGGGCACCTGCCGATGAAGAAGAACAAGAAGCCGGACCTCCCTTTGCTTTGCTTGCCAAGGACTTGACCTTTGTTGCCGTTACGGCCATTGAAGACGTAAGTTTCTGTGATCATGCATCTGGCATTCAGTGACTGACTCTGCTGTTCGTTCTTTCAGCCCTTACGAGGTGGTGTTATCGAAGCCGTCGCCAACTGTAACCGAGCTGGTGTTCAAGTCAAGATGTGCACTGGTGACAACGTTATCACTGCTACTTCCATCGCCAAACAATGTGGTATCTTCATCCCGAACTCGGTCGTCATTGAAGGCCCTACCTTCCGAAAATTGACGGAAGCTCAGAGGTTTGAACTCGCTCCTTCCATCTCCATCATGGCGCGATCTTCTCCCGAAGACAAGCGAATTTTGGTTGATACATTGATGAAGTTGGGCAACGTCGTCGCTGTAACTGGTGACGGTGCCAACGATGCACCTGCCCTCAAGAGGTCCAACGTTGGTTTCGCTATGGGTATTGCCGGTACAGAAGTCGCCAAGGAAGCCTCCGACATTGTCATCATGGACGATTCGTTCGCTTCGATTGTCAAGGCCATCATCTGGGGTCGATGTGTCAACGACTCTGTCAAGAAGTTCTTGCAGTTCCAGTTGTCTGTCAACGTCACCGCCGTCATCATCACCTTTTTCACCGCCGTCATTTCCGATTCAGAAGAATCCGTTTTGAGTGCCGTCCAACTTTTGTGGGTCAACTTGATCATGGACACCTTTGCCGCTCTGGCTTTGGCAACCGACCCCGCTACCGAATCTTCCCTCGACCGAAAGCCCGAGAGCAAGTACGCTCCGCTATTGACGGCCGAAATGATCAAGATGATTCTTATCCAAGCGCTCTACCAAATCATTGTCTGTTTCGTCTTGCACTATGCTGGTTTGGAGATCCTCGGTCTGGAGAGCACCGACGAGTCTCGAGCTGAACTGAAGGCTTTGGTCTTCAATGTCTTTGTCTTTGCTCAAATCTTCAACATGATCAACAACCGAAGATTGGACCGAAAGTTCAACATCTTTGAAGGGTTCTTCAAGAACTACTGGTTCATGGGAATCTTTGCCGTCATGGTCGGTGGCCAGATCCTCATTGTCGAATTCGGAGGTGCCGCCTTCCAGGTCGTTCGACTCGGCGGGCGGGACTGGGGAATCTCCCTGATTGCAGGCTTCATGTCTATTCCTATCGGAGTAATCGTTCGAATATTGCCTACTCGACCTCTGGAACGAGCGTTGATCAAGCTTCGCCTGTACCCCGACCCGGACAACTTGCCCTTGTTCTCGCAAGAGGCGGAAGACGAGGCTGCCCAATTCGAATACAACCAAGCCTTGACCAAAGCCAAGGAAGACTTGTCGCTATTCACCACCATTCGATCTGGTTCTCGAATCCGACTCAACCCTCTTGTCAAGCGATCCCGTGCCCGACGAATGCGAAAGGCCAACCTGCGATATCCGGATCTTCTGACGATGGCACCTTCTCTCTTGTTGGGAGCTGTTGCTGCCGGTTCACGGTGGGTATATCCTCTCGGGAGCGGTGACGACCGTCAAGCTCGTAGCGATGGAACTGTCGCTCCTACACAACCGTGGCAAGGGTCCCTTACCTTCCATCCCGACACGGATCACAACAGCCCGCTGTACCAAAAATACGGTCAACACTAGATCCGAGAGGGCACGGTGTTGTGTCCGACTTTGAACGCTTTTGGGATCATCTTATCTACCTATAATAGAACACCTCGGAATCGTCTACGCGTCTGTATTCATTAGTCCATCATACCCTTCTTGTTCGCGCAATCGCGAGCGAAACCGTAGATTCCTGTATAGAATAGTTGAACGGTGCATTGAGACAACAGTTGTATCATCTATCATCATACCCATGCGCCGTACAAAATCGTTGCAGTGTTCATCATCTTGCTGGAACACTTGTTGCAATCAGTTTCTTGAGCGTATTCCACGCCTCACACCGGAGTTGGAGCTTGCTCATTCGGCTAAGCGGTGATATTGCTTAGCGGTTACGCGGCTCTGCTAGCGCTGTGACGTACAGAGCACGGTTCACCTTTTATAACGTATTTTCCGGCTCGCTGGACTTTCGTTCGTTGAGCTGTCCGCTGCTGGTATCGATATAACGATTTCAACGCCACACACACACTCTTCGTTCGCTCTACACGCTTTTGCCACCTACATCCCGTTCATACTCAATAATCATGGCTCCTGACACTTCCCGACACTTGGGGCAAACCGTCTTTGGTACAAGCAAGCTCAACGTTGCCGAGCTCTACAACATCAAGGGCCAGGTCGCTCTAGGTGAGTCGGAAGGTGCAACATTGTGCAAGCAGCGTCTGAAGCGTTCTCTTTTGATAGTCACTGGAGGTGGCAGCGGTCTCGGTCTTGTCACAGCCGCCGCTCTCGCTCAGAACGGGTGCAAGGTCTACATCACCGGTCGTCGAGCCGACGTGTTGGAGCAAGCGGCGAAAGATGCTACTCCAGACGCCTCGACAGGTGGAGAGGTTATTGCAATTCAAGCGGATGTCAGCGATAAGCCAGGAATTGACAGTGAGTGACCGGATGGTCAGGATCAGCTTGTTCAGCCTTGCTGAAAGGCTTTGTCTGCTACTGTAGAGCTCAAGGCGGAGATTTTAAAGCGTGAAAAGTTCTTGAACATCCTGATCAACAGTAAGTATTCATCGGCCAGTCCTTTTGAGAATTTACTTAGCTCATCTGATGCGGGTTCGTAGACCACGGCGTTTCCCTTGGAGCACCCAACATCGTAAGTTCCCGGGCGAAGGATCTAACCCTGGGAGCAGGGCTGACAGTTAAACTTCAATAGGACGAGGCTGAACAGACTGCCGAGGGACTGTCGGAGAAGATGTACAACGAAGAATCCATGGACAAGTGGTGCGTTTTCTTTTCCTGCTGTCCACGCTGTCCGCGCCTGACTCGAGATCTACCTACGCAGGATGCAAACGTATCAAATCAACTGCGCCTCGTACTACTTTACCTCTTTCGCTTTCTTACCATTGCTCGCAGCTGCTAAGACGGTTGGCAACTTCCCCGAGCCCGGAAACATCATCAACATTGCTTCGATCTCCGGTATCACTTATACTTCGCAACGCGGTCAATTCAACTACAACGCCTCTAAGGCTGGTACAGCTTCCTTGTCGAAACAGCTGGCGTGCGAATTCGCACGTAGGGACCTGGGAATTCGTGTCAATACTATATCGCCAGGGTGAGCCACAAAAAACAGAAAAAGACATCTCAGAACATGTCCGCCTTTGTCGTGGCTCTTCTGCTGTTCTGTCCTGAACGAATTCAGCTAGCTAACCCGCTACTCCGCAGCTACTTTCCTTCGGGAATGACTGCCGTCCATCCCCAACAAAACTGGGACGAGTTCAGGAAGCAGATGGGCATTCCGTTTGCTCGTCCGGGTAACGCGATCGATTATGCGCAAACGGTAATTGCTATAATGGTTGTAAGTGCAGGATATCTCTACTGTTCTCCGGGACGTGTCTGACGAAGCTCCTGCGTCACAGAATAAGTACCAAACCGGCTCTGAAATCATCGTTGATGGAGGATGGCTTTTGGAGATGGCATTCTAGAGGACACGGAGGAAATTACCCTGAAGCCTGCTTTTCGTCGCGGAAGGGAACCGCGCTAGGCATATATTTTGTATAGAAAGAATAGTAACCCTGAGTATAGGGAATTGCATATCGCATAGTGCTGGACAACTAGTGGCATGGGCAATCCAAAATCGATGCCCCGAGAAGGTCGAGGAGGAGCTGGTCGAGGACAGTCGCATTCAAAATACCAGAGTGGCATGACGAATCTCCAATCAAGACTGATGGGTGCCACCGGAACAATCCATCCGCGCTTGTTGGTTCCGCTCCCGGACCACTCGCGTCGTCGTGCGTGGAAGCCCCAGTCAGGTTCATCCTCATCAGTAGCTACTATATCGTCCATCTCTTTTGATCCTAAACCACCTCGCATCTTTCACTTCCACATAATCGACAAAATGGGTGGCTGTGAGTGCCACGATGTTCACCGGTGAAAGCTTACTGACCATGCGTGATTCTATCCATCCAGTTAGATTCCTAGAGCTGGTGAGGCCGTTCCAGAGCATATTGCCCGAAGTGGCAGCTCCCGATAGAAAGGTACGTTCTGTTTAGCTTGGCTTCTCGACGTCAAGCTCATATGTATTCTGCCAGGTCCCGTTCAATCACAAAGTACTATGGACAGCAACAACGCTCTTAATCTTCCTCGTCTGTTCGCAAGTCCCGCTGTACGGGATCATGTCCTCGGACTCGTCAGATCCCTTATACTGGATGCGAGCAATCTTGGCATCGAATAGAGGAACCTTGATGGAATTGGGAATCACACCAGTGGTGACGTCGGGAATGATCATGCAATTGTTGGCGGGCGCGCAGTTGATCGAGGTTGATTTCAACTTGAAGGATGATCGGGCATTGTTCAACTCTGCTCAGAAATGTGAGTCGAGGGTGCTTTTTTGGCGTTTGTAGCGAATGCTCATCCCTCTCCAGTGTTCGCCCTTATCATTTCTCTCGGTCAGGCCATGGTGTACGTGGCTACTGGCCTTTATGGCCAGCCCAAGGATCTTGGAGCCGGTGTCTGTCTTCTTCTCGTCCTGCAGCTAGCAGCAGCATCTTCCATCGTCATTCTCCTCGATGAACTCCTTACAAAGGGCTATGGACTCGGCTCCGGTATCTCCCTCTTCATCGCAACCAACATTTGTGAATCTATCGTCTGGAAAGCCTTTTCACCCACGACCGTCAACACCGGTCGAGGACCTGAATTTGAGGGTGCCGTAGTCGCCTTGTTCCACCTCTTGTTTACCTGGAATGACAAGTCGAGAGCTCTCAAGGAGGCATTTTACAGGGATCGATTGCCGAACATTATGAACTTGCTCTCCACCGCTGCCGTCTTTGCCGCCGTGATCTACCTCCAAGGCTTCCGAATCGAAATCCCCGTCAAGAGCAACCGAGCACGAGGCGCACGTGGTTCATACCCCGTTAAGCTGTTCTATACATCCAACATGCCCATCATGTTGGAATCTGCATTGACGTCCAACGTCTTTTTAGTCTCTCAGATGCTGTTCAATCGATTCCCTGACAACTTGTTCGTCAAGCTGCTCGGCGCGTGGGAACCTTTGGAAGGATCGTCCCAGCTGTCCGCTGTTTCGGGATTGGCGTACTACATCTCTGCACCACGATCGATCACCTCGGCTTTGACAGACCCTTTGCACACTGTTATTTACATTGCATTCATCGTCACCGCCTGCGCCGTCTTTTCCAAGACATGGATCGAAGTGTCCGGTTCCGGACCCAGAGAAGTTGCCAAGCAACTTAAAGATCAAGGAATGGTTATCGCTGGTCACCGAGAAGGAAGCATGTACAAGGAACTCAAACGTGTGATTCCTACCGCTGCAGCATTCGGTGGAGCCATCTTGGGTTTGCTCAGTGTTACTGCGGATATGATGGGCGCATTGGGTAGCGGAACGGGAATTTTGATGGCTGTTACCATTATCTACGGATGTGAGTATTCGAACAAGGTGGCATTGAAATAGGGATTCTGATGTCTCTTCGTCATCTAGACTGGGAAATGGGTATGCGCGAGAACCTCGGTGGCGATATTGCCGCTCTGGGAGACATGGGTGGGTTGTCCTACGTTCCATGGGACGGATAGACACTAACGCGATATCTACCCGTTCGACAGTTATGTAAAATTCTCGAAGCGGACAGTGACCCATGCTCGAGTGCTATGTGCGTGGCAAGAGTGGTGTTATCGCAAAGGACGCATTGAGGGGGCGTCAGGTATTACAAAAGCAACGGAATTGCCATCTCTAGGGGTTGTAAATCTTTGCTTACATTGAAAGAAGAGGAAGTGAATCGTTTGAAAGAGGGAAAAATATCATAAAACCTGCATCATGTTTTTGAGAATGCATTCGTTTCTTGCCTTTCCTGTGTCTTGTGTCTTGTGCCAGGACAGAAAGACAGAGGGTGCGAATTGGCCAGGTTCGTAGTCCAATAAAGGAAAACAAGAGAGCCCGGCGATTTTAGCGCGCGCGTTTTTGCCCTTTTGATTTGCCCTTGTCCGCCGTCGCCGCTTGCTCATCATGCTCATCGTCGATAGTTGTCACATCACACGGTATCATCGATATCACAACTCTCTTTCCCCCCATATACACCACCGCCGACTAGGAAGTCACCGTCTTATCACTTGGCGTTTGATCCCCTTCGGAGAGCCTTTCCAGCTGCCTTTCCCTCCTAGTTTCGCTTTTGCGACCTCCACCATCTACCTCCACCCGTCGTCGCTTCAAGCGATCAACGTCAAGTCCTGAAATTGAACTCTTCACCACCATCTGTTGAAGGCAAGTCAACCTTCAGTCGCCATCACTTCACGACAAGGACCGTCAGAGCCAACCGCCCGACGCCTCATCGACGCAACATGACGCGCACGCCGCAACCAGGCGTTCCGAAAGAGGTTTTCACCTGCGATTGTGGACAGACGTATAGTCGGCTTGAATATCTGAAGCGGCATCAGAGGAAACGTGAGTATGGATGGCACATCCCTGTTGTACAATCGCTCATGTTTACTGACTGTATAGACAACGACGACAAGCCGTTTGCGTGTACGATTTGTATAAAGTCTTTCGCGCGAAGGTGAGTTTTTGCGATTTAAAATCTCCCAACACCGCCGACTCACCTCGTGAGACCTTTCACCTTAGCGACGTCCTCTTACGCCACAAAAGACGCTGCCACCCGGATGAATATGCTGCAGCAGAAGAATCAAACGAGAATGGCGGTGCCGGTAACGCGTCTGAGAGACGAAAGAGTCAGAGCGGCACAGCTGGCCCTTCGTCTCGACGCGGTTTCAAGCGATCAGCATCTGGCTCTCCTCCTACCGATCCACGAAATGCACAGCGATCTCGCCTCGATGAAAGACCGAATATGGAATACCCTCCCGAGTCAGACGCGTCCAGACTGCCTTATGGATTACCTCTCGATGGTAACGCTGGACCGATGGACACTCGCTCCTTGAATTACCCCTATGGAATGCCTGGACTGCTGAATGGTGGCATGACTACCGGATACACAGGAAGGGAGCAGTCTGCAGGGTATGGTAACCAACCGCAGTGGGACCTCGGGTACAATCGTCTGCATTCAGATCAGAGCCTTGGCTACCATGTCAATGCGAATGGCCAATACAACCCGGCTTCATCCGCCTCGCTTGCCGACTACCAGCGACTCACCCAGGCCCAGGGCCCCGATGGAGGGGACATGGGAATGGCGAGTCATCTCGCAAATGACCATGCACACGGAACTTCTTCAAATGATCAAATCGCTCAGCTTGATCCCCGTCTCGGTGGCTCCTATGACGGTTCAGGTCAAATGGATGACCCGCAGCGTTATGCTGGGCGTCACAACGAGCATAGCTATGAACGTGTATCCGACGCTCGCTTCGTAGATCCGTCCTTGTCGCAATCGGGTCCGTTTACCGACAACGTCCAGCAGATGAGGATGAGTACCGGTCAATCGGCGCATGATCATCAATTGGCCCCGCACGGCATAGAAGAAGCTGCCGCTCTATTGTCCATGGCGTATGGACATGTCAGTGCGATACGCTCCGACTCGCTTTCGTCAGATCATAACATGATCAACCCAGCCCTTCCATCAGCTGCCGGAGCAAACTATAACATGATCCCAGATTCTGCGGAGACGGCTGAAAATGCAGCTTCACACGTTCCTATGTCGACATTGGAGGAAATGGCAGCTGCGGTAGTAGGCCACGCATCCAAGTCGCAAGACGATAAATCACTGGGATCAATGACCTCGGGCCCGAATCTGGTCACATACACCACAATTCTAAACTCAGCTTCTCAGATTCCGCCAGCCGTTGCAGGAAGTGTTGATCTTAGCCATGGGGCTGTGACTGGGATTGCCCCAACGACTACAGACTCTTGGGTAAGTTTTACGGATCAAACGGCTTCGCGTGAGATGAAAGTGCTCATTGGTCTCTTCCCTTACTCTAGGACCCTTTCTCTGGCCCGCTTATGCCGGGATCAGCTTCCCCGTTTGATCTTTCCGCTTTATGGGCCAGTGGTATGATTACAGCCGAAGAGGAAAATAATGTATCGCGGGAACCCGAAGGATGGTCACATCTTCCTGGATCTGTGCCTGCGCACACTACGCTGAACACCGAACGACCATTATTGCGCATCAATGCTTCGTACATCGGTCAACGAATGGGCAAAGATTTGGATCCTACCGATAGATTCTAGTAAGTTGCTCTCCTTCATAAGCTACAATGTCCATCATCTGACCATACTTGGTCGTAGTATGCCAAAGGAGAGATTCATCGGATGCTACAATGTACCGCAATGGCGCATGCCCTCCATGTCAACCTTGGTACGAGTCGCAAAACAGACAATGTCGCAATTGATCGTCCACGTTCCCATCGTCCACACCCCGACATTCCGGCTGAACGAGATCACACCCGCTGTTGCATTTTCATTGTGCATGGTCGGCAGTCCATGGCATTCGCCTATCGCCGGGGACCATATGGGTAAAAGTCTTACCAAGCACAGTTACCCGTATGTCAAGATGCTGGACCAACAAGACTGGCTCAAGGGTATGGGTGTGATCGCGCCTGGTGCAACAACCTGTACCGTCGAGGAGATTGAAGATACGCCGATGGAAGAGAGGGACTTTGAAGACAGGAAAAAGGTCAGCTGTCCTGTAATACCGAATATTCAGTCGTTAGTGCTCACTCGCTTCGCCGCAATCCAGCTAATTGTAACGGAGAAAAGCGCAATGATGCATGGTGTAAGTGTAGGCGAGTTCTCCAGGCGAAAATGATAAGCTAACACCGCCAAGCTTCTAGCTCATTGACGCCACAGATCCGCAAAAGAACACGCTGGATGAAATGACGATCGGTATTATTCAGGTAGGCACGCTACAACATTTGATGCTGTGAAATTTGGCTGATGCTGTGATTGCTCTAGGCTTTGATGATCTATGCTACTCCACTTCTCCTCAGTCCATCTGCCGAGCAAAGAGCTATGGGCTACGTAAAACTTGCTTACATCATTCCAGTAGGTCATTGGCACATTACTTCTGCCATGGCCGGTACTAATACATTGTAAACACAGATGACCAGGAACTTGAAGGCCTTTCAAACTTCCCAGCCACATATGCAGCTATATTCAAGTCTTCAAGTACCAAGTTGTCCGAAGGATGCGGAAGACACCTGGCGTAATTGGATCAAGCAAGAGACTATTCGCAGGGTCACTTGGATGCTGTTCTTCTACGATTCCTTATCTTGTTTGGAGATGGGTGTCCCTCCGAGCATATCCTCTGCCGAAGTCGCCAATCTGCCGCTCCCGGCTCCAGATACCGTTTGGCAAGCTCGTTCAGCGGACGATTGGCGCTGCGCGCTTACAACTTATCGCGCAACAACCTTGGGTCAATCGATGGGATTCCACTTCCAGTTGCGACCGGGCCAAGACTCGAAATCTGCGCATTACGAAAGCCCGAAAGATGTTTCAGTTCTCGTCTGTTCCGACTTTGGCATGTTCGGGCGCCTGATCATGGTGATCAGCCTGCTGAGAGCTGTCATTCAACTTGGGCAAGCACAAGTCAATGTGGAGGATTCAATCATACAAGACTGGGCGACGATCGAGAATGGCACGCCGAAAAAGAAATTGAATATGTATGAGACGGTAGCGCGGTGCGGGATTGCTTTGAAAAGGGTAAGAGAAAATTCGGGCCCTGAATTTCCTTACTTGCACTGATTACCTTGCACCTGACGTAGTGGCGGCAAGGCTGGGATTTCGATTCGCTATGCATAGCTCCCTCCTCAGCTCAGGCTTGCTCTTCAGAGGCATCGCCGGGTCGTCAGAGCGTATCAGAAGCGTCCTCAATCACAAGAACCGTACGCTCCGACACTCTCGATTCTCGACCGTCAGACGCGACAAGCTCTCCCAGCAATGAATATGACGAGTTGACTCCTCGATCTCAAGGCAAGACCCTGTTCTATGAAGGTGATTTTGTTAAACCCAAACTTCCTGAATGTATTGCTAATTTCAATCATGCCCATCTCTATGACAGAGGCGCTGCCTTTCTATTGGCTTGCGCAAGCGTTACATAACGTTCTAGCGAATGACCCCACTGTTCTCAGTCAGCGAGACAAGACCAGTCAAGACACGCCTACACCTCCAGCGGGAAGCTTGAATAAGTTTGCCGGGATGGACTTCAAGCAAATGCTGCAGAGTGCTCGGGTCTTTGTATGTGTTCCCCCGTGTCACATTTCAGTTGGAAACTGACTTTTGTTTCCATTGCAGACGCGTATGGGCGAAGGCGTCAAGATGCCTGGAGGATTTTGAGTAGTTACCGATCGAATCCTGTATCTTTCTGTGTAATAGAGTGAATCAGTGTCAGACATGCGTTGTATTTTCTTGAGGCAGAACGTTATATTTGAATATGCTAGGTAATTTATAGATCGCTAAATACAAGACGAGTCGAAAGAAAAGTACATCATATGGTGTCCATCTCACAGTCAGATTTATTATATTTGGCCTATACAGCCCATCCGGGCCTAAATTTGTCTTTCGTCTGGTTGTTACTAAATGCGAATGCCGGATTAGCAGGCGCTGCCGGCACGTTCTGCTTTGCACGGTGACCAGATTCATTGGTAGCGGCGGCGGCATATCCTTTCTTGGATGCTTTCGAGCCTTTCTTTGTGTTGGCAGAAGCAGAGCCTCGACGCGGGTCGCGAGCACCGGGGGCTTTGGAACGAGTCGGCGTCTCGCCAGGTAGTAGAACTCCCACAGGGTAACCTCCTTCGTCTTTGTCGGAGTCCGTAGTGCTGACCACGGAGGAGGTGGACAGATCGTTCATTGCTCGAGGGGCAAGGGCACGGGCAGTAGCTCTTTATTCACAGACAGGAATGGTGGAACATCAGCGAGGATCACAATTGGTACGCGGAAACAGCATATCACTTACGCCGCCCTTCTCTTTCGTCGCAAACGCCATAAGAAAGCACCAATAACACCCAAGACCACAATCACAGCTGCTACAATGATGCCGGCGAGAGCACCGGTGGCCAGACCTTCAGGTCCCGCTTTGGACGCAATTTGCCCGTTCGCGGTAAATACACGCAAAGCGTTCAACTTGAAGTAGGCATCGGCGAAAGCCAAGGGATTGCCCAGGACAAAGCTCGCGCAACTACCCGGGCAACCTGCCGCTGAATATGAAGCGGCAGTGCTAAATAGAATGCACGGATCAGCCGTAGGAAAATCGCACGGATTCGGCAAGCAACGTACTAGTCGCCACAAAGAGCAATGTTGAAGACAATGACATGATCATTGAAATCTTTCTTGCAGTCGGGAATAGTGAAGTTGGCGGCTGTAACACAATTCAAGGGTAAACCACCATTCCGCAATGCTCGACACGTGCCTCTTACCCGGTACACCCCAACTCGCTGCAGAGATGTCTCCCGCGAAAGATCCGTCCTGATCGACAAAGCTTGTCAGTTCCCATGGATTCGTATGAACGGCGTGTGATCCCTCACTTTGACTTCCTGCGGCACAGTAGCATCGTTTCGCGCCCAGAACCACATGTAGATACCACCCGACCTGTCAAGTCAATGATCAGTTGTCACGATCGGCCAGCGCACTTCGAGACAAGTCCACGAACCCTTGAACGTCTCTCCACATTGCGTACCAGCCACCGTTTTGCTGGTTCAATTGCAGACCGATAGATGCTGTAGTCGCATTCGAATATTGGATACCACATCCAGCATTATTGTTGATCTTGGAGTCGCATGACGTCGTTTTGATCATACCCGTTTGGGTGGACGAAACGAGTGAGCAACCCGGACGAGTGTGCAAAGACCTGATTCTCAAGAAGTCAGCAGGACGGCCGGGCCGACGAGGATCGCTAAATGTGACCTACGAAGTGTCAGCGTTCGGTGGGAAGCCGCTCGACGGGGATTTGAGATTAGCAGTCGCACTCCAGGCAGTCGAGTTCTCCGCTGGCAGTCCATTGGCGCCCTCCAAAATGTCGATCTCACCGCCATTGGGCCAGTGATGTTCCTATACGGTTGTAAACCACAATTAGTAAACGGCAAGATTGGCGATTCTGGAGATATACTGACTGTGGTAGTCCAGTACGCAGGCCACTATCAACAGCTTTCGATCAATAAAGCTCCAAGTCCCAATCTACAAAACCAACGTACCGTGCCGCAACCCACAGGCATGTGCGCAAGATCCAGAATGTAGATACCCTGACAGAGCAAGAAACAATCAGGCAGAGCTTCCCTGTCAGAGAGAAGTGGCTTACATCGTTGAACCTGTCTTTACTCGAAATCCTCACACTGTCCCTTCCACGCCCGGAAGCCACGTTCTGCGCATCTACGGCCATGGTAAAAGTAGAGCTGTCATCTGTACACAGAAGTCATGGCAACTCAGTACTTTGGCATCTCTGTGTTATACCCGCACCGTTCCCTTACATGAAAGTAGACCCTTGCTGGTCGCGTCCGCTCGAGAGAGGTAGCTGTTTACGCAGGGTCGATTAGTCCAGGGCTGATACACTACGCTGCCACCTGCTTCAAACCTACTTGACATAACCACCTAGAGTTCGACAAAAATTGCCTCGAGATCAGCTTTCTACACTTTTTCGCTTCTGTCCATCGACATACCAGTCGGATCGTCCTTGGTGTAGAAATCTGTAGGGGGCAATGGTTCATAAGTATGTAAACATTAAATCCTGACGCTCGGGCTGGCGTACCAAAGTCATCGGCAAAGCCTTGTCCGACATAACTTTTGGCGATTTTATACGATTGGGCCATTGCAGTGCTCAGCCCGAAACTACCAAGCAAAATGGCGGAGTAGTGGACCATTTTGACACTGCCAAAGATACTTCACAGATGCGGAACGGAATGGCACTGGATTTTGGAGTTGCGAAAATTGTCGGGTTGAGCGATAGACAGATGAGTGATGGCCTATGCGAGTCTGGCCTGTGACGGAGCGATATATTGGGTTTCGCCTTGATATATTGTATATAGCGATGGGTGTTGGTGAATATGGTAGACCGTTCTTTGCCTGGGATCTGGCAACTGGATGAAGTCCGGCAAGCTTGGTGAGTGGAATGGTGTATCGAGACAGGGCGGAAGACGGATGGAAGTCGTACCAAGATCCGGAAGGAGTGAGTACTAGTCCAAAGTCTCAAAATTTGCAAGTGCACGGCTGTAGTTGTGCAGAGGCGGAAGCTAGGCTGGACGGAGGAGTCTCTTGGGTAGATTCTTGGATGTTGACACTGGTCCGTATCTAAATCTACAGTACCTGTCTGTGACACTTGCTGATCGAGCCACGTAGCTGGGCTATTAGCGAGCATGCCAGCGTTACAAAGAGGAGCTCAAAGAGGTAGCAGGGGCCTTAGCAGAGTTGGCAGCAGGAGGACTAGCAGGAGCAGAAAAGCTGTTTGTCTCAGGGAACACCGGCACCCAGACCGGCTCGTCCTCCTCCACATCGTTCGTACTAACGGCTGTACTAACCCTGCCCACAGCAGCTAGCTCAGCAGCTCCTACAGCTCTGCCTGCATGCCTAATGCCACCTTCTCAGCGCTCTTCTCAGCTTCCGGAGCTGCTTCCGAAAGCCGATAGCTAAGCCGATCGGGAAGAAGAAGCTGAAGAAGGCAGCGAGGCACACCAAGCGTAAGATCAACGAGCCGATCAACGGGCTGGCTAGCTAGCTGCAAGCTGCAACAAAGCTTGCAACGACAGCTGCAAGAACCACCTCAACAAGGTTCTTCCTCACGAGAGCTCTAACGAGGCGATTGACTTAAGGTCATACGCCGGAATACGCAGAATGCACCCATGAACAGCTTAGATAACAGCTCCAAGAACCAGCTCGAATCAGCTCTGGACGCAAGGAATATCAATTGTCTTGGGGGAAAAGAGCTGGAAAAAGCTTGCCTTTTTAGAAGTGCCCAGACGTCAATCGGTACTCATTTACGGGAACGTGACTTCCGGGAGCGGCAGACGCTCGGAAGACAAAGCAAGGCATATGCATCAGGCAATAATAATAAAGCTCGCCCGCGGGAAGCTTGAGACACGGCTAGTGACAGTGATGTAATTTGATTTTAAAAGTAGCTATCAAAGCTGTATATACTGCGGCTTTCGCACTCCTCTCTACATGCATCTCTGGATCTCTGGTCGAGCAGTTGTTGGACCCTGTTGAAACAGCTGGTGAAACAGCTGGTGAAACGTTTCGTTAAAAGTTGCCCGGAGTCTCTGCTCCCTGGACGGCTATTGGGTATTGAGTGATATGGGTGAAAGAGCTCGATCGTGTCGATATCTGTTCCAGCGTATTTGGGTCCCCAAATCCGTTATATCGATCTCGCTAATTGCTTATTACTCGTACTGCTACCATTCTGCGTGGTCCCTATAGTCAGCCCATGGTCGCTCTGCAATATACTGGTAGCCTTGTATCATTCAATGTGCATTCCCGGAGTCTGCTCAAGACAGCGACACATCATTTTCTCAGACATGTACTATACGCGCGCCAGAGAGGCAGTCCGAGAGGCCCGATGCTCAATTCACAGACGAGGACGTGCTAGGATGGTAGCTCGACCCCCTTGCTGGTGATAACGCTCGCCCAGGCCGCATACCCATCTCTTAATGGCCTTTTCGCACATACTATCTATGCATGTTCACTTGTCATTGATAAATCCACCATTATTCGATTCAACTTTCGTCTGCCATTCGATCTACCCCACGACCCAGTGAGCCCTGTTATCAAACATTCTTACGTGATTACAGTCGGCTCCTTCCTCTTGGTCAACTCGGTCAACTTGCTCAACTCCAACGCAACCTCGATCAAAGGCTTTAATCCCTCGGCAGCGGGCTTGGGGTACTCGTCCGGGTTGTTCGAGTACTTTTCCACGTACATCCTGATGGTCGCGCCCTGAGATCCGGTACCGGACAGACGGAAGACAACTCGACTTCCATCGGTGAACTTGATGTACAATCCTTGGTTCTTGGAGACGCTTCCATCGATAGGGTCGGTGTAGGAGAAATCGTCGGCCTCCTTGACGGTGAACGAGACGTCTGAAGAGGTGGCCTTCAATGTAGAGCCAACAAAGTCGGATCGGGCGAATTCGTCACGCAAGTGCTGCATCACTTCCTCGGCGCCCGTCTCGACTTCTTCATAGTCGTATCGGGAGAAGAAGTTTCGGCCGTACTTGGTGTAATGGGCGACGAGGATGTCGTTGATGTCCTGTCCGGCCTTTTCCTTGTTGGCGGCAGCCAAGATGGCCAACCAGGCTGCAAGGAGCGCATTAGTAACACATATTGATGTGTAAAACGCCTAAGACTCACCAACAATAGCCCACAGACCATCCTTTTCTCGAATGTGATCTGACCCGGTACCGAACGATTCCTCACCACAGATGGACAGCCTACCGGCATCCATCAAGTTGCCAAAGAACTTCCACCCAGTGGGGACCTCGAATACTTCCAACCCCTTTGCACGAGCCACAAGATCGATTGCTTCCGACGTCGGCATGGATCGAGCGAGACCCTTGACGCCTCCCTTGAAGTACGGAATCGCTTTTTCTGCCCAGTCGGCAATAATGGCGACCGAATCGGAAGGAGTAACGAATGCACCTGCACCGTAAATCATGTTTCGGTCTCCATCACCGTCGGACGCGGCACCGAAAGTGACCTTGTTGGCTTCGACGGCTTCGACGAGTTCGTGAGCGTAGGTCAAATTGGGATCAGGGTGTGATCCGCCGAAATCGGGTTTCGGGACACAGTTCTGAATGGATGATTCGGGAAGGCCGAGGAGGTCGACAAAGATTGCCTTTCCGTAGGGGCCGGTAACGCCGTTCAAAGCATCAAAGAGGACGGTCGGGGACTTGCCGTTGTACGGCTTGGACTGGAGGTACTCCTTGATCATGTCAAAGTCGAAGATGGAGGAGAGGAGTTTGACATAGTTTTCAACAGAGTCGACGATTTCGACTTGCAACGGTCCGTGGGTGAATGTTCCCTTTTTGGACAGGTCGAGGTCGGGCAAGTCCATAGTCTTGTAGGACTGGATGGTCTTTGTGATCTCGTAGATCTTGTTGGTGACATCCTCGGGAGCGGGTCCACCGTTGTCGCAGTTGAACTTGATACCGAAATCATTGTCGGGTCCTCCTGGGTTGTGCGAAGCCGTCAAGAGGATACCACCGTCGGTCTTTAGCGATCGAATGAGCGCAGAGGCGGCCGGGGTGGAGAGGATGGTGTTTTCACCGATCAAGATCTTTTTGATGCCATTGGCGGCGGAGAGACGGAGGATGATTTGTGATGCTTCGGGTGACTGCGAGGGAGGTCTAGGTGTCAGCTCATGCAACAGGTTCAAGTCTTTGCAATGATAGCTGTAGCTACTCTCGATAGCAACCCCTCGCGCGAGAGGTCGTTCCGACTGGATGTCTGCGGCTCAATGCCGCTGAGTCTCCGCCATTGCGTGACACGCTCGGAAGAAACAAGCGAAAGACGCCAAATTCAGCCGTCCTATAGCGGCCTCGGAAGACGGAGCACGCGAGTTCTGCGTTTGCGCTCGGCCTTCGGACCCATAGCCTGCGGCGCAGATATACTCTCGCTTCGCCCGATACATTCTCGGCCTCTCTATCTATTCCATCTCGCCCTACAGCATTGTCTACTCACAAAGTACCTTCCATCACCACCAACAACCAACACCTTTCCTTCCGGTCCTCCCGGCATGGCACTCAGTGTCGCCTGAACAAAGTTTTCGGTGTAGTGCTACCGGCCAAAGAATCACTTTACATCAGTACCCCTCAGCGGTACGCTGGAGAGAGAAGAAACAACTGACCTCCTGCTGGAACACCTTTACCCTCTTCCTCAAACCGGAAGTACCGGGCTTCTGTCCATCGTAGACCTTTGTCTTTACTTCTCGAGCTTCGTAGTTTGTCCTGCGGCTTAGGCGGGTCAGCAGATGTGACGATCAGACGGGTGAAAAGACTTACATTTTGATAAGTGATATGTGTGGTGGAGGAGAACTGGCAAGATCCTTTGGATGGTATTGATGAATTGCCTGTTATATCATTCATTCATGGCTCTCTGGCTGCTAGCCTCTGTAGCTGTACCTCTAGCCCCACCTCTCTCTAACCGAGCAACGTCACTATACGGATGCAAATGCGCTAGAAGGGTACAGAGCCCAATGCGCTTTCTCTTTTCGCTGGCAAACCTCTGGTGCTCCCAAAACGCGTGTTTCATGCAACAACGCGTTTCATCAGATTGATCAAAGACATCCAGATCCAGGGAGATCCAGGGCTCCTCTTGGTTCCTTTTACTGTCGATCCCTCAATCAGAGGAGGCAAGTTTGTGCCATGAATTGAGTATACAACATACATCTACTCTCAATTCAAGAACGCAGGAAAGTGCGTAGGACAGCACCATTTCCTATCAAAAACCAACAATGCCCGGCTCCCATCACCTTCTTTTCAATCGGGACTGCGTCTCGTGTACAACCACACCAACCTGCAACTGTGCATCAAATCAAGATTGTATCCTCACAGCACGCACATGTTCATCGTGCGCTACCATCCAATGTATCGATAAACCATCAGACACGTCGAATTCAGGTGGTGGAGGCGTAGGAGCGGGTGTGATTGCAGGACCGGTCGTCGCGGTTGTCGTGTTGGCTGGAGCGAGTTTTGCATTGTGGTGGTGGTTTCGGAAGAGAAAGGTGAGTTTGCGATTGGAGTTAGAAGTGTCTACGCCGCAGGCTACGGGTCGGAAAGACTCTCCCGAGGCTACAGGCCGAGAGTTAGTCTCTGCGTCTCCTCCAGGCCACCGCAAGGCGACCGAGATTCTATAGAGCGAAGCGAGACTCGCTGCTGCTGTATTTCGAGGCCGTTGCAGGACCGCCGAGCGAAGTTACCTTTCTCGAGCGTGCGCGAGACTCAAGTACGTCTGGAGGTCGTCGCAGGACGGCCAAGCAAACTTACATGCGTCGACTGCGTAAGCGCGAGCACCAATGTCTTTGCGTCTTTGTAGCTGCGGCAGGGTGGCGGAGCCACGTTTCAGTTATGGGAGCACGGAACTCAGTCACTAGCCTACTGGCGATCGTCAATTTCTCTTGCGCGCCTCGAACATTCACTTTGTATTCAGTTCATACTAACCCGTACTTCCCTCCCCGACAGCTACGCGACCTCGTAAAAATTAATCAGACACTCGAAAAACGACGAACCAACACTACACTTCCCGCCTCACCACCCTCCGCGGGCAACCCTCTCGCACATTCCCCTCATAGCAGTAACAACAGCGCCGAGCGATTCCCTCGTGATGTTCGAGCCGGCGACGAAGAGCCTCCTATCACAGGCCTCGCACCACGCCGGGCGAGACCATTAACCGGTATCTCGGAAGGCGATGAAACCTTTGCCGCCGCGCAAGCTGGCTACCTCCTTCCGCACAACAACCACGACAGCCACGCACTCCAGCGCAACTCGCAACATCTGCAACATCCTCTGAATCCATTCGACGACCGTGCGTCGGTGGCGACAGACGATAACAACTCCTTCGTCTCGTCTTCCACAAATGTTATCCCCATCGCGTTTGTGCCGTCGCATCCTACGCCTGTGGGGGCAACCGGCACATCCGCTGCACGTGGAGTCGGTGGCGCACAGACGCTGCAAGCTGCACGTGAAAGAGCAGCGTTTAATGGCCGTTTAAGAGTTGGCATCGCCACAGCAGCAGGACAACAAGGTCAGGCAAGCTTATCCGCCGGGCTGGCACCGCCGGTCTCTGCTGCACCATCACGACCTGCTCGATCACCCGACCTTGATCTCCGACTGACACCAAACACGCCGCAGAACGGGATTGAAACGCTTCTCGCCACTGATCCGTACGGCGACGGACAGAAGAACAGGGCATCATTTGCCACGACCCGATCCACCGCTCCGTCGTATATGAGCGGCGCGTCATCGGTCGGAGGGATGATGGATGCACCTGTAATCATGACAAGTCGGCAAGTACATATGGGTGTGAGGCAGGCTGCGGAGGTTGTGAGGATGCCTTCTCAGCAGACGGAGGAGGAAGGGTATCTGACCGTTCCTGGCGCACAAGATGAGACAGAAGACGATATGCGTACGCCGACGGGTGCAATGTTCCGTCGGTCTCGACCGGAATCGTCAACCGCCTCGTCTTTTGCGACATTTGCCATCGGCGATGGTCCAGGAGCGGTAGGGAATCCGTTTGATGATCCGATTCAAGGGCATGTTGGTGGGTCTACTCGCCCGGACATTCGTGCGTCGTCCTCGACATCTGTATCAGCATCAACAGCGGGCATGGGAGAAGAACATAGACTCCAACCGCAGCGTTCAACGGCAACGTTTGGTGAACCGCAATTTTCAAGCCCTCGCGCAACTTATGCTTCCTCGATCACTACCGACGCCACAGATGATGGTCGTTCTGCACACCACGGTCAAGGCGACTTGCGCTTCTCGATGGGTAGTCTGGCGGGTTCGTCACACCATCAACCGTATGCCAGAGACAGCGTGTCCACCCAAGGAGGCAACGGGACGATAGGTGAGGTGCGAAAGGCTCATGTTGGTGGTCAAGCACAAGCGGCGCCTACCGCTTGGTCAACCCGTGGAAGTTCGTCACTTGCATTCGCAACGGCTGCAGCTTCGGATGATGAGGACTACTCGATGCCGCTTGCACGTCCGCGACCGGGCTTCGCTGCGCATACACCGCAGCAGAGTCAGGAGTATGGCGGGGGGAGGGAATCGATGATGTCTGGCCGAAGCGACGATTCGTTCCTCAACGCCATCATCCCGCCGAAATTCAACCATTCTTCCGCGCTGGGGACTCCGACAATGGTCAATGACTCGCCAAGTAGTGGAAGAATACAGCGTTTACCGACGAGTCTTTCCACGGAGACATTTTCATCTCCATCCGCACACTTCATCCGTCCCGGTCCCGGAGCATCACCAGCAGCCGGTCAGCGTAATCTGACTCAGCAGGAGTCTCCAACACCATCACCGTCAAAGCAAGGAAGCGAGTCGAGGCATACGCTGGGCTTGAGTGGGTTCGAATTTCAGATTGGTGACGAGGAGGACACAGAGTTGCCCCCTCCACTTCCCATTCCGGGTCATCGTTGGGGATGATAAGTTTAGGGGATGCTAAAAGGATGGTACGCGATCAACCCATTGAGCGTGCTTTGTCTGGGTACCTAGGTCGTTTTGTCCGATGTCGAACGCATCTACGATGGTGTCTCTGTTTTTGTAACCTGGTAGTTTATACCCCGTTTGTACTATACCCATACAGGACATTTCCGATGTACTCGACATGTGATGGGATGGACCGTGATGTCTGAACGCCTAGGCTTGAAAGTCTGGTTTGAAAATCGAGATTACTTTCAATCAAGTTGGATTTCTAGCGGAGGGACCACGAAGTGCAGATCGAATCCTAGCGAACGTCTGCATCGTGCGAACCCAGGCCACGTCGATGACCTCGGTCTAGCCGGAAGTCGCTGTTATTATCATCGAGTCGCATCAAAGATTCATGGACATTGGTTGAGCCCGCCAAAAGGCAGTTTTCGCTAACCTTCCGCCCCCCTCACTGCTCGAGGCTTCTGCCCAGGTGCCGAGGCACCTCCTCTGAGCGTTCTGTCACCAGCTGACCAGCTACTTGCAAGAAGGAAGCGGTGAATCGGAAACTCGAACGCGTCAAAGTCTGGCCGGGAAAGAGGAAAAGCATTATGAGAGCCCATCGTGCAATCACCCGTTGTCTTGATTGTGCGCTGTCTTGAGTGTCGGCGGTACATCAATAGACTAAGACGATATCTGTACCAGGAATACAGTGGACTTAAACTCTGTCTGAGACCGTGGTGGGAGGACTGCATGTCTACAGCTGTGTCTACTGGCCGGTTGAAATGATTAAAACGATGTATTTGCGACCGAGAGAAACCCTTCGCCAAGTTTATTTACACCCTCTGGCGGACCCAAGCTCTCACAATATTGATATGGATCGTCCCTCGTCGTTGTTGTATGCTTTTCATTCTACAACCGCTTATGTCTTTGTTTTTCCTTGTCATTAATGATATCCGTAAACTATCCAGACCTCGCCACATCTAGTGGTCAGCGTACCCCTTCTGCGCGGGATTCGCTTGGTTCGTCACGTGTCCACCCTGCGTAGCGGTATCAGCAGCGTGCAACGGAAGAAAAGAGCAAATGAAACGTACCTGTGCACTAGGTAACCCCTGTCCTGCGGCTTTTCTCTCCTTCATCTCCTTGACACCGACACCACCACCACCGGATCCATCTTGTTTCTTGGCATCTTCGGTCGATCGGATCTTGATATCGGGATCGGCTACGGAAAGAGCGTAGAGTTAGCCGGTGGTGTAGGAGGTTTAGTCTCGATGGCAGGTGTACACCGAGAGCAAAGATTGCCTCATCGTTCTAAAGCTCGCCTGACGGGCTGGTTACATCCGCCAGAAAGCGACCTCGTGGATACGGAAAAACACTGGATCTCGATTCTCCCACAGCCTCCGGTAAGGCCTCAAGTCTCCTGCTGCGCTTGGCGGAGGCGACTATTCTATCGAGTCCTACGCCTGCTCAGAAGGACAAAGACACTGAATCTCGCCTTGGCTCGAGCGCTTCATATCCGCTCGAGAAATTTCGTCCTGTGGCCTCGACAACTCACCTGAATTGCCCTTCCTCGCTTGCTGACTCGTTCCGGCGACCGTCTTGGCCTCTGGATCTACAGGACTCGCTCCACCATACCCCAATGACGGATGTGGACTAGCCGATGTTGGTCCACTCTTCTTCAATGCATCTCCTTTACCTCCTTCGCTCTCACTCGCGCCACTTCCTCCGCCTACGTGTGATTGTGTTTCTTTGCCTACTCCTGGACGACGAGGGTCGGAGCCAGCGCTGGAGGACGAGGTGGTGGGGTCGATTTTGCTACCCGAGGTGTACTCCTTGAGTGGTTGATTGAAGGCATAGTATCCACCGGCGACACCTGGAGTTTAGAGGAACGTTAATTAACGGGATCGGAAGAGATACGGAAGCGCGCCGCTTACCGACACCGATTGCCATCATAAGGGGTGCGTTTCGTTTCAGAGCCATGTTGATTGTTGAAGAGTCAATGTGAGAAAGGAGCGGCGGAATGGCAAGTGGAATCAACCTCTCAAGCTTATAAGTCAGCCAAAGTCAGAAGTCAGTCATCAGCTGCTGGAACACCGCCGCGCTTGGACGAGACGCTCTGATGACGTAACAAGAGAGAGATCGATCGGCAGTCGTTTGTATCCGTAATTTTCATCCTTCCTTCCGATTTTGGGGGCGACACACACGGGGCGGATGCAGGGCTGTACGTCGTTTCGTTCCATTTGTACCCCCTTGAAAGAGGAAATAAACAAACAAACCTACTATCCACTAGCACACATATGAAGGAATGGATGAATGGGCTGGGATACATTTCTTTCTTCAATAAACACAACCATTAACGATCTTCGAACAACTTTATTCGATTCACAATGGCCAACTCTACTTTACACCACAGTGCTACCTTTACCTGGCCACCAACCGCTTCAGATCGGGTCGTCGTCACCGGTACCTTTGACAACTGGTCGGGAAATACGCATGTCTTGACAAGAGATCCAAAGACGGGTTACTTTTCAGCTACTGTGCCGATAAAGTATGGCGACAAGGTGGCGTACAAGTATGTCGTGGATGGCCAGTGGATGACGAGGGAGGATGAGGCAAAGGAATGGGGTGAGTCACGTTCGACGAGTCGAGCGAGGAGAAATAGCATCGAGCGCAGCGAGAGTATTGAGTAGCAGACTACGAGTCCGAAGGACTTTTCCCGAGGCCGTCGTAGGACGGCCGAGAGTCTTGCTCCTGTCTTCCACGAGGTCGCCGTCGTGCGGCCGAGACTCGGTCTCTTCGTCTCTCCGAGCGCAGCGCGGCTGCTCGAGATACAGTCGAGCGGAACGAGATTCCATAGTATTCGTCTTCTCGAAACCGCCGTACGGCGGTGGACATTCAAGCGAGTACAGCGAGACTCGTTGGCTTTGTCCTCCGAGAGCAGCCCTAGGCCGCTTGGACATTAGCTGTATCTCCGAACGTGCGGCATCGCCACACTCAGGTCTTACGAGGTCGACAGGTAACGAACGAGCGGAAACGTCTTGTCGAGGGCACGAGCACGACACATGCTCCAGCGCCGCAAGTTGCAGTGCCACTCGTGCTCAATACTCGCGACGGACTATCAGCACTCTTCCTCTCCACACATCTAACGCTCATTTCCTTCACGCAGATTCGGCAGGAAACATGAACAATGTCTACACGGCACCACATGCGCCTAAGCCATCCGAGCCACTCTCACCTGCTTCCGCTTCTTCCGTCGTTCCGTCCGCGCAACCAGCACAAGCTGTACCGCAAACCTCTACACAAACCGCGTCTCGACAATCGCTCGACCGTGATTCCACATCCGTCGCATCTGCGCCAACCTCCGCCCAGATTCCTTCCTCCACGACTAACGCAAACGTAGCACAGGACACTACTTCGGAAACTACAACGACAGACAAGTCAGACAAGAAGCACGGGTTGGCTGCTTTGGCCGCCGGTGCTGCTTCCGCTATCGGTATCAAGAAGGCCTCGCACGGGCATGATCAATCCAAGGACACCTCGATTCGATCAACGAGCGACGATGTTTCGCGTGCTCCTGCCTCTGCGCATACTCCCGCAGTTGCCGCAGAGTCTGCGACTCGTTCCAACATTGCATCGAGCAACGAGACTTCCGTTCCGGCTTCGTCGTCTCCCCTGACCTCGACAAACGCACAAGTAACTTCCAAGCATGTTACCAATGACGTTCCCGCCGCTACTGCTCATGCGTCTCACTCTACCACTACGACTTCCACGTCGTTGGCTGGCTTGAGCCTCGGTGCGCCAATTGGTGGAGCAGCGGTTTCTCAATTTGATTCTCCTGGTGAGTCCTGTTTTTCTTGAATATTCGAATTGCGACTAAACGTTGATCCCTCCAGCCCACACTACCACCACTTACGGCACTGCTGCTAACACGACGTCAGCTTCCGCGTTGGCTGAAGAACAGCGAAAGAGCATTGTCCCTACTTCCACCACCGGTCTCAACGAATCTGTCAAGAAGCACGACATCGCCGGAATTGAAAAGAGCGAGGAAACCGCTGTCGCGCCCAAGACCGAGGGACCCAAGACCAGTATCCCTCAGCCCGCTGTTGTGGTTCCCGGATCTACCACCGACAAGACTAGCACCTCCTCGATAGTTCCTTCTGCGTCTGATTATCCGGACACTTTCGGCAAGTCTTTGGCTACCTCGGATGAGACCGCTGTTGCTCCCAAGGACATTGGACCCAAGACCAGCATTCCTCAACCCGATGTTTCTGGCGCTGGCGTTTCATCAGCGTCTACTCGAACTCCTGTTTCAGCCAACATCCCGACAACGAACGGCGACAAGGCAGGTGTCGACCTCAATAACAAGACTGGTGGGCTCGACTTCGAACACACCCTCGCCGAGACCGTAGAAAACGTCGCTCAAACCGCTCAACAAGTCGGTACATCCGCTTTTGCTGCCGTGAGCGCTGCTGCGTCCGGCCTCCTCGTCGGTGTCGGGGATGCAGTCCATGCTGTTACTGGCGTTGACGTGTTGCACAGGGATCCTGTAAGTCTTGTTCCTGCCCACGACGACCGCGAGGCCGGAGCACGAGCGGGGGAAGAGTTGTCCGAGCTTGAGGAGGGTAAGCGGGACCGTGGACTTCTGTCGGTGGCAGACAGGAGGGGAAGCGGAAGCGGTGATGATAAAGTCGCCGGTGTGCCTTCCTTGATGATGACGATGCCCCGGTCTGGGTCACCGTTTGAGAGCGGTTTGAAGCGAAGTCCGAGACTCGCTCAGACCGGGTTCCAGCTTCCCGCTCCTTCACCGCCGCCGGCATTATCTTCCTCTTCCGCGTCGCGGCCAGTCGTCCGCCGTGCTCCTTCCTCGTCGTCCGGTTCTCTTTATAAGCTCGGAGATCAAGAGCTTAGACGTCGTTCTTGGAATCTTCATAATAATGATCAACACCTATCGTCACCACAGATTTCCGTCGAGGAAGCTAAAGCCGCAGGAATTCCCACACGGGACCTGCCGAACCTCGGCGCTGGTCAGCCCTCGACCGTTTCCGCCGGTAACCTTGCCAACTCGTTGACATCGGTCGTTCCTGTCGCTCAAAACTCTGCGGCCCAGATCAGCTCGACCGCCAAAGACACTGCCAATCAGTTGAGCTCCTCTGCCAAGGACACTGCGTCCCAGTTCAACTCGAGCGCACGTAACCTCACGTCGACATCGGGCTTTAGCAACCAGGGTTCTGCCGCTCCTGTTGTACCTGCAAAGTCAACCACCCCCATTGTCTCCTCCTACACTGACATCCCCCTCCCTCCCTCCAAGGATGGTTTGCCTGCGCCCGTGGATGGTAAGTGAAAGATTCCCTTTTCGGCAAGGGTCACAAGCGCTTATATTCGGACTTGCAACCTTCCAGATGCGGATATCAAGGCCGTCAAGTCTGTTCCTCAGTCGAGCATCTCCTCTACCGGGTTGCATCCCACCGCACCCAGGATCTCCGCACCTGTACATGGATCAATGGCTGGCTCCGCTAGCCCGACTTCGGGATCAGCTGTAAACAGCGACAACACGAACGCAGCCACTGCTTCCTCTCCTTCGGCCCCCAAGCAGCCTGATGTCTTCTCTTCCAACCAGCACGATAAGCCAGCGATTCCAGCAGGTGAAAAACGTGCGGAATACAAGACCGATTTGCCCGCTCAGCACGAGACCAAGAACACCAACCACAAGTCGGTACCGATGCCTGTCATCACCTCTATTGGCGATAACACCAAGGACCGAACACAGCCCAGTCTTGCTGATAATGCTGCCAAGGAGGTTTCCTCGGACCCCGCTGTTGATCCTCACCAGGCGAAAGCCGAGGCCCATGCTGGATTGAACAATGATATCGACGGCGTTCCCTCGCGCTCGTACGCTAAGAAGTCGCCCGTTGATGAGAACGCCGCCGTCACTGGTTTACCCCTGGCAACCACGCAGAAACCCATCAACGAGCTTCCTGCTGTTCCTGTCGCCGCTGCCCCTGTTGCTGCTGCGCCAGCGACACCCGTCAAGCCTGCCGTTGCTGCCGTGCCCGTTTCTGCACCGCAAACGCCCGCATCGAGACTGGCAGCGACTTCAGAGGTTCAGGCTTCCCCTGCGTCCATTGGATCGTCTACCGGTGGAACCGGGGACAAGAAGAAAAAGGGCTCATTCATTTCAAAGGTACGTTCTTCAGCTCTGCTTTATACACCTTTTCTCTGATCATCCGGTCATTGCCTCCTCCCAGATGAAGAACGTGTTCCACAAGGACAAGACGGCAAAGTAAGGGGTATTATATCAGGAATTTGGAAAAGGGGGTCCTGGGATTTAACTGTTGTTCTGTTCATTTTCGCTTGTTTCTTTTCTCTGGTAAAATCGTGAATATGCTTGGGAGTCGCTTTGGCACGTGCCTTAACGTCGAGCACTACTATCTGTCGTGCGCCTTGTTGAACGCCGCATTGATCTCGATTCAATTCGGAACGGAGCTTTACTAAATCTGTTTACCTAGTCTTGGGGAATGTCATTGTCTTACGCTTTATAATATGGTACCTTTTTGGGCATCTCTTCGTTCTTCAGTTTAGCAAGTTTAAATGGGCGAGCCAGCTCACGTTCATGCGCGCGACCACTTTTGAACCCTGAGAGAGCCAGGTTTGACAGCAACCTTAAAACGATATGGACTTGTTGGTGTGGGGAAGTGCCGGAAGCGATGTTGAACAAGTGCAGAACATGACACACCGATTTACGAGACATTATATCCAGAAGGTGAAGGTGGGAAGTCCATGTTATACAACTCTTTCTAAAACCGAATACTGGGAAATGTGAACTGATATTACAAGCGATATTCCACCACAAATTGCACATGCCCATTCTTAAGCTGCCGGGGCACCTATCTTGATGCCCATCTTCTTGATATTCAGCCGCTTGATCAATATCGCCGACAAACCACACAGAATGCCAGCGGGAATCGCCATGATATAGACATCGCGCAAGCTCTATCTCGTGGGAAAAATGCAACCCGATAACTATTAGCTACGTGCCTATTGACGGGACTGTCCGACCGCTTTCTTCGTCGACGCACCTTGACATAGGCGACTATGACATCTTCCCTAACATCGGCCGGCAGTGTTTTAACGATCTCGACGCTGCTCCTGATCGATTGGATCATTTCTTCGCTGAGGCCAAGTGGCTTGATGTACTTTTGCAGCCCGTTGGTGAAGATGACTTGGGAAATTGAAATCCCGATAACAGATCCTAGAAGCTGGACACAGGAAGCGATACCGGTCGCTTTTGAACACCCAAGAAGATTACAAAGTCGGCTTCTGCAATGTCCTTTCGCGGACCGGCTGTATTGCACTCACCTTGAGGCAGTAAACCAGGTCTATCGTGGCTACGGACCAATGATAAACGCTTCAGTCGAGATAGCGGGACAGATTGTGTCCTAGATAACACGTACTAGATTGCGTTTAGAGCGATCAGAGGAGATTGAATCGCAAAGCCACAGCCTGCTCCAACCAGAATCTGAGACGCAGCAAGATCAGCGTTAAGTGCAGGTTGATGTCAGAGACGCACATACCTGAAACCCTGCAAGTTTCGCACTGCTTGTGCTAGCTGTGATTGTTTGGAACAACCCGCCTCCGATCGGGATCAGGATTGTTGGTAGGATCACAAGAGGTGCCCTGTGTAGCGATGAGAAAGATCAGAAACATTGTTTGCCGTCAAGGCGCTGTGTGCGCTCGAGAATCGGCCAGTATCTGCCTACCAGTATTCTCCTGTGATGCCCGTGATTGCACCTGAGATGATGCTGCAGACTACGGCTGACATCATGAAGGGTAGAATCTTTATGCCACTCTTGGTCGCGGATGCTCCATCGACCGCTTGATATTGCAGAGGTAGGTCTGGAGTGAAAGATGCAAAAATCAGCGGGCTGGTCTTGACGCTTGAAGGCAATATGCTGCTTTGGCAGAACGTACAGTATGCGATCTAACGACCAGGACACGACAGTAAGTCATCAGCAATAAGCTTCATGCCTGACGAGCACGAATGATCGATCCTCACCGAAATGAGTACGGCGAACATGAAGAACAATGTCAAGGAGGCTCCGACAACGGATCTTTGAGGAGACGCAGAAAAGAACGCGTAAGCTTGGTCGTAGATATGAAAACCGGTATCTCACCCTGGAACAATAGGTAACTTACCTATCCTTGAGGAACTGTAAGGGTAGAACTGCTCTCATGCCCATATGCCTGGACCACAAGATGAAGATCTGGCAATACAAAGTTTAAGCGCCTGTTGCCTATATGTGTCGTATCCGAACGGTAAAATCAAACTTACCGGAAGCATCACCCCAAAGACGCAGAAACAAGCAATCACCCCCGCATCATTCCAGGGCCTCGTATTCCCACCCCAACTCAATGCCAGGATAAGACAAGTAGTCACACCAAGCAACAGAATGAGTCCGATCCAGTCCAGGCTTCGCCACCTCTCGAGCGTTGTTCTGTTATCCTCTGGATCTATTTCCGCGTGAGAGGGTTTGGATTTGACAAAGAAGAAGATGACGATGCATGCGATGAGCCCGATAGGAAGGTTTATCCAGAAACAGGCTCGCCAGGTGACTTTACTGTCGGTCTGCGGGAGGAGACGAAGACTCAGGTCCAAGTACTTCATGGAGGGGCAATACGTGTGTGGGTTAGGAACTTACGAATGCACCTCCCAGTAGTGGACCGAGAAGAGATGACACACCGTAGACTGCGCCAAACCCGCCCATGAGCGCAGACCGGAGTCGCAGAGGCACGGACTGGGCAATCATGTTGATCACGCCGATGAATATACCTGAGGTGACGAAAGATTATCAGGTTGGGTTACGAAGATGGCCAGGGTCAGAGCTTACCTCCGCCACCGACTCCTGCCTATGTGATCCGAGACATGTAGAATCAGTATCTTTCGTATCAAAATCGATACCCTCGAGGTGCCACTCACTACCGCTCTCCCGAAAATCAACACTTCCACATTCGGCGCAACGGCGCACAACAAACTCCCCAACTCGAAGATCCCCACAGTAACAAGCAAGACGTTTTTCGCCCTCGCGATCGTCAAGATCTGGCCGTACATCAGTGTCAGAGGCGCTTGACTGAGGAAAAAGGCCGAGGCGATCCACCCGATTTGTTGGAGTGCGTCGAACCTGTCTGATATTTTACCGAGGGATGGGCCGCTGAGAGGGTAAGACGCAAGAGGTGACGCAAGGTGAGATTGAGCAGGCAATTTTTTTGGTGTGAGGGACATGTGCGGTACTTACAGGATTGTAAAGTCTAGCGAAACGAGGAAGATGCAGAGCAGCATCGCGATGTAGACCAACCACAGTTGCACACCGTGAAGGTAACCCCTATCGACATCATCGCCTTGCTGTCCTGCGACGATAGGCCTCTCCTTTGCGTCTTTTTCTAAAGTTGCGGCATTGAAGGTCTCGCGATCCTGTAGATGCTTGAGATCGCTCATCGGTGAGCTGACCTTTTCCAACTTTCTACTATCCACACCCTCGAGCGAGTGGAAAGATTGCGCGTCCGCATTGGCAACGATGTGTTCATGGGACTGCTTCTCATCATGGAGGACGGTATTGTTATAATAGGAGGGTTGTGTGTCCAGCAGTGTCGAAGTCATTGTCGTCTTCTGTTCATCCGGGGTTGATGACGAATTGACTATTGGAGCAAGTTGTTCACCTTGCGGGGTTTGCTTTTGGTTTTTGCGGAAAGAGGAGACCATCTGTGGATTGGGGGGACAAGTTGTAGTCCTGAGAAGAAGATTGCTCAAGTTGCAGTACGACGTGGATCGTTCTCTATATAGGCGTATCGTCAGAAATACTACCAGGTGAATCTTTGACGCTTTCGCTCACACGGCTCCGCTAACTTGAATCCGCTGCTAGATTACTCCTTTCAACAGATAGTGCCTTTGAGGGTAAACGATTCATCACCTTAGCGGCAGAGGTCGGCATAAGCGATGGCTTGAACGACTTATCATCCTAATAGACATCCGGCAGAATTCAAAGGGAAGGGAAGGGCAGGGCATGACAGGCAAAACGGGTAGAATGGCAGCAGCAGGTGTGATTGACAATCATAGTACTCGTAGTACAACACTCCTCCTCTTGGACTCATGCCCTTCCCTCCGTATCCGATATTTCGAAACCCACGCCGATCTTCCAGCCGCGAGCCGAGATCATTACGCCAGCGTTCCGCAGATTGGAGATGAAACGCTAGACTTTGTAGTTCGTTTCAGTGTCAGAGCGAGCGGACTATAGGGAGTTGTGCTCCGCTATGAGATGACAGTATTGAACGAGCTGTTGAACGTTGCAAGTTGGGGTTGAAGTCAAAGTTGAGTTTGAATTGTGCAGTGAACAGGGTAGGATTTCTGCAAACAGGCCAAACACATTGATCGCCAGCATACCGCTCCCTGCCTCACATATCTATCATCTCTTGCATCAGAGAATGCGGAATGTCGGCAACTCTGGAACCCACGGCGACGTCAGCCAAAGCAACAAACGATGATGCTTCCCGTCTGACAGCAATCCTACAATCTCTTTCTGCTCGTCCCAAATCTACACTGCTCGAGAAGGATATCAACCTGGCTACCCGTGTTCTCTCGCCACTATACTCACACGGATGTCATGGGAAGAACGAGCGGCCACGCGCACTCGCTTTTCTCGTGCTCTCGCGAATAACAACCCAAACGCAGGCAGAAGGCTTCACATCGCTACTGTCTCGCTACATCCTTTCTCACTTACAAGAAACGTCCATCCCACGGTTGCTCAGAGGAATATCACTACTAGATGCACTTGTTCAGCTTGATACTTCTCCATCAGCAGGCGCACAAGAAATCGGCGAATCAATCACGAAAAAGGTGTTGGGAGCGGATGGAGTGTTGGAAAGTTTAATGGAGATCCTAGACACGCAGGTGTTCACAGTGGAAGACAATGATTTAGAGGACGACCTGGATGACCCGGATGAGAGGGATCCACAACCTATCGACGTGGCTCAGCAACGCTCGCTACTCGACTACAGCCTCGCTCAATTGTTCTCGTCAATCGCCAATATCCCGACCTATCGAGGCTTCCTCGTTGCCCGGGTACGTCCGTGGCTGGAGACGCATCTATCATCATCATCTACCTCTACCAAGTCGGATGTCGAGTCGGCACAAGTGGAAGCTCAGACACGGGTCTTATGCGCTGTGACGTTGACAAAGCTCGCCAAGGCTGCTATAGTCGACCCAGCGTTGAATGGCCAGGAGCAGGAGGGTGACGCAGGAGCGCCGACTGGCGAAAAGGATGCGGCAGCGAGGGCAGGGGACGAGTTGGAACAGCTCACCAACATGCTAAAAACCGTGATCATCACTTCGTCACCGGGTAAATCGCCTTCAGTATCTTCTTCACCGACGAGGAGCTACGTCGAATCAATCACCTCCGCACTCGAGGGACTGGCATACACATCTTCACAACCCGAACTCAAAGCCGGATTGGCCGATGATGCGCCGTTTCTACAGGCGTTGGTCGGGATTGCGAAATCTTTACCTTTATCGTCTTCTCGCGCGAGAGCATCAGGTCTCTCAGCCTCGTACAGCGCCGATATGACATCCGGCAATACATCTCATTCGACAAACAGCAACCAAGCTGCCGCTTACGGTATCGCAACAATCATGTACAACTTGTTCGCCAGGAGGCTCGTCCTGTCACAGGAACAGAAACAACTGGAAGCGCTGAAAAAAATGGCGAATGCAGGCGCTACGGCGGCGAAGAAGACGATGGGACAAGCTGTTGGGAATGCGAACCATGCTGAAGAAGAGGCCATGTCGGATGATGCCGTGCATGCTCGAGTGCAAAATGGTATCAAGAATGGAGTGGTAGAAGCCGTCGTCGCGCTCGCAAAGATCGATAGTATCAAGGTCATGCAGGTCCTAGGAGGGGTGATACTCGCTCTGGTTCATGAAAGGCAGGACCGGCTAGAGGTCATCAAACAGGGCGGTTATAAAACGTTACGCTCAGTCATTTCTGCATTGCTCGATCTGCCTACAGCGGAACACGGCAAGGCGGAGTGGTCAGCGATGGAAAAGGATTCCCTATCGGCACTACAAGCGCTTGCAAAGCTCGTCATTACTACACCACCAGCACAGCTGTTTGGGACAGAAACGACTACAGCGGCGATGGACACGGTTCGCCCTACGGCATTGTTACTGCTACATCCGGAAAGCAGTCTGCTCCAACGCTTCGAGGCGATGATGGCGCTGACCAACCTTGCGAGCGTGGATCCCGCCGTCGGTCAGCGGATATGCATGTTCAAGAGTGGTTGTCGTCCGAAGGGTGCCACTCTGAGTGGAGCTGGAGATCCGACAACGACCGCTGGATCGGGGAATGACGAAGTGCTTCAAGCGGTAGAAAGTCAGATGCTGGAAGACCATAAAATGGTCAGGCGTGCTGCAGTCGAGTTGGTCTGCAACCTAATGACGAGTGACGAATCATTTGCACGGTATTCGGGCGACTTTATACCAAACTACAACCCATCCATCACAACTGCCGAACAAGCAAAGAAAGCATCGACACCGCGCCTGCATATATTACTCGCGTTGACAGACGTGCGCGATTTACCGACTCGACTGGCGGCATCGGGCGCGCTGGCAATGCTCACGCAGTCCGACACCGCTTGTGGTATCCTTCTTGGCCTCGGTGGCGACTCGACCAAGGTCTGGGAGAAGATAGGCGGGCTCTTGGCACCGCTAAAGGCGGAAAATGATGCTTCAGGTAGCGATGCCGACTTTGATGAAGATGGAGAGGAGGATATCGAGGAGATATCGACATTACCGCCCGATCACGGCCTCGTGCACCGTGGGCTTACGATAACCCTCAACCTACTTCGGTATATCCAAAAATCGCCATCGTCAGAAAAGGCAAGGGCATTCAAGCACGCCGATACTTGTGGTCTCACGAGTCATCTCATCAATCTACTCGCTATCTGGACCGATAAAAACCTTCTCTCTGCGAAGAAAGTCACACCGCCCCCGAGAGAAGTGGTTGATCTTGGCATCGAGTCTCTGCGGGTTCTCAAGGCGAATGGTATACAGCTTGTTGTATAGCCGTAACAGGAACAACGTATTTATGCATGATTAGAGTTGTGCGTAGTTTTCCTCGGCCTTATATGTTGTGAGTGAGGACTTATTATCACTTCGATACAGGACTAGATATGTCGCAGATGTAGCTTTTAGATAGCATGTTAGCAAATGGACATTTGACAGGATATAAACGTGGATTTGCCCGTATATTTCACCAAGTGCCTCGAGTCTCCTGTTCACCAATCTTCTTCCAGCCGGACTCCTCTTCGCCGATCTGTAGACTCGAGGAGGCCCTATGCGCGTCATCGTCCTCATCTGCAAACCGCTTAATGTCGAAGAACGGTGCAACGACAAGCTTGATGACACCCTTGAACGCTTCAGCCAATTCATCCCGAAGCCTATTCCCTGACTGAGTAAAATCGGGCGATGCGTTGAATTCCAACAGAGTGATGACTAGCGGTGCTTGTGTGTCGGCTGGGTCGAACGAGAGGAGCAGATCGACGCCGAAAATCTATACACGATATAGTTACTCTGTATCAGCTTCTTCCTTCGTATAACGTAATATAGGCGAAACTCCTACTTCGAAAGCGTTAGGCATCAACTGCAATCCAAAGCTGCCACATTCCGCTGCTGCTTTGACTGTCTCTGCGACCACGTCGCCCACACCATCGAACACTGTCTGTAACCATGGTTTGTCGATTTTGCCGACTGCCCCGGGCGTTTCTTTGGCGGAGGAGAGGATCCTCTGGCCTTCTAGCTCCCAGAAGAGCTTCACTAGGTGCTCGGGTGGGCCGGACTCGTTAGCATCCTGCTTCCCCACGAGTTCGCAGAGGTTCAGTACAGGTCCTGCTTCAAGAAAAAGAGGAATCGTACCTGGAGACAAGTGTTTGTAAGATGTGCCCTCAGATCCGAACCGTCGATATCGAGTTCTCCAGATGGCAGAGAGAACGCTTCATCAGAGAAGAGCGCAAGCATCGTTTTGGACAAGTAAAGCTGATAAGTTCCTGTCATCATGACATATGCGCGGAGATGAAACTAAAGAAGCATGAACAATATCAGTCAAAGCACGATTTGCAGAGACGGCGAAGCTCACCTTATGTCCCGACAGGGCTTCGCCTGAAGCTTTTGACGTTTCTAGTGGGTCAATGAGCAATGGTCGAGGCACATATTCCTACATGGACGCCAAGGTCAAGCACGCACAGTCAGAACGTCGTCATATCGTACCGGAACATAAACCTGAACTTGCCTGAATCACGAAATGCCTCAGTTGCGATGTCTGTACCCCAGTCTCTAGCTGTCCATCCTCTTCGTCTGACGCATCCTCTTCAGGAGCATCGTCGGACTCGTCATCTGGGAAATCTTTCATTGCAAGCTCTTTCATTTTATTGATAGCTTCTTGGTCCTGCGAGCCGGTGATTTTCTCATCTTCATCTTCGCTCTCGTCTTCTTCCTCTTCTTCGTCGCTCTCCGGCTCGAAAGACTCGAAAATGGCGGTTCTAATGGAATCAGGCCGAAAGGTAAAGGAAAGAGCCAGCTCATCAATTATAGCGCTTGAGCAGGTGTTTAAAGGGATGTCGCCTTACAGCTCGTCTTCTGTCGAAAACATACGAATTCCCTGCCCCTTGTCCGACATTCCCGGTTTGAGTACAAACCATCTGACCAGGTAGAAAGCGCGTCAGCTGGACTATAAGCAATGCAGATGTATATGTGATCATAGTAGGTACAACGCACTTTCTATCAGACGGTTCCTCTGCGCTTTCATTCTCTTGCAAGTCCTCCCTGAGATCATACAGCTCATCCACCATCAACTCGTCCAGTTCATCCGCGAACTGGATATCGATGGCCCAGCCCCTCGGGATTGCTTTTTCTAAAACGTTGGCTTGCGTACCTCGGTGTCGCTGCTTTGCAAGGTATTCCTGGATCGCGGCATGGAGCATGTGTTTCCGAATCAAGGTCTTTCGATAGACGTACGAGGAAATGAGCTGGGTTGAAGGGTTGGACTGTATCGTGTCTAGGCAGAGAAGGTCGTAGTCGGCCCATTGCAAGTCGGGGACATTGCTTTCGTTTGGCGGGTCAAAGGTAAGAGACAATGAAGGTAAGACCGAGGTCAATGCTGAGAGGATAAGAGAATGGGTGTAGGGTGATGGAAAGTTGACAAAGACGGAAAGCTTGCGATCCTCGGAGGAAGAGCCGGAGGACATGATTTGTCGGTATCGCTCGATGTTGCTGATTGAAATGGCTACTGTGGTATGAATAATAGTAGGTATGGCCAGAGCCCAGATCTGAGAACGTTCCGTAACACTGGTATTCGAGCTGCAAAAACGAGTCAATAAATGTGCTGTCATCAAGCAAACAAGCAACAAGAGAGTCTTCGATCACCTCTTCCTCGTCGAGCGCTGCTCCTTGTTCCAAGTTTACTGGTTGGATCCGCAGGGCAGTGGTGGTGACTCACCATGAAACACAAGTGGCTCTTCTAGTTCTTCATGGCACAAGCAATTAGCCGTTTCGATAAACATTCACCAACAACACCGTACTGACAGGGATGTACTATACCAGTCAACACATCGCTCCTCCATCGTAATGTCACGACGACAACGACTCACATGGCTTGGCCTCTTGTGGGCATCCTCGACGCCGCTTCCTGTCGAGGGAATTTGGCCGTTTCAGGCAAAGGAGGCTTCAACTAGCAAGTTTGAAGGGTTGATAACTATCGGTGGACTTGGCTTGGAGGCTGTGTCCGGGACGCTAGCTGCTTTTGGAGACTGGAATGGTGATCAATCGTGAGTGATTCATGGACTGTGACAGAGTAATGATGATTGAGCGTTGCTGGTTTATTGTAGAACAGACGTCTTTACTCTCAGCAGTGACAAGCGGACTATGCAGATATATTTATGGAATCACAGTAGGTCTTTGCGGTCTCTTGTGATCTTCCTCTCACTGACAGAAACCCTGTATTATCGCTTTTCAGAGCAAGCAAAGTTCCGTCCAAGCCATAACATTACAACCGAAAAACCAATAGAGAGCGTCGTCCCGCTAGACTTCAACTTGGATGGACACCTCGACGTCATAATCTTGACACAGGATGAAGTCGAAGATGGTGGATGGTGGGGGACCAAAAGAGGGATCTTGAATGCAAAAGTCTATCTTGGCGGAGGCGAGCAAGGTAATTTCCGTGCGTTCTTCTACTGTGGCACTCGCTTTCGGCATGACCGAGTTCATTCATACTCCTACTTGTCCCTGTCCTCATCAATGCATATGAAAATCAGAGCAAGAACCAATAACAATATCCCCCATCAGCCGGCTCCAACCGACGATAGTGGACGCAACTGGAAGACTCAGACCCGACTTTCTAGCTGTATCAGGAGAATCGGGTTCCGGCTCACCAAAACTCCAGCTTTTCAGGAATAACCTAACGAGCTTCAACCAGTCAGTATACAAGCCGCTCGTTTGCTTCATGACGACCATGAGTCGCTAATACGTTATACAATGGAACAGATCGAATCTACCATTTGATCAGCCAGATAAAGTATGTAATCTGGCTGAACCGCACAGTAATGCATTCATCGATCTAGATGGGGACTGTCTTCCAGGTGTGCAATCATTCTTCTTCCATCACTTTGCCGCGCAAGTCATTGCTGATCCCGTTCGCCTTTTTGGTATTGTGTCAGATATATTCCTCACTTGCCAAAAAGTAGGAGGGGCGGATGAACGCTCTTTCCAAATTTGGAGAAATAGGAAGAGCCGGGGCTTTGAATTTGCCGGAGAGTGGGACTTGCCGGATGGAGCAGGCGCGATAACTTTTGCAGATATGGGTAAGAGAGTCCCAATACTTCCAGGAAAACCATACCGCTGACCCTTGCCGGCATGACGAACAGATCGTGACGGTACCGTGGACCTCGTCTTTCCAACCTGTGCTTCACATTCGACTGCCAGTGGCGTCGGAAAGGACTGCTCGATCAATATAGCATACAACAAGCAGAAACCGTTATGCTCGGCTTTGTCTTCTACTTGGTTGAATGTCGGTCAGACACCTCTCAACGCATCACGGAAGATGGATTGTAGGAGTCTGGACGATCTGTGTGTCGCGGACTCGGAATTTGGGTTCGATTTGGATCCTGAAGGCGATGTGAGTTGGTTGATGCGATGGTGTCGGTGTTGGGAAGGTAATCTGACGCACGCATGCAGTCATTCACCAGTATCCCCGTATCATCCCTTCTCCCAGGCACATCATCCCTCCTATTCTCACAACCTTCTCGGAAATTAAAATCGGCACCACATATCCCGCTTCGTATCGGCGACTTTAACAATGACGGCTATCCTGACATACTCGCTACCGTTGTAAATTCAACGGCGGCGCCAGCTGTAGCTGGGATCTTTGGCGGACCGAGGAGTACCGGCGTTCAGATCAGTTTGTTGCAGAATGTTCCTTGTGGGAAGAAGGATCAGGTGGAGGGCGGCGCATGCGGTGGAGGCAAGTTGGCGGCGAGGAGGAGAAAGCTGTCTGTCGTTTCAGGTGCAGTTACCGACGCTCTAGCAAATATATGGGATGCTAGAGGTGCCACATGGCTGGATATAGACGAGGATGTAAGCTACATCCTGCTCAACTCTGCCTTTGGCCCCCAAACTGATATTTCTTGCTTTCAGGGAACTCTAGATATCGTCGTTCTCCGATCTGGAAAACAAGACGACCAAAAAATAACATTCATCAAGAACAACATCTTCCATGACGCATTCTTCTTGAAAGCCCTTGTCCTGAATGGTGCATGTGGTACTGAATGCGAGCCGATAGAAGGCGGGTCACGATACAATGTGAGTACTTGATTCTCAACGACGGCGTCGTCGCTGAAAGTAATTTACTGCCTAGCCGTATGGCGGAACGCTGCCCGGAGGGACGTTCAAATTCACTACGATGACATCGATGGGTAGGAAAGTACCTTCACAAGGTAAAGCAATCGTGCACTTGCATCTTGACCATTTCTAAACATTCTTTCGTGTCCAGTCTCGCAGTTGTCGCAGACATCGTATCTCGCTCTGCAAACGCCATACAGTTATTTCGGCCTGGGGAGGATCAACAATTATGTCGAGGTAAGTTTTCCGTTGTTTCCTGAAACGCACGAGAAGCTCATCGCTAGAACACGACAGAATCTTTTCGTCGGCACCAGCCTGCATTCCGATGTCCACTACACAAACATTGAAGGCGTTATTCCAAATTCCTACGTGGTCCTTATCCCGCCATCACCAGAAGCGGGAAATAACACATTACTTGTCAAGGCGAATGAAGAATGGCATAAATCGCTTTTCCTCCATCCAGGAGACTGGATTGCATGGGTGATCATGGTTGTCATTGCTGTCGTCATCGTGCTGGCCGGGGTGATTTACTTGTTGCACCAGAATGAAAAGGTAAGTCAGGGATGTGTGGATCTGGAGAAGCTACTTACTAAGTACAGCGTATGTTGTTGTTTTCGGTCGCGCACAATTCCAACAGCGAGAGGATGAACTGGAACGACGAAAGGCCATGCACAGGATCAATTTCCAGGCGTTATAGACGAGGAAGACTTGCGTCGCCATCGAAACGATGTTGTAGGTTTCTCATGCAAAACTAGACATATAATAACAAGGCTGCTTCATAAGTCATACTGCGAATGGCGGATAGACAAGATCCGCAGATATTTATGCAGCTTATTCGTGTGTATCGACACGGTTTCTTATCTGGTACAACAATCACTGGTCAAAGGCACAATTCTAATACAACGTATAGCCCCACATGTACACCGACCGATTTCGTTTCGTTCACCGATAATCCTTCTACTTTGTAAGGAAGCCCAGATAGTCGGCAACCAGCAGAGTGACCATGGCATGCGGCGCGATTCGGACGTAATAGGTTGTAAAGCCACGGTAGAATCGGAAGATACCTTCCTCTCTGGCCACTTTCGCGAACATGCCGGCCATGCCAATCTTTTGTCCTCCAGCGGTCTTGCTATGCTGCTGCATTCTCGTTTTAACAAAGTCGAATGGCAGGGAGAAGAACGAGGCGAAGAATCCGGCGGCGGCGGAGGCTGCTAGTGTTTGAGTTCGAACGCCCATCGAGTGCCACCCTTGCTTCTCCATCTCTTTGAGCTGAGACTTGGCTTCACTGAAAAATGCGAGTTGACCAAAGTTGAGAGCCATAGCTCGAGCGACTGTAGGTGCGGATCCGGTCCAGAGGGAAAGAACGCCTTCGGATTTTGCGATCGAGGAGAGAGCATGGATGACGGATCGATAGTTGGCTCGTTCTGCGACAGGTTTCAACCCGTCGGACTGCATTCGAATCAATGCCAAGTCGCAAGGGTTGCCCAGAACGGCGGCTGTATGAACGAAGATGCGGTTGAGTATCGAAGACCATCTGACCAGAAAGATTGGGAAAGCGACGCACCCAAACCACCAGCACCGAGACCTGCGACCGCACGTTCCGCAAAACCAACAGGCTTGCCAGCATCATGAGCTCGTTTTGTCAGAGTCCCCATGAAAGTATCAAAGAAGCCGAGCCTGGCCGTGGTGTAGACTGCTTGGCGCAAAAGACCTGCAGATAGACCGGTATACATCTCGGGTACGGTCATGGACCTGGCGATTGAAAAGGCTGATGGGCGCACAGATCCAGGGGCTGCGTTGTTAGCGAGTTGAAGTCGAACTTTGACCATGTCAATAGGTTGGATGACACCGGTTGCCTAAGGGGAAAGGAGGGGATTTGAGCTGACATTCAGGATAAATCATAGCCGAGGAACTACTCACGACCATACCACTAATACCACCGTTGATGAAAGGCAAGGCCGCTACCATGGCTGGAGTTGCCAACAAGCCTGTCACTCCGGCTTTACCGGCGTTGGCAGCACCAGACGAGGTCGAACCAGCTCGACTAGCAGCACCGGCGGATTGTGAAGCGATACCGGCAGACATGATGGTGTACTAGGTGTGTATATCGTATTATGTCGCGACGGAGTCGAAGGGAGTTGTGGATTGTTTGAGTGGCGATACTTGAGTGACTATAGCCAAAACCATGGCGGTTTGTGAGATCAGGACCTAAGACATGATGCTGGATATATATGTACACTTACGTTGATCAAGGGTTGCCTGTTATGTTGGAAGCAGATAGCGATCTTCTGAAGTATTTCGAAAGAAAGTTCTGTTCAAAAATCATAAACCCGAAGAAATCCGAAGTCAATATTCGCGTTCGAAGTTGTTACGTTACGGACAAGATGGACCCGGGCCGTGAGTGATGAATCTTCAAGAGGATTTTGTTGGATATGCCTCTTTCGTTCCACCTCACACACGTCCGTTGTACCGTAGCATGCAAGGTACGTCCGAGTATAGCAGAAACCAGACGACCCATGATGACGGAAACAGAACAAGGACTCACCTTATCGTGAAGACGATTTACGGGTCGGCCGGGCCGCGCGCGAAGTAATGGATATTGGATGCTGTCGTGCGTGTATGTGAGAATGAGAGGGATTGTGATAGGCAGCATGCCAATGGTGGTAGAAGATCCAGACGGCGGACCGTTGCGGAGGAGGAGAAGGTGCAAAGTCGTTAACGGAGGGCCGCTGATGAACCCCACATCCGTGTCGAGTTCAGCTTACCTCCAAGTTCTTCGGTTCGGAAGCCGTTGTCACTGAAAGCTATCGAATATGACCGTGTCAAAGTATATGCTTCTCTATCTTGTTGTGCTAGGAGGAAGTCAGGTCACACAGCAAGTGTTGCAAGGTGCATATGCTGTGCCTATATATGTTGATGGTGGATTACGGCGATCGGTTTGTCGGCTCACTCATCAATCAAGTAGGGTTGAGATGCAATAGCCGGCGTTGTCTGTGCCCATACAGGATAGCAGCAAATCGTCTTAGGTAAGAAGGCAAGTCAAGTGGCGGCAAGACAATCCTTGTCGGCTGATCTTGAGGAAGCTTTCTGAGAGGGGCATGGCGGGATGGCACAGGCCACAGCACCACGACGGCTTCCAAGCGCAGAAGCAGCGGGCGAATCCAGCACATTCACAGCCGGCCTGTGAACTGCGGCGGAAACTAACAAAGCACTCAAAGGTGCGCCCATGAATAGCTGCGCAGGTGATCACTCGCCGTTTTATTCAGCCCTATACCCTCGCTGCTATCTGCTATGCAGCTTGCTATACCCTCGAAGCAGCGCGAACTCCTGAGCGAGAGCTACCCCGCATTTCCCCGCACGTGTTTTTGCATCCGCGAGTCTTCTTTATGGTGGATTGTTCAGTTCTGAAAGCTGTACTGAACAGGCGTCGTCCTATCAACCTGCTCTTTTCTCGCGTGTCAGACCTTTGAGATGTGAATGCATTCATCAGGTCTGTCAGATAAGCAGGTCTTCGCAAGGTCACTTGAATTGCTCGAGAAAGAGAGGAGAAACCATTAAACAGGTGGCTTTCCTAGAAGAAGCGCTTAAGCGCTATATCAAGCGCTGCACATGAGTTGCAATGAGCGCGTCTCGCGACGTGAAGAAGCGTATCAGTATCAGAGTACCAGTTGTTCACTCTTCGGTCAAGTAACTCAAGAAAGTATCATAACTCGGCTCGCACCATTACCCACTCGAAGCCTTGAAGGAAACGCCAACATCATGTCGCGAGCATCAAACGCCGAAGCTGGGCCCAGCAACCCTGTCATTATCGAAATTGATGAAGACGAGAATCTGGATGAGCAGACCAAGGCAGCTATCGAGAATGAGAGGATCAATGAAGTGAGTTCCCACGAAGAGAGGAGTTTTAATGTTCAAAGGAGGACTTGGTGCTCATCCAGTACTTATAGGAGTACAAAATTTGGAAAAAGAACACTCCGTTCCTGTATGACCTTGTTCTCACCCATGCTTTGACATGGCCTTCACTCACTTGCCAATGGCTGCCGGATATGGAGACGTACGTGATTCTGCTTTGGGTACCATCGATCAGAATGCTAACCTTCTGAAACCTGCAACAGCCCGCCTGATGCAAATTACACAAAGCATCGGTTGATCCTTGGCACGCACACGTCCCGAACTGCTCAAGACTACTTGATGATTGCAGAAGTGATCTTGCCGAAACCTTCACCAGATGAGGGAGATCCGCTTACAGACTATGATCAACAGAGAGGAGGTGAGTACAACAGGCCATGCTGACAGTTACAGTTATTAAACCCTCCTGGCTTCTCCGCAGAAATCGGTTCATATGACGCAGACACTCAAGCTCGGATCAAGATCATCCAGCGCATCAATCACCCGCACGAAATCAACCGGGCTCGATACATGCCTCAAAATGCCAACTTGATCGCGACCAAGACCGTCTCTGGTGATGTCCTTGTCTTTGACCGAACGAAACATTCCAGCGAACCTTCGCCGGATGGACAATGCAGACCTGATATCAGATTGAAGGGTCAGAGGAAAGAGGGTTACGGCTTGAGCTGGAGCACTTTGAAGACGGGTCACATTTTGAGTTCTAGTGATGACACGACTGTAGCATACTGGTAAGCCGAAATGCAGCAAATAAAAAGGAACGTGTAAACTGATGATTTGCGATGGCAGGGATGTCAACGCGTTCTCCAAGCAGAAGGGCACAATAGAACCACTCCGGCAATATCGAGGTCATTCTTCCGTCGTCGAGGTATGTAAGCGGGATAGCAAATGATAGAAAACCGAAACTGACGCGTTTCGTCATGCAGGACGTCGATTGGCATGCATCTGATGAAAACATGTTTGCGTCTGTCGGTGATGACAAGAAGTTGATGATGTATGTGCTGAAAACTCATTACTCCAAGACCCTCGCTTACTTATTCGAATGCCATAGCTGGGACACGCGTTCGGACAATTACAACAAAGCATCACAAGAGGTAGAAGGACACACTTCGGAAATCAACTCGGTTGCATGGAATCGTGCTGTCTCGACGTTATTACTTACCGGCTCCAGCGACAACGTGCGCATCCGTTTTTTGCTACCCCTTGTTCTTACGCGCTGTGCTTACTGTGCTCATTTTATAGACTATTGGTCTGTGGGACATTCGAAGGTTGGACCAAAAAGTGCACTCATTCGAGGCGCATCAGGATGAAGTTCTTCAGCTAGCATGGTCACCGCACGATCCCACGGTCTTTGCCTCGTCCTCCACTGATCGTCGAGTAAACATCTGGGATGTGGCCAAGATCGGAGAAGAACAAATACCAGATGATGCGGAGGACGGACCTCCCGAATTGATCTTTGTTCACGGCGGACACACCAACCGACCTACCGATATCTCCTGGTGTCCTAGCGAATCCAAACGTTTCCATCTGGCGACCTGTGCGGAGGACAACATCATCATGGCGTGGCAACCGAGTAGGAACATTTACGCTGGGGAAGAGGTCGCGATCCGTCCCGAGGAACTTGAATAGAGGAATCAGCATGTTTGGATGAATCGGTCAGGACCACCTGGTGTTGTAAGCGGCTGCCCGCATGAGCGAGCCGCAATGCTTGACCCTCAACGAATGTGCTATGCATTATGATATGAACGCATTCTATACACTCGCTCATCAAGACCAAAGATCGACATACAACAGAATACAGATTATTGCAATGGAGGCATACAAAGTTGGAAATATCACAGGATTCTGCCGCTTGTCTCTAGAAATCATCTGCATCAGAGACCCGGAAGACCTTTTCAATCTGCTTGAGATCCTGCTTGTAAACGTATCCATTGGTAGAGAAAAGCCGCGACCTCAGGAAGGAGTTGACATCGAAGATGTCCATATCTTTTGCCTACGGGAAGTTTTGCATCAGCCATGCCCACAATTCTGAAAAATCAAGCTAAGCCTCACTCTTGTCTCAAGCTGGCTATACGGAACAGTCACTTTCTCAGGCTCTCGACCGGTCTGGTGCAGTGCAATCTGTACCTTCTCCTTGATCAATTGACCCAGAAGGAAGGCGAGCAGCTCCTCGTTGTCGGCAGCCTTATGGACGTATTTGCGGAAACCCTAGAAAGCAAGATCTATTAGCGATGTGAACGGCATACTCTCCTTAACACTATACTCACTCGTTCCAGAGTCTTCTTGATGGAGATCTTTTGCGCATTGACGAAACTACCGACGGTGACTTGGATGGCCAAGTCAATATCGTCGGATCGCACATATTCACGCAGATTCATCTTGGCACTGGCCTCGGACATTCTGATCATGGATTCCAAATGCCGAACCGTGATGGGGAAAGAGCCGGTAGCTAGCGACTCTCGACGGAGATCTGCATATAGTCTGGCAAGCTTTTCTTGATCGAGTTGCTGGAGTTTGGGCTGGATCCTCTCTTTGGCGTACATGATATACTTTCGGAGAACGTCTTGCGGGATGATCTAGGGGAGATGGTCTACTATTCAGCAAGACGCGTGTCGGGCAAATGAGGTTTTAGCTCACATCTGCATCCAAGATTGTCGCCACATTCGCCTCGTCCGTCTGTCCGTCAAATTCAGGATGACTTCGGGTATGACTGCCAACCACGAACTTGGCTAGTAACTCATCCTGCACCGGATCCACAGCATCCTTCACCACGCATAAGACATCGAAACGAGACAGAATCGGTTCCGTTAACTCGACATTCTGCTGGAAGGGTATCGTCGGGTTGTACCGACCACGGAGCGGATTGGCGGCGGCGACAATCGAACATCTGGCCTGTAGAGTTGTAACAATACCGGCTTTGGAGATGGAGATAGATTGTTGTTCCATGGCCTCGTGAATAGACGTTCGATCAGCATCGTTCATTTTGTCGAACTCGTCGATGAGACAGACACCCTTATCAGCTAATACCAAGGCGCCGCCCTCTAGGGTCCACTCTTGAGTAATCGGATCTTTCCGCACCGATGCTGTCAAACCAACAGCTGAAGCACCTTGACCGGTAGTGAACACTGCACGATGCGCCGTCTTTTCGACGTATTTCAGGAACTGCGACTTGGCTGTACCGGGATCACCGAGGAGAAGGACATTGATATCACCTCTGATTCGATGCTTTCGGTTGATGTCTTTGGGAACACCTCCGAATAACGTAAGCGCGATGGCGGTCTTGATGTCGTCGTGTCCATAGATGGAAGGGGCAATGGATTTGATAAGTCGCTTGGCGATCCTCTCATCCTTTGCCATTTTTTGAATCATGCGTTCATCTTCTTCTGTGAGACGGAATGCGGCGAACAAATCCTCCTTCTTGTTAATATGATTGGCTTCGATGACAGTTGAGAATACCGGGAATCCGTTCTTCGAGTTGAGCGAGGCGTCAAAGTTGTTTCGGTAAACACCAGTCACTTCCTATTGTTCGGGAGCAGGTTGTATCTTGCGTTAACTTCCGGGTAGCAAAATCTCGAGATGACGAGCACTCACGACTTCCTCTCCCGGCTTGGCACAATCGATTAGATCCCAAAGCAAAATGACTTCACGGTGTCGAGGTAGACGACCAGCTGGCACTGAACCAGGCGATTCTTGCAAAGTCATTTTTTGGTAGTTGCGGTAGACGGTCTTTGAAGCAATACATTAGCATCGCGAAACAATTCATATTGAAATGGCGCGTACCTGTTCAGAGTTGACGGTAAAAGGCCCTCTGCCTTCACAATTCTGACAAAAGCTAATTTTCATTTCCTTCGTCGTGTCCTGGAAGAAAGGTCCCAACACGGCTCCACATTTCCCGCAATCGAACTTTACGTATTTCAATTGCGGGAATACGCCACTTCGTCTCGTGACTACACCCGAGATTCGAACAAGACAGTTGAGGTTTCCCTGTCGCAAGTCTCGCAAGGTCAGACTGGTCGGCAATTCGGTAATTCGCACGTGGATTTCCGAGTGGATACGCTCGTAGTTGGGATAGTAGAGCAGAATCGCCTGCAACGCAACTTCGTCAAAGATGGCGAGCATTGGCTGCGGAGAATTGGCCAGGAAATAGGCCAGAATCGGCTTCGAAGTGGCGAGATGCAAATACGAGACTTCTAGAGATTCAGAGTTGACTGAAACGTGGAAAGGGTTGTTGTCAGCCCAGCAAAAATGCAGCTAGGGCATGTTGTTGAACTGGTACTCACCTTCACCCAAATGTTTGATCCGCTGACCGTACACACTCTGCCCATTGTCATCAACCCATGTCATTAGGAAATGCTTGAAATGTCGTTGAATGGACCTTTGAACCGCCGGCATTGTGACCCATTCGGCAATAGAGTTTGCTTTGATGTCTCCAAGATGCTCGATGGGGACTTCTTCCTGCCCGACCAAAGAGGACGCATCAGCAGACCCTCCCGGAGATTATAACAAGACTGCAACTGACCTCATCGCCACCACCTTGAGCGTCATCCTCGTCCGGTCTCTCATCGTACTGCCTTCTCCTTCTCCTAGTGGAAATGCCATCCAACAAGCCATATCCGGCACCAACATCGTCCTCGTCATCGCTTTGCAAGAATGCCGGCGCTCGTGAACGCCTCGCAGCACGTGCACCGGGCAAACCTCGATCTCTCCTTTCCATGGCCCGTTCGGCTGCCTGTCGTTGCTGTCTCGTCATACCGCCAATGGACGATCGATCGTCGATACCAGCTTCCGAGTAAGTATCAAGACCAGCGTTGGAAGCGTAATCGCTGTTCGTCGAGGACAAGAATGAGATTTCTGCCCTTGCGGTGCATGTATCCGGGTCAATTCCGACTTACTCCATGAGATTGTCATCGAAAAGATCTTCTCCTTGTTCTTCCTCATCGGACATTCCGTCTAGACCTTGGCCCATCCTTCCCCGCTGTCTTTCCTCTTCTTCCTCTTCTTCGAAATCATTTGCAATATCACCTTCAAAGTCGGAGAAGGGTGCAGGCGGACTGGAAGGCGGCAGGGAAGAGGGAGGAGGCGATGATCGACCTCCGGACGGCCCTGCACCTCCCGTTTGCGACGCTGATGTGTATGCATTGACGGGGGAGGAACGACCATCGGCGACAGGACGAGGTCGTTTATTGCGGTTGTTCGCTCGGACGGGCGGTGAAGACTGAGGCGAATGAGGTTCGGGTTAGAGAGTTCATCTAGCAGCCTCGTTAAACGGCTTACCATGATGAGTGCGCAATTTTTTTACTCTGAAGCCGGCTGATTCTTGCTCGTATGACCTTATGATGGATGGTCGATAGGCTGATTGCCCAGCTCCAGAACAAGGCAATGTTGAATGAGTTTCTTGGTACTTCTTCGTTGGCGAGGACAGGATCGACACGTCCTAAGTTCCTAACGCGTTTAATTAAAAGGGCGTGTAAGCGCTTTTGCGCTTTCTTTTCTGCGCTTTCGCTGAGCTGAGCCTTCCCGTTTGAGGAGATTGTTGAGTGCTTCTTTACCTGCTTGTTTTTGAATTCATATTCTACATGTGATTCATGGATCTACTAAGGTCCTCGAATGAACGGAGAGTGCCACGCAATGTATGCTTATCGCGGCCCAGATTCCATGTAGTCTTCTGAGCGAGACAGAAAACTGACGCATCTTCTCTTCCAAAGTCATATATGAAACATCGAGTAAGGCGCAACATGCAATAAGCATTATCTACTAATACTACTTTCCGCCCTTGCCACCCTTCATCCCCTTATTGCTACCCTTGCCAGCAGGCTTCCCCTTGCCGCCCTTCTTCTTGAGCCCGACACCATCACTCTTCCCTGCCCGCGCGCCCTCCCGCGAACCACCATCCGTATCGAAAGCGCTCTTCTTCTTGCCGCCCTTCTTGCTGCTGTTTCCGCTACCGCTTTGAGTCTTTCGCTTCTTTACTGACGGCTTTGGCAGCGGCTCAGTAATCTTGACAGGCCGTGTCGCTTTCTTTGCAGCTCGAATGGATGCCTTGACATTGCCCTGATCGCCCAACTCTTCATCCAGGTCTCGAGCATGCTTTCGACGCGCTTGTTGACGAGATAGTCCATCGAATTTGCCTCGTTTTGGCTAGAAAGTAATAAGATAATAAGCACTTTGAGAACTGATCACCTGCAGACAAATTCACACCTTGTTTGGATCAGCGGTCTTGGCATCCTTCTCCGGATATGCCTTGGCATATGCATTTTTACCAGCATCTATGTCCGGTGACTTGATCAGCACATCTCCACAAGATAATGGCAAAGAATAGAAGCCTACCCTTGGCTGCCTGCTTTGCTGTTTCACTTTGGAACCATGTCCTCGCTGGCCTGCTGAAGATTTCGTCTTCATGCTCAATCATGTTTTGACCTTTGCGCACCTCCATGTCAGCTTGCCTCAACTGGAGTCGCAAATCACTGGTCAGCCTGGACGTTCGCGCAGAGAAGACGATTCAAATACTTACAGCCTTTTCTTCCTTCTCCTCTTTCAAAACTTCAGAGACTTCATCCCTCAGTTCCTCTAACAGGTCTGCACATTTGGCAATCGCATCTTGCGGGATTACTCTGTGCCTAACCTGTTCCGCAGGAGACTGCTTAATAGCAGCCTTGAGCATTTTTCGATCTGCTTCGCCGACTAGCGAGATTGCACGACCGCTTCGGCCAGCTCGAGCCGTTCGACCAATTCGATGGGTGTAGGCAGAAAGTTGACCAGGCATGTCGTAATTGATAACGGTCTCTACTCCCTTAATATCGAGACCTCGAGAGGCAAGATCGGTTGCCAAGAGGTAGTCGACCTGCCCGTCCTTGAAATCCTGAAGAGCTTGCAGACGCTAGATGAGGTTGAGCAGGGGTGAGCTAAGGACAAATACGTCGGAGAGAAGAAAAGTCCTAACCTGCTCCTGCGTCAAGTTACCGTGCAACTCAGCAGACTTCAGCCCACATAGACCGAATACAATTCGCATCTGATGGGCCAGAGCTTTACTCCTGAAAAAGATGATGCAGTTGTCCTTAACCGTCCTCTTGCACAGCGCCAGCAGACACGCAGCTCTCGTCCTGTCCTCTCCCTTTCCTCCAGACTGACGCTCCCTAACTTTGACGAATTCCTGGATCAAGTTCTTTGCGGTCGCTCGTTTCGGGTCCACAAAGATTCGAACGGGTCTGTCGAGGGAGAGTTTGACCAGCTCGTCAACCTTGTCTGTCATTGTGGCGGAGAATAACATTGTTTGTCTTTTCCTCGGGCATTGACGGATGATTTCGTTCAATTCATCCTCGAAACCTACTTCAAGCATTCGATCGGCTTCGTCCAGGACGAGAATATCCAATGCAGACAATGTGAATGACGGTGTATTGTTGAGATGATCGATCAGACGACCGGGAGTGGCGATCAGAATATCCGGTAGCATGCGCAGCTCCTTGGCTTGTTTCGCTAGAGACATTCCTCCGACGATTTCACAAAGCTTGATGTCCATACCACCCTTTTCAACGAGCTTGGTTCCGACCTGGAAACACTGTACTGCCAACTCTCGTGTTGGGCAAATGACGAGTACCCTGATAGCCGCCTTGTTCTTCTCTCGATAGTTCAGACGCTCCAGGATAGGAACCATGAATGCTGCTGTTTTACCGGAACCAGTGACGGCCGAACCGAGAATATCTCGACCCAACAAGGCCAGAGGGATCGATTTCGACTGAATCGGCGTGGGAGTATTGAGACCGAGAGCGGTAAGTGCTCGGAGAAGCGGTCGTGACAGAGACATTTGCGCGAATGACGAAGGAACTGATGGATCGTGTTCTCCGTTGGTGGCTGATGCGGGAAGACTAGACTCTGCTGAGAAGAATGCGTCTTTTCGAGCCTTTTCTTGAGCTGTATCTTCGTCAGAATCCATATCGGAGTCGTCTTCATCCTTTTGTTCGCCTTCGACTACTTCATCATCGTCTTCTTCCTGCTCGCTCTCGTCTTCTCCCTCCATTTCAACGTCTTCCTCTGCATCGGATCCCTTTTCGCTATCCTCTTCAAGATCACTGTCGACTCCCATACCGAATCCGTCTGCCTCATCCTCGTCATTAAGACTCATTTCCGCATCGCTGTCCTCTTCAACTTCTTCCTCATCCTCGTCACTTTCTTCCGGCACTTCTTCCCTCTTTCTTTTACGATCCTTATGACTGAGAATTGGCTTTCCGGTTCGTCGAGCAATGATATCGTCGACGTTTAGCGGCTATCGTATTCATTCAGAATTTCATCAGTAAAGTACATCACAGAGCGGTCGCCCGCGGCAACTCACCCCTGAACCGCCTTTGACTTCATCAGCTTCCACGCCCCAAAAGTCGACACCGTCTTTCAGGTTTCGACCATTGATACCCATTCCTCCACCAACATCAAAAGTGAATCCATCATCCAAGGCGATATCCTCTCCTCCTGCATTGGCATCTCCGTTGTTCTTGCTAGGAGTCTGCACTGCCGTGTTCGGCTTTTTCGTTTGCTTTCGCTTCGACGATGGTCCCGGGGCGTAATCCTCTTCCGGGTCGGAATCGAGAGTCAAGATGAAATCGGACATCTTAAGGTTGGAATTAAAATTCAACGTGAACGTTGATAATGATGTTGCTGTCTGTCTATCTGTCTGTCTGTCTATCTTTGCAGAACTGCAACATTTTCTTTGCTGCGAACAGTCGAACGAGGAGGAGGACGTCCTGAAAGATTTTGGAATTTGATTCCGCTTGAGCTGAGGTAAGCAGAGTGATCGAAAAGTAAACAGAGGCGAACGCGATTGAGCAGATCGACTTGGATTCTTGTCGTCATTATTGCGCTTGCTCGCGGTTATGATATGGGTTTGGTCCTGCCTTTTGGCTCATGAACGATGCATGTTGTACATCTCGACTAAGTATGACGTTGCACAATCTAGAGGCGAAAGGAATGTCAAGTCGGAGCAAGCGCTCGAGCGTAGAACCATTTGAAGGAGACGAGGCAGAATACGAGTTGCCGTTGAAGGACACTGCACTTCGTGAGTTATACGTTTTGCTAAATCTGTTTGACAAACAAGCTGACATCCCATGTGCAGATTCAAGGAAACGAGCCCGGTTGTCCAACCAAAATGGCGCCGAATCTCCCCAGCCACACATTGGATCAGCGTCTCCTGAATTTCCTGCTGCGAAGCACTCCACCCAAGTGTTGTTCGGTTCATCTCCGCTCACCGATCCCGAGGACGACTTTCAAGACGAGCTAGCGGTTCCGGATAGTGGAGAATATGTGGCAGAGCTGGTGCCATCATCGCAACCTGCGGAAAGGGAGAGCGTCGTCCTCGATACGCAGGAAAAGGTTGGGGTGTCGCAGCTTACAGAAGGAGATTCATCAAGACCTCGCGAGGAGCCCGTCTCGGCACTTGTCAGCAACAATGAGCAGGAAATTGGTGGCAGCGAGAATCCGCAGCGACTCGTGGACGATGCATCAGCGTCAAACCCAGAAAACGTCAGATCTGGCTCGGAATCTGTCGTTGCGGTGAAAGACTTTGCGCTGCCTGAAGCCATTGTGAACGAGGCGAAGGAGGCTGTCGTGGAAACTCCCACGGAGGAGGAGAAGAAGGAGGAGACTAGCAGCATTGAAAATGACGACTTCGAGATGATGCAGCCGATAGGAGAGTCTGAAAATACACCAGGAACCGAAATCGCCAACGTCGATGGCATCGATCAAACAAAAATAAACGTCGACGTGCCCGACGACGAGTTCGACGACGAATTCGATAACGACCTATGGTTCGATGCCGCTTGCCTGAAGAGTTTCGACGCTCTGGATGCGCCAGCCGTACTCGCATTCAAACCAGAAGGCCAACGACCATCATCCATTACAGCCACGCCCCGTGCACGCTCGATGTTCCAGACTGCCGCGGGTAGCAATTTGCCACAAGTCTCTGAAGCTGCGGAAGCTACAGCAAGATTGCTTCTCAGCCAAGCCGATCAATCGATAACTCAATGCGGAAAGTCAACGGAAAACCACAAAGAGGAACGTTATACAGATACAAACGCAATGGAATCCTTTATCGACACACGCCGTCCAGAACAGCTCAAGGACGATGAGATTCCAGCCGTCGTGGGGTTCTCAACCGCCAGGGGGAAGAAAGTCGATATCTTTACGACGGACCTTGCGGCAAAGAACACGAGGGTTGCGAAACTTATGCAAGAATTGATGGACATCCAGAACGAGGCGGTCGTGACGGAGCCATCAAATAAGACGGAGCCACCAAATGAGACTCCTAAGAAAGCAAGCCTTTTCACGGCACTCAATGCGTCACCAATTCCGCCAATTTCCGCGTTTGCCGAATCTGCCGTGTCCTCGATTTTTACAGACGGAGACGGAGCTTCCAGCATCGCCACAGAAAGTGAAAATATCCACAGTAATACTTTGAAGCCAAAAACTGCGCCTACCGCGTCAGCATTTCTCAGACCGGAATGCGGACCACCGGCAACTCCGTTAATGGCAAGAAAATTGACGGGCGCTTTCGTCAATAGATCCGGACCGAATCCGTCCGTCAACGAGGAATCAATGGACTATCCACTTCTCCCCTCTAATGCCAGCGTTCTTTCGCTTGGTATGCCCTCAATCAGCTTCGAGACACCGGTCAAGACCGCGCCTAGACATGCATCTCCTGAACCATCGCTCACCGCCTGCGAAACTTCAGCAATATCAGCTATCCGCGCCGGCGGTCTTCAGGACATTTCCAATCTACAGCCGTTCACCCCATCTCAACAGAACGGATCGAAACGGTTCAAATCTCCATTCCCATCCGACATGGTTCCTCGTGCGTCTCATATGAAACCTTTACAGACACCGCTATTGTCTCGAAATGTGAATTCCGCATCGCCAGCCCCCTCTTCGCGAAAAGGCATGTCTCCAGCTTTACCTCGCCGTGTTGGACTTGGTATGACCCCGCGAACTAGATCCAGCCTGGTGGACCGGCCCAAGTTCGTCAGCCCGTTCAAAGGCGCAAATGCGGATGACCAGAGAGGAGATGTTGGTTCACCCATCGCGAAACCACGATCGACCATGAGAACAATTTTCTCGGCACCCATCCCTAAGAAGGTGATTCCTGATATCCGATCAGAGCGTCATTGCTTTGACCTTACATGCAAGTCATTTGAATAGTACATGGTAGTGGTGTAGAGTCTAATTTTTGCAGGCTTCTGAATAGGTCCTACAAGACGCTTGACCATGTTAGAAGCTGGATTACAACCAGGAAAGTTCTCGACGGCAATGTTATCGCACTTCGGAATGTATGTGCATCGTGCCACCACCTTTCAGCAGCTTCTTACTCATAAACTTACGCTCAACAGACCGCCGGAGATGAACGCTATCACACCTGCAACAGCTGCCTTTTACACTTTTCTCGAAGAAGGATTTCTGAAAGGGCCCCCCGAAACGCTCAAAGAGTTCGAAGCAGAGGACTTGACTTATGTCGATTTGGAATGGCTAGAGAACCACTGGAAAATGATTTTGTGGAAGCTGGCTAGCATCGTCAAGGCACAGCCAGATATGTATCGTGAGAAATGGAATTATCGAGAAGTCAAGAGACAACTTCAATATCGGTAAGTTTCGAGATTTGGACATCTTGCTGCGAGGGGAAGCTGATTGTGTCTTCTTGAGTGTAGATATGAGCGAGAAGTGAACCGCGCACAAAGGTCTGCTATCAAACGCATCCAAGAGCAGGACTCTCCGCCATCACTACCGATGATCCTTTGTGTCTCTGGCATCAAAAGCCAGCCTTCTGCCCTCATATCAGAAGGACAAGCGATATCAGAGAGCTACCTGGAGTTGACTGATGGATGGTACACAATGCGAGCAAAAGTGGATCCGCCTTTATTACGTGCTCTGAAGACCGGGAAACTAAGAATAGGATCTAAGATAGGGATCTCTGGAGCAAAAGTAAGACTAAGTGCAAAGGCTCCACAATCCCGTATGCTTACATAGCTATCTCTTAGTTGGACGCCAGCCGCGAAGGGACGGAAGTACTGCGCGCTTACAACAAATCCAGCCTTTGTATTACAGGCAACACAACTTCCTTGATGTCGTGGCATTGCCGTCTGGGCTTTACACATAAGCCGTTCATCGCCACCCTGCGGAGCCTCTCACCTGACGGCGGCAATATCCCCTTGCTAGACGTCAAAGTAACCAAGGTATTCCCTGTGGCTTATATTTCGACGGAGAAAGGAAAAGGAGCATCGCCTTGGAGCACAGAGGAAGAGTTCAGGTTACAAGACCAGTGGAAGGAACGTTACATGCAGGAACAATCGCGTTTGCAGGCGGAACATACGGTGAGTAAAATCTGATCGAAATCTTCGGCGGTTGAAGACTAAAATTTGGTGAATTAGCAACGAATGGCTGCGTTTGAAGAAGATGTGGAACGACTGCGATCATCAATTGAAGGAGTAGAGGGAACGGCTGGTAAGGAAGAAGTCTCTCATCTTGCCCGCGGATTGCTCATCGGCAAAAAATCAAATCAGATGCATATGCTTGTGAAGATGACGAGCTGGAGCGTTATAGAGCTGCGCCAAACAAAGCTCAGTATATTAAAGCGCTGCCTGCAAAGACACTCGTTTCACTATATATGAGAGCCCAGGAAGAGTACCAATCCGAATCATCATCTGTTCAAGCGGAAATGGAGGAACAAATCAGGGTGAGTCCAGTACAACCGGATTGTGGCGCTTTCTGATTGCGAAGTTTTCACGTAGGAACGTTGCCCACCAAGATCTACGCGAAGTTTCCAAATCATTCGCATAGTCGATGCAGGGTCACTGCAGCATGTGCAATCACGTGAGGCACAGTTGCAGGTTTGGGATGTCATACAGTTAGGCGATAACATGTTCCAGGAAAGTGCCAGGTATCAAGTAAGTTGATTGCGCTCAGGTATTTGAATTCGCGCTGAAGATGCATTCTAGGTCTCAAATCTGGTGCCTGCCCAACAAAAGGCCTGGAATAGTTTCAAAGACAAGGGCGAAATCTATCTCAGCACGACCAAGGCTACAGCGTGGAAACGCTCAGACGGATGATGTAATACATTTTGCCTAGTCGATATTCTGATCGTGATCTATCGGCCTTGATATATGGAAACAAACTATATACCTCCACCATCGTCCCGTGCCCCTCATAACTCCTCAGCAATATCACTATCCTGAGGGGCGTCCTGGGCAGCTGCGGGACCTTTCTTTCTTCTCTTGCGTCGTTTCTTTTTCTGTTCGGTATCATCGTTGTGATTCGAGGTTGCTGCTGCGTCTGCGGGCGGGGCCGACGTATGATCATCAAGGTCACTGTGTGCACCTTTATTCTCCGACCTGGTGGGAGCTGTCTCGTCGTCATTCCCTGCCTTCTCGTCGTCCGATTCCCCAGTATCTCTCGGTCTTTTCTGCGCGCGACGTTGCTCCATTTCTGCTTGTAGCTCCAGTTCTGCTTGCAGTTGCTTCTTGGATGGTCGACCCGATTGAACTTCCTTCTTTTTCTTCTGGCTGAGTGGATTGGCTGCCTTCGTCGTTTTACGGGACCGTGCTGGCAATGGCGTAGGCTGAACGACCGGGTTTTCTCCAATGATAACATTGTCCAATGTCGGTAGGGGGTTTGCCAGTTGTTCAGTTAACTTCGCGTTTTCGAGCTATTGGAAGGAGTCATTAGCAATAAAATCCGGGCACGACCAATTTCGATAGTACATACACGATCTTTCTGCTTAAGAGTAGCATCTGAAGGCATCTCCATCACCATCACACCTCGTTCGTTGAAATGGATTACGGGCACACCGGGAACGGCTCGTAAATGTTGACGGAGTTGTGCAGACTGCACAGCCATGGTGTATCGATGCTTGTTCGCAGGACCTATACTCAAGCGATGTATAAGCAAAGGAAAGAAAAATCGACTTCAACTCAGGATACTCACCTACGACATCCTTAATGCAGTCTATCTCCTCGATCGCCGTCCTGTGATTGCACCTTCGTCGTTCAAAGTCCTTTGCTATGTCGGTGATTGCCTGATGCTCCTTGCCTAATTTGTACAAAGCCTCCATGGAGCACTGCGTTATCACTGTAGCGACAAAATGTTGTCAGTGATGCATCTCATGCCATACAAGCACGTTACAACTCACTCGGTTTGCATTCGCCTTGTACACAATTGGCAAGCTGCTTAGCAACGTCCAATTGCTTGTTGGATAGTTCAAGCATGAAATCTTGACAAACTACATGGTTCTGGATACATCAGTGACTGATTTGCTTTCGCCATGGACCAGGCAACGTACCTAGAACTTGGAATGGTTGTCGGAAGCCAAAGGTCTGGCAGTAAAGGTTCATCAGCCGTTTGTAGGCTTTGGCACGCTTTTGACGCATGTTTGCTGAAAATGTATGGTGATAAGCAGAATACTGCGGTGATGTGTCTCCCCTCAGAGAGACCTTGACATGTAGCACAGAAAGGATGAAGGTTGATGATGTGATGCCTGATGCCCTCGCTTCCCGGAAATATCCTTAGGGGTCACGTGAGCGCCACCTGAATATGAGGGGCGGGTGAGTCACCAGCTTGTCAACTCGAAGGAGCTCTTCAAGGGGAAAGGGGAGCGATGCTTTCTGTCACAGTATCTCCACCGAGATTACGAGTCGCTGCTATTTTGGATTTCGACCGCAGCCTCTGAATGATAGACCGCTCGCTACTATCCAAAGAGTTTCAGTAGACACCTTGTTTCCGAAATGACGGCAGTCACTGGATGACACGATTGCTGTATGTGATCACCCTGCTATTGGATAATATCGTTCCTTGAATACATCATAGTGCTATGGAAAAACGATACAAATGCGGGAAGCATATCGATGCTATATACAACATATACATGAGGAGAGAGTATGGCGGCTTGTTTGAGATACCGCAATTGCCTGATGCCGGCAGAGTTTAAAGCGAGAGGAGCCGAACCGCCTCGGATGCTTGAGACCTATAATACGGATTCCTTCAGGAGAGATTCCAAACACAACCTACAGGGTAACCCAAGAGAGATACAGAAACTGCGAAAGCCGGAAAAGATAGCAGATGATAATTGTCAAAAGATGTATGTATGTGATTGACCGACCGATATGAAACTGTAAGGAGCAGAGACCTGGTGCCGAACGCGATAGCTCATCGGCTGGCATCGGTCAAGGTGACGGCTGAGGAATTGGCCAGCGTAATCTTGCGACGCGTAGAATCCAGTCGAACCTGAATGTGTTCCATCACTGTGCAGGATATATCAGTATCGTCCGCTTCACATTTTGTTTTCAATGGCGGACAGGAAAACTCACCCTTCTCCGCTGCCAATTTCTCGTAATCGGAGATAGGCTGATTCTCACGCATGATGTCGTCACAATAAGCGGTGAGAAGCCAGAGACATGTCACGTATGCGTGCTCCGCTGCCAAAAGCTCGTCGCCTTCTAACTCCAATTTTGCAGCGGCGCGCCCCTAATTGACGAAGACAACGCTGGTCAGCTTTGACGAGAGGTATCCGACTAGCAGGATGGACTTACCAACTCCACCGCTTTATCGTAAAACATCTGTTCAACATATGCAGTGCTTTCTGGCATCTCTTCGGGGCATCGAGACTTCGCCCACTCCGCCTTTTCGAAGCAGTCGTTGAATCGAGTGCGGAACCATTGGACCGCTGATTGATCGATGGGAATTGGGTCAGCACAACCGCCTATCCCTGTACAAGCGACTTGCTCCACTTACTCTCGTTGAACTCTGGACCAGTAGGTACAGTTCCACTGGAGACCACTCGACTCTCCCAATGACGACGAGCCAAATCCACACCGTGCTGAAGGAAAGCTAAAGCTTTCACATACACCACCAGAGCTTCAGCACACAGTACATCCAGTCTAGCTGACGACATGTCGTTCGAAGCGAGAGAAGCGGTCGACGATCGCCGACGAGCAGCAGCAGTTTGCAGATAGCTACTCGGTGAGATGCTCGAATGTCCAAGAGTAGGTGAAGGTCGTATCGTATTGGGTGTACACAGCGTGAGTTTCGAATCTGCGAACTCAACCATTGCCAGCGCCATCTGCCCTAGGTCATCTAGCTTCTGCACAAGCGCTTCTTCTTCGGGATTTTGTTCTCTCTGGGGAAATGTGTTTCGTGAACGCAGCCAAGGACGTTGCGTCAGGTTTCCGAGAACGTTCGCTGGGCTGCCAAAGAAGCGCATCCCGGCCGATGTCAACACTCGGGTCAACCCTTGATTGCCGGGGGAAGACGATTCGGAATATCGTTGTTGTGCATCATGGGCAGTTTGATGGTACGTCAAACTCGAGCCATATGTCGTCACAGAGTGCGGAACCAGAACAGGTCGGGTGCGGGTTTGCAGGTTAGGAGAGGATGATACCGAATGGAACGAAGGAGCCCGAGAACGATGAGCACCGGGTGGAAGTGCGAAAGGCGGTGTACTAGACATGGTGAATGGAGGCGAATATGAAACGGGGGAGACTCCCGTGGAGCTTGCTACAGCGTTGGCAGCGGCACTGGCTCCAGCGGCAAGTGCAGAGATGGGTCGAGTGAGCGCGCTCATTCTGGAACTTCGTCGTCTGGAAAGCAATTCGGGTCGCCGGGCAGCAGCGTCTAGCTCTGGAGGGCCACAGCAGATCAATATCTATAACCCACGACGAGTGTTCCGATAGCTTACCGTCTGCAAGCGAGTTGACCTCGATGTTTCGTTTCTCCACAACAACGTATTCATCAGAATCTTTCAGCTTCTTATCGCTTTCCTCTGAACTCTTTTCCATCGACTCTTCGTTACGCCTTTGACCCGACGACACTGGATTCGTATTCTTGGCAATGTCATGCGAATTTGGAGTTCGGATTTCCGGAGTGCGTCGTTGGCTAGAATTACTGTACGAGCGATCGCGTTCATGCTGATTCGAACCAGGTATATCTTTGCTTTTGCTGCTTTGCTCGGCTACGGAACGTCTGTGTTTGCTTGGGTCACTAGCATCGGTTCTGCCCACGACCGGTGAAGGTTTCCGGGCCTCCTTCGTTGGCTGTTCACTTCCGGAAGCTTCAGCAGGATTGATGTTCTTCCCTTGTATCGGCGGTACATAATATTTCGGCTCCGCGCCTTTTCGGGTCATTGGCGATACGGCAGGTGGACGCGACTGGCCGGAAGAAGGTCTGGATGAATGCTCTTCCGAGTCGAGCCGTTGCGCAAACATAGGAGCCGATGTGGATGACCTCCGAGACTCGAGCTTGGGAGAACGCTGATCGAAATAAGCTGCATGGCTCGACTTCCGTGGCTGTTTCATACACCCGGCCCAGACTCGGCAGTCGAAAAAGTCGTTAAAGCTCATCCGCACCACTGGTTTCTTCTTTAGGAGTTTGCGGATGAGTTCCTTGATATCGGCGGCGACTGGCGGCGCGCTCTTGATGTCCGAGTAGTCTTCCATTTCGTCACGAGACAACGGTTCTTCATCGGGGAACCGGATTCTATCTTCGTTTCGTTCAATCTTCTTGAGAAGCTCGACGTGATTGAGCGCCTTGAAAGGGGGTTTACCAACAGCCATCTCGAAAAGAACGGCACCGACCGACCAAAGATCGGCTTTTGCGTCGTACTTTTCGTACCTCAGGATTTCTGGCGCCATGTATAGAGGAGATCCGCACAAGGTTTCGGCAAGAGCTGCGGCTGGAAGGCTTCGGGCGAAACCAAAATCTGCAACCTTGAGCATCGGGATACCCAGAGGGTGGCCAGACGCATATTCCGCCTCTGTCGGTGGCTGGAGCAGTAGATTCTATAATGAAATGGCCGGAATTAGTATCTTGTCCTGTAATAATATAGATTGAAAAGTGCACCTACCTGAGGTTTGAGATCACGGTGTATCAAGTTCTTCGATCGAAGAAACTTTAACGCCTCAGCTAAACACACAACCAAGGAAAATCAGAGGATGGACCAAGGTATATCCGAAAAAGAACAGATCATTACCTAATTGACCCAAGAGATTCCTCACAGCGAAATCATCCAGACCTCCCTCTTTTGGATGAGGCCAGAACATCATCTGACCATCCGTCGCTCCCGTCGGATCCGCGAGATGGTATTCCAAAGAAGGAAGTCTTCCACGTTTCTTGATATAGATTGAGAGATCACCTCCAGAGCAGAATTCCATGACGAGGTAGATGAAATGCTCGTTTTTCTGCGTCGCGTAAGAGCTCGTCAGTACCGGACTTCGGGAAAAGAAGGAGACTGGAACGTACCATGCATTCTTTCAGTGCGACAACGTTGCGATGAATGCAAGCTTTCATAATAGCGATCTCCCCTTCTAAGTTCTCGAGGAGCTTGGGTGTCAGCTTGCCGCGAGAGACAGCTTTGATCGCAACCGGTTCACGAGTTTTCTAGAAGACGCAAGGTAGGATAAGCGACAAAAACTTTGCACCTGTCGTTGAATCTCACCTGGATGTAACCCTTGTACACGGTTGCGAAACTGCCCTTGCCGATCTCTGTTCCGAGAATATATTGTCCGACCCTATCCTTGGCATTGTTGGTTGCTCGTTCCCTCTCCTTCTCTCGCCCTCCCTGGCCGTACGTGTTCTGATCCGGCGCCATGGATGCTGTCAAGTTGATGTCCTATTGAGATTCACTAGGAGGCGCGGGCAGAGCAGCCTGCCTGCCTTGAGGTGCCACTTTGATGTAGTCCTGATTCACACTTGAGCTTGAATCTGAGGAAGGTGTCACACAACTTCTGCTACGTCAGTGGAACGCTAGATTTCAATACGATGAATCAGGAAACACTCACCAAAAGAAGATGCCCTGTGATACGTTCAGAGCTCGGCGTGGCCAGTTGTTGTAAAATTCTGATATATGTCTCTGATATATGTAGAATCTGTCGGCCGGAAAGCTGTCGAAACTGACTAGATGCTTCAATCTACGCACTCGAGCGTCGTACCAGGTTACTCCTGTAGTTATCTATTCGATCCTGTTATTGACTGCAATGTCGCTCGAAGAAGTCGACCGGTACGTTCTGTCGAAAGGAGGTCGAATTAACAGGATGACGCGAAGCGATCTGTTCCAAATGGATTGACTGTTGATTTGTATCACCAGTGGCGAAGGCGGTGACCGAGGCAGTAGATTATGTTTGATCGCTGACGCGACCCCGATATAACTACGCCTATCGTTGCCTGAGTGTGATTCTGACCTGGGGTGTATGCTAGACGCTTCGAAAGCCTCGGCGACGATCTTGCGCAAGAGTCGATGGCCGCGGCACTGCAGTAGGGTTCATAAAACGACCCGTCTGATGGCTGATGGATAATGTCGTGTGCTTGTGTGCGTTGACTACAGAGAAAAGAAAGGTTGATGATGATGATGAAACGGATGAGAGATAAGCGACGACGCGATGTCGTGAAGCTGGTGGTGGCAAGTGCAACGCGGGGGCCCCGAGTGAAAGGGCGTAATCAAGTCAAGGGGTTTGCCCGCGGCTTCGATCGGTTGAATCTCTTGTGTGAGGAACGATATAGGGACTACTCGACAGATTATTGATTCGTGCTAGATGTAATATATTGTTTGCCCTTTCGATTCCAATGACGAGCGATTGCCTGATCAGGGAGAAGACGCCGCCGCCGCCATCAGATATGTTCGGAAGCTTGATTCGGATGACTTGCCATCATGTGCGGAAGCAACTTGTTTGGCTGTAAGATAACTGTACAGTTAGGTACATGAACAATGTCGTGATGGCAGCAAGCTCTGATCTCGTCGATCGTGCTTGGCGAGTAGATAGCGAAACAGAAGCTAGTAGAGTGTAGAGTGTAGTAGAGTCGAGTCGGTGACTTGTGTGAGGTCGACATGTTATCTCAGCCGTTGCCTCACCCAACTCAAAACGACGGTGAATATTGTATCCCTTCGACAACCATCGTTCCTCTTGAGCGCTGCCCCGCGCCCGCTTTCTCGATCTTGATTAGGCTTCCCATGCATAAGCTTCGGTCACGCTCACCAACAAGGAAACATGACAAGATCCCAGGATAATTCCTAGGTGTCATGCCTGTCAGAGTGTTTCTTATCTTCTGAGCGATCTGTCATATTCCAGAAGAAGGAAGATCAGGTGCTGGTTGGTTCCCGGTTGTTATTCACCACCAATCCGTGTTCTTCGATCAGTTATGAACAGCATCCCTCCTTTGCCCCTGTACCCTTTACGCTCAATGGACTGAGATGCTACTGCTGTCGACCCATCACCCGACACTTTCTCGCTGCTTCCGGGGAGAGCTTGAAAGTCTTCCGGACTTATATGTTGGCGACAAGAGATATGGCACTCGTTGTGGAAGACTCTATGTGAAGAGCTATGTGGAGGCCGGAGCTCAAGGCCGACAGTTTCGGATAGGCGGATCAACCACAACCTTACCCGTGAATAACGTCTAGCGCTTCTGACCGAGGATGCACGATATGCAAAGCGGGATGTACCGTCAAGCAACAACCAAGGATCGGGGTTTCAAAAGCACATCCTTCCGACACTTGGACGACCCAGACCATCACTCGAGTCTCCGTTGGTTAACCGATCACCAATATGCTCACGGGCCCTCTTGTAACGTATCCGGACGGTGTCGAGCCACCAACGCTGGATGGTATCATCAAGGCGCACAACAGGATAAAGTGAGTTTCATTGACTGAACAAATAACTAACACCTCTTCTCGCCATCATGGTCTGACTCCGCTTCATCAAGATCGCATATCCACCGCACTCCTCTGTTGACGTCTACAACTTTGAATGGACTTGCGTCCAACGTCGTCCGAGGGATCACCTCGTCGGATGGACGAGACATAACCTTGCAAGTTGCTCTGAAATGCGAAAACTTCCAGAAAGTCGGTGCTTTCAAGGTGTGTGAACCTATGAAGCACTGAAGACACTCTGCAGAATCCTGGGACTAACAGATGTGGCTTCACAGGCTCGTGGTGCAATGAATGCTGTGCTGAAATACATGGAAAACGAAGCAGAAAACGAGAAGGGCACGGAATTGCATCTAGTAACCCATAGCAGCGGTAACTTTGCTCAAGCGGTAAGCGTTCGGCAGAACCGAAGTTTGTCGCATACATGTGACTGAAATGACGTTTTCCAAAAGCTTGCTTTCGCAGCTCACGCCTTAACCAGTCCTCAAAAGTCAATCAAAGCGACAATCATCATGTCCCGACTCGCCTCTCCAATCAAGAAAGCAGGCGTGATAGGCTATGGCGCTCGAATCGTTGATTGCGAGCCGCACAATCGGTTAGAAATTTGCAACGACGAAATCAAGCGGGTAAGCGAACGTCCAATCCTTCTAAACAAAGTGGCTGAGACGTCAATGCACAGCTGGAAGCCGAAGGCAAAACGGTCGCCTACTTTCCACCCTATGATCACGTCGATATCATCGAAGGACAAGGTACCTGCATGGTCGAAGTGGCCGAACAAGCGCAGGATATATGGGGTGCAGGAACTGCTCCCGACATTGTCTTATGCCCCATCGGTGGGGGCGGACTGATGAGCGGTGTCGCTATTGCGAGCAAAGGATACTGGGGCGAGCATGGCGTCAAAGTTGTTGGTGCGGAACCGTCAGGTCAGTCATGTCGGATAAGCATGATTGGGCGTTCCAATCGACTGATTCTGCTCCTGATTTAAAAGGAGCAAATGACGCGCATGGGTCTTTTTACAGCAAAACGTGGCAGCCCGCTATCGCTCCGATCAATACCGTCTGTGATGGACTCTTGACCGCGACCGGAAATATCACGTATCCAGCACTGGTTGCGAATGTAAGGCTTTTTTCTCTTCCAACATGGTTTGCAATACTGATCGATGCATTGGGACGGTACATCAGGTTGATGACATACTTCTCGCCGAAGACGAATCAACTATACGGGCAATGAAGTTCATATGGGAGCGTGAGTTCATTGGCTTCACTCAGTCACACGCAGCTCCTAAATTATCCCATCGATGGAAGGCATGAAAATCATCATCGAGCCATCGTCCGCTTTAGCGCCGGCAACAATCCTTGGAAACGAGCTCGGAGGTCCCGAGGACTCTACAGAATGGAGACGAATCGTGCAGCAGGCAGTGCTAGCAAAGATAGAAAAGGGGGTCGCCGGGCCTATCTCACTTCGAGTGGTGGTCGTGATCAGTGGTGGGAATGTTGCATTGACTTCTGTTCTCAAAATGTTTGAAGAGCTCGAAGACCCGAAGAATGAACCACTGAACGCTGATGTATGAATGAACAAACATGCATGATTGCTGAAGCACCAGTTTCCCTAGTGAGGGTTGCCCTCTTTCTCTCGAACCAGAAAACCTCCAGTCTGCCTGACTTGTGTCACCTGATCGAACGCCCACTCCCGACACGACGCATCTTCCTCTGAGCTTGCAGTCCACCTTGACCGGCCTAATCAACCAGATATATGTCAGAAGCCGAGCATTTGGAAGGCCGCTAGATACGTACCAACGATACCCCATCCTTTCGTGCTGGGTACTCTCATTCCCTCCTTCTCCCACCGCCATCCACACATCAAGCCTGACCAACCGAGCCACATCAAATATGTCTTGTACCGACTTTCCCCTTCGTCGAGCCCGTGTGCAAATCCATCTACTGGCGCAGAAAGATGCTCATACAGTGGCACGAATTTGCTGAGAGTGAATGGCGCATTGAGGGCATGCAAACAACATGGCAACGAAAGGTAAGGAACGGGCGTTGAAGGCAGAAGCGACAGTAGTGGTATCCACGGCTTTTCGTCAAGAAGAAATCAGATCCCGAATCACGAGATCCTGAGACCGAGCCTCAGAGACTTCGACTTACAGTCATCTCATCTGCATGATTACCGATGAGAAACATGCCTTCCCGTATAGGACAGTCGTTCTTCGCTGCCCATGAATCGTTCTGCCACTCTTTTAGGGTCGGAGGGAACCATGTTTCGGGATTGATAGGCATTTCAATCAGCGCATCTTGGGTTTGCTGAGGGTAATTGGGCCATGTTTTACGTGTCCGGAGCTCGAGCCCTTTTCCGGAATATCCCTGACGGAGGAGAACGTACAGACAGCATACGTTTTAATCCCGAAATTCGCACAGCATGAGCACTTGGTGGCAACTCACCTCCGAGACCAGGATATGTACCAGCAGACCGTTGCCCTGTGCCAGCAAAAATGAGGAGCAAAAGTCGCAAGTGTGAGACTCATGGTCAACCGGTGGGGTAGCGAAACTTTCAGACTCACGCATCCTAGATCAAGGAAACCATTGTCAGGCCTGCCCCATCGAAGCCAAGGTCTGTCTTTCAGCACCTCCGGGGCGACGTCCGGAACATCGGACAAGTCGTGGGCTGGGTACATGTCTTTCCATAGCAGCATCAGAAAACAAGCAACCGCAACATCCTGTCGTCCCGGTAAGAATGACAAGTCAAATCGACGTCGTCAGCGCGGATTGATCTTGATATTAGATCCTGCGCAGACTCACCTTCCACACATGTCGCTTCAAGTCCTCTAGGATGTTGCTCCGCACCTTCTTCACACGAGAGTCTAAATGTTTATGACGTTCCTTCAGGGTCAAGTAAAGATCCTGAAACGACGTTTTTTCGACGATCACCTGTGAGATCAGGCGAATATGTGTCAATTCAGGTAAAAAGTTGTATTGCGGGACGAAACGATGATGGCAGCGGTCCAAACCCGACCACCATGACAATGGAGACGGAGATGACATAGGATTGTATTATATGAAACTTGAAACGTACATCGTGCACTACTCGTTTCTGGTACCCCGTTATTCTCCCCCAACCATGCTTATGCAGCGTTTCCAATAGATGCAAACAAGTCCTATACGTGCGGTTAGGCAAGACACGGGATTCCGATGTGCTTTCGACTTGATGAGTGTGGCTGGAACCCGTTGTTGATGTGATTGGAGGTTGGCTTTCTTGCGGGAAAGGAGAAGGTGGTTCCGAGGGAAACGGTAAAATCGATATCGATATCGTGCCTCTGACCTCTGCACCTGGTTCTGTTGGTTCCAGCGATGTCTCCTCCACTCCATTCCCGACGGTATTCGATGGGCTTGGAGTCTCCGAGCTGTACTTGAACGCGAGCTTACGTAGTATTGGATGGTAGTAAGGCACATCCTCCGCCCGATCGACATTCGGCACCATTACGAGCAAGGCGGTTTCTACAGAGTCTGTTTGATTGGAGGCGACCGAGTGGTGGAACGTACAGTCTTGGAGTAATGGTGCATCTCTTGTTGGTCGTCGAGGAAGGATGCGACGACGGATGGTACGAGTGGTTTTGTAGTTGCTTGGAGCTGTGAATGAATATTTGCTTGAGTCTTGATCATCCTGAGCTAAGCTCCCCGAAGCGGCGGCTTGGTCAAGCTTCACATTCGCGCTGTCGTGTATGATATCCGCCCTGAGGATATTGGTCGAGTTGCGTTCCGGATGGAGATAGAGTTCCGCCAGCGTATCAAAAAACTAGATGGAGGCAGAGCCCGTCAGACAAAGAAAGGCTGGTATTATGTCGATGGATGGACTCACTACATCCACACCGAACTTATTCCCTCGAAACAAGTGTCAGGTACAGCAACTCAGCAGAATCAGAGCCCCGAAGACTCACGTAACAAGGAGCAGAGATGACATCAATCCAACCTGCTTCATCCGAGCTGGACAAATCTACATCTTCCGTGCCGATAGCAGACGGTGTAAAGCGGGGACGAGGTTGGGTGGTTCCAGCAGAGCCACCTGCTCGCGAGGAGGCGACGGGCGATAGCATTTTCGTTCGGACTGCCAGAGGGGCTGATGGAAGGAAGGAGCAGACCTAGCGACAGAGAAGGGAAGAGGAATCGCTGTCAGTATACCAATGAGAGACAAATGTCGATATGCTGGATCTTATTAGCTTCCCGCACAAAAGTCGTTGTCTATTTACTATGTGGGAAACGCTCTGCTGACATGTCATTTGTAAACGAGTAAGAATATGAAACCGATCACTCCTCCGTCTTGGTTGAGTCAACCTTGCAACAAAGAAGAGCAGTTTCATTTGCAGAGCAACCATTCAACCTCATATCCCAGCTCCCGTTCTCCACCTCACTCGCATAGCTGCTGAATGATATCGACCTGGAGATATTGTCTTTCCTCAGCCACCAAAAATCCAATACCCTCGTACAGGACTGCAGTACAAGCCAGGTTCAAACATAACAAACCAAAGCGAAACATCGGTTCCATCTTTCCTAAAATGTCTGACAACGCAAAGGACTTTACTCAGGCTTCCGCCTCCAACCCTTCCACACTGGCCGAACCCTCTTCGGTCATTATCAACAAGTCTGCTCATGAATTCGACAAGACCTTGTTTGATTCGTTGCTATCCAGGCGGTTCTTCTTCGCTCCCTCGTTTGAAATTTACGGTGGATGCGCTGGGTTCTTCGACTACGGACCTCCCGGATCAGCTCTGCAAGCAAATATCCTCGAGGTCTGGAGGAAGCACTTTATCATTGAAGAGGACATGTTGGAGTTGGACACCACTATCATGACGCTAAGCGATGTTCTCAAAACCTCTGGACACGTAGACAAGTAAGTCACATTCATCGGCTGCTCTCCCCATCTCACCTAGACGGGACCTTATGAATTCCCCCCAGGTTCACTGACTGGATGGTCAAGGACGTCGTCAACGGAGAAATCTTCCGAGCGGATCATCTTGTGGAAGCCGTTCTTGAGTCCCGTCTAAAGGGTGACAAGGAAGCTCGAGGTCAAGCAGCTGCACCTCCCGCCGCAGAGGATGACAAGAAGAAGAAGAAGAAGAAGGTTGTGAAGAGTACAGCGGTCAAGATGGAGGACAGCGTCGTCAAGGAGTACGAGTTCATGTTGGCTCAAGTCCGTACCCCGCATTTTTACACCCCTCTCTGTTCTATGGCTTCTGATCTTTCGCATTTGATTTGTAGATTGACAACTATACCGGCGCAGAATTAGGAGAGATCATCAAAAAGCACAACATTGTCAACCCGGAAACTGGTAACCAGCTTTCCACCCCTGTGGAATTCAACTTGATGTTCCAGAGTGAAATCGGTCCCACTGGTCATGTCAAGGGGTAAGTAGTGAAAGCGGTCCCACTGGTCATGTCACTGCTCTGCAAATGCTTACGGGACCTGTACTCCAATTCATAGTTATTTACGACCCGAAACCGCTCAAGGCCACTTTATCAACTTCCAGCGTTTGCTCGAATTCAACAATGGTCGAGTGCCCTTTGCCAGTGCCCAGATTGGTCGAAGTTTCCGAAACGAAATTTCCCCACGACAAGGTCTTCTTCGTGTCCGGTGAGCATCACGATGGCTTTCGAAATACCCGCAAATTTCTCCGACTGACCTTTTGCAACGTTTGCCTGTAGGGAGTTCACGATGGCGGAAATCGAACACTATGTTGATCCCAAGGATAAGAGCCATCCTCGGTTCGTCGACACAAAAGATGTCGTTCTTCAGTTGTTACCCAAGGACGTTCAGGAACGAGGTGAAACTACCATGACGAATATGACTGTCGGAGATGCCGTTGGGCAGGTATGTGCGATTTCCACGTATGGCCCAGAGAAATCATGCTCACTCGTTTGGCGTGCGATTGCAGAAAATCGTTGATAACGAAACACTAGGTTACTTTTTGGGTCGAGTACAGCTCTTCCTCGAAAAAATCGGTATCGACCCGAAGAAGTTGAGGTGTCGACAGCACATGGGCAACGAGATGGCACATTATGCTTCCGTAGGTACACTCGATTATGGATCGTCCAAACGCATAATAACGCCTTCTATCCTTCTGGGGTCAGGACTGCTGGGATTTCGAAATCCAATCCTCGTACGGCTGGATCGAATGTGTCGGATGTGCTGATCGAAGCGCATATGATTTGACCGTTCACTCGAATAAGACCAAGCAAAAGCTCGTCGTCAAGGAGAACTTGACCGAACCAAACGTCTACCAGAAGCTTGACATCCAGTTGGAGGCCAAGCCGTTCGGAATGAAATTCAAAAAGGACGCCAAGTCTATCGAGGCTGTTATTAGAGGGTACACCCAGGAACAGCTTGCGCAGGTGAAGGCCGAGTTGGAAGAAAAGAAGTATGTTAAGATTGCTGAGCAGGCAGGGGGAATGATCTCTAAATTTGTTCGTTCGGCTTTTGTCACTCTAGGGAAACTACAGTCAAGCTTGAAGGAGGGGCCGAGCACGTCGTTACCGATGATCTCATCAAGATTCAGGAAATCACTGTCTCGGAACATAGTGAGATTTAGCCTTTCACGTACAAACGTAACATACAATGCTGACCGAGTTCATTTTCAGTTCGAGAATACACCCCCAATGTCATCGAACCTTCGTTCGGTATTGGCCGAATTCTTTACTCGTTGCTGGAACACAGCTATTGGGCACGAGAGAGCGATGTCGCCCGAGGTGTAAGTAATTTGGCTATCCTCATTCGGGTTTGAACAACCTGCCTGACAGCGATGTGTTTTATAGGTCTTGTCTCTGCCACCTGTGGTTGCACCCATCAAGTGCTTGATTGTGCCGCTAAGTGCCAACTCAGACTTTGTGCCACTGATCAACGAAATTTGTAAGCCGAGATTCGATTCCATGTGTAAGTTGCTTCGTTAATCTGGGTACATTGCCTCTTTTTACAGCCGCCAAGCTTCGACGAGCGGGAGTCGCGTCCCGTGTCGACGCTTCTGGTGCCAGTATCGGAAAGCGATACGCTCGAAACGATGAACTTGGTACACCTTACGGATGTACTATCGATTTCGCTTGTACGTACCGCCTTTTGAGCCTTCAATATCTACAGGTACTGACAATATTCCCTTGACTTTTACAGCGGTTGCCAACGGTACTTTGACTCTGCGAGAACGAGACACCACTGACCAGCTTATTGGCAAAATTGAGGACGTCATCGCCGTGACCGTCGCTTTGTGCAACGGCCAGATGGAATGGAAAGACGCTTGCGAGAAGTTGGAGAAGTACAGTGGCACTCAGGAAGTCGAGTAGATCCGAGTTAGGAAGAAGTTAGTATCAATCAAGGCATTCGCTTGATATGCATATATTATATAACCTGCTACGCTACATGCGTCCATCATAATATCCTCATTTGTCCTGCTTTACAACCAAGCTCGCAACGCGCTCAGTCTGGACGCTTCAGACCATTCCGCCAGTGCAAGCACTCTTTTTCTACCAGCTGGATGTTCCAATTTTAAGGATTCGACTTCGATAGCTTTCGAGAGTTGACGAGTCGCTTCACGAGATACTTCTCGGGTCAAGATGTAGTTTGGCAAGGTGTTGGTTCCTCGCTTCTCCTCGTGGAAAGAATGGATGGCTGTTACTTTGTCCTTGAGCACTTGCAAAGCCGTTGGGCTGGGCACGCTGTTCACCGTCAGATAGAAGGCGAGTCCATGCCTTTGTTCACAACTCATTTCGGTCCAACGTAGAGTTCCCCTCCAGTAGCTGTTGAGTTCCTCCTCGCATCGAGCTGCCCAGCCTAAGGCAAACCGTTTGCCATATTCGACGGCGGTGGATGTCGAAGGCTGATTCTGGTCATAGCATTGTCGAAGCCAGGAGGTACTGGTAGCATAGGAAATACCGAAATCTTTGTCCCAGAAATTGAGGTTGAATAGAAAATCGAGATATCGCGGCAAAAGGTCGATGCGATCGGCTACCATGCAGTCGAGGACGCTGCCTATCGACGCTTGCGAAAGCAAGAATCGCCCAGATTCAACGTCCACCTCGCGCGTGACGTCGGTCAGGCAAAATCGATTCACGAAGCCCCTCACCCAAGGTGCGTTGCCGTACGTGGCAACGATGGTGTCTAGGTGGCGCGTCTCCGAATTGAGTGGCATCGGACCGGTTAGTTTCGAGCCTTGATCAGTCGGTATGGCGTTAACGGCTTCTGTAAGGATGCTAAGAGATCGATTGCCCTTGGGGTCATTGAAGTAGTCAAGGAACGGAGTCCGGCGTCGCACAAAGAGCGCTTGTGAATCTAGAAGAATCTGTCGATGTAGCACATTATCAGAGATCTCGAGAGGTTGAAACATGTAACGGGGGTTGGCCTGATTCAGCGAGATAACTTGATCGATGTTGGAAACCAAAGTGGGCGAGATTTGCACCCGCGTCGCCTTTTCGCCACCGGATAGTGTCGTAACTCCCAAGGGCATGTAGACGGTTTGGAGCGTATCGATATCTACTGTACTCAAGCAATGTGGCTCAACTGCCAGGCTCCACAAGTGGCGGTAAGCTTGCAAGTATGATTTATTTTCGTCGTACGATCGAGGCCATCGAGGGAAGAACGCGATGCACAGAGAGGCAATGGCAAGATTCGAGCTTCCAAAGGAATATCGACCAGCCCCGGTGAAAATCAGGGCGGTCGCCATGTGAACAGCAGTCTTTGTTCCAAAAGAACTGTTCTCGTTGCCGTGATACTGCCGAAGTCTTCGGTATGTCGAAACATCCCCGTGTGCAGCGACAATCAGGGCGAGAGCCACGCTGATCATGTTGATGGCTTGCTTCAAGGCGGCTCGACGGATTTTCGCTTCGTACGAGTCTATAGGGCGGACTTGTGATTAGTATCCCAGCTTATGTTCTCGGTACGGTTACAACTTACTGCCGGCATTGTTACTGTTGATGAAGTACATGAAGAAATGATAGACAATCTGATAAGCAGACTGGTCCATGCTCCCCACGTATTTCAAGCCAAGACAGAAACATGCTCCAGCGACAATGTTGAGGTAGGCCAGTTCTATGTTGTCCTCGATGTAATTCAGCTCGACCCGCTTGTCCCATGCTTTGATGATGTAATCTGGCAATTGCTGGTTAAGCCAATCGTACGTAGCTTCGATCGCGTCGAAGTGTATCAAGCAAATAGCAATCGTCCGTATGAGGAGAAGGTCCGGCCGCATCATGTCGAGGAGAAAGGGCTGGGCAGGCGGTCGAATCATGCTGGAGATGTCTTCTCTATTGCTTCGCATGTACATGAATCCCAAAGCCAGGGTGGCTCCAGGTGCTGTGACGTTGAGGTCGATGCCGTCTTCTTCAATGCCGTTTTCGTCCTCGTCCTTTCCGTCTTCTGCCTCTGACAGGCACTCCCGTAAGCGTTCTGTGGCGGTGAATTCGAAATCCGTGTTTTGGTTTCCCCGCCCAAGCATGATCAGACCGAAAGCGCAGGCTGCTGAGAACGAATATATCTCCCGGTATCCTGCGAATGGTTCTACTCCAGGAATCAGCCGTCGTTGTATCTCGTTTAGACTGGCCTCAGCAAATCGAAAGGATCCTGATGCGACATGTACTAGACCGAGAGACATCAAGGCTCCGGCTTGCACTATCGGTGAGGTGTTGAGTTCGACAGAACCAGTTGGGAGTAATGCGGACACATGAGAGGACAGCACCGTGGTTAGAAGTCGATCCTGACTGCCTGCATATGAGGCAGCCATGCCCAGTAACAGGCCCAACGACGTTTGCTCATGCCTTGCTTCCAAGTAGGGATAAGCGTCCCATGGAGTCAGACATCGTAGGTGGCCACGAAAACCAAGACCAAGAAGAAACCCTGCGTGCTCGGCGTGAGGCTTTTCAGGTTTATTGAAGACAATCCAAGATGAATCGATAATCTTCTTCGAATCCCGGATAGAGAGTCCCGCGACCACCCCCGAATGGAATGCTGGCGAAGATAGACCGCCAGGCGGAATCGTCTTGACTTCGAAAGGCGTCGAAGATGGCGCAAGGTAGACTGTGTTGCAGATAGGCGGAACGGGGAAACGTTCTGTAACTGAGGGCTCGACCACATCAAAGGCAAGAATACCGTAAGCGATGATCTGTGAAAGGTTTCGCATTCCAATCATATCCACGACGGACTGTTGATATTGTTGTCGCTCCTCATCGCTACATCGGATATTCAGCGATGAGCAAATACACAGACTATGTGACTCGTGACCTCTTTCGCTCACCTCATGCCTGGTCGTTCGTCGAGCTTGATCGTCCTGGGACGAGTGTATTGGAGGAGCCGTTCCACATCCTGCAGTCGCCGATCATGAGCGAATCGCAGATTCGGCAGCGATAACGGAGAGAGAGGAACAGCCTCGTCCTTTGTCGGCGTGACGGTGACGGTATGCAGACGCTGTTTGTCAACTTTCATGATGTGGTCGTAAGTTTTCGGGACTTCTCTCTGTAGGAATGCAAGATAATCTGCTTATCAGAACACGAAAGCCTTGACTGGGTGAGAAGCTGTGACGTACCTCTCTGGTAGATTGAATCCATGGGTCTACCGGAAGACGACACTGAGCCATCTTCAACTGGGCCGCTACGTCTAAGCGCTCAATAAGACGATACAGCGCCAAAGGCCAAGTAGTCTTGGTATGGCCACGAAGGGCTCGTACTGCTTCCCAGATAGGTAAGGAAATATACCAAGAGAGACGGAGGAGCCAATCCCTATTCCCTCCGTTTTTGATCATTTCTAGTAGTGCGTGCTCTTCCTTGGAACGCCCCGGAGGTGGATCTCGGCGCAGATTAGCAAATACGGATGCCACAAGGGTGATATATGGTTGTGGTTCGGTATTCCCATACTCCAGAGAAGGACGAGATCCAGGTCGCGAATTGAGAACAGCACTCCGCGATACTTTAGGCTTTCCCTCTCTTAGTATTCGGCCGAGGAAAGCAAGATAATCAAACGGTAGAGTCAAATACCGCGGCATGCGTATATCTGAACCTTGTAGAGGCAATCGACGTTACTGAATGAATGATCGTATTGACAGCGACTGACTTACGTATTTGTCTAGTATCGGTCGCACAAGCGGGAATGATCCGCATCCAGTAGTCCAGCCAAGCGTCAAGCCCATGATGAGCGGCCACTCGAACTATGATGCTGACCAACGAAGCCATCGCTTTCTGATGGTTCGCGACTAATCTCGCTTCTTCCGCGACTGCATGCAGGGCTTGCATGACATAGGATGTGCACACGACGGGTAGTCTCTCATCGCAGACAGCTTCCATTCGAGTTGCTGTAGCACTCCGGTTACTGACGTCTTCAGCAGATATTGCATTGGCAAGATAAAAGTCCCTTGCATCGGCTATGTTACCGAGCATCGCCTCCCACGGATCTTGTTCGGCCAAAGGAGGTTTCGCCTTAACATCATCGAGGACGCCTAGTAGTGAGAATAGCACCTGTCCCAAGTCGCTCACACTCCAATGCCGTTCTCCTACGCGACGGTGGTAAGCCAAGATACTCGTTTTCAAAACGTAGAAATCGTCGGCGTCAAGGACTAATGATAAAGCAGAAAGGCATTGTTGTGTAACCGCATGCCGTACGTTCATATCTAGATCCATGCAGACCGTTTGCGTATCTGTGATCTTGACGGTAAGGCGTGAATCTGTAACGCGGAGTACCCTTATGGGTTCGGCCACAATGTGACGTAGTGGCAGTGAAGGGAGTCTGATCGCACATTTTCGACCATGTGAAGTGATGATGAAGAGCTCGGCAGAGATAGGGTCTTGAATAAGGACATCTTGAATGGTCGGCCGACTACAAATGATCGGAGATGCGAATGATGCTGGGTAAGAGAATGATTGTGACATTTGGAAGTAGATGGAGGGGTCATGTTGTCGTTCCAGTTTGAAGATGTAGAGTTTGTTGGCGTGACCCTTTAGATGTATATTAACGTGAGAGGAATCGGCGGAAAGTATGTCCGACAGGAATATCTCGATGTCGCTAGTGTTCCGTCTAGAAGGATAATTCACGTCAATTGCAGAATAGATTGCGGGGTGCCAAAACTCGATGCTCACATGTCGGAGGGCAACTGCCAACGATGTATCTGTTCCCCAGCCAAGTCCGTCAAATGACTTCTTTCCACTTTCTCCAAACCCATAAGCATAGTCGTGTCCCGTAAATCCGCCTCGCTAATGTCGTGCAGAGCCATAGGTGTTCCTTTTTGCCTCTCTCCTCCCATCGCCACCTGATTTGACCACCGTCGATCAGCTTTGCGCGAGACGCCGCGAATCACCTCTCCCTCGGCACGTAGCCTCGCATTGGTTTCTTTCGAGTCGTGAACCCCTCCATTTTCGTGCAAAGCAGCTCGGACTATAGCTGCACCAGACTGCGGTTGACCTGTGTAATTTGTGGTCGCACTGAGCGTATTCGAGCGTTCGCGTTTTTGGGAAAGCCGGCGACGCGGTGGAGAGTCGTGCATGGTCGAGTGGCTCTGTCGAGGTCGCCGTCTCTCCGTGGTTTCCGGTGCGATAGATACCCTCTTGTGCGTTTTTGTTGATTTCGGGTCCGCCGCACTTTGCGTTCCTGCAGTTGGCAACCCTTTGTTCTTCGCTACTGATTGCCGAGTGATAAGTGGTGCTGCCGCGAAGCTCGACACTAATGGGGGGTCTGTGAGTCTAGTCCACCGATAGAAGACCAGTTCCCTGCTTTCGTTGTCTAAGCATGCGTATATCGGTATCTCTGGCGCGTCAGAGACGAATAACACTTCGACGCTAGGTTCAACCGGAAATAGTACCGAAGGTGTCTCTGCACGACGGTGACGTCCATGGACGTCGATATGGCCACCAGAGATACTCGGCGAGTGGGAGAGTGCCATCATCTCGCTCGTTGGATGGTCTACGGTGAACACTCGAGCCTGATCTGTGACAGGTTGGAGACCAAGATCCATTGCAATGACATTGTTGTCCATTTCATCCAGCATTAATTCCATGGTATGATCCAAATTCGTCTCAGTTGTCGGCCGCCCTGATGGATTGATCTGTAGTTTTCCTTTTCCGAGCATGTTCGGTTCGTGACGATTCGCAGTGCGCTGCAGCACGAGTCCACCGCCGCACAGCGGCCACACGTTGTCGAGTAAAAAAGGGACCGGAAGAATCTTTTCTTCGCCATTCGGATAATATACTCGGGCTATGCTTTCTAGGAACACTACCAAGCATCTTTGCAAGGGATTCGCCTTTCCAGAATCATGCAGTCGATTTTGACCGAGTTTCGTCGAGCCTGAACTGGACCATGATGCAGCATGTGACGATGACCAAGGACCAAACGTATGTGGGTGCAGCTTCTTGACAGGCTTTTTTGAGGTCCGAGTGGAATTGTACGTGCTTTCCGGTTGTTGAATTTGGCTGTGCTCATTGGTTTCAGACGATCCGGCTGATGTCGGTATGGCACGAAACCAAGCGAAAAGCGCTTTTTGAACGGTCTGGCGCTCATGGTCGAAGGTGAATGTACGGTATACCACAGTTCCTCTGCTCCAGACGACGGTATGTCCGAACCAATAAAGCTCTTCGTCGGTTGCTGGCTCGCGAGGATGAAAATGTTGTTGTGGTTTACTGGAGCTCGGTAGCGAGGTGACATATCTTTGTGGGGTACCGGCAGATTCCCACTTGCCGCTTTCGTATCCAGAAAATGCTGATTGTATCGTGTTGAAGAGCTGCGACGACTGTGAGCCTCCTTTCTGGCGACTAGGAAGTCCACCGTGTTCTGCGTCGCTACCCGATGAGCTTTTCTGAAGTTGCTGGTAGAACAGCTGCCCTGGAGACACTGCTGGTCCAAGTACCCTAGGCTCCATTACGAGCTGTCGTGGATAATGGGATTGGGATCATCAGGAGAAAATATCAAAGCTGTGACCGGTATATCAACAGGAAGCGCGAAGAAGAGAAGGAGGATATTGTTGTGAGAAGAGATTCATTACTCTCGATCGTTCGTTTCATACATCTAAGACATAAGCAGCTACATAAGCAAACCGCCGCGTCAAACCGCCATAGTGGCTGCCTACATAGTAGCTTTCGATAACTTGCTGCTGCCTCATCTCCCTCCTGTATACCACGGCTCACATCTCTGGTGACTGGCAGAATTCCTGGACAGCAGAAACGCTCGTCTGAACAAACCTTTCAACTCGACCTTTTGGCTTTCACGGCACATGTCCGCATTTGGTGGCAGAATGTCAGTCAAGCTACGAGGGCAACTCTACCCGACGTCAGACGGGTCACAACTGCAAGTCAAGGCGGGGACAACGATAATGTGTTGGCCACCATCGAGGCCATATCTCTCACCACCTGCCATGTATCAGGCAGAGGCTCGGGAATCATATTGCCAGGTGATTTTTCTTGCTGATTGTCGAACGACGAAGGTTGTAAGCGCATGACTAAGAGCTTTCCAGAGATCTTTGCCTGCTCTGCTCGAAGAGTTCCACTGCACAGATGGACAGATTGTATAAAAGTTCAAGCGACATTCACCTCCATATCCGTGGCACATCAACCTTCAGGATTCATACGATTCCCTATCCTGCGACACTTCTCTGATTGGACGAGAGACTCAGGAGATGACCAAGGGCCACTAGATCTCAGCAGACTTGGTTCTTGGGAACGAAGTGCTGAGCCCAAGACCATGTTGTTAAGAGCTGTGAGCTGATCGCTGGTCGCTGGAGGATCGCCGCCTTTGTCGAACACCAGTTACGAGCCTTCCAGTGAGCAAGTGGAGCTGCAAGTGGGGCCGACTGTGGTAACAACTAATGCATGGAGAGCTGTACCTAGCTGTACGAAATCAGCTACGAAATCGTGGGAGTTGATCTGAGAGGTGCCAGACAATCGTTTCTTACGCGATCAACTGGCAGAGAGGGGTAAAGTGTACCCCGGACAAGCTCTACAGAATACGCTACAGAATACAAGAAGCTATACAGGTTCTATCTTCCACCTGGGAAAGCTCCTGGGAATAGCTCTGGGAATCTCATGACTGCCGACGCTACTGCCGAGCTTAATGCCGCCGAGGTTCCGCAGATCGATATCAAGGCAGCAAAATCCAGAGCTGGAGTCTATCACAGTATGTCCGGCTTCCGGCTTCGTAAGTCGTACAAGTTACTCCTCTGTATTCTGTGTTCAGTATATATGTTGTATTGTTGATCGCGTATTAGACTGACCAAATGAGCAATCATAAGGCTCAATTAGGTGGCCAAGCAGCTGGTCAGCTAGCTGGAGCCACAAAGCAGCTTACAACGCGCGAAAGAGCTCGTCTCACTAAACCTACCGCCACCAATCTGTGGCAAGAGGAGAAGTACAGGGAGGGGGTTCTGACAACCCAACAGAGCCGCTGGCCACCGCTGGCAGTTCATACTGTAGTTATTCAGCTAGTTATTCATTTTGTCATCATGTAGAAAAATTCTGACGAAAGAGTGCCCTCATGTCCTCTTCTCCCCTCAAGGTTTCTACCTGCCACCTGCCCAGCTACCTGCCCCTTACATCCTTGACCTTCGACCTTGTCAGGCTTCTGGCATTAATATCAACTTCCCCGTCGCCTTCCCGCTTGATGAGCTGTGGAAAAAATGCTGTGAGCTGCCGTTTACACAGCTGCAGCTGTTCACATCCGACGAGTCACATGTAAGACCTTCTCGAGCTTGTTGTTTGGCTAACTGAATGAAGAAGATTTGGCTCGGGAACTGCCAGCAGATCGAACGGGGAGCCTCGCCGATCAGACCCGCCAATGACGCGAAAAAGGCCCTGAAAAGGCATTCCCTGAAAAGAACACGGACTGGAAGTTGTCTCCGCTAGGCCGAGATTTAAACCGAGGCGTTGCTGAACTCGGCACCGTTGACTTTTCTGAATCAAGTTGTCCATCTTGCCGGTTGCCTCCCGTTATGACGGATATCACAGATAGTTGTGGTTGTCACAAAGACGACACTGCTCAGACACCACTTGTTCCCTTTTCATCATTGATCATCCGAAACCGAGCAAGTCGTTGCGTTGCACAGGACCCTTTGGCCTCACATAAGAACATAACGCCACCTCTCGGTCGGGAGTTTGTCGACACGCATCTACCTACTATCTCGAAGTAACATTTGGGACGGCGACAAAAGCAACAAGCCAAGCATTCCAGCGGTCTCGCCAATCTGGCGACCGGTACCGGGTACGTGTAACTACTGCGGGCTAGGGTCGATAAACCTCATCAACCGGCTCATTCTTCTTGTGACATTCTCCAGCCGCTATCAGCAGCAATCTACCTGACCGCCGCGGACGCTGTTGGTCGGTAGACGGTCTCCTTTGGCTTCGTCAACGGTGGCTCGATCCAAACAGTCGTCGTCATCACGAGCACCTCACTCGTGGGTACTCTCCACTTGCTTCAACTTGCATTGCGATGGAAGTCATCCGATTGACTGACCAATAATTCCAACATTTAGATTCTGCTCCCCGTATGGGTGCGAATTGGGTATCGGAGTCTGCAGCAATCGAACCAGTAACGTGTAGCAACAATGGATTCCTTTCAGTCAAACTCAGCCAGTCAGCTGGACAGATCCTCCCAATCGGTTTCCGTCTTACCGCCGCCACCATCCGGAATGTACGGACAATTGCACACGACAATCGACCAACCGTTCGCACTGCAAAAGAACGCGATCACGTATATTCGACATAATCCACAACATGCGTTCGCTCAAGGACCTAGTCATAACCCGTTCCCGGGAGTGACACGACGCAACGACACCGCGTCATCGAATGGCGAACCAGTACCATTTGCTCTCAACGGCGGCCCATATCAACACGAGCACTACTCCTCTGGGTTTACAGAACAACCGACGCTTACATCGCCACAGACGACATTTGCCTTTGCCATATCATCACCCCAAAGAGAAGCCGATGGTCATCCCGGACAGTCTGCCAAGCATGCTCGCTCAGGATCGTTTAAACGGCAGCGTCTAGACTCGTCGATTTCAACAGATTCACCGTATTCTCAGGTACGCAACCGACAACCTCTGGCGACTGGTCAACAGCAATATCAGTATTCGCATGTATCACAGCCAGGTTCGGCTGTCATGTCTCATGCGATGTCGGTGAATCCTCCTTCGTCGGGAGATTCGCAAGTGCAGGCCCATATGTCCATGTCAGATGGCAACATGCGTTATTCGAGGTCCAGCTCAACGGTTATGGCTGGTAATCAATTATTGTTCAGCAACAATCAGCATCCAGCGCAAACGTTCCAAAATACACACCTTGAACAATTCTCACCGGGCTCAGGCAACAACGGCGGCGACGCCCAATCCGGTCAAGGACAATATCGAAACAACTCTTTTTCCCAAAGGCAGCCAGAAAGCGGCATGCAAATTTCGTCGCATGCGCCAGTAACTTCCCCATTGATGTCAACCATGCCGGTGAGCGAATTATTTCTTCCGCATGGTGGATTCAATTCCACATATTCGATGGCGCGGCCTGTACCAGCTCCTGTCATCCCAAACGAAAATGCGTCCTCCATGTCTCTTGGATCAAATAGTAATGCAGGGTTCACGCTTGTCATGAGGCAACAGCCAGAGAGAGCGCGACTATGCTCATTCAAGGAGGAAAATGACACTAGTTAGTCTGAGGCGACAAACCAAGTTTCAGCAGCAACAAAAAACTGATGTCTCCCAATCGCTCTAGTCGATCGCAGACCGGTGGACCCCCCACCCATTGTGCAGATTATTCCCAACAGACCGAGCTCTATCAGGTAAGCTCGTGAAAAACGTCCTACCGGTAAGATTGATGCTCACAATGTGTGCTTTTAGCGAGATGTTGGTCCACCATCATTTCTTCATGAAAGCCATACTGGTTGCGCCACATCCAGATTTCGTTATGAATGGGGCAGAATTATCGCCTACGTGCAAGCACGGCCAGTTATACCAAGAGCTACGTCTACCCGCTGGACAGGAAGCTACGACGGGCGAAGCGACGCAGACCCCGGAAAAACTTCAGGATTTGGCAGGCAGAGAAGGCGCGTTCTGTGTCTTTGGAAGATTGAGTATCCGAATGCCCGGACAGTTCCGGCTACGGTTCGTACTTTACGAAACCACTCAGTAAGTCCGATATGCACCCTTTTTATGAACGTCATTTGACGGACAATACTTTGCAGATTCGGAGTAAAAGAATTAGGTTTCGTGGTCTCGGATATATTTGAGGTCTTCTCACCAAAGCTCTTCGGAGGCATGCGACAGAGCACAACCTTGACGCGCCATTTCGCTTCTCAGGGTCTCAAAATCAAACTGCGACAAGATGGCACTAGCCGCAGTGGAAGAAGAAAGAAGGCACAGCCCATGGAATCCGCCGAAATTGAGATGAATGCGTTAGAGGATAAGGTCATCACCAACGACCGACACCAAAAGAGAAATTCTATATCGCGTCCACCCCAGGATAGCCTAATCTCCCCTAGGAATACCTTGACCAATAGTCACGGACCAGGCACGCAACTCCCCGGTGCAGCTTTACCGACAACAGCAGGTTTCCCTTCTCTTACTGCCACTGATGTCAAGTTCAAACCGGCACAGTGGTCGGGAGATGGCAGCTTAGCGCGATATCCAATATCGTCGGATGAGTTGCAGAATGGGCCCAGCATTCTGCCTACGATCACTTCTTGTTCACAGCCAGGTTTGAACTCTAACGGATATTTGCTGTATCCATCGACGGGGACTCCAGCACTGTTTAATGTCAAGATGGAAATTCCTATCAACCATAACAACGAAGAAACACTCTCAACGATTGAATACGCCCTGGATTCAAGCCCGCACGATAAATGCAGTGGTGGTTCTGGGTCGTCGGCGGGGGATGTGGATATGACAACGACCGCATTCGAGTTCACACCTAAATCGACCTCTTTCACAAAAGGTAAAACGGCGCTGCCTTCGATCGGGAGGGCCATACAGGAATCCTCCATTTGGCTCAACAATGCTGGACTGGTACCGCCAGATGAGATGGTCTCGGGGGGGATCCATTTTCGCAATGGCATACGCTACGGCGGTGACGATGGTTTTATGCCACCGATGTCGTTTGGCAGATTACCTGGACTCATCTACGATGGCATATTGCCGAGTACACCAGGAGTTTCTACCGGAAACGACTTGTCAAACTTCTCGCTCAAGAATCGGCTAGGCAATCCGTCATTGAGCCCTTATCCAATGTTGAACAACTCGACACCGCCGCCACCGGGTAAAGCTTTGAACGGTGGTTTGATGCAGTACCTGAATAACAGCACTTTCACCGGGTCCGCCCTTTCGTCGACGATCGATCCGAGCAATACAGCAAGCGGCAGTCCTCGTTCCGACAGAGATCAGACGGCGACCTCGAGGAAGGCTTCTTGCGCTTCGGAAAAGCCGATCAAGCCATCACAGTTCGCCGACTTGCAAGAGCAGCCAGATCTTGCAGCCGTGCATGGTGTCGAACGCTTTTGTGCTGCATTGTCTTCTAGTCTCGAGAGCAAGGTCAGCAGTTTCACCCTAGCACTGCCCAAGCGGACTTACCGAGGATCAAAAGGGTCTTTGGACGAGCCGATGCGGGATGCTCCCGGAGATGTCCAGCCGTCTCTGACTTAGCTTCTGGCAGTCATGGGCCCTCTCCCGAGCTACCTTGCCTCGGAGAGCTATTCTTCGGGTACGACCACTCTCAAAAAGTCGAGCTTTATAATCGCCACCGCTGCTTGACGCAGTGACCTATTTCAGTGGCGACGCACTTTGCGTGCTCCCCCGCCCGACACAATCACAATGTATCTATTATCAACGAATACCCTCGAACATAGGACACCTTTCATTCGTCAAGAAGTTATGTAGCCATGCTGATGCAGCATATGTAGTCAATGTGTATCAATACTGCCAATTCACAGTTGCCAAGAGTCTACTGCATTTTAGACAAGCTCGTGTTGTTCATTCCTTGCAGCCTCTTGTGGTCCTTGTCCTCTGCCCAGAAGCAGTGAATAGTGGAGAAGCTAGTGGAGAAGTACTGTTGCAATGACGTATTCTAAATGACGCGGTTGCCAAAAACCCGCGAAAAACAAAACAATGAGACCATGAGATCGGGAGCGTCGGGCCGATCTGAATCGATCGGCGCCGGGACGGGTTCCTGAGCAGATGCAGATGGTCTGAGCAACTGAGCTAGCAGCTGTCTGAAGCTCTGTCTGAGCCTTCGAAAGTTGTTCTCAACTTGACAAGCGAATGCAATACAAGTGCTCAACTGCGAATTATACCTTTCGACAGTTCCTCATAGCCCACAAATAGTCGCTTCTTTCAAAATGTCTTCCCCCAAGCTCACCCTCGACACCAAACTCACCTTCCACAATGGCGACACGATGCCGCAGTTGGGTTTCGGTGTCTACAAGTCGGAGCGAGACATTTGTGAGAAGAGTATCGCTACAGCTCTCGACGCTGGATACCGGTGAGTTGAAGATTGTCAACGGGTGTGTTTGAGGAGTATTATGCTGACTGGCTAAATGGTAGACACATTGACTCCGCTCAATACTATGGTACGTGCATGGGGTTCTCCGTTGCAGACGCTCTCGCTTGACTGATATGAACGCCCTTGTATCTGCCGAGTAGAAAACGAGGATTGTGAGTGCATAGCCGATACCACTGATATGTTCTCCATATTAATGTACCTTCTGCCTGGCATGGACAGTGGTCGGAAAGGCTGCCACATCGTACCCTTCTATCCCCCGATCGGAACTCTTCTTGACCACCAAGACCTTCAACTACAAGAAAGGCGATACTGTCGAGTCTCTTCTTCCTGGCTTGATCGAGTCCGTCAAGAAGATGCATCCGGCCAAGGAAGGCGAACAGCCTTACGTCGACTTGTTCTTGATCCACGCTCCCAGCAGTGGTCCGGAGGGTCGGCAGACCTTGTGGGATGCGTTTCAAGAGGTCAGTCTAGGCAGGCGCACGATTAGCTACATGTGCTGACTATTCGTTGGCGTGTCCTTATTGTCGTTTACCTACCCAGTTGAAGAAGCAAGGTTACGCCAAGAACATCGGTGTCTCCAACTTGTGGGTCTCCCCGAGCGGTTACGCTTTCGTTTGCAACATGCTAATGATACTCGTGCAACAACAGCGGTGTCAAGCACCTTGAGACGTTGAAGGGCGAGAAGCCTGTGATAAATCAGCTCGAGCTCCACTGCTTCATGCAGCAGAAGGATATCACTGATTATTGCCAGAAGAACGGTAACTTTAGGTCTTAGCAACGATATTCAGAGACGGACGCTCAGTTACGGTGTACTGCGTTTCTTTACAGGCATTGTGCTGCAAGCGTATTCTCCTTTGGTCCGAATGCAAAAGTCCGATGATCCTACGTTGGTCAAGATCGCAAAAGAGGTTGGCAAGGAGCCCACTCAAGTCTTGATTCGATGGTCCTTGCAAAAGGGGTACGTCATGGCCCAGACTTCGGGGTGCTGAAAGTAACCGTATCCTCACACCTTGTAACATCCGTTCGCGCTTATAGATTCTCACCGTTGCCCAAGTCTGATACTCCTTGTAAGCCTTTGCCTTTCTCCGAGATCGCTTTTTCTCGTCGTTGGCTCAGTACTTTCCGGTCCTAACAGCCCGAATTCGACAAAACGCCGATGTGTTCGGTTTCGAGTTGTCGCAAGAGCAAATGGACACTCTAGATGGACTCGAGAGCCACTTTCACGTTGCACCTTGGAACGTCAACTGTGAATAAGGTGCTCGCGCAAGCAAAATGGCATGACGCTTCGTGCACCCGCACACCGCTTATGCCAGCCATGCCGCATGAGAGAGCATCTTATAGTCACCACCAAAATCAAGTTTGCACGTAATTTTGACTATAGACGGCCTCATGTTGTTTAGATCAAGATGGTATTCCGTGACTGGGCTTATCATATATGAGATGGGTGGACGAGATGGTGTCATGCAGCAGGATACAACCAAAAGAAAATTGTTCAATACAGTAATATAGCTCTAGCAATTCGAGCAATCCGTCAATGGGAATGACACTCCAAGTCGATGTGTTACGCGCAGTGCCAGCTGGTGCCTCGGAGCTAACGATAAAAGGCGACCGCGATTCATAAATAGTATAGATAAACCACTATGGGCGAGATCCAAGACTCTTTATAGCTCGACAACTACCGGCGCATCTTCCCCCTCTTCCAGCTCTTCTTCGGAAGCCGCTTCTTCAAATCGCGCTGTCTCCAGGTTCAACTGAAAGCGCTCCATTGCAACAGCCTTCAAACGCGACAGCGACTCCCTCATCGGTGATGCCTGCGAGTCCTGTACTGTGCCAGCCGGAGGTACACGCCCGACGTTGTGGCACAAAGCCTGGAGTTCGTCCTGCCAGAAATCCTGCATCCCCGTTCCAGCTAGGTCGACTGAGAAGAACGTTTCCGGAAGACTGGACAGCTGGGCAGCCAATATGCCAAACAGGCGAGTATAGAGTTTCTCCACTATCTTGTTGGTGATGCCGCTTGCCGCGAGTAGTTCATCATCAAAAAAGATCCGTTGAGAACGTGACAGGAGAACGAGGAAACGTTTGAATGCCAGTAGGGAGGAAAAGTTTTGTACGTTGATGAAGATGAGGAAAGCGAGTTGCAGTTGCGCCAGGAGACGAGCAGGTTCTGTAGATGATACTCGCGTCGTGAGTAACATGTCGGGAATAGTATGTAAAGTACTTACCGCCCGCAAAGTGCTCTTTTATCACATGGCATAGCAGCCAACTCTTATCCCTCGAATACGTCGTAACCTCTTCTCCTACGGCGCCTTTTCTCCAAGATCGTTTGATATCAAAAGGTACGTAGGCCAGCTGCCCTTCATGGACAATGTCCTTCGTCATTGTAGCGGGCAGACCTGTTGTGTTATCTATCACCTCTCCCTTGTGGATGACTTCGTCGTCAGCGGGACTCTCATACAAGCTATCCACTTTATGAGAGTTCCCCAAGAGCCGTACGATATCTGCATCCTCTATGCCTTCCGTAAGGGTTTTCCACTCTGTCCACCTGAATAAGGGATATGCTGCGAGTTCACCATCCAGCGCACGCAAGTGCTCTGGCGAAATAGTGGTCGGGATCTCCTCGCCTGTCGCTTCATCCACGATGTTCGGTACAAGATCTTCCGCCTCTGCTGAGTATTTGAGGACGTAAGTCTGCCCTCCAACCAGATGACGGAGAGCTGCACGTCGGATTTGAATACCAGGAGTTTGTTGGTTGCTTGACGGAATTGACCAGGTGACCAGATGTAAACCCGGTGGTATCATCTTCCAACCACTAAATTTTCGTGTGAGGTGGACACTATGCGAGCGAAGAAATTTCAGTGACTTGAAAGTATAGCGCAAGTCGATAGGTCTGCTCGTGATATACGCACTCACCATCTATACCTACTTCCGAGCCCGTTGGCAAACCTGAGAATACAACAAACGCACCGGTTTCAAACAGCCGTTGAGCGTATTCCGGTGTCAATTTCATGGCGACGTCGTTCGGTTTTCGATGTACTTCTGTGCGTTTCCGAGGGGCGTGCCGAGAAACAAGATGAGCTATCACGTAGAGGTTGCGGTATGATAAGAGTATACTGCCTGCCTACACTTAGCATGATAATAATGGATTGACAGCAGTGAGACTTCTGAGGAGAAGGATGTATGACATGACGATCGGCGGATTCAAAACCAAGCTACAGTATTCGAATGTCTAACAAGCAACAAGAAGTAGATATGATGCAAGTTGTGGGTCTGCTGCTTGTCAAATGTTTCCCTCGCTGGCGTGCTTGTAGCATCGTGAACGTCTACGAGAAGCAAGAGGACACTCACGCTCTTTTTACTCGACTCTCGACAATCCAGGCCAGCTCCGGCATCAACCCGAAGGCCCGTCGACCTCTACACCGCGCCGTAGCATACGCCCTCACCCGATTAACTCCCTGAGTCCCTCTCATAAAGGCATATCCTTGCACGCTTGAAAGGAGGACCTACATTGCGTGCTTTGCCTCAATTATCTCGCCATAACAAGTGAAGAAGCGTAGAAGGAAGATAATGAAAGGAGATGAGCAGGATGAGCCCAATATCCGGCCCAGGCCAGGTAATTTAAAGGAGAGGAGTGGAGATGCCGGATCGTTGCCAGACGGTAAGTTGTATTTTTCTATTGCTATAGGTTGCATCGCTCTCAAGTAAATCAACGCACAAGTTCTAAACTCAAAACATGTCTCTTACCAACATCCATCTCCTTACCAACATATATGACGGATTATCATCTCCCGATACGTCCATGCCAAACTCTCCATGTCTCTCGGTCCATGACCAAATGCTGTTCGGCTTTGACAATGATGAACCGCAACCACCAACTTCCTGTATGGATGGAATGGTACTGAACGACCACCCTGACCCAATGACCGCTAATGCATCGAAACCTATCGCCTTTCGCTCCCCTTTGTCGCCATTTCATTCGCGGCAACCCTCATTTTCGGGATTCTCACCCGGTTTCCGTGGTCCACCTATGCATCGGCTTTCCTCCGGTTCGATTGCTCTGTTCGGAAACTCCTATACAGACAGCTTGAGTAGGACTAAAGGCGGTGAATTGCCCGTTCTGGAACACTTGTTATCGACAGATGGCGCAAGGACGTTGAGTCTTGGTAAATAGTGCTCTGCAAATCTCGTTCGAGCCATGCTGACCCCTGAGACTTCTCTGCAGCGTTCGATGAAAACTACATCTACGCTGGCACGCAGAGTGAAACGAACGAAATTACGGTACGTCTGTCGTTACAGGTTACGCTACACGCCACTCGACGGACCTGACATTTGCCGAATTCTTTCAGGTTTACAACAGGAAGTATCTGCAACAGACCGCGCAGTTGGCGGGACATACCGGATCAGTTCTCGCGCTCTTGTACGTTCCTGAAAGGAAGTGGCTGTTTAGCGGGAGCAGTAAGTCGCCATTCAGCCAAATCTTACTGGCTTTATGCTGATCTACCGGTTCAACAGGTGATGGCACCGTTAGGGTATGAAACGTTTCCCGAGATGGTTGAAAGACGGAACTGACCCTTACTTTCCTACAGCTCTGGGATACAGCAAATTTGACCTTTCTCAGCGAGATCACGCCATCATATGACACTTCAGGCGACATCTATTCACTGGCCTGGGATCCACGATCTGGAGGAACGCTATATTTCGGTGCACAGAACACGGACATTGAATACATCAATTTCGGGGATTCCGCTCGTTTTTCAAGCGTTCCGGAACACGGCACGAAAGAGATCTTGATCATCGAGCCCGGTAAGGATGTTCATATCCCGCAAGAACCACCAATCGCAAAAACCTTGCGATCCAGTCGTATTCGACCTCACTCGTTCTTCAACTCACGGCCATGTTCGCCCGACTTGGTCAAGAGTCCCGCGGTATCAGCCAAGGCGTTCCCTTTTGCCAAACCTGCAAGCCGACCGACAACGCCGAGAACATTGTCACTTCCGGAAAAGATCATCGTACCTCATGACAATGTCGTTAGCAGTGCACATTACGGCTACATCTACTGCATGAATCTTTTCAAACGCGCAGACGACGTGATTTGGCTAGCTAGCGGGAGCGGCGACTCGGACGTGAAAGTCTGGGAATGTCAACCCAAAGGAGGTCTCAAATTCCTGTTTACTTTCGATGGCCTCTCGGGTGCTGTACTTTCGCTGGTGGTTCGGGACGATCTGCTGTTCGTAGGTCTCCAGGACGGGCACATCAAAGTATGGGATCTCGAAACGAAAGCATGCATTCGAACGATATTGGCTCACAACTCGGATGTTCTGGCTATGAGCCTCGTGGGTACCGATCTTTACACGGCGTCCGCAGAAGGCCAAATTTTGAGATTCGACGCGTCATTCGACTGTACGGCGACTTTCCAAGCTCATTCTGGAGCGATTCTATCGACAGTCATTATGCCAACCCACGAAGACCGGTTCGAATTGATTACCGCAGGACACGACTCGTACGTTAAACTATGGCGGTTAACTCGACCCAACAGTGTCAACGCTGGCCCGTCGTCCGATGTGCTGTTCGGAGCAGACGGCGATGTTATGCTGTATGCTCTTGCCAAGATGATCGCCATCCCCAGTGTGAGCGATCAAGCGCACCGAGAAGATTGTCGACAAAGCGCTCATCTATTGCGGAAGATATTAACGCAAATGGGAGCACAAGCCAGCCTGTTGCCCACCATCGAGGGAAAAAATCCGATCGTCATGGCCAAGTTTAAAGGACAGGCTGCATCGCCGCTCTCACGAAAGCGAGTCTTGTTCTACGGCCATTATGATGTGCAGCCTGCCACCGAAGCTGATTGGACAACAGATCCATGGGAACTCTCGGGAAGGAATGGATACCTCTACGGCCGGGGTGTCGCGGACAACAAGGGACCTATCATGGCAGTCGCTTGTGCAGCCGCATCATTGCAGGAGAGAAGGCTGTTAGACGTGGATCTGACAATGATCATCGAAGGAGAGGAAGAGAGTGGTAGTGCCGGCTTTGTGCAAGCCTTGACTCGTTTCAAGGATGACATTGGCCACATCGATACGATTCTTCTTTCCAACTCATCATGGATCGGTGAAGATGATCCATGCGTCGTGTTTGGGCTTCGTGGTGTGATCTATGCGAACTTTAGTATCGCAAGTCAAAACAATGACCTTCACTCTGGTGTCGACGGCGGATCGGTCGCAGAACCGATGTTAGCCATGGTCCAACTTTTAGGCTCGATCGGCAGTGGAACCCAGGTGCAAATTCCGGGTTTCTACGACGATGTTGCCGAATTGACTGCTGCAGAGAAGGAATATTACCAGGCTGTCAGTGAAGTCACTGGCATGGATACCGAAAACGTCATGCGCAAATGGCGTGCACCAACGTTCTCGGTCAGCAACATCCAGTCTAGCGGTCCAGCAAACAATACTATCATTCCGAGATCGGTCACAGCCAATGTGTCTTTCCGTCTGGTACCCAATCAGGTATGTCTTGGTGTCAAATTCACAGGCCTCCTTATTGACATGTTCTCTCTAGTCAATACAGCAGATTGCCCAGTCTATAACGGAGCACTGCGAGAAGACGTTTGCTTCCTTCGCAGGAGAAATGTCGTTGAAGGTGTGTAGTATCCGTCGCTGTTAGCAAACCTGCAGTCCTGACGGCTGCCTCTCGTCCAGGTTACCATTACCCACCAAGCTGATTGGTGGCTAGCTTCAGTTGAGAACCCTTACTTCAAGGCCCTTGAGAGGGCAGTCGAAAAGATTTGGGGAGCCAAGCCTCTCCGTATCAGAGAAGGAGGTGTAAGTCACGCGTTGACCCTGTTTCCAAGGGAAAAATGACTGATCAAATATGGCACTTTTCCCCAGTCGATTCCTACTATTCCTTTTCTTGAAGACTTGTTCAATGCCCCCTGCGTCCATCTCCCACTTGGTCAACATTCGACAGCAGCGCATTTGAGCAATGAACGCTTGAGACTGCTGAATCTCCGGTGAGTCTCATAGAATGCCTTTGATTTTCCCTCTAAACTACCACTGAACCGCTCGCGTCTTACCATCATCATCCATTCTAGTAACGGGAAACGTGTGATCGAAGAGTTCCTGTCCTCTCTATCGTCTATCGATAACGCTTAGTCTTCACGAATAGGATCAGTTCACTGTGTTTCGTTATTGCAATCTAGCATCTGACATCTAGCATTTAGCATCTACAAGTTGTAATATTTAGCTGCGGTCGGCTCCGCATACTTCACATTTAGATGACGTTTCTTTGCTCTGTAGCGAACAAGTTGAGCACGTCCACGTCGACGCCGGCTTGCTATTGACTTGCACCCCGGCTCCCCAACCTGTGAATCCTACATTGGCGACCTTGGGCACGGTTGGAAGACCGCCAGGGCGGGGCGACTCGCAGACTTCACACTTCGTCGACGTGTTCGCGCTTTTACACATACATGTGCTGCATGTCCACTGATCTGTCGACGACGTTGCGGGCGCAGCTCCGGACCCCCATCCAGTGAACCCAACAGATGTTGTCGGAGCCGCGACCTTGACGACTGGTCGTGGTTCGGTGCAGACATCGCACTTGGTCGAGGTTGAAGGGCTTTTGCACAAACATGTAGAGCACTCCCACATGTCATTGCTTTTCCCAGCTTGCGGCGTCATACCGGATCCCCATCCAGTGAAACCTGTAGAGGTCGGTAGGTCGGCAGGTGTCGCGGTTGGTATCTGCGACATACGGAACGTGAACGTAAATTGCGGTAGTTTTTCTGGTTTGGTTGTCAACGCCTGCTGACGAGCTAAAGCGGAAATATTCTTGCCAAGATCCTCAGCCCCTGCCAGAGATCTGAAGGTATTGACCGGAAGAGCGCTGACATCCAGTCGTCGTACAAGCTCGTCAGGACTCTCGCTCGAGGGCTGATGCTTGGATGAAGACGGGATTTCGGAACTTTCTGGCAATTTGGCTGGCTCGGAGCTCGGCAATAATGCGAAAGAGACATGTGTCCGCGCTTTCTGTTCTGGCTCCGCGGAAGCTGCAATGGTACGAGAAATGATATCGAATGCGGATGACCTGGCAGGTGGCGGCTGTTTCGGGGTGGTAGACTGCGCTTCTTGGTAGGATGGTTTATCTTTCACAGGACTCTGAAGTCTTTCCAAGATTGGATACGATGAACGCGCGGGGGTAGGTGGAGCTGTTGCTGATGTCCTGCTTGCTTTGTTGACTGGGGGGCTCTCATCCACTTGCATTCGATCGGAAGAGTGCTCTGATGATTTCCCTTTCGCGGCTGTTGTAGGTGATGACTTCCGGATTCGCTAAATGAGACTGGATTAGCAACAGTCGGCTATGACGTTGGTAGATGGCGTACCTTGTTTGTCTGTTCTGCTTGTACACTTGCTGTTATTAAATCTAGATCGGACATCTTCGAGGTGTCCGGCGCCTGTTTCAATCCTCCTAAGCTTGCGCGTGCGCGGGGCTTCAAGCTTAGTCTGGAACGACTGGAAGACGATGCGACCGACTGCCGAGACGACCCACTGAGGGGTGCCGACGTCGAGCCGATATGGAATCGATATCCCTCGTATGGATTGCTGATGGGTTCCACATTGAACTAAAGCGATATCACTCATCAATTTAGAATAGGTACGCTCGACGATCAGCACAAAGCTTACCTTCTTATCGCTCTGAGCCTCAGCTTTGCTGAGCAGATTCTCGAGTGTCCTTGCGGCGGCAGACTTGATGGCAGGGGACGAGTTTTGACTAATAGCTTTATCGGCCTTGACTGTGAAATCGGAAAAGGAAGGAGGGATTTTGATAAAGACACAAATGGAGACATCAATCAGGAGAAATGCACGCACCATTATCGGGTACCGAAGAATGATTGAGGTTGGATTGCGCTGCCTTTGATGGAGGCTCCCTACTCGAATGAGCTGAGAGAGCGAACATAGATGTCGATTTCGACAACGAGCTAGGCTGACGCGAAGCGAAGGGCATATTCGACGACTTGTGAACGGGCTGTTGTTCACTGAAGCTTTGTGTTGTGCTCCGCTGCGGTTGGAATGAATTCGATTGCGACTGTTGTTTCGACGATCCACTTGGGTCCGATGACTGCGAGTGTGCTAGAGTGGAAGCGTGAAGTGGTCTCCACGGCCTGGCCAGAGATCCTTGATCTGGCCTCACGCTTGATCGGTTCCGTAATGGAGATCCTGCAAGTACATCGTACGAATTCGATCTGACGAATCCCTTTTCACGAATGGGTGAATCGAAGAGCCCTCGACCGGTCTTCGAGACCGATAGTGAACGACCTGCACCATCGCTTGCTGATTCTCCAAGGACGGACGGCTTCCCATTGTCTTCTGTTGCCCTCCTCAGTAGCTCGCTGATAGCCTGCTGCTCCTCTGGTGTCTGTTGGCCTGCTTGGCCGCGAGCCTGCTTGTCGGCCATGAACTTTGCCAGAAGTCTAGTGGATTGCTCCGGTGTGATTTGTCGTAGGGAATCTATTGCGTGCTGGATAGGTAGGATAGGTTGATACTGCTTAAAAACAGATGTCACAGAAATGAGCCATCGCAGGCCCTATATATCAATCAAGCTCGTTCAGCTACTCACATCTTCTTCCTCAAACTCCATTTTGTTGTCTGATTCACTAGTCCAGTCTCTAAAGCCACCACTCTCCTCGCCAAGTTTTGATGTCCGCTGCTGCTGTTTCTTCTCATCATTATGTCCATTCTTCCCGTCATCCTCCTCTCTGTTTCTTGTTGCGCTCTCCCTGTTTTTCGTACCAAACGGAGAGTACAGCTTCTCCACCAAAGAGCGAAGCAATCCACCTCCACCCGTTGCCTGCGAACGACATGCACGCATCAGCTAGATACTAGGAGTAGCGCATACACAAGCTAACCCACCTTGTTGGGCGTATTGGCAGCGCTGGAAGATGCCGATGAAGGCCGATCGTAGGGTTTACTTCCTAATCTGGAGGAACGGGCATCCCGCGCAGGTGTTGATCCAGCCATTTCAAGAATTGCGTCTTCGTCTAGAAGTCGTTAGCGATGCTGTTGTTAAGATTTCCTCGCGTGCTTGGTGCCGGCTGTTGAAGCTAGCTTCAAATGGATGGAACTGGTCGACCTTCGAGAGTTCGTAGTCCTATCTCGGCGACCCTCCCGCGTGAGGGGTCGGTATGAAAAGAATGAGGTGTCAATTTCCCACGATTGGCTTGTAGCCCCAGCCGGTCTCCGCGATCTTTTCTGCAGCGCGTCCTCGTCGCCGCCGCTTGACTACAAGTAGATACTCCTCTTGCTAGAAGCATGGTCAACTACTTCATGATAATCTGGATCTGCTCTTTCCGCCGCGTGACCAAAGACAGAACTTTCGAGAGCATCACGTGAAGTGGCGATGACCCACCAGCTCATTGGCAGGTATTCTTGTTGGTTCTGGCGCTATCTTGCACTAGTCAAGATCCCCCCTAGTACTAAATGACATGCATTTACAACCTCTTCTACTGTACACTCTGATACATTCATTCTACTACATAGGATTCAGTGTCCGCATATTAGGAGTAAGTGAAGTAGAGGTGCGACGACTGGGAGGTCCGCTTGACCCTCCCGTGCCAGCTGGGTGGGCGCTACCCACAGCACCGCCGTTGGCACTTCCTCCGACGAAAGACATCAAGCGATTTGAGACGTTCTGTATAGCCTGCAGAAGTAGAGACAGCGATCAGGCGACTTGCTATATATATGTGTATCGTTTGATTCGGGGCTCACCTGTTCTCTGCGACTCGGGGCGGCCTGACGAACCCCAAACAGCTTGACAGACGTTCCAGAGAAACTCGGTAGAGCTTGAACGTAGATGTCGCCCCAAAGCAGGGACGTGAGCCAAACAGTAGAGGCGACGCTCCACTATTTGGCATCCATGGTCAGCAATCAGTCGAAGCTGTAGGGTGCGAGAACTTACTTGGAATTTCCGAGGGGTGTGAATCGGATGAGGTGGCAAGACGTCCTTGAGAGAAACGGCGCGCAAGTAATCTACCACGTTGCGATTAGGACCGCCGCTATTCAATGACTGTATCGATTGGACTTTGGGTAGGAGTTCGGAGATGGCAAGCAGTACGGTGTCCAGGGGTAGTCTACAGAGCCGCATCAATGGAGCAAAATCAGCAAAGCAAGACGGAAGAAGACAGTCTTACCTTACCCTTTCTGCCAGCTTGCTACCCATTCAGCGGTAGGAATGTATCCATTTGGCCCAATACCCTGTAAGGCTAGCTGTTGCAACTCCTCATTACCGTCTCCCCCTAGTGTACCGCTTGACATCCGCCGTTTGCCCTTGGCCTTGTCACTGAGCGGTTTCGCTTGAGCCCGATGTGCGTTTGCCTCTGCACTTGCTAAAGGATCTTCCTCTGCCTCGCCAGGCGTGAATAATGGCAGAGTGATACTGCTTTCCTTGGTGTATGGAGAAACCGGAGTATACGGCAGATCAGACGATTCCCGTGAATCATGCTGCGACAACCCCCCCTTCTCCGTACTAGGCGTGGTGTCGAAAGGCGAGCGGAGTTGATCTTTGGAATCGGTTGGATTCTGTACAGCTGAGAAGATAGTTTATTAAGAAGAGTTGAAGCGATCAAATGATGCTCGAGTAACGCAAACATACCGGCGGTCGCGCGAGCCAACATCTTTTTCTGTATTTCGGCAAGGCCGGACGTTAATGTAAAGGTGGCGAGCTTTTGGAAGTCTCGGTGATGAAGTAGAATGGCGTAGACGATGTTGGGATTTTCTAACGCAAGGAACCGGAGGCAACGTCAGGACTGTCGAATCATCTACCTTCCCATGGGACAGTTACCTTGAAGTCTATGTGTGAGAACCCCATTAAAAGCTTCTAGTCTATACGAAGAGAACAGATCGGATGAGCTCGCGCCGCGCTTGAACAACTGGTCCCCAACTAACAGATAATAGACAAGTCGAGGATGACCTTCATCTGCAAGTATAAACCCGGGGGAAGAAAAGGCCTGATAGAGCTGTAACAGCTTCATAGATGTCTGGAAACCGACCCCTTGCAGGTATGGCGCGACATTGCTCAATGTGATTGCCAATGCAGGGAATAGCGAGTTCAACCCCGGCGTTGTAGCTATCGATAGTATTGACTGAACGCTTTCAGTCAGTCAACACGAACTGACTCTGACAAGATCAAAGACCAACTAACCACAATAAGGAAATCAGAGGCAAGTCCCGGAACCATCCATTTACTCGGAATGGTGATTCGCAAAGGCTCATTGAGCGCCGGACCAAAGGTCCGGTCAGAAGACAGCGTCTGCAAGATGTACGAGAGCATACGAAGGAGTCCCTGTTGCGCTGTATTGAATGATCACGTAAGCTGAGAATTCAGAGACTTGCTAGTTGCAAAGCGGCGTACCAGGATTATCCTTCAACTCCAGACAGCAGAGAACGGTGTATCCGACAACGTCCGCAGTCTTTCCTGATTCCGCAAAGAATGCGCGGAACCGCTGTGCGAAGTAAAATGCCACTCCGTTACAACACGTTCCTTTTCACCGCTGATGAATGCTTACCTTGTTCAAATCGATCAGGCGCCAGAATAGCATGACTACAAACGAGAGAAGCCATCAAAACCTCCCGCTGTTAACCTTTGCCCACGACATCGTGCTTACAAACTTCCGAGACGCTCGTCACTGGCCGTTTACTGCCCGGAAGGACATTGTTCCTCACAGACGTATGCTCGGACATGTTCGCCAGAATTCCATCAAGAATAAACGTAAGATCTTCCTTCCGATGCTACAGAGTAATCAAGTCAATTCAAACTGCGTACGTGAGGTGCCGGGAGCCCACTAACCAATTTCGTGATGAAGTAACGAAACGCGTTTTCGCTCTTCTTCGATTCCCGATCAGGGGTGTTTATAGCCGCGAACGACGAGGAACTACTAGGCCCCGGCAATCCACCCAGGGACGGAGTCTCCACAGTCGATCTCGGCTCGACCTCCCAGTGGTCCAAAGCAACCAATAGAGTCATAAAGCTCATTTTCACGAGTGTCCGTCGATCTTCCCCTGATTTCAGGAGAAGATGGTTGTATGGTAATTGTTCTCCCCAATTCGAGGTGTGGGTCGAAAGCGAGGTATTGAGCCACGAGCAGAGCAGGGATAAGACTAGGCGACGTTCAAGTGAGTGGGTGAGGTATTGTAGGCCTCGATTGGTAGCGTACGGCAAAGCATGGGGTGGCGTGTATATCGTTGATGAAACCAAGATGCATAAGAATAAAAGCATCTCGGATTTGTTCTTGTCGAGGTCAGAAGTGGAACCGATGTTTTGGGTGGAGCCGACACCCTTTTCCCAAATCACATACTACACGGGACGATATGCTAGTCAGCTCTTTGCAACACGTTCCGTGTTTTGGACGTACATTGATCTTGTCACCTTGCTGATCCTTTACAGACTCCGGAATCGTGAATCCGGCGCAGAAGAGCAGGTCGATCGTGCACTTGATCAACTGTTCTGCGAGACTTGATTTCTGCTCGTTATCCGTACGACTCTCGTCCGGTATGTCTCGCGCACGTTGTGCTTCAGCCGTTGCTGCATCTGGTAGATCAGAGCGATTTCGTTTCCACAATGTATTCGAGGCGAAATGATCACGCAGCTGAGAATCCGTCGGTACCTTTGTCTCGTTGCCATAAAATTCGGCATCGTCCACCCCATCCCCATCTGCGTCATTCTCGTAAACGACGACCATGACCCGGCCCAAGACTCGAACACAATTCAGAGCCTCCCTCGTCGGGTCTTCGCCATTCTTTACCGTATTTCCGCCAGTCCACGATCTTTTGAAGCTTGAAGGTACGGGTATGTTGGATTGTTGAGTCACCGAGGGGAAGCCGGGTGAGCGTAATAGTTGGAAAAGATGCGTGGATAAGACGTTTATCAGAGTGTAGATGTTTCGCGGAGAATGCTGCAGGGCGTTCCGAACTACAGCCCACACCGAGTCAGGTTTGTTCACTCAACCGAGAGAGATGGCAATTCTTACCATCTTGAATGGTAATTAAAGAGTAGACATCGGCTGAGCTATCGAATAGCGTCCAATACTACGATCACGGCAAAAGGTTGGCAGCTATCAGACTACAAAAGAGATGACACGTACCTGCTGCCAATATTTTAGATCGTTCGCGTCAATCTCCTGCGCGGCCAATCTCTTGACACCATGCTGGCCTGTGCGAAAGAGCAGCTGATTATCCTCGTTTGCGGACAAAAAGGGAAGACCGATTGTCGATCCTAGGGATTTCATTGGCAAGAACATGGTAAAGTGAATTCCTTGAGCGCTGAGCGAATACGGTTTCCCGGTGCTGGCATTTGTACTTTTGGCTGCTGAACGAGTACGGCTATAGAGTAATAGAGTACTACATACTACTGACTGTAGTGACGATGAAACGAAACGTCTACTCTACTCCCGTGTTTGCAGCCGCACCTCGGCAACCTCGCGCCCGCGTCGTCGATCACCGAGCTCCTATCTCCTCGACCTTGATGAAATGCAAAGAATAACACACGAGCGCCTTAAGTTTCCTTCATCGTCATCTATTCATTCGGCGCACCGTATGAAACAGGTCAAGTCGAGGAAGATGAATGGCCAACCCAATGCAGACCCGCAGGACGGGTCCCTGCGCGCCTAGGTGTGTATGTACTCGTTCGTCGTTCTACAAGGATATATCGCACTCACCGAGCCACTCTCATCCCATAGAGCGACGGGTCTCGATTCCCTCTCAGCGTCTTGAAAGCCATCGCATAATCTCTGGCAGAAGATGCCGCGCTGCACACCCTCGCGCATCTTGACGAGACTGCCCAGAAAGTCCATCAAGTAACACTTTCAGCGCTATATGAAACCCGTCCGCTCGAAGATTCGAAAGCGCTCCTCCGCTCGATGCGGGGCAAGGACTTGAAAGGTTTCAAATATACAAAGTAAGTCTGGCAAGATATGTGCGACGATATTACCGAAGTGCACTTTAAAGCAGCGGGTGCCGGGCTTACTCGACCCGTTGGAATTGCAGGCCGCGATGTCTGAATTTGAAGCGGGATGGTAGGTGCATCATCGACGATGGAGCAGTCTTTTTCTTGAAGATCGATAACGACTCCCTCGACCTCAACTTGCGGATGACGGTCATACATGTCCTTGCACATGTTGGCTTTGTCAACATGGAGAATGGTGCCGGTGATAGTTAGTTATACTTTGAACTCACATGTCGGCCAGCAATCCTCAAGACATTCCCCGACGTGGTGGGTTGCCGTTGTTCGACGTCTTTTTGTCGTTATGGGTTGGTGGCTGACTTTGCGCCACTTCCTTTCAAATAGCTCTTCGCGACGCAACGCACGCCTTTCCGCAAGCTTGACATAAAGCTTCTGGGCAACGACACAACCTCTGCCTCGATAAAAAGTCACATCCAACTCTTTGCAGAACACTACACTCAAGGACTCTCACGTGCAGCTTATGACTCGGGACCCTTCTCGAATGTCGAAATACAAGCGATTACCCCGGTTCTCAAAACCTACGCAAAAGAGACACGAGATAAGGACCCCTCGGAACTCGAAGGGTTCATCTCCGGACAGCTCATGGGCTCCATGATGGATTACTAGGATTCATTTTTCGGCTCGTGTGTTGGGTACAAGTACATGACGCTCGGAAACAGTTCACATGTTCCGTCGAGGTCGGGTACAACAACCGTGGATCCTACAAGGACGCAAATAAAGTGTGGACGAAAAAATATTCTTCCGCCGGAGGGTTGGACGACCTCGTTGATGACATGTCGATGGGCGATGATGATACCTATGATGCCTGGTGAGGCTAGACGCTGTAATGAGAAGGACATGAGGAAGCAGTGGGACCAGAATGACGGTATAAATTGCGCAGCCATGTTACTTGTCCTTAAAAGGTTGCCTCCAGCTCCGCCACGAGCTGTTGCCGAATGGCGTCACCCATTTGCCCATGTTCATACACATATACCAGGCATTCATATATAACCCATGAATCGGCAACACCACGTTGCCTAAAATACAATATATCTTCTTTGGCGAGCATCGTCTGTCGTGGGCTATGTAGAGCTCGTTTTCGTACATTCGTACATACATTATCGGGCGGATCAACCAGAATTGGGTGGATGAGACTTTTGATTCCAACTGTGATCGGTTGATGTTGCTATTGAAGGATTGTCTCGACAAATACAGACGAGGCATTGAGTCAACCATTTTATTCCTCTCTCCAGGAGACGGGTTGTTTTGGGTCCAGCTGAGCTGGATAAGGAGGATATCCAGGATGCGCGTAAACATAAGTGTAATGCTGTTGAGGAGGATGTTCCTGCGCGTGACCTTCCGGCATCTGGACCTGATAATACTGTACGCCAGGTGGTATAACGGTATGACCGTGTGGGACAATGTTGGAGTATCCGCTGGGTTGAAGGGGGGTGATCGGCGGTCCATGGGCTGGGTGTCCCGCAACAGATTGAGAACTGGAACTCGTGCTCATGGTGCCGCTAGAGCTCACTGTTTCCGGGGATATGGCCATACCCGACATGGAATGCGTGAATGGTTGCATACCCTGTTGGATTTCGCTGCGGCGTGAGTGGTTGGATACAGCAATAGACGGAGAAGGGGCAGGTGTGAATCCATCCCCGGTCTGGACAGGTGTCAAACCAAAAGCAGATGCTGCCAAGCTAGCAGGTTTTCCTTGCCTTTTGCTGGATATGCTACCTGCAGTGGAGTGGGTGCGATTCAAATCGGATCGGCGAGGACTAGGGCTGGCTATGCCATGATAGGAGTTTTGTCGCTGCAAGCCAGACACTGTAGCACGAGGCGCACGGCCCGAAGCCGGGTCGACGTTGCCAGGTTGAGCGACAGCACCAGGCTGAGGTCTTGGTGACGACCGAGAACGTTGCCGACCATGCATTCCAGGGATCGCAGAACTGACATCGGATACCGAATTGTTCATTCCGGTGGCAATATCGGATTCTGACCGGTTAGCATGTTGATATTGCTGCCGCATGCTGACTGCTTCCAAGCTATTTGAATCCGTAGAAGATAGGGTGACAGATGACTGCGAACGCGGCATGATCTGAGACCCGGAAGGCGATCCGGCGTTCGAGGCGCTGTTCCAATACATAGGGTGACCGAACGCAGTTGTGAATGCAGGTGGAACCGAGATAGGCGAAAAGTTGACAGCGACTCCATCGGAAGCACTCTGTAACTGAGGACGTGTGCTTTCATGGGAAGCTGTCACGCTCGATCTTTGGCCGTTCAGTTTCCGACGTTCCTTGAACTAGAAAATATTCCTTAGCACGCGGACGACGACGCTAAATGCAATCGGATGGAAACACACCTTGTCCAACCACTTGGCAGAAGCCTTGAAACGGTCGTCGGTGAACCCCATCATTCTCGCAATCTCTTTTGCCTTTTCCCGTGCGATACTGTCCCTGATCTCATAACCCGCATTGTGTTGTGCGTCCATCCATTCATGCATCCTCTGCTCGATAGCGGGAAACCGGCCACCGGTGTGCTTTACAGGTTTCGGTAATGGCATGGCCGGGGTTTGCGCTGGTCCAGTCCATCGATGCGACGATATCAGAATCTTACTGATGGTACTCCGATCGACACCGTATTGCTGAGCGATATCTTCTTGCCGTAATGAACTGTTGCTTCTTGCAATCTCTACAATTCTCCGCTTGTCCTCATGGGTAAGCTTCACCTTAGGACGGACAATCCGAGGATCGTTACTCCGCGCAAAGACGACACCGGGATGAGCATTAGGCTCCGATGATCCGAAACGGTCGCCCGGAGCTGTGGAAGGAGTTGTTGCTTGAGCGGAATGAGATTGAGGATAGGCGTAAGAGTAGCCGTAAGGAGGTACACCAGGAGCTCCATGAGGATAGGCCATATACTGAGGATCAGCGTAGTGTCCAGGAGCCATCGGTGGTGGGGGTGGATAAACTCCAGTGACCGGGATGTAGTGCGTTCCAGGTGGGGGTGGTGGCATGCCTTGATGGCCATTTTGAGTCACCGCTTGAGCGTACGATCCTTCTTGAACACCAGCGGAATGAGGCATCGGCGGTCCATAATGTTGCGGAACATATGACACGTACTGCGCGTGTGGATGGCCTCGATACATGTAATCACCAGGCGGGTACTGCTGAGCGGACATCGGTTGTACCTGCTGCTGACTCTGTTCGGTAGGCGTCTGAGAATGCGACGGCGTTTGTTGAGGAGTATCGTCGATGCTTGGCGGCTGTTGATTGCCATTTGTAGGTGCTGTGCCCATGTGGGCAGGAGACTGATTCCGCTCGACCTCGGATTTGGCGGTTTGAAAAGGCGACAACAGAGTCTTTTTCGAGTCTCCGCCATGTCCATCAACGGCCTGTTGTTGCACTTCGAGAGTCGACTGCTTTTCGTTGACCGATTGACGTCCTGACATGACTGGTGTCTTGTCGTTATCTACATGGGTCTCTCCAGCCATGCCCGAGGTTGGACGGCTTGGTGCAGCTCCATATATTGATCCTTGTTCCACGTATTCGCCCATATTCTCGCCCGTCGCTCGCGCAACCTGCCCGTTGTATATCACCGTCTGCATCTGCCCTTCATGTTGTACGTCCATAATATGTTTTGGTTCTCGCCAAAGCTTTTGCGCGTGTAGACCTCCGACTTGGTATCGGGAGTACGCGTTTTGTCGAAATGGGACTGATGGTTATGTAGACATTCACACAACGCCAAAAGAGTAGAGTCGACGCAAGTGAAGCTGACTCTGAAGTGTTGAACCCGAAGCGATGTGAAGATGTTGTGGCGCTTCAAGGTGGTCGTGAGTTTATTGTTGCAGCAAGTATCAGCTACAATTGCAGCAAATAAGATTTCGGAGTGCTCAGAAACGCAAGATTGACACCTGAAAGCCGGAAACAAGACTACTCACCGATACACACGGGTATGGAACGCCTCGTTTGATGATGGGTTGGGTTGATACGTGTAGATGCCAATTCGGCCGACAACGAGGCGCGCGCAATAGGGCGAAGAGCGAAAACTCGCGCAGCAGTATGGCTATCGTTGTCAAGCACCAAGACAGCGAGGTTGGGGAGTCACGATGAGGTTGACCTGTCACAAAGAACAGGATGTCAGTCATGTGGTTCTGTCAAGATGCGGTTTGCAACATGTTATTATGGCCTGACAAGCTGAACAAAGAGCCAACAGGAGAGTAGATCCTACGAGCCGCGGAATGGCTCGACGAGTGCGAGACTCACCACACAATATGGCCGTGAATTGAACGAGTGCAGGCTCAGACGTGTAACTAGGCGACCACCGCAATGAGAAAGAGGTGCGTCAAGGCTCTACGAAGTCTATACCTCAAAGCCAGGTCAGGACCGCCAGCCAGATTTGCTCGCTCCCCGTCTACCTCGGCAATGGGCAGCTGCAATGGCCCTCATACTAGTCGCGCTTTGCCGTTTCAGACCGCTTCCCAAAGAAAAGCGCATTCAGCAACAGCCCCATCGGCCAGGCCGTCGCAGTTACCGCGTGATTATTATTCTTCCGACCCCAGTATCACGCATCGACCATCATATTCATTATTCACCGACGAGTGTCTAAACTCATTTACTCTTGACTAATCCATGTACGAAATCTGCACAAAAGGACCACTCGACCCTGGGATTTCCTGGTCACCCAAGATCACTAACGATGCAATCATTCTCAGTTTCGCAAGCACCCAAGCAGCCCCGAACAATGCATTTTGTACGAGGTGATCTGTGAGGTACCACCCTTCGGCACCTCCGAGCACGATTGGACGGACTTCACATATGGTCTCCAGCAATCAAGTAGTTGTAAAAGTCGGGTATCATGTCATATCTCTCATGTCAGGTCAGCTCACAGTACATGCAGGGCGTATCTGCCATATATCTGCTTAGCTATCTGCTTTGCATTTCGCGTGCCGACCGCGAAGCAGTAGAGACTATCGCGGTGACTGTTGAATTGCTTCTGCGACAGGTGTTGTAGAATTACGATAACGTGTCAAAACATCATGGAAGGTAATATGACATGAAACGGGCCCGTATCCGCCGCTTCATGGGTTCTATATCTTTTGTCTTTTCGGCTCAGCTTTCGGCTCTCCATCGGAATACTTATCGCGATGGCCTTCGCAGGAATCGCGGCGGCCTTCGCCATCTTTAGACACGCTGTTCTGAGCAGTACCTGTTTGGCAGCTTTTAGGGTCCTCCGAGCTGTCCTCCGGGTGCTGAAAGATCCCGCTGTGAAGATGGTTAACTACTGTACTTTAATAAGTGATGCTTGAGCTAGCTCTTGACCTGATGCTTGATTAGCTGATCAATCCGATTGACAGGCCGGGGAAACGGCTGGTGGGAGAATATCACTAACTCCTGTTCTTTCAACTCTCAACCTGCAAGAAAAATATACCGCAAACAGCTCGGCAAACCCATGAAAAAACAGCAGGAAATTCTTGGACGACCTCTTCCGTCCCCTCTTCCAGCTCCTCTTCCGTATTCTTCATGGCAGCACCAGACCGCTCCTCCTTGCACCTTGCAACTCTGCAAGCCCGGGAAAAGTAGTGACGTTATCAGAAGAGCCATGAAAGGCGTAGCCGTCCAACGACTGACGGAGTAGGACGGGGCGACTGTTCACGACTTATACGAGCTCTCATACGAAGACGGATAACTAAAAGAATTGTGTGCTAGCTACAGTAGGTCTTGGTAAGCTTCTTGGTAGCTGTCTTGGTGCATAGCGGCCCGACCTTCTAGCTTGAAATAGTTTGCCCCGCAAAGACAAATCCCACTATGGAACCACCGTTCCGTTAGAGCAACTGTTAGAGCATCACCTGGATACTGAGCAGCGATCCAAGCTGCCGCAAGCTCAGCAGCGGCATATGACCTGTCTTCTTAGACAAATATGGCAGCGATATAATTGTGCTCAGCAAAGTACATTAGAGGAATACATATAGCTTGTACTTTGAATGCACGCTCTAGGGCTACCACGACACGTGGAGCCGCTCCGTTCGAATTTGACACTTTGACCCGTTTTAAAAAGTGGTTTCTGACGACGCAAAGCTCTCTTATATCGAACACAAGGCGGTTCTTGAACTCGATGCACAATACAATCTAGAGCTCAGTTGAATAGCGAAGAATGGCGCAGAACCTGGTCCACAGTAGACAATAGGAAGCCATCACTCGACAACGCGTCCGAAATCCTGTCCAATGAGATTTGCCAGTGGAGAATTTGCGAACTACCTTTGATTGCTCGTGTCTCAGATGGGGGGTTAGACGCGGTAGGCGGGCCCTTTTTTGTTAACACTTGCCACGTGCGTCGCTTCTCGATCGGCAATTCCTGTTCAAGCTGAAACAGATACAGATACCGAGCTAGATACCGGAAGCTATACCGGGCCGGGCGAATTGGCGAGGGCTCACCATAGTGAAAGCTTGCATTGCGTAAGCGGGTATACAGTACTTGAATCCCTCGTTGAATATCAAGAGGTAAAATGTCAACTATCAGATCGGTAACCACAGAGGCGCTTCTGCAAATCCGTCATCGCCATTCTGCCACGGATGATTCATCAAATCTAAGGTGCAGCTGTACGAATGATGGCAACACTACTGCATACTGCTAGTCGACATGCTTGCAAAGCAGTTGACTTGACTCTATCGGTACAACATGATGAGCTATCGCCTCGGTCGTTCTCGACCTTCCGTCAACCGAAGCGCCGTGTTGACCACATATCTCGACCCGATCAGGTGGCTTCCTCATTTGGTCGGAACATGGAGAGCCGTGAAATCTCATCTGGAGTTTCTACATCCTGCGAGCGGCACACGAAGAAGAGAGGATTGACATCAGCGATTGACTGTGGCTGCAATCCGCTCTGGAAGCCGTAACACTTACACTTGGAGTATCGTCAAATAGCGTGTGTTCGTTTGCGGCGTCCGCTTCGGCGTTTAGGTATGGATGATCGGAATCCTGGCCTGCAGCCGCGTGTTCGACCGACGCTCCTTGGGCAGTCTCGTACTGCTCAGGCTGATTCGATTCGTCTTGCGCTTCGTACTGATACTGGTTACCATGGTCCCAGCTAGAAGTATTGGTTGACAAGCTCTGCGTGCCTGAGCCGTAGCGGTGCTCGTTGAGTTGCTCATTCATAGGTAGAATCCACGAATGTGTCATCAATTCCGCTGCACTTGGTCGCATGTCCGCCGACAACGTCAAGCACTCTGCAATGAAGCTTATGCCGAGTTCAGACATTTCACTCTTGTCTGGAAGTGGAGGATGTTGTGTAGCGATGCCAATGTGGAACATGATTGCCCTCATAATCGAAGAGTTTCAGCGCCGAGGCAAGGGGTCAGTTGTAGAACAACGACTCACCATTCGTTGTCAAGATTGCTCCAAGGCTTGCGACCGGTGACTAATTCCAGGACCACACAACCGAGACTCCAGATATCCATGCACCCCAATCTGCTTCGGCTTGATTTGTCACCCTTGATAACTTCTGGGGCCATATACATCGGCGTACCAGCAAGCAAACTGGGTTCTTGGTTCTTGTTCCTCGTCATTGTCGTTCGCATGCTTCTGGCACCCACCGCCCTTCTGGATTTGTTCATGGTAGCATTTCGTTTTTCCTCGCTAATGGCTTTCGATGCACCAAAGTCCACAAACTTGATCATGCCATTCGCCCCCAGTAAAATGTCTAGGTCAAGGGGGTTAATTGCTATTGCAAGCAAGGCAGTAGGCGAGGAAAATACTCACTATCGGGTTTGACATCTCGGTGCTCGACTCCCTTGGAATGTAGGTATCGTAGACCGTCCAGCATCTGGTAAGTATACAGCATGACCACCTCCTCATCCTCGATCCTGCCATAAGATATCAGGTTGGCCAAACTTCCGCCCTCGCAATATTCCTGGAATATATAAACTCGATCACGATGAACTTCGATGCCATAGTAATCCACAACATTTGGGTGTGAAAGAAGCTGCATAACGTCGGATTCATCCTTGATTTGCTTATATAAAGCAGGTGTATTGGCGAGATCGGCAACTCGGATCTCCTTGACCGCCATGATTCCGCCCGTCTCGAGATTAAATCCTTTGAAAACACTGCCGTTGGCGCCTGCACCGATAAATTCGCCTTGTTGCCATTTGATCGCGATGTTGGAAGTCGAAGAAGCCAGGAATAGTAGAGAACGATCCTCAGAAACCTCCTCGTCTAGGACCTGACCGATGACGCGATTCTCTTCGAACAGGCTGTTTCGATTGAAATCGACTTCAGCAATCTGGCGGACTCGTTCCTCTCTGATCATTCTGATACTTCGATCTCCAGCCGTAGCTCCATATACCTCGCCCAAAAGTTGATTGATTCGATCCTGTGGTCGAGCGCTAGGAGAAGTCGGCCGAGACGAAACACCATAGTCATCGTCTAGGTTTTCCATGGCACGCTGTGCCTTTCGAGTGGCTTCCTGCACCTCTTGCTGCTTTTTAGCCTCGAAACTGCCTCGAGCCCCTAAGATATCGAAGTGGCTGATAAGCAACGCCATGCAAGTAGCGACTTTGGATCGCAGAACGGCGAATTCTTGGGCTTCAAGATACAAGATGTTCTTGCCACGCGTCATCAACATCGCGAATTCGAGGGCGCTGACCGCCCATCTGAAAGTTTTCCGGTCGGTTGGATCACAAAAGTCGCAAACGAAAGCGATCCAATTAATCGCCAGTCGCATCAGCAGCCGATGGAAGCGGAACCGGTGGTCTTCATCTAGTAGGTTATTCGAACGGTGATACTGATCGGAACCGTAAGCGAACCAGTTCTCGATAACGTCTTGCGCACCTCCAACCTTGTTGAGCACGGCACGGATCCGGGTGACTGACGCCACAATCGATTCGGATAGACGGTGCAGGGACCGTTCAATGCGTACGATGTCGGTTTGAATTTGCGGCAGGTGAGCTTGACTTGTGTTGATACATTCCAGCTTTTCGGAAAAGTATCTTTCGAACTGAAGGCGGCATTGTTCCAATCGTTTACCGGGACCGTCCGCAATCAGTCGGATCCGATGATCTTGCATGCCAAGATCAAGACTTGGAAGGTCGAGCTTCAGCGCGCTTCCCGGCCACATGAAAGGCTCACGTGGTGAGACGATGAGCAGATAGCAACAAGGATCGTCCACGTCTTCAGTCTCCCCTGTCAACTGTGGCACGGTGGAGTCGCCTTGACCATCTGCTCCTTCCACATTAACGGCGCTCGCTCCACCATCAGTGGCAATGTTGCCATCACCATCTCTTATCGCGAGGGGTTTTGCGTCGACATCGTCATCTAGCAAAACACCCCCGGACCGAGGCTTCCCTTCTGCATCCGTGAGCTCTCTCCCCTCCTGATCTGTCCCGTCCTCCCGCGGTCGAAGGCATTTGAACAGCAGGCGTTGAATCAGTTCTGGATTGTCACGCAATGCTGGACTAGCAATGATGTAATTTCCTTGTTGCATAAACGCATCCGATAGAACCAAAAAATGTCGATCCTCCTCTTCGTCCGGACATAGACAGAAAAGAAGCGCTGCAATCTCGATATTTTCGATGCTGTATTCTGCAGAATTTTGGAATCGCTGATTCAGACGTCTGCGGTTAGACAGCGAAGGAAGCGGGGTCAGCGAGATCAACGACTGCTCTTTCGGGAATGTACTCCGTACCTAGCAAAGCGCTCGATCTTCCTGTACCTGGTTTTCACGCTGTCTAGCAACTTGCTGTACCAACTAATGATCTCCTGGCGATTCATGGGCCGCTTGTCTTCGTCGCCTGCTTTCGGCTGCGGCTGATTTGTCACCTGCGGGACGTGCGAATGGCCCTCGACCGGTTTATCTGGATCATATACGGGAGCATTCATCTGGGTTTCAAAATAGTCAATCACTCGCCTTCCAAGTCGGTAGGTCATGTTGCTGGATAACAGTTTGCGGTGTTAGCAAGCTCTAACAGAAAGCTCTTCCCACAAGAACGCAACACCTACTAGTAATTCTCTGTTACTAGGACATCCCCGCCGTCAAATACCTCGGCAACGGTATGCAGGAACTCCCATTCTTCTTCGAGAACATCTGTTTCTCTGAAGTATATGTTTCTCTCGGGAGTCTTGAGCTTGTACTGAAGAAGCTTGAAGAACATTTTGATGGACTCAGTCACGACTTCATCGTAGTCTTTGCCCAGACATGGTGGAATGTTCCAATGACCAGAGGGATGCGGAGCAACGAGTCTCAAGTGTTCCTGCTTGACCCGCAGAGCGATTTCGAGGGTACGTCGGAAGTTGAGCAGATTATCGTCCACTGCTATCAGGTCGGGAGCTTGGTGTTTCTGGGCGGCCCTGAGTCGGACACGTAATGCCTCCACCACAAGTCTCGGTGGAAACGCGATGATAGCCAATACATGACCGTGGAACGCCTTTGAGATTGGAGAAAGACCAAGTGCGTCGAACATGGGCCAATGTGTTGTAATCGTATCCCTCGCGCTCTCGATGAGCGTCCGAAGACCCTTCACGGCCGACTTTTTGAACGTGTTGGTTATTGATTCTTCCTTTAGTATACGCTCGATGAATGTCGAGTCGTCGGCCAGCTTATCAAGCTTCTTTTGCTTTGGATCATCAATCATTCCTGTTCGTCGCTGTTGAATGAGTGGCCGTTCCGCGTTCGTATTCTTCTTGGTGACGTCCAATTCTTCGCTGCCGGTCCATTTCTGCAATCGATTCAGGTGAAGCTGAAGCATACGTATCAAGCTGACCCAAGCTGTCATGGCGTCGACTCGTGCTTGGAATGCAGCTGACGCATACAAGGGCCGCTCGAGACGAATAGCCTTTTGGTTGGGATAGAGCGATTCCGCAAGCGATAGCTTGTTGAGCATTTCCAGGATCTGCTCCATGGCGTACTGATCAGCCGTCATCGCCGCTTCAACTGCTTCGGTTTCAGCTTGTTCTGCGATTTCGTCGCTGACACCGGCATTGGCAACAATCTTCTTCTCCTTGTCGGCCGCCTGTATATCTCTGTCGATAATCTCCTGCGGAATGACGACCTTGAAGTTTTCAACCTCTTCCAGGATAATGTCAACGGTCCGATCCCTGCGCGCCTTGACTCGTCGCCGTTCTTCCTCCTCGCTTCGTCCACGAAGTTTCGCTCGAATCTGCCACCAGAACGCTTCTCCCTTTTCCCTTCTGAACTGCTCATTGTAAGACATTTCACCGCCGATTCTCCGCTTCTCTCCCTTGAATACTTCTCCTCCAATGACGGCTGAAAGCATATTCTGCCATTCGAAACGTTCCTTGGCTTCATCCGAATCTGGTGATGGCGGAGCCTGGGTTGTAGAGATTGTGGGTAGGCCCCTTGGTGGCTTCTTTCCATTCGCCTCGAATGCTTCTTTAAGGAAGACTGGTCGAGTTGCACTCCCGTCCGCCAGCAGTGTTTCAGATGACCCTTCGACCTGCTTCAATGGCAAGTTTGCTAATGATGGTGATCTGGGAGAAAATGAAGCGGGACTCGCATTCGCGGACGACGCTTGCAAGCCTTTCACTCGTGATGTGTTAAAATATGATCCAGGACCGTGACTTCCCATATTCAACGCGTCCTCATGGTCGTCCGTGCGGCGTGTATCGGGACTCCTATCGATAAACTCGTCATCGTCGTCTTCGTGATTGAATGACCCTATCTGGTAGAAGTTGGCGTCGGGATCCGCTGGGTCGATCATATCATTCTTCATAGACGGGATGCTCCCTCTTGGTCGAACACCCATAGTGAAAGATCGCCTTGTTCCCAAAGTTCGAGGTTCAGCGTTCTTTGCAGCCAAGTGTGACGGAGGGATATCTTTTCTGTCGTGGCGCGCCATCAAGTTGTTGACAATAGGATCTTCGTAGACGAATCCGGGTTTCTTCTGTGGCTCGTCGGGACCGCCAGAGTTCGTCGGTCCATAGCTGTTTGACCGTCTATACATCGCCTGAACATCTGAAGGAAGTCCAACTCCAAACGCAGCACCCTTCTCCAACGGGCGATCATCTAGCGGCCCGGACAGTTTTCTCTCTGGTTCCTCCTGCTCTTCGTCTCCCTCTTCACTTTCTTCATTCTCGTTGTGTGGATAAAGCGGCGGGGCGTATCTCCGAACCGCTGTCGCACTGGTCGAGACCGGCGGTTCCTTCATGGGAAGCTTGAACTTTGCGCGTTTCGGCGGATTGTTGGATGTACCGGACTTCATCGTTCAGTAAGAAAAGCGTCTTTGCTGTGATTCGGTAGCGATGGGACGATGCGCCGGCGGCCAGGCAATCCGTCAAGTGAACATATGGTGTGGAAATGTGTGTGGTGTCTTCAGCTGGACATGTCGCGTTCTCGCAGATGTCGGAGTCGAGCAATAACTACAAGTCTGGGTTGATGGGTTGCGCAACTGCACGATTCTTGAGCTGCAATGACATTCCGTCAGAGTCTGGTCGCCTGCTCTCCCCGCGGTCGTGAAAGAACTTGTCGGGTACGGTTTCAGAAGGAGGAGTTAGGGTTAATCAGGCCGGTGAACGATCGACTGCGCAGCCTTCGGCGCTACCACTGCTCTACTTTGACCTTAGAAGGCGCGATATGGCGCTTGCCCAGATACGTCATGAAGTCATGATGAATTATACCACAATTCAAACTGGCTTGTCCAGTAGCTTACTGTAAACAGGTCATGGGCACATACTTGAACGCAATAACGATATGAACGATGTACATGCTCTTATTTCAGTCTCGCTTCGTTTACAAGCAAATTATAGTACAACGCGAGTCAAATTCGTGGGTTTTCAGTTCAGAAAGAAGATACAATTACAACGTGCCGAGCGACAGTCTATTCAGGATGGAAGCCCTTCTGCTTGAGCTGATACTCTGCCTGCTCTCTTGGGCTCATACCGTGAAGAGAAGCAGCGGCGGGGTCTTCGAATGGATTCTGGGCGTGGCCGTGAGTACCTAGAGTAGCCGGGTGCTGCGGAGGAGGAAGAACCTGTCCAGTGTGAACAGAAGGCGGCGCGTAGACGGGATGAGCAGGAGCAGATGTGTTTTGATCCATTCCTTGAGAAGCAGGGTACGCCGGTGGAGCCGTCGAAGTGTCCATCTGGTTCTGTTGCGCGTACCCGCCGTAACCGCCAGGCATGTAGTTTTGCTTCTCGGAAACCGAGGAAGCATCAACATTGGGTCGAGGAACATCGGCGCTCCCAAAACTACCGAGCTTGACGATATCTTCCGTCCTCTGAGGTGGTTCCCGTCGTTCGAGCTGACCGTGGGCGGGTCCCGGGTTTGCGCTAGAGATCGGCACTCCGGTCTCCGCAATGGTTGGGTGTTGTGGAGACACGCCGGGGGACGTGTCCATGGGAGAGCCATGATGAGCAGGGCTGCCCGTCTCGACAGCAGACCCAGACAACGCTCTTGTGTCAGCTCCGGGTACGGTAATCGGCGTGTCGTCGATAGGTCGGTCGAATGACGAGTGGTGTCGGTGGATCTTAGGCTTTGGTGCCGTAAGCCCTGCCGATCCACTCATATAAGTTCCACCGGGGCTGGCCAAAGGCGAAGTCGAAGGGATAGGTGCAGGGTCATTGTTTAGGTGTGAGGAAGGATAGGCGGAAATGACATTTGCGTGGACTGGCGTCTGCTCGATTTCGATCACGTGTTGCGGGATAGCAGGGGGAACAAATCTACCGGAAGACGCAGGTGAGGGAGTACCTCGACTGATGGATGATGTTCGACTGTGGAGGGAGAACATGTCAATGATCCTAGAGTAGTCAATCGCACAAGCAGTCACTCACGTTTGAAGGGGTCTGGGAGAAGATGAACGTTGTCGAGAAAGAGCACTAAAGTAGTCCAAAATTGCACTCAGCGACGACTGGCTTGTTATCCGCGAGAATAGGACACTCACACATCATCAATCGTAATGCTCCATCCACCGTCCAAGCCACTGAGACTCCTTCGAACGCCTTCTTCGACCGCACGAACACGCTCATATTGCAGCCCAACGGGAACTTTCTCGGCAACAGTGTTTGATTCGGGCATGAGATCGATCAATTCGTGGGCGGCGTGGGACAAGACCAGGAGACCCTTGGCAAACTGATCAGGCGGAGACGAAAAGGGTGAATATGCTATCTATGAAGCGTTCGGGTATGTTCCACGTACCTCTTCGTAGCCTTCCCATACCTTTCGCTGGCCAAGCTTAGCAGCGTCCTCTCGCTTTCCCTTCAACCCGTAACTCAGCTCCTTGATCTCGGCTTGCAGTCTCTCCATCTGTTCCTCCATATCAACAGCGGTGGTGGTGGATGATGCCTTGGTGTGCTTCTTTGACGCTTCTCGCAATCTGTCGACAAAGGAGGTCAGACCAAAGTGCTTGACAATTTGCGGTGGTTAGGAGCATTTGCTCACTTGGCTTCCCTGTCTTCAATCTCTGTCTGCAAGTTGCGCAAGTCCTTCAAAGGAGTCCTCGCATCCAGCAACTTGGTGCTCAGTAGCTTGTGCAAAGACGACAACTGGTGAGTCAGACCGTACAGCGTCTGGGTTGGAGGTGCTAAGCGATGACGACAGGTCAGCATGTGAGATTATAGGAGGATCGCGACAAGCCTACCCTCATAGAGCGCCGCAGCGGCCGAAGTAGTCTCGGAAATCACTGAAGCATTGTCCGCTACCACCGCACCGCCTTGGACAGCGGTAGGCGGAATGGCCATGGCCTTGAGCCATCCGTCTTGCTCTTTGGCAAGGAGAGTCAAGTCTCGGCTGAGGGTATCATGGTCGAGAGCGATACCCTTTTGTGCAGTGATGGCTAGTTGAACAGACTTGGTCGAGGCGGATGCCAAAGGGTTGAGGTGCTGTTGCTGGAACTGTCTGAGTTGATGGGTCAAGTTGGCGACGGTTGGGCTGTTTCTGTTTGGAAATGATAGGTTAGCAATATTTGAGGCTACACTAGCGAGGTGGACTTGCTCAAACTGTGCGACAAACTTGTTCCTTCCTCCGGTCGACGATGTAACAGGGCTGTGGCCCTGACCTTCTCCGGTAGGATGGGCTGCATTGGCAGGTTTGTACAAGCCAGAAGCCTGAGCTTTCTCTTGAAGGTTTGTTAAGAATTTGGACATGGTGGTGTACGGATATGAAGTGAAGGTAGTGAACACTTGGGAGGCAATCAACCTGTATGCTCGCCTTATAAGATGCATAGGATGACAGCCTCCTTTCAGCCTTGGCTCGCGGGGTGCCTCCCACGCTCGTCTGACGTCAACACAGCCCTATTTTCCCCGCACTGGAGCTATAACAGCTACTAGCTACTAGAGGATGCCGTATAGATTTACCCGAACGCTTCCGACGATCCGTTTCCAGTATTCGCCGCCTGATATTCATATTATTCTGGGCGCGAACCTTGTTGCATGAGAAGAGCCTAGCGTCCATTGTACAGTATCCACCATGTGAGAATACAACTAGGACTGCCTAGGAACACTACAACTGTCCTTCGACCTTCTTGGCTTGCTCAACAGCATGCTCGGCGGCAACCGGAGCTGAAGGAACAGCTGTCACGAAATGCGCCGCCTGTTCTCGTGTAAGCTCAACCGTAGTTCCAGCCATAACAGCGTCCAGTTCTCGGAATGCGAACGGGCTGAGAGTACAAAGTCGCCAGATGGTAAGCAAGTGTCGCATTCCGAGGCAGGGAGAGCAGCTGACTTACTTGAAATCGTGCTTTTGGTCTAGGTTCGCCAGCGTGTGGTTTACGATACGGTGCTGGCATTCGTCTAGCCGGACAGCTTTGATAACATCCAACAACTTGGCGTCTTCCGATAGCCTCCAGTAATCCTATATTTACAGCCAAAAGCTCAGTCGCAGCGAAGTTGTACCATCCTCATTTCGAGGCACTTACGATCGCAATCTGCGGGGCAGGCATGTCCTTCCATTCGGGAACAAGCCCCTCCTCCATGTCTTTAATACACTGGGTGTACGTATACGTCGCTTGCTCTTCCAAGTGTCCAACGAATCGATGCGCAGAGCGAGGTGAGAAGAGGTAGGTAAGAAAGAACAGGTTGAAGAAGACGCCTTGTGCGCCGAGGACCATGGCGCGGAGGAGGATCGAGGGTTGTTTGATCGTCATGAATGTTCTAGGGAAGTCGACGGAGCAAGGTCAGATCGCCTCAATCGCGTAGATCGTTGAAAAATATTGACAGCAGGTGCATGCGCTCGTTTTCAGCTTCTTCCAACAAGGATTTAATCCACCCTCCATCACGCCTCTCTCTCAGCAAACAACCTCAGCTTCCTCTTCGGCTAACAAGGAAGCCAGCCCGTACTCACCATCAATCTCAAGCTTCTCAGGTGTCTCAGCATTCCCGCCACCATCCCAGGGACACCAGCAATCGACTCCAAAAAGATGATACGAAGGAGCCACTGTTTATCGTCGAACACGTACCCGCCCTTTCTCAGTTCGGCCACAGAAAGGTTTTCGGCCGGTCGTTCCTTGTGTTTGTACCCGGTCGCAAAGTCGAAGCCCCATCTAATGTCCGGCGTACAGTGCAAGGTTAGTGTTGTCCGACGAGGAGGATGGAAAGTCGGCGTACCTCGACAGGTGCACCATCCCTCGAGCTATCCAGTCGCCGATGGTCTGCGGTGTTCTCCATACGACCTGGACTGAGTTTACTTGCTATTTCCGATCGAGATGTGTAAGTAATAGATTTTATACAATGCCAATCTATGATTACTTGCCTCTTCTGTGTAAATGGGCCTTGAAAGCGTCCAGGCTCCAGTTTGTGAAGGATCTGAAAGGTCATAGGTGGAGAGAAGGCCTGTCGTATCTATACATGAGTAGTGGAAAGATAAGACTCGAAGCAAGCAAGGACAAACCACGCGACGAACCTTTATAATGGGCGCCTTCCGCGCCTTTCCCTCCCTCTTGTAATTTCTGTCCAACCTTGTCCTCTGCTTCGCGACTCGACTCTACATTCTTGAGTTGCTCCATTAAAGCGGTCGAATGCGCGACGGAGGAAGGCGATACCTGTTTGACCGAACTAGTAGATATGGCGCGCTGTGATTTGGGGAGTGAGCTAGAGGTGGCAACACCCCTGGTTTGAGGCGGAACCAAGGTCGAATGGCAGAGGTAGATCCCTGTCGAACGAAGGGAAGAGGAAAATGGTGCGTGGATGCAAGAAGCTAGAAGTCGGCGTGCTGCCATACATGATTGAGCTTGGGGATGATGATACATCGGGTAACGTTTGAGGATGTGGCGATATGTGTCAACAGTGTAGTATGTTATGATCGTCTCCGGCACCCGCAGTTATGAACGAAAGAAGACATTTGGCCACAGGAACTTTATATAGAAGATTCAATTGCCATGCTGGGTAGGATCCTCCTACATGCAAACTCCAAACCAAATTCATGCAGATCTTTTACCTGCCAGCGTATGCGATGCGATCACTCCCGAAAGGCGACACCATGAGTAATACAAAGCACCTCTACTACGAATTCTACGAGAGCTGATAGAACGGCCTCGATGGCTTCCGAATGGCCTCGTGTCGACCCTTCCAGCGGAGGGTGGCGGTGTTCCGTATACTGGTCAATGATGTCTCAAAAGTCAAACTGGGTCGCATCCAAGAGCGTTCAACGGCGGGAACCGGATTTCGACATTTGCGGACATTATTTAACTGGTATGTCCGTTGGTTGGCGATCAAACTGTCTACTGTCTTTACAGCAGATTCGTCATATGAACCTACAGTATTACTACAACCCACGACTACTACTGTTTCTGTATTTGCTATATGCTAACTTTTCTGGACGAAGAAAAGAAAGACAGCCAGTTTGCATAGAATTGCATCAGGAAGATTCAGTTTATACTTCCGACACTCGGACGAGGAAATATGGAGCGTACCGAAACGGTACACGATGCCGGACCTCATGCTCTGAACCTAAAAGTGTGAGTCTGTTTCATGGTGTCATTCTGCACTGCCACTCATGACTTGCTTCTGCTAGCATGAGGATTTCCCGTCCTAGGCTAGCTTCTGCACAGACACCGTATGTTGAACTCAAGAACGGTAGCTCGGGTGCGATCGGCACGACGTTTCGTGCGAGCCTAGTCGAAAAGGACAAGCAGAACTCGACTCTGCTTCGAAACCTGTTGCCGCAATCAAATGCAGATGATACATCGGTACTGGACGATATACCCCTCTCAGCCGTTCTGCTTCTGCCGGAAGCTGTCGGAACAATATCGTTGGGAGAGTCATTCCGGTCCATCATTACGCTCAGCAACGACTCGGCTGCTCCAGTACGCGCGCCTCGAATAATTGCCGAGATTCAAACCAACACACGCAAGGTCGAAGTGAAACGCAAGGAAGGAACGGCAGGCGTGCTCGAGAAAGATGCACATCTGGAGACTATTGCGGAATGGGAGATGCAGGAGCTCGGGATGACGGTTTTGAATGTGACCGTTTCGTACGAGACATCAGCTGGCCGAAAAGAATTCACGCGATATTACAAGTTCAATGTAAGCATATGGGTCAGCTATCTGGTCCTCTTTCAACGATCTAACACCTCTGCAGGTAACTGCACCACTCGCCATCAAAACCAAAACACATCTGCCTTCCGCAGTCAACGCGCTTTTCAGTCCTACGGTACGCGAGCGTGTCTACCTGGAGGTCGTCGTCCAAAACATTATCAATACCCCAATAGCATTCACCTCGATCAACTTTCTTCCGGTACCCGGAATAACAGTAGTAGAGGCGCCTGCGAGCACTTCCTACCAGGTTGAAGGGGAGGAACGAAAATCAACACTGCTATCCACTTTTGAGGGTCCTGCAGAGTTGCTACAGCCAGGCAACACACGCCAGCTGCTCTACGTCTTGGCACCAGCGCCTCGACCCGAGTTTCCGAAATCGTCATTATTTTTGCCGCATCTCACGCCGGGCCAGATGCTGCCTCTTGGGAAGCTCGACCTGTCATGGAGTGGACCACATGGGGAGTCGGGTCATCTAATGACTTCGATTCTAGGCAGACGCGCGCCCCCCGTCTCGCCTGTCCTGTCTCTTCGCCTACCAACATCGGAACCAGCAGCAGAGGAAAGACCACTACTGGATGTCGACGTCACCATATTAGGCTGGGACAAGGAGAGACTTAGGAGAGGAGAATATGCTACCATGAAGCTTCGTCTAGCGTTGCGGTCCTCAATGCCGGTCACGGACGAGAATAGAATTATATATATCGGCTATCAGTGGCTCGTCAACAAGAAAGTGAAACCGCCACCCAAGCCGGAAACGCCTGTTGTCAATACACCTGTTCCTCTTGAACCTACCCCTACGCGCAGTCTTTTATCCCAGGCTTCAAGATTCCCACATCTGCTCCCTAGTAGACTGTCGAGACCAGCAACACCAATCTCACCAGCGACAGTCCCGGGTACTCCGGCGCCGACACCTCTCAGTCGACAATTATCAAACACCTCGGACGCATCGGCAAAACCGACACCACATCCTGCTGCGCCTGCAGTCTTCCCTCCACGTCCGTATCTTGACGTTGTCGATGATGGGCGTGAGCGACAACCTTTCGACGGTCTCATCGAGTTCTCCGGGACAAGTCTCGAAATAACGCAAGTCGAGCTAAAGGACCTGGAAACAACGCCCGTGGTCAGGGATGAAAGTCCAAGAACATCGATAGACGGCAGTCAAGTCTTGCCGCCGCCACCACCACCCAAGACGAAACACCAACCGGAAGGCTTTGTTGATTTTGAGATACTCTTCATGCCTATGGCGCCGGGTGTAGGATTTACAGAAGGGCTCAGGATCCTGCAGATCTATGACCGCAAGGACCTAGTAAAGGGTGGCGGAAGAACATTGGCCGAGTTCCCTACTTTGGGAGAAGTATGGATAGAGAGTTGGTAGAGAACCATACAACGTTGTATTGTGAAAGTGATAATCGCTTTTGCGCGATCAACTATTACGATTGGCCGCTCTATGTGAGCCGTGTGACGTGCCAAAATGGCCAATTGCGAAATAGAAATATACTTGACCAATATACTTAGCCATATACAAAAGCTTTGTTTACGTTCGGAGTGAACAGCTAGGACTTGATATCGAGCGGATCAGCTGGTAACACTGGTGCCAATGCATACCTATCCGTGCTCGTCGTCTGTTGCACTCGTGCAGAACGGACAGGTATCGGTCATTAATATCTTGGTCTTTTGTTGTCCCTGTCTCCACCGAAACTTTCACCACCCCCTCCGCTAAATGTACCAGCTCCGGGGCCTGCACCGCCAAAGTCTCGTTTGAATCCTCCACCATTTTGCCCACCATCGAAGGGTCGATTCGGACCGCCCATAGGGCCATCACTACGCGAGCCTTAAAGTTTCAGCACACATCCATTAGAGCGAAAATAAGCGTACTTACCCAAATCTATTTCCGCTTTGATAACCATCGCCGCCGCCGCCGCCGCCGCCGCCAGCTTGAAACGGTGGTGGACCTCCTCCTTGAAAGCCGCCGCGGCCCTGAAATCCACCTCGGAAGCCCTGCAAATTGTACAGAAAATGACGCAAGATGTGTCAGATAACCGTCGCGGAACAAACTACACCGCTGCATATACCTGAGAGCCACCACCACGTCCCTGGAATCCGCCTCGGAAGTTACCGCCGCTCTAAAAATATTAAAATGCAGTTTGTAATGTATCAGATGACCACTAGCGAATAGAACATGCTAGTCTGACAAACCTGGAATCCACCTCGGAAGCCTCCTCCTCCTCCGCGTCCTCCTCTTCCGCCCATAGGCCCTCCGAAGCCGCCGCCCATACCACCCCTGTAAGATATGGCGTTAGCAAATTACATGGAAGTAACAAAATCTCATTCCGAGACTTACCTGAAGCCACCAGGCTGGAACACGGGCGGAGGTGCGACAGCTGCCGGGTCTACTGGCTTTGGTCTGCCTCCAAGACCGCCTCCTAGCTTTCTAGGTTTCCATCCTTTCACCGTTCGGCCCCGTTCCACGTCTACTAGGATCTTTTTGTGATGTATCGGGATACCTTCTGCGTCCTTGTATGCAGCTAGTACAGGATTAACCGCGATGTTAGCTGGGCAAAGGGCGTTACAGAGCGTGTACAACTTGCCTTTCATATCCCTCTCCCGTTCATAGACGACGAAAGCATAGCTCTTTGATTTTCCCTTCTTGTCCTTTACGATCCGTATGCGTTCTATCTTTCCGTACATCTCGAACTCTCGTCGGAGATCTTCCTCTGTGGTTTTTTTGGACTATAGGCAATGCGCAAGGTTAGATGGGATTGACGATACTATCAGTTGTCATCACGTACCAGTCTCGAGATGAAAAGAGTTTTATAGGGGTCTCCTACCGCTGCAGGATCCTCATTCGGGTTGTCTGTTGTTGCAAAACAAATTCAGCGTATGCAATTTGAACTTGCTCCGAGCCGGTACTGACAGTTCTTTTCCAAATTCTTTTTGTATTCTTCCTTTTGCTTCTTTGCTTCCTCTTTGCGTAGCTGTTTCTGATATTCCAATGCCAGAGTGAACTTCTTCTCTACAGCCTCTCCCTCGGTTCCCTGACCGGCTGTATCCCTTTTGAAAACACGGTCTTCCTCCTCCTCCTTTAGGCGCTGAACAACAGCCGCAACACCTTGAAGTTTGTTAGGTCCTGGTTCTTCAGGATCCTTGCCGACGGGCTTGAAGAACGGCGGGGGAGGTCGAGGTGCGAATAGTTTGAGCAGATTCGGCGGGAGCTTTCCCGCGATAGTGCCTTGCATCGCGGCAAAGACAGAAAGACTGGCTGCGCGTTTTGTGGCTGGATGATGCGATGGAAGACACGGCCGAGGGAGTATTTGAACACAAGCACGTAAAAGGAGACGAGTGAAGGTTGGATGTAAGTATACCTGGGAGTGGAGTAGCATTCATGGCATCTGATGGACAACCGATCACGAAGGCTGGACAGTCTTTAAAAGGGAAATGACGTGTTTTACTGAGCCTACTTGCGCTGGCAGTATCGCTCTTTTCTGATGGATTCGCTACTAGTCACTATACATCAAAGTCTTCACCTATTGCGTATTGTACAGGTTGAACCTTGTTGTACACGAACTGGCAGTGCGAATAGATCCATATGTGCATCACCGCAACCACCACTAATCTGTATATCAAATATATTGTGTAACATTATTTGGGCTTCATACATATCCAGCTGTTTGGGTACAAGTAGGCAGGAAAGCAACTTTGCTCGATTCTTTTCACAAACAGGCATACGATTCTACTATTTGAAGCAAAGCAGGACAGCTTCGGTAGCTTGCATCGTGAACGAAGTGCCGTTCAACCACTGTTCAACCACTTGTCCGGTTGGCTTGCCGTCCGCAGCTTCGTAGGACACGCCGCCCCAAGTCCTGTATTGAAGAAAGCTATCAGCGCGCATTCACACAATTTCAAACCACGAAAGGACTTACAATCCCTGAGTAGCATTCGCCGAAGGAGGAGTAAACCTCTTGATGCTGACTTTCCTGTCCCCGGCGTAACCCTGGATGTCGATAGTCTCGATGGTCCTGTTCATACCAGGAAGGTAGACCTGGTTATTAACAACTGCAACCCGCATAAGTCGGTCGCCTTCCCAGATTCCATGTGCGGCAACCTTGCTGGAGTTTGTTGTCAACTCCGCGACTTTGGTGTCTTTACCAGTGCCGATGGCTTCGTTCACCATGACTGCTCCATAGTACGGGGCCTGGATCTTAGGTCGGGTGGTAGGGTTTGAGCCCTGGATAGCTACAGGCTGGATCAAGTTGTATCTGGCGACGACATCGTGAAGACGCACAAGTCAGCAGTGCTCGACGCATACCTCGCTGTTTCCCGAATCAACAATCACTCACGCGAATCCGACACCTTCGTGCATGAACATTCGAGCGATTCCGTTGGCAGCGGCGTTCAACCCGAAATCCAACAACCAGATTGCAGCTTCAGCAGAATCCGAGATGCCAGGTACGCCGTGACTGCACGACAGTAAAAAACAGAGAGGTTAAGTCAGCCCGTGTTAGTCTAAGACCTGTGTAGTCAGTGCTTACTTTGCGTAACTGTTCGATTCGCCCTGGAGCAGGAAAGGACAGGTCAAACGGTCAGGAACATTGCTAGAACTCTCTTGGTTATCTTTGTTGAAGAAGCTTACGAGCACGTATTCTAATCCTACGTCTTTGCTTTGCGCGGCAGCCTGGGAGTGTCGAGCAATCGATCCTCTCGTGTTCGCCCTCGCCATCAACGCACCAGATTTGGGATCAGTAGTCGCATTGTTCATGAAGACACCCTGATACCAATGAAAAAGGGACACGAACATGAGTCGCATATCTAGCATCCAGAGACGCCTTTACTTGCCTGGTAATTGTGGGCACAGAAATTATCCAGATTCTTTCCCGCTTTCGTGTCTAGGACACCTGTGCCAAATGTTGCGGGTGGAGTCCAGACATAGTTGGGGTAATCGACATAGGCGCCGATCTGGAGCTTGGGCCCACGGCTCTCCTTGGAGAACAGATCCACAACCTGACCACCAAAGTCCGCCCACTGTTTCGCATAGGCAAAGATGTCGTAACCGGGGTAGCTTCGGCGCAATTGAGCGTTGTTGTAGAAGTCGATCTGTTCCGTAACACAAGGAGGGGAGATGAGATGAGACCACTGGGCGAAGTTGCAAGTCGTGAATGCCGCTATGTTTGAAAGGTGACTCACCTCGTTGCCGATCTCAATGGTGTTCAAGCTGACCTTTGAAAGGGCCTGCTTCGTAGAACCGTAGAAAGTGTCATGCTAGGCGCACATATGGGTTAGTCACATGTCGTTGGCGTTAAAAAGGATCTGTGCTCACCAATTGAGTTGCCTGTCCAACCGTCTCGGTTCGGTTGTTGATTCGGAGATTGATGCCCCAAGTGCTATATTCGTAGCCGTATCAGTCAGGGCATCGGAACGGTATCGAAGAAAACTTACAATGAAGTTCCATCCGGAAGGTTTTGGCTCAAAGCGTAAAAGTCTCGACCGATACCGATGTGCTCGGCCTCAGGGTAAGGAACGAGTGGGGTAGGGGCGGGAAAAGTAACGTTGGCGACTTGCTGGTTGGGCTCAAGGAGACCTCGATCCTCGCTGTTGGCTGAGTTTAGAATAATAAACATAGTCAATAAGACGTAATTGATCGGGCGCCTTTAAGAGTATCTCACCTCCGACACGAAGAGGCACAGCAGATCCAGTGAGACTGGCGAGATTCGAGAGAACCTGGTTAACGAACGGGTTTGGTTGGCCGACAGCGGCTCCTGCCCAAGAGGTCCATCGGTCCATCTCGATGGAAAGTCCGAGGAAGTCCTTGTTCAACGTCTTGCTGTACTTTGGCAAGGAGGGAGGCAAGCCAATACTAGAGGCGGCATTGACGATAGAAGGCGCAACGAGCGCAGAGGCGAGGACAAAAGGAAGCATCATTGTATGATGGTGGTTGCTGGATTATGTGGTTGATGATGCTTTCAGAACACCTGTCGTTTCGGAGGACCGGTCTCAGTGGGATCCATTATATACGCTTCTTTTCAAGGCAAGATGTCACTGAGCGTCAATGTCTATTGGCAAACAGCTGGCAAGCAGGGAGTAGGTTTGGCAACTCACCACAACTTCTATTTCTCGCTTGGCCCATCGGAGTGACAGGACCGGTCACCGACTTTCTTGGAATGCGGGTCACCGCTGATCCCTAGCGAGTTCATGATGTTCGTTCTCACAGCTGGTCCCACAGGCTGTTTGTCCCACTTTCTCAAATTACGATGTTGAGTGAATAGTGAATAGGTCGTTGCCGGATGGCCCCTGAAGCGCTGCCTTCGGACCGGATGGCAATCGAATTCGTTCGAAAGTGGAGGAAGAGCCAACTTGGGTCCGGAACTCTCACTGGATTTTCGCTTCTTCTGGTCTTTTTGCGGAGGCTGGTCTATGGAGATACTCGTATAGTGAATGGTGAAATTCGAAGAAATCAGCCAAGGCGAAGTTGCCATAACCGGCTACCTATATCAGATCCGGGGTCTCCGCGGACGGGGGACGCGGATGCTGCACGCGATATGCAGAATATGGCAACAGTTCCACAACCTGAGATCCTCAATCACGCCTGAAGCGTCCGTCAATCGGACCGGAGGTGGACGCAGGTTGATAGATGATCTATGCGACCCAACGCACAACGTCGCGAGACCTTCACCAACTCCTACCAACGGCATTTCAGCAGGCAACAAAACGCAGAGGTAAGAGGGGACGGTTCTGCGGAAAGGGAAAGCATGGGCTGACGTAATAAGAACGATACTTGTGTCTTTGTCTTCCTCCGTCGACAGCTCCGTCGACTGTGTGTCTGTTGTAGCAGCAGTCCTATCATCCATCCGATGCAAACAATCCCCTGAAACACCTCGCTTGCACACACCCAACAGAATCGCTGAAGCCCACCCGACGGCTCGCATTCGGTATTACATCTCCCTTCACTAGAGTTAACATGTCGATCCCCTCTGGACCATCGACCATCTCCACGATCGCACGTTGGACCTCTCAAATCCTCGGCGTAGCTTCTATCGCTCAACTCGCGCAAGCTATCGTCTCTCCAGGTGCTTTGGCCGACACGTTTCATCTGCCACTGTCGGGTACCACTACAGGACAGCTCCAGCAGAAGAATGCATACCCTTCGGACTACAACGTACGCCGTTCCACAGGCTCCGGCACGAACGTCGACCAGCTCGCAAGCCGCCGCGAAAAACAATGGCTCACCGTCTACACCTCACGCAATGCCGTTCTTGGTCTCTTGATCTTGTCATTCGGATACGGCCAGAACGACTGGAAAGCTGTTGGAACAGTGTTCAAGTGCACCGTGTTGGCTGGCGTGACGGACATGGTTGTTGCTGGATGGCAGGAACGTCAGATGGGGAAATGGGTTTATCATGCGACAAGGACAGCGGCTGTAGCGCTGATATGGTACTTTCTGGGTTGACGGGCAATCAGAGTACGCGTTTAAAGTGAGCCCTTCATAGACTGACTGAACATATACTCTTTTGGACTCTCGAGCGTAAACCGTTGGCTCGACGGGATATTGTATAAACATGTAGCCGAGAAACAGAAACCTTTTTGAGGGAGGAAAGCGAAGCAAGAGCAGGAGGAGGGACCTACATGACATACAGCCCTTTGAATACGTGATCTGTCTTCTTCAAAAAAGCGGCCACCTTCAGGATCTCTCAGCTGAAGCATATCCTGCAAAATAGATTAGACGGGACCTGGCGTCTCTTCAAATTCCGCGTACCGATACATGCTGGCGCGATATGGATTTTCAGCCGAGAGAGCTGATACATCTGGTGGCGCCACTACGCGTTCGAGAAGTGGTTGGCGACGGTTTAACCCTCTCCGGGTTCCTACTCGCCAACTCGTCTGTCTCGCTGTGACACTCCGAAGATGACTGGCGAGGATTGGCCGTAGTATAATATGGCTGTTAGGGCAGATGGAGAGGGGGACCGACTCCGATTTACCGAGAGAAGGAAAGATTGAAGAAGATCAAGGAGGACGCTGAAGCTCTGAGCTAAGCTCTGAAGACTGAGAACTGAAGACTGAAGACTGAAGGCTGAAGACTACAATAGTAGCTGCTGTAGTGCCATGGGTAAATAGCTTGTAAAACTCCGAGGGGGAATCTAGCTGGATTTCTGGGATTTCTGACGTCATCCTGGTTGAAGAGGGATCGCGACAGCAGATCGCGCCACGCTCGAGCTCTGCTTTGAGTTCTGTTGGATTGGGTTCGATATACATATATATAGCCTATGGGCCAAAGAGATCTAGCAAGCTTTGTCCAAACTTTGCCACTCAAACACAAACAAGCTCCTGAAAAATGGTGTGTACAGTGTTGTCGCCATTCTCGTACACCATTGACGATACCTCCTTTCTCCTGTAGCAATCAATCCTCCACCCCATCATCGGCCCTCCCGGTCCCGAAAAGAAAGACTTGACTGGCAGAACTGCCATCATCACTGGTGAGCTTGACTTTCAGTCCGACCATGAAATCGCGCAATTTGACGATGTCTCTCGCTCTAGGTGGTGCTACTGGTATCGGTCTCGCCATCGCTCGAGCTTTCGCCCAGGTGAGTTCGCTCGCGACTGTCTTGCGGACCATCCACGTTGACTCAGGTTCGTCGTATAGTATGGTGCCAGAGTCATCATGATGAACCGAAAGGAAGACCAGGGAGACCGGGCAATCGAAGACATCAAGAACGAGTGCAAGGAGAAGGGTTTACCCGCCCCGGACATCAGTTGGCGAGGTGTCGACCTCGGTGACTTTGAACAGACCAAGGAAGTCTTCTCTGCCATCGCAAAGGAAGAGGCACGGCTTGATTTGCTGATACTAAGCAGTGGAATCAATGCGAACACGTTCCGGTCAGTTTCTGTGCTGCTTCGAGTCCCGTTTACACAGCTCATCGTTACTGCACTATTTACAGACTTGCTGCTTCTGGCGTTGATGGCCACATGTCGGTCAACGCTTTCGGTCACTTCCTCGCCATCAACCAGCTCTACCCGTTGATGAGGAAGACGAGCAAGATCGCAGGCGCTCCCGCTCCTCGAATCGTCTTCGAATCCAGTGAAATGCATCGATTTGCGCCCTCGAACGTCCACTTTGGCTCGTTAGAGGAGATCAATGATGAGACGATTGATCCTACGCAATTGTACGGACGAACAAAGGTGAGTTCTTGTAGTCAAGCTTGAATTTGAGTCGCAACCTGTGCTCAACTGTCTGTCTTGTTGCAAATAGCTCGCCATGATCTGTTACACCAAGGCGATCTTGGAAAAGGTCATCAAGCCTAACAACGATAACATCTACATCCTCTCAGTCCATCCCGGAGCTGTCAACACTGAGATGCAGGAGCAATGGACTCAGGTATGCGAATTTTGCTCATCTACACGTCCGGAGAAGTCGTTTGCTGATCGTATACTCATCTGCTATGATCTCACCTAGGCATACCCAGGTATGTTTCCGACATGCGGCTTTCTTGTCTCATTCTCGGCTGACGTCATACTTCTCCCGATAGGCGTGGTTGGATCTGCAATCAAGGCCATTAGCGTCGGTTTCAGTCGTGACCCTGAACAGGGTTCCTACTCGGCCTTGTACGCTGCCCTCAGCGATGACATCATCGAGAAAAACTGGAACGGTTTCTACTTGATTGACCCTGCAAAGGAAGGCAAGGAAAGCGCCCAGGGCAGTGACAAGTGGTTGATCGCCGCGTTGTGGGATTTGAGCCACAGGTTGCTCAAGGAGAAGGTTGGACAGGACGCTTTGGCCGACTGGTCTTCTTAAAGCCTTGCCTCTAATGGTCTTCGACCGGTTCTATTGTATCTTCTCAACCAACCAAACGATGTTGTATCAATAAAAAGATGAACTTTGCACATGCGTTTTATCCTCTTTCTTTGGCGATTGCGTACCGGGCCTTCAACCGCTTTGACCTTTCGGATGCTAGTATGAGCTACCTGCGATATCAGTTCTCCGATTCCTGTCAGCCGCTACCTTGTCAATAGCAACTGATTCAAAGCCCTTGAAGTGTTCTGGATCAGGCCAGCAATCCAGGTAGGCAGAATCACGCATGGAGAGCCACCACTAGCCAACGTTGCACCAATCGCAGACTATCCATCATATTCGACAGGACTGCATTTCAACCGCTAGTCTAATTTGACGTGATATTTTCTATACATTGGGTCTCTCATGAAACGCATTCGGAAACTTCAGAAAAAGAAACTAAAAGGTAGCCCAGATCCCGGCGCTCGGCGATCATCTGCATGCTAATGCACTCATTCGGGCTTGTCGATAACGAACCACTTCCTGATAGCAGGCAGAAGACAACAGTATTTGTGAGATTTGCGCCCGAGTGACCCGGCACTGCAGGAGTGAGCGGGAAAAGGCTCACTGATTCGAGTTGCCTTCAAAGCATTCCCACGTTTGAACGATTGTTCCACTGTCGATTTCTCCGTCTGTGAGATCCAGACATTGACCTGTTCGACAAAACGCAGAGTCGCTTAATCTTTGGGGCAGCCTCGCGGAAAAGATAAACGGATCGTTACCTTGATCGACGAGAACCAAACTGGCGTCGATGTTGTAGTTCCATCGCTGTCACATTTGCGAGTATAGTACACTTATGTCAATTTGGGGCTGTCAGGCACGAAGGATGTGGTTGGCTTACCTGCTGGACTAGACCATCGTAGCAAGTCCCTGGATGAAGATGGACAGAAGATATATTCAGCCCCAGTCGCAAACATTGATGCTGGATTACTTGCAGATCTTCATGGGTGTACCACTACCAACGGGGAAACTGGCATCAAGACAGAAGTTCTGTTCAAGATGTTCGATTTGAATCAGTTACTATTCACTGGCGCAACTACCTCGTGACGGCACTAGACCGCCTGTTGACTTACCGTTCCGGCAAGTTTGATGTAGACATTGTCTCCGGGGGGATACCATTGCGCTGCAATGGAATATTTGGGTGAGTCTGGAGGCTCCTTGATCAGGATACTTCTTCCGCGACTTACCCGGTACCAATTCCTTTGAAAGGCGAAAGCATCGTTAGGCTCTCGTATACACGGCTGAAGCAGGAACAGAAGAACGAACCCAGTCTTGATTGGGGCCGTCATCGCAACTCGAGCTAAAAGACCATCAGCAAGGCAGTCAGATTACCCTTTCCTTTGTTGCAACTTGAACGCTGCTCACATAATCACGGGTGATCCATCAGTCGGTTGATCATCGTCCACTGCGAGACATTGCGAGATGAGCGCTCTGACAGGGTAGATTCTCGAAATCTTTCCGGTTGGAACGGAAGTGGCCACGACGGTAGTGCTGGAAGTGGTAGGAGACTGTTCGTTAGAAAACAATGAAGTGAGCACAGGTTTCCTCATAGATGCTGCTGCTATCGAGGCCACCTACAGGAGTCATGTAAGCAGAACCGGTATTGGGCGCGGTGTACTCGGCAGATGAGGTGGATTCCTCGTCACACCATTCGATGTCTCCATATTCGTCGCTGTCATCCGCATCATCGCTGTCGTCCGCATCATCAGCGTCGTCGTAATCACCATAATTTTCTCCATCATGGTAATTTTCTCCGTCATCAGTGGTTTCATCAACTTGTCGAGGCTTGAGTACATGTCCAACTCCGTTACGGATGTCTTTCTTGAACTGCTCATGGTCGTCGAGCGCACTCGCGGTGGGAACTTTCGTCTGTTAGCAAGTAAAAGAGATCGTTGTTAAGTCCGAATCAATGCAAAGCTCAAGGAGATATGCAACTCACTGGAGCAGCGTACGCCGTGAGTCGAGTAGTGCAATGAGGTACCTCCTTTGAAGAGATCAGAGAAAGCTGTCAGTTCACCATATACTGGCCTTGTCGTGCTGAACTTGTGCATACCGAGAATATCGTCATTGTGCCGTCAGGCTGACAAGTCATAGGATATCCAGGCTCTTCACCGGCGGAACAGATCGTGGTAGGCGCAGGATAGACACTTGAGTCTGCAACCGGGGTCTACATGCGGGATTTACAATCATTAGTGGCCGAATTACTTCACATGCGACCTTTGCGAGCGCTCACCGAAGTCTGGATAGTAACAATCCCATCTGGTTCACAAGTCATAGGGTAGCCAGGTTGTTCTCCACTAGAGCAGATAGACGTAGGTGCAGGGTACGCGGTGTCACTCGGTGTCTACACGGGCAAAGGCACTTCTGAATAAGCAGGTGTATATGCTTTGATTATGAATATGACTTACCGAGGTCTGAATGGTGAAGATAGGCTCTTCGAAGGTGGTGGTAGTCGGTTCAACAGGAGGCAGAGTAATTCCCTCGAACGGAGGCAAGAGCTGAGCGACGGGTGACGCAAAGGTAGAGAGGGCGGCCGAAGATAGAGTCAAACATGCCAGTCGAGAGACCTTCATTGTGAAGACTTTTTATCTGAAGGTTGCAGCAGAAGAGAGCGTGTGTTGACAAGGTAAGGCTTGAAAGTGAGAGACGAAGAGGTAGCAGAATGGGACGTTGAGTTGATCCGCAAGAGGCAGGCAAGTTATTCTCATCAAACTTTTCTTCTATATATCCTCATCGAACCAGACTAGCTACCAGACTAGGCTGTTCCCAAAGGCACAGCACTTCACGCTTCGGGCCAGAGCTGTTCAGGTCCACGAGATGCCTTTAGAGCTCCTTTCCGACGTCCTTTCTCCCTTGTTCATGTGATCCGCACGTGGGCTGCCTAGAATTTGGGCCCGCCACGTATTTGATGGAAATTTGTTCATCGTTGTTCATCGGGCTATATCCCATTCATCCCATAACGACCGACAGCCACGCCAGCATAGAAAGGGAATCAGTAAAGCTAGCTGGTGGGCAGCTCGAAAGCACCTATAACCCTGCGAGCCACAAGCTGGCTCCCGGAAACATATTTGCCGAGTATTCTTGCGCACGGACTGGCAGAGCTGTTCGCGGCCTTAGATATTGCATCGGATAGGCTTTGAGCTCGAAGGAGTACTCCAGAGACCGCAGGATGTGCAACCACAAACAGATTCTCAGTCATTATTGCCTTCCAACGGACCTACTTACAACAATTAAGAAAAGAAAAGGGGTTGAAGGAGGTTGTGACGGCGTTGCATGGTATGGTGTTGCTTTGCAGCCCAGATGCGGAAATTAGGCTTGATTTCGCTGTAGAGTCCATCGAATAGGACCGGACATGTGGCTGATCAGGTCTCGATCAGAGAGCTGCAATGATTGGCAACGTGGACAGAAGAGCAGCATAGCAGAGTGTGGCATGAAGAAGCTCATGAAGATGACATGACAACCTGGAGAGGTGCGGATGCTAATATCGGTCGATCGGGCTGCTTCCTTTCGAAGATGTCGACGACGACCTGACCACTTTTCCGGTAGACGAGGTTCGCATCGCTACGTTGAGATCGACGGCCACACTTAAGTCTATTCCCTATTTATCAGCGCCCGCATCACATTTCACTCGCAGCACGGATTCATACCCCTCGCACGGGCACAGAGAAACACCATGACTGTCGAAATTTGCAAACCGATCCGTGACGACCTCGCAGACTGCGTGCTCCGATCCAACTGCGTTCTTAGACAAGAACGTACGGTGCAGGACTGTATCAAGAACCCTCAAGATCTGCCGGAGCAGTGTAGGCATTTGATGACCAGTTTCTCGGAATGTAAGAGGGGCTTGGTGAGTCTTGTTTTCGTATTCTTCCATTTCTAATTCATTCGCAGTCGCAGTGGCGATACATCATGCTTCTTTGCTTATCCGTTTTTTGTGCGTTCTTCTGTCTAGCTGGATATGCGGAAACGATTCAGAGGGATCGGAAATATCGCCAAGCCAGCATCAGCGGATCCCGTTTCGGACGTATCGCTATAGTTCATTCGAACGGCGCCGGACCAAGGCTCAGCGAAAACAGCGCAGGGGTATGGAAGCAACCAAAGCAATGTGACAAGATGGCTGAGGCAACAGGAGCCGACTGCACATCAATGTCGGTGCGACACGGATATCCTATGCAGGCTTCGCCGCATCTGCCACAAATGTAGTCTCGGAACATCGATAACAAACACCCAACACGTCTCATAGAATCAACGGTCACCCTTCCCACCACAACACGTATCCTCGGTGCACCCTGCTGCTGAGTCGACCATCCAACGATTTCTGGACATCGTTGACGATTGTCGCCTCGCCAGCAGATTATCGAGAACATGGCATCGAACACGCCTTGTATTTTCCCTTCCTTCCCTTGTATTCAGGATTATGGCATTATGGATCTAAATTGTAGCATCACGCATCCTACGTATCTCTTAATAGACCAAGGTACCAAAAGACAGCTGTTCGACGTGGTCGAGAGTCGAGACAGCAAACTGCTCACACAATCAAGTTACAATAGCAGGCCAGCTAGCAGGCCCAATAAATGGCTGGTCAAACACTAGCGCGCTGGGCGCCTCCGCGAGAAATCAAAGTCCCATTCATATCAATCATCACATGAAGCAGATAGGGTGTCTTCTTTCGTCATATTTTAGCATTGGTCTTCTTTCACAACAAGTCGACAACCTGGGCGGACCTGAACACCATTCCATACGGACGACTCAGCTCCAACTAGCACCTAGGTTGTGTCTGCAGTATGGCGACCCATCGTCCATCACGCTACTCAAGCGCTCCTGCAGTACGCGAAGAGTCTCCTGAAATCCAAGTTCTGTCACCTCCTATCCAAACACAGGAACTACCATCGACAGCAGGCGTACCAAGACCTCGAGCTCGAAGAAGAGGGCAGAATATCGCAGAAGAACAATCGCAATCAGCTCGTCCTGCCGTCGTGATCGCACCCAAACAACCGCAACATCAACAACAGCCAATTGCTACTCCAGCCAGAAGACAACCTACCAACGGCATCAATGGCTCCGCTTCGTCCTCCGCCAGGCAGCCCGCGGCTGTACAATCAGTGTACGACAGAACAAGCGATCAGCCTACCGATGTAGGTTCATCTTCAAAACAGCAAGTCAAAGAGCAACAGCTGCATCCAGAGTCTTCACCATTGAAGGAGCTGTTGCCTAGACGAGCTCGAATACGTCATTCCCTGATGCCGCAGGATCAGAGTGGCAGATTTACGGTCCGAGCTGGCGTTATGGAGGAGAGAGTCAGAATGATCTCGACGGTTGCGCAGGATGCTATTTTAACGTCGATGCAGTTTGAGCTCGACGAGATGGGTGAGGGGAGAGAGACTTGGAGTTACCTCACCGAGGTTTGGGATCTTCTGGACTGTGAGAGGCGCCAGTACTTTCTTACCCTTTGTCACGATACTCACTTGAAGTGTCATGAACGTCTGTAGCCAACCAAACGTACGTCTTCAACTTTGAGCGGGCACCCCTATTCTTGACACCGGAGACTGTTGCGGAAGATCTGAAGCTGGAAGGCGCCGGGCACGTCGACCTTTTTGAAGCGGTTCCTTCTCTCGCGCTCGCTCTCGCCTTGCGGAACTTGGCAAGCTTTTGGCGCATCATGCTCGGACCCGACGAAACGGTACAGCGACTACTACCGGAAAATTCAGAGACGACAGGTGCTGATCACACAAAGAAGCTCAGCATACTTTTTGGGCATGCATGGAATGCTCTTTTGCGGATATGCGTGCCGCGCAGCAAGTGGACATCCAGAGCAGCCGTAGGACTTTTGGTGGATATGGCAACGCAGGTATGTGCGGAAAGGGCGTAAACAATAAGACCCTGAACTAATGCACCCTCTTGCTTAGCGCTTCATAATGGGTTATGGCCGATGGTCAGAATTCGAGCAACTCGACGATGCAGCCGTGAATGAGCTCAATGGTATACTCAGCGCCGACGCCATCAGGAATAGCCCATATGGCAACAAGGAGTTGTGGGGCGACGGTGAAAGCGACGAGTCACTAGAGAATCTGGAGCATGAATGGCAGAGGGCCATTAAAATCCGATTGGATACTGTGAGTGAACTCGATGCGTTTTACTATACTATGATTGCTGAAGGTATTTAAGAGCAGATCCTGGCGGCAACACCTAGAGAACTGGATTACCTGTTTCCCTTCAATGCCTTCCGACATGAGCTGGCGGTGCAAGTCTACCTTTTCCTGCAAGGCAGCGAACCACTGGAAGGAGTAAGTTCTCAGGACAGACCATGGAGATCTAACAATCGGTCTTGCTGAACTGCGCATATTCAGTTCCTTCCTGAAGAGCACGAGGCTCTAGGCGCCGCTATACGGGAACGACGAAATGCGAATGCAATCGAGTCGCAAGAGGCTGACGATGTTTCCGAGGATTCCATTGTCGAGGACGACGACGCTGCAGTCGACCTGTTGACCCAAACCCAGCATGTCAGTGGCCGTTCCGAACAGGATCAGCATGTGAATATGGAATCCCAGCAATCTCAATCACAACAGCAGACTGTGGAAACCCTTGCCGATAACACGTTTCCTGAATCTATCGAAATGTATGAGACTCAGGCAAATGGACCCAACATTGTGGGCGAGGATGAAGTCGGGCCCTCAAATGCAGAAAAACAAGAGGACGAACTCAGCAACGCCTATGAAGCTGCACAAAACGACGACGACGAGTTGGAGAATGAGGCCGACGAACCAGTGGAAGAAGAGGAAGAGCAAGAGGAGCAAGAAGAGCAGGAGGAGTTAGAGACTGTGGAGACGCAGCCGATGGCGGTCGAGGACAATGTCCCCGATCAGGAGGAGACTGCTGAATCCGCAGAGAATGATGTTGAGGTGGTTATTGATCTAGAGGCAGATGAGACTCTGGAGACGCAACAGAGTTGGAACATCCGGAAAGGACGAAACGGACCTGTCACTGCCGGAAATATCGTGCGAGAGGCTGCCGATGCTAGCCGGTGAGCAGACTTTCATCGAATAAAGAACGAGGTTGTTTCGCTGACATGCACAATCTAACAAAAATCGCAGCGGTGTTCAAAAGCGCACAAACAGGTATGAAACTTTACTCTCGCCTTGGGATATCAAAATACTGACCTTGCGTGCATTTCTCTAGACTTAACGCTCCTCAAACAGACGCGGTTCGTCTCGGGTGGGACGACAGTCAGCAGCCTACACAAGGCGAAGGGGAGGAACCCGTCAGCTCTGGCGACGAGGAGGGAGTGCCTCAGCCTGTTAAAAAGAAGGTCAGAAAGCGTGCGACGCCTTCTCCGACCCCTGATGCTTCAGAACCTAGCGAGGATGAAGAAGTAACCGAAAAAGAGACAAAAAAGCAACGTCAAATCAGGAAAGGCAAGGCGCCTGTCCGACCTGTGCGCAAAGCTGCTGGTGCGACTCGACACGCGGTCGAATCCTCGAAGCGACTTGTTTCCGAGGACGAATCTACTGCCACCCAGGGAAGCGATTATGAGGTAAGTCCTGAGACGTCTCCAGGTCAACATAGAGGGACTCGATACTGACTATAATTTGGTCGCTGCATAGGAGGATTCTGAGACGGACGAAGAGGAAGCACCTGCCAACAACAAATTCAAGGACAAGGTATCACAGACGGTTTCTAAGCCTGTGCCAGGTCGTTCTCGAACAGACGTTCCGGCGGTACGCCGAACCGTCAAACCAGCCAACAAGCAAAGAGCCGAGACGACCCCTGCACTGGCAGACCGAAAGCAAACCCGATACGGCCAAAACGTATCCTTCATGGATCATTACGTCGACAATGACCTTTTCATGGTGGACGAAGACGGAGAGCCACTCTTTGACGAGGACGGACATCCGCTGAAGGAGGATCCCGACTACGTGAGAGCTGTTCCGAACCATCCAAGGTCAGCGATTCCAAAAGGATACAAGGAGCGGCCGCGACTCGTCTGGACGGAGGATGACAAGCTTTTATTATATCGAGAGATCTCAAAATGTCCGATCGACGCCAAATCCTCCTACGTCAGTGAGGTACTCCACCGTTTCAAAGATTGGGACTGCCCTCGGGGTTCAGACGTTTTCCGTCTAGCGGATAGTATGAAACTCCGAGATCAGATGAGGGATCTCGTCAAGCTTCGAAGCGATCGCGACTTGCCCGTGTTCGGCATCGCCCAGTTTTACCTTCCACCGTCTGACCCGAGGAAACAGGAGTTTGACATCCTGCGAAAGGGGGGAAGAAGAAGGGGGAACTTACTCCCGAAGAGGAGCAACAACGGTTCGCGGACGACGTGCGGAGGGAGGCTGAGGCGGAGAAGAACAAGCGCAAGGAAAAGAGTGCCCCAAAACTTACCCGTAAGAAGCGAAAGAGGCAAGCTACAGTAGTCGAGGAAGAGGAGGAAGAAGAAGAGGGTGCGGAGGAGGACAGACGGGATGTCATGGAGGTGGACGAGGAAGAACCGGAAGCGGAACCGGCATGCGGATCGAGACTGACTCAACAATCGCAAGCGGAAGAAGAACTGGATGAACTTGAAATCGAAAAGGAGATAGGAGTCGAAGCAGCCGACGAGACAGCGAGTGATATTCGTGAGGAAGCTGGAGACAAGGAGGCCAATCAGCCGATACAGGATGATCCTGGAGAGGCAGTCAATGGAAATGCTGTTCAAGTCGAGGAACCTGCCTCGCCAGAGCCAGCGCAGAAGAAACAGCGAGTCGTAAGTCTGGTCTTTTCATGCTTAGCAAGTGGCAGCGCACTAATCTGACCTTACGACGCATAGTTGCGAAGTCGAAACAAAGCGAAGAAGTGATCGAATTCAGGACCTGGATGGATTCAGACATGCTGTGGATCTCAAACACTACGGACGAAGTGTGTGGTGCAGCAGTGATGATGTTTGGTGACTCTGATTTTGTGATGGGTGGCAAGAAGGGGGCTTGGAGCTGTGGTGAGATTAAAATCTGGAAACGTGTATGAGGTGTCCCCAAAGAGAGTGCATGAATTGCGTATATTATTGTAGAGTTTGTGATCCGATTCGATTTACTAGAACAGGCGACTAGCATCTACGACTTGTGTACCCTTCATGACAACTCATCGCCCTCTTGGTAGAAGGTGGACTCCTGATGAAACCTAACAGCCTTGTGATCCAATCAAAATGCTCGACCGCGGAAATCACTTACGTAAGATGACGTGTCCCAAAATGCTGGAGCCGTCGTCGCGCCGGCCCTTCTAGCAGTTGCAGTGTTGGGTGCCTAGCGAGTGGGCCCGGTGGCTGATTGTACAAAGGGGAACAAGGAAACTCATCGTATGATGGGCAGCCCGATCTGACTTATTGGTTCACTTCACCACATCTATCACTCTTACAGCTTATTACTGTCAATCGCATCCAGGAACTACTACAACATCATAAACTCGTAAGTAGACTCAACTATTCTCGAACACGATTCCGCGAGCGACCTTGCTCACGCTGCATTTTACGCCTTACACAGACTGCATAACCTTTCATCAAGCATGTCAGACGAAACCGCACCTGTCGCCACTTCCGCCGATCAGAGCATCGCCGAGACTGTCGAAGCTCCATCCACTCATACTCCCGCTGTTGGTGGTGTCAACGACGTCGCCGTCAAGGATGAGACTGATGGCAAAAAGGTGAGTGGTCACGTCATTATCCGTACCACATCGGAACTCGGAAAGGATTACTTATTCGGCGAATTTGTCACTCGTGTCCTCTTGCAGATCTTTATCGGAAACCTCGCATACTCGGTAACAGAGGAGGAGCTCAATGACTTCATTGCTCCGGCAGAGGGAACAGTGTGAGTTTGATACTGACCTATGTCAGAAGCATAGCATCTGACGTGTTTTGGTTTGACGACAGTGTCGAGGTCAACCTCCCCAAGCGTTTCAACAACAGGCCCGCAGGATATGCGTTCGTCGTGTATGAGACAGAGGAACAGGCAAATGCAGCTGTCGAGAAATTGGACAAGCAGGGTATGTCTCTCCAACGATCATCGCAAACCTCCGTATAGCTAAACATCGAGCGCTCTTCTAGTCCTCAACGAGCGAGAAATTTCTGTAGCTATCGCCAAGCCTGCGGCTCCCAAGAAGCCCCGAAAGAAGAGCGGATCAAAGGCTGCCACGACCGGAACTGGTGAGGAAGACCACGCTGCCAACACTGAAGGTGAAGCTACCGATGGAACCAAATCAAAGAAGAAGAAGGCAAAGGTGAGTGAAAAGGCAGTAGCATGATACCCTCGGCAAAACGAGTGCTGACGTCAGGTCTTTGTAGCGACCCGCACGACGATTGCCCGAAGAGCACACAGAGGAAGCTGAAGGCGGTGCTGCTGCTGTCAACGGTGAGGCTGGTGCCCAAGACGGTGTCGCCAAGAAGCCAAAGGCAAAGAGGACCCGAAAGCCCAAGAGTGCTCACGGTGAACACTCGGCTGATGGTGCCACCGAGGCCAGGATTGATGATGAAGGTGCTGTTGACGGCGAGAAGCCGAGACGAGCACGAGCTCCCAGAAAACCCACCACTTTGGGTGAACCCTCCAAGGTGAGTCATGGAAATTGTTCTGTTTGTCGTTCTGCACATACTGATACGTTGGCGTGTCAGACTCTCCTCTTCGTTGCCAACCTTCCCTTCTCCGTGGACGAGGCTGCGTTGACGGAAGCCTTCACCTCCCTCTCCATCATCCCTAAATCCAGCAAGATCATCACTAAACCCAGCTACCACTACGTTGACGGTAAGCGAGAGCGAGGACCGAGGAGGAGCAAGGGCTTTGCCTTTGTTGAAGTAGAGAACGAGGAAGCCCAGCAACAAGCCATCGAGAAGCTGCAAGGCTACAAGATGGAGGATAGGGAGATCACTATCAAGGTCGCCAATGAGAGGATGCACACCGCTGACGAGCACGGTGACGAGGGAGCATTGAAGCAGGAGGGTGAGAAGGAGGCCGTCGTCGAGGAGCAGAAGCAGGAGTCCGCTTAAAAGCCAGGTACGTGGTCTGCTGTTTCCATCGGAAAACCCTAGTGCTTATCTCTTGACATGCAGTCGCAATGGCTGTCAACTCGAGCAATCAGCAGCAGCTCGAGTCATCAGAAAACCAAGAGTGCAAAGAAGGGAAGTCCGCTGATGACGACGATATCTGGAGCGGAAAGCCAGCCTAGAAGCTAGAAGAGAAGTAAAAGGTGGAAGCGGAAGTATCAAAGAACATGATCGTGCAAATGGATTTCGAGATAGAATCATAAATGTGGGTGCGTGGGTGGGCCAGATGTGAATAGTCATATGCATCGTGGGGTCCTCCAAAGCTGTTCAGGGTCTGTCTGCCTCCGCACTCTGCTGCTCATCTTTCACCGATTCATTCAATACACGAGTGAACTGTGACTCGGTCCTTCATACTGCGCCGAGCATTCTTATACGTCAATTCCATTAAAATGCGGTTATGCTTTAGCAAGCTCCTTCTTTGCCGTAACGATCAGCTGGTCAATCTCCGACCCGAATTTATCCGTCATTTGTTGAGCCTACGTAGAAACGACATTCTCGTCGTCAGGCGCGACTCGCATTACGTATATTTCCCACACGCAATTATGAACATACCTCTGTACCCCACTTGCCCTTCCGTCCATCCTTATCAACCAAAGCCTTCAACGCATCCCCACGCGCACCACGTAACCGCACTTTTGCCGCTTCCCCCTGATCAGCAATCATCTTCTCGATAGCGACCCGGGTCTCGTTTGTCGGACGGGATATTGGGATTCGGAGGGTGCGGGAAGAGTGTTTTTGTGGTGAGATTCCTGGGAGGTTTGCCGCGTGGATGGCGGATTCGACGTGTTTCAGCGTCTGGGGGAAGGTAGGTGGTTGGTTTCGTGTGAGCAGGGATGGATGATGCGTTTGCTGAAAGTTGACCTACATCTGGGTCGTACACTTCTACCCACAACGCGCCTTGCTTCACGGTTACACTGGCAACCGACTGTAACAGTTCCGCAGCGTCGTACTCGGGCAGCTGGACTCTAACAGGGTCCAACAGGGCTATGTGCACGACGAAGAAAATAGTATGTTGTTCAGTATGCCCAGCTGCTTGAGTCGACGAATGTACGACGAACGTACCTGGAGTAACTCTGCCCTTTCCTCGCTCGACGCCGTCATACACGACGCTCTTGAACCAAGACACAGTCTTCTCCATCTTGACCTTTGTCTTTTCAATAACCGCATCATCATGCGCATCTCCTGCTTCCACATCTGCCTCTATCGGTTCTTCTCCCGGTGCACCGCGACGGCTAGATCCAGTACTAGAATGAGCTGCTGATACCAAGGTTGCTGATTTACGGGACGCTTTTCCTTTTGTACGGATGACCATGGTAGATTCATCGTCGACATCGTCAGAGGAAGAGGATTTGCTGTTGTTGCCCTTCTTGCTCTTCTTGGCGTATTGGGTTGGCGAGGCGGTGAACGCACGACAGAATGGAGTGGGTAATGCCAATAGGAAAGGTGGAACTGCATGGCGAGCTGGTGTCGTACGGATGAGGCGCGATATCATTCGAGTTCGAGGGAGGTGAGCGATGTATCGAGATGCAAGTGACATAGTGGAGAGATTTGGCCGTGTAGGATAAAGCGTAGTATTGAACAGAGTCTCAAGGAAGATGAAGACTCTATTTCAGTTTGACAGTACACAAGAAGCAACTTTGTGGTTCGATCACTCTTCTCTCCATAAAAGGTCACATAAAACGGTGGACTTTGCTCGCCTGCTGCAAAGACATGTGGAGTTATATCATGTCAGGGAGAATAGGTTGTATTGAGGCAGGCAAGTTCAGTGGTGGTCTGGGCAGTCATCTGAAGGGGATTGCACGAGTAGCTAATGAGTTTTATTTCAAGAGGTGCTGAATGCCAAAGCCCTCGTTCCTATATTAAGCGTAAATAGAACAGATAATACATGACCCTTCATTACGCAAATTCATTTAAAATTCCAGCGCTGACGTCAGATGCGCAGCAACCAAACCAAACCACCAAACTCGCAACCATTCTCTTCATCTGAGCCTCCTCCTTGTCCAGCTACCACTATCTTCCACGTCCCGACCACAATCCTTCAACTTGCACTCACCTATTACAAAGTGCCTGAATAGCATTGGATCACCAAGTCCTCGAGTATTCCTCTACTCCAGCCATGTCCACGATCAACAGCTATCCTCCCAAAACCGCCATCGAATTACAGGATATGGATTCTCAAGCTCGACTCCGTCAAAAGGCCAACAAGTCTACCACGGGACCATCGATAACTAGTGTACCCAACTCAGAGGATAGTGATGGAATCAGAGGCAAGTTGCCTAAAGCCGCTGATGAAGATGCAGAAACAGAGGTGGATGATGGGTTTGATGCTATAAGCTACTGGGCTATTGGAGCAAGCGGCTGGTAGGTTGCTTCCATTTACCATACGTTCGCAGTCGCTAACATGTGTCTTTGTTAGGTTCGCAATCCTTGCACTTCCACTCCTGATGTTCCCCCGTCTGCTGCTCTTCTTCTCGCAAACCCGACCCGCAGGAGAATCTTTCCTGGCCAAAGCGTCGCATCGCCACGACCAGCATTACGACGATTTATCGCCCCTCGAAAAGTTTCTTTGTACTCAACTCGGACTGGGGATAGTGGTCGTCATGGGTCTTTGCATGTTAGCTGTGAGTACACGACAAGTCTTAAAGTTATCGCACGTCCGCTCATTTCCTTTGCCCTCAGATCCCGTCTCCGTCGACGCAGAAAGATTTCCCTGCATTATCACCTTACACTTCACTTCCAAACGCCACACCTTCAGCCTTTACAGAATCTCTCCGTCTTCCCATCACACTCCTCATCTCCACTCTCCTTGCCTTGAGCGCATTCTTGGCATATAATACGCCTTCATCCGCTATTGGATCAGGCCTCACCACGCTTCTGGCGCTAGGTAACGGATTCATGGGAGTCTGGGGCTGGTGGGTTGGCGCGTTTGGTGTCAGCGCGGGATATCGTAGCAAGAAGACGGTGAGTGCAGAGTGACTTGGTTTCTGTACATATGCTTTCCAGACATCTGACGTCCCTGCCTGATTGCACTTTACAGGGCGCCGACAAGCGGACCAGCAGTTTCCCTTTCAAGAACAAGTATGCCGCCTCTGAGCAGAAAAAAGAGTGGAAAAAGACGCATCGTGCATGAACGACAACCGGACAAGGATATGAATACGGAGTGATCAAGCGACCCATATCATAGAATATTGTACAATCATGCTACGTTGTGTTGTAGTGGATGCTCTCGGACGTCAGTGATATCGGTATGGTCAGGAAACGTACTTTGCCCCAGTTGCCAGCGCTTTGCCCTGTTCGTTCACACGCCGAGATTATACAGCTGATTCGCGATTCCTGGATGATTGCAAAACAAGCCAAAGCTGTCTCACTGCATTACACCTCGCGGTTGGTCTGGATATAAGTCTGTGAAATCGTGAAGGTGACAGCTCATCTCGATGAGTGGCTTGCGCTTGAATCATCAGCTAGTATATCAGTTTCGCAGTTACCTCTCTTACATCCTGCTCGTACCATGGAAAGATAATTGACGCCTTTCTTAACGCCGGATACGAGACGGGGCGCAACTTTCAAGCATCAAACACCTCCTCGTCCAGAGCAAGATACCACGGCAACAATGGGTCCCAACCGAGTGTTTTCCGCAAGTGCGCTTGAGAAGTTTGACGCCAGATTTGAAAACGGACCTCATGAACCCATCATCTGTATCAACACAGTAGGTGTTTCCTGGACGACATATTCCGATCGTATCGCAAAAAAACAACAGATAGGAGGTTCGTTGCCAGAAACTTGTACTTGCTCAGAGACGTGACCAACGGCGCATAGCAATGATGAGTGTCAGAACTTGGATACTCTTGGCAGATTGCCAGATGGAAGAAGGTGCGGAAGGTGCACCAAAGACTGGAACGTTTGAACGGGTAGTAGGTTACCGACAACATCATCAATCGGGGCCATCTATCTCGAGTCGAAATGCCGGCCGACGTCCTCTACCAATCGTTGACGAACAGATCGTCTGACGTTACAAACTACGAGAATCTTTATCGAGCCTGGCCAGACGACTTGACTCTTTCCTATGTCTCGCGGCCTGTGGTATGTTTTGAACCATGCGTATTGCCACAAGCTCTATATCAATCACCATTATATGTATCCAAACATGATGTGGTGCATAAAGTGGAGTCACATGCAACAATCATCCGCGACTCACGACCAATGAGGTGATCTGTGACATAGGACTACAAAGGGCGATTGCTTCAAGCGGCAACATGATTCTCGGTCGCTCCTCGAAGTTTTAATCCCTTTTGCCTTCCCAAGACCTTCCCCTCGTCCACCGACTCCTCGATTGCTGCGAAATCTTCAAGAAGCCAAGAGCTCCGGACTGCTTTACTCTTTCCTCGAGGAGTGCGAGCTGGCGGCGCTGCCATTGTTCACCATCCCTCCACTCAATCTACTGAACGCTCCCGCTGCCGTAGCCCTTTCGCCACGTTCTCTGGCTCCTTGACGGTCGATTCGCGTCCTTTTGTTGGCAGATGAAGGTGCAGCTGACCCCCGAGAGCCTTCATCGGCGGTGGGTTCTGGAATATTGAGATATGTTAGCAAGGACATGATGCAAGACACAATTGGAATGTATTTACCTTCTACAGGCCGTTTACGGAGGTCGGGGCTGATTCCGCCCGCAGCAAGAGCCAACGCAGAAGCTAAGCCTGAGCTAGTGCTGATCGGCTTACCGGGAAGAGGGTAATTCATCGGTGCAGGCGATGCTGGCTTGCTTCGAGACGCATTGTCTAATTCAACTCGCGGTCCCAGCCGAGAGCTCAGGGTAGGAGTGGCCGAATTGATCGGAGTGGCCTGTAAACCTCGTAAAGTCAGGGATAGCGAGCGTATCAAGTAAACCAGTAGCTTACCTCGAGTGGGCGGGATGGACCCGGACCGCGGGCTTCATTGCTTGCCACTTCTGAAGTCGATGTGTTGCCGTTCCTACTCCCGTTATGCGGCTTCCTCGCGTCGGATGCACTCCCGATCAGCTCTCTAGGTTGCGCAGTAGTTCGAACAGGCTGCGCGGTCAAAATGATTGAAAATCAGTCTAGCTCTTGAGGCCGATGAGCTGGTCCACATACCTCTACCACTGATTCTGCATTGGTGGTTCGCGAATCCGTGATGGAATGTTGGCGCTGCGCGTCAAATCTTCTACTCAGAGCATCGATACTGCTTCGGACTTCGAGAGATGATCCTCCGGCACTTCGGTCGCTACGGCGGGAATCCGTATCGCCAAAGGTGTCTCGCTCATCGCGGGACCGAACATCTTTCTCTGAACGCTCCCTGTTTCTGCCTTGATACCTATCTCGATCTCCGTCACCGCTTCGGGCAATGTCCCGATCGCGTCTTCCAGCATCTCTCGCCCTGTCACGGTCGTCTCTTTCCCTTTCTTTATCAGTGACACGGTCTCCCTTGTCTTTCTCTCGAATTCTCTCCTTGTCTTTTTCCTTTTCCTTTTCCCGCTCGTCCTCTCTCCGACTCGGACGAGATCGGTCTTTATCGTCACGGTCTTTACCACGTTCTCGTTCCCGGTCTCGTGGACGATCGCGGTCACGACGTTCCCGGTCACGATCTCCCCGCCTTTCCTCGCGTTTGGGTTTATCCTCTCGTTTGTCGTCCCGCTCACGCGTCTCTCGCCTGCGTTCTCTGCCGTTGTCTTCCGGCCGATGTCGGTCAGATCGGTGACTGTGGTCGCGATCTCGATCAGATGCGCGTTCGGTAGACTTATCCTGGTCCTTCTCTTTGCGAATATCTCTATCTTTTTCGGGTTCTTGTACTCTTTCCCGCTCTCGGTCCGGATGTCTTTCTCTATCCCTTTCTCCCGTACGTCTGTCGCTCCGGCGTTCCTGCTCGCGGTGCTGGTCGCTGGCCCGGCTGTATTTGCTATCAACGCTACCGCTCCTGCTGCCAGGCACTCGACCTGGTGAAGTTCTCCGTGAGGAACCAGTAGTCACGCCCCGCACTGAGGTACTAGCGTGATCACTTCTCGGTTGAATATCGTGCGCCGTTTGATTTCTGTCTTCCCGTGCTCTGACGTCTCTAGAAGTCACGGGAGCATGGACCTCTCGAGTCTTTTCTCGATAATCTGAACGGTCAGACGGCACAGCCGCTCGAACGTCTTCTACAGCGATCCCGGCAGACGGTGCCTGTCTTGATATCTGCATAGGGCCGCGCGGGGCTGCAGGTGGTTCCATGGAGCGTAAATGTGGCTGCAGCTTTAAATCCGCAGGACTATCTCTGCCGCGTGGCTCACGAGGAAGCGATTTCTCTGGCGTATTTGATCCGTTGACTTGAGACGCCTTGAGTCCTGGCAGAGTTCCTGTATCAACTCCGTTAAGGACAGGAGAACCTTCTCGAGAACTTTCGGTAGCCTTCTGCAAATCTACGTCCGAAGGAGGTGTAAAGCGGGCCTTATCGCTTTTGCGAAGCAGGGCATCTCTCAACGAGAGGGTTGCTTCGGTATGAGTGATGTTTTTTCCGATAGGCGATTTGGATGTCTGGCCATCGAATGGCTTCTGCTCCGCTCCATCAGATGATAAGGAAGGCTTGGTATCTTCAAGAGAGTGATTCAAACCCACGCCGCTTGCGTCCGGTGGCAGTGCTATCGTATCCTGAACGATCAGATGCGGCAATTGCTCGGGTTTAGCGTCCGCCGCCGCTATCGGCTTTGCAGGCTCGGCGCTGTCAACTTCCATGGGCCGGTTTGTGCTGACTCTCACTTGACCCGGTCGAGCAATTCGACTGAAGAATTGGTCGTCTGGAATAATAAAGGTTGTATCCCGGTTGGCCAACGTGAGAGCGTCTTCATACCTGTGTATGATATCGCTTTAGTACTGCATTCTTTACGGAGAATCTGTGTCACTTACGATTTCACTGCCAAATGCAAATCTTCCCTGATCAGAGCTTGGTCCCTTGTTTCCGCATCGATGAAATCTCGGATCACTTTCGTCAGTTCAGAGAACACTGATTTGACTTTTGGAAACGCAGGAAGAAGATTGCGGGCAACGTGTATGGTGTTTTTGATGTGCAGGTAATCGCCGGCATGAAGCCCGACAGTTATGGCCTGGATTCAGGCAACGTCAGTGGAACAGATCCTCGTCGACACGCGAAGGTTTCCACACACCTTCAATATTTTCCTGTGCCACTTGTATACCATATTGCCCCACTTCTCCCAGGTCAGGTATTCATTGTTGAACAGCCTCATGCCTTGATATTCGTATTGGCCCGTCTTTTCATTCTTCGACCCTAACGCCTGCTCATTGTAAACCGTCTTGGATCCTCGCCATACTTCAATATCTTTCAACATTAATCCCAAGCATCGACCAAGGTTGGTGGCCTGCGATTCCGAGCATGAAAAGATGCAAGAAGCTAGAGCGTCACCGAAAAACTGTGGTGCAACAAAAAATCAATTACAGGTGGAAAAACAGAAGGCCGAGTTGACAGACCTTGTCATAGAATATCAACAGGGAGAAATTCGGGACCCGCTTCTTATGAAGGTGGAGCCCAATCTGAGCAACGAAAGTAGCATCGCTCATACTGAAGATGGCTCGAGGGTAAAAGCATTCTCGATGTAAAATTTGACCCAACTGGTGTTTCAGTTGAACAGAGGCGCATTCTGTGATCAACGCGATTAGCGAGGAATTGTGTGAACCGTGAATGTTTTACACGCACCTGGGAACCATTTGACAGATTCTTTGTCAATTCTTTCATCAGCTTCCTTTGCAATGCGTACTTGTTCCTCGTGTTCCGCACTCAAAGCATCGATCTTCGAAAGAATTGCGGAACGGTTGGCACGATAAGCTAAGCTCCAGTCCGCGTCGAGTGCTACACCTGGCTTTGCCCAATCTTCTAGATCGCGGGCTACGTCTTTCAATCGCTTGATGACTTGGTTGTACATGCCATCGGGACAGGCGATCTCACCCAAACTCAACTGCCAAAATGTTGCGTGGAAAGGCACTAGCTGTGACGCTCGAACCTCTTCAGAAACAAAGAGCGCAGTATCTGCCATTATTGGCCAGAGTGGAGCTTGCCAGTCTTGGTCGTCCCAAGTTGCCAAACTTTCTTGTTCCGGAGACAGATCCTTCCTGTATTTGCGCAACCGCACCCGCAAATACTCCTCGCGATTGTACAGTTGCCACTGTAGCTTGGGTCGGACCAGTTGATACGTCATGGCAATGTCCAAATGATAATCGCTATGCAGCTGGCCTAAGGCGGGTAAGAATTGCGCGTACTTTTCCTTTGACATGGTGTTATGCAAGAATCGAATGAACTGATTGCAGATGGAGTGACACTCGTCCATCGACGTGCCCAGTTGCTTCGTGTGTTCCGAAGCAGAGGTGGCCGTGAATATGCAGCTCTTACGTGCTTGGCACATCGCGATGAGCAACGGGACGGTCAAGCCGCTGGATTCCAGCGATACGAGGAGCCGGTTGCGGGCCTTTGTGTTGTTTTGCTTTCGCTGAGGTTTCACACCCGCCATTGCCGTCCTCTCTAGTGGTGCTCGCGGCGGTTCGGTATAATCGGCTCGAGTTGCCTCCACGCCCTCCACATAAAGCACTCCGCCGCCGCTGAAGCATTTGACTTGGTCGGGCGATACATTGACGATTGGATCGACTCCAGCCATGGCAGAGACGATGTGTTTGAGGGTAATGAGACCGGACAAGTTGTCCCGTGCAAGTTGATTAAGGATAAGATGGAAGAACGGATTCAAATTCATGGCGGAATATCTCTTGGCAAGTTGCCCGATAAAGGCGGCGACACCGATAAGCCATGTCGAGGCGGACGTTCCATCCTGCTTGACTGCGGTTTTGGATTCATTCGTCAATGCGTCCAACAACATGAAGATTGTCACGTCCCAACCAAAGTCGGAGAGGTACCTTGCACTTTCCACTACAGTCGTTTTCATATTTTGGTAGCTGGTGATCTGCGGGAGTATCACGGACCACAGAGCTGTGGGTGCCGAATAACTGAATTTACCGATCGCTCGCGCATGTACTCGGTCATATGAAGTTGTCATTCGCTTCAAGATTCGCTTGACTTCAGTTGTCGTTTCAGCCGCGGCAGCGGCCATGACCGGCATGTAGCGCGAGTGCATCGGATTCGATATGGCGGCATGCCATTCTCCGTATAACGCATGTCGTTGGCTTGTTTCCATACGTTGTAAGAGGGGCCAAATTTCGATGTTGAAGCTGTAGTTGGATTTCAACAAGGGCATCGACGGCAAAATAAGTACCCGCATGATATCCAACCACGCCTTCTTCGTTTGCTCCGAGTCCTGTCGAGAGATGAGCGATGTGTCAGCATCGGAATCTGAACAATCATCAGATCTTTTGCTTACATCATTCTGCTGATGTACCACACCTATCCTGCACAACCACACAAGAACGGAAATATTTCTGGCGCCTTGCGGTCCAACGAACTTTGCGAAAGGCGTAACTTTGGCCACAACCTCGTCGACACGCTGCCACCGCTGAATAGAGTTCTGCCAACCATCATAAAAGAACACGAAACGCTTTTTCTCGGTAGGTGCCGGCTCTGGAGCAATGGTTGTAAGCGTCGGCTCCGGTACCGCAAACGGAAAGTGCATGCGGTAGTTCGGTCCGCGTTTGGCATCGCCTTCGCTCCGTGCTATACTCTGATATGCAGGTTCAAGAGAGTACTGCACGACTCGCAGAAGAAGGTCGGAAACCAGTGCTGAACTTTGAGCCATGACTGGCCACTTGGACAGCATGAACATTGCAGGCGCGAGATGGCCGATTGCGAGAAGCGATTCACAGAGCATCACGCGCTGTCTGGGTAGATTATCTATCTCTTCAGGCGTCATATTTGTTGCCCCCGCTCCCGCACCGGTCGCGTTTAAAGTAGAAGTCGAGGGCGGATCGTCGTCCTTCAATGCGCCACTCTGAGTCAAGGCGTTTCCAGAACTGCCCATTTCGCGCCGGACTCGGGCGGCAAAGTCAGTCGCAAGATCTTCCATCACTTGATCATTAGGAGTAAGCTAGTGGAGAAACGACAGATCAGCTAGGAGGGTAGGGCACTTCAAAATAGCAAGCGTACATAAGGCAAAATGTCCAGAGTCCTAACTAATCGATGTTTTATCAGGATTGCAGTGACGAGCGTCAACTCTTTGGGCGTGGCTTCGAGATCCTTGATAGCACCTTTCAGATCTCGTTCGGGTTCCTGAGATGATGTTGCAAGTAAGATTCACGATGATACGACTTGTGCAATGGACGTACTTGATATGTTCCAAATTTGAACCCCAGAACCTGAGTCAATATCAGATTTCCTCCTTCGGAAACCATGTCATCCGCAAACTCGGTGTCGGAGCGGTCATTTCCATTCTCACTCAGCGTTTCTTTTGCCTTGCCCTTGCTCCCCATATTTCGCACATTCCATGGCGTGTGCTCCAATAGCTCCAAGAAGAACCTCCAGTGGCTCGCCAGCTTGTGACAGAATGCATCGAGGATGATGTCGAGCACTCGCGCAGGGCTGAGATCGTAGAAACCAATGAGAGCGACAATTTTCCGCCACAATGTACGAGCTCGCATGCTCCTCTCTGTCTCGGGCTCTCCGGACGGATTGATACCATTCGCACCCGGTCCGACTGCGCTCTCATCTGCGAGCAGAACGATAAGCCTTGCCCAGCCTTCCGAGCATTCCCTGATAAGGGTGTATTTTTTCTGACGATAGAACCGATTTGTTCGTTTTCGCTTTTCCAGGGAGTTATGTCGTGATTGACTTGATACGAGACCGAATGTTAACAATCGCGATGAATCCACGAGGTGGGCTACATCTGAGGCAGATACAATGCCAGAGTCCTTTACGAGAGGGTGTAAGATTCCAGTAGAGCCGAGAATCTAGAGACTGGCACTCACAAGTAATGCTCGCAAGATTGTTACCGCTCGAGTTGCATCGGGCTGTGTCGTATCCCCCGGCGAGTCTTTGGTCACCTTAGCCAGTTCTTCCTTCCTTGAAGTCTCTAGTTCTTGCAAGTCTTCGAGGACATCGACAACGACTTGTTGAAGGTACCCCAGCGAGTTGTGCGTTTGCACCTCTTGCAAAAGTGAGACTATCAGGCTTTCCGGTAGACGTTTCGTCTGGAAAAGGCAATGACAGACGGCTGTAAGAGTAGCAGCAGAAAGGGTAGACGTCGGATCGACAAGATGCTGAGAGATGATATCGGAACTAAAGCGTTTACGATTCAGCACATGATCAAGGCGAAGGTGAAAAGATTTGTTCCCACATACACTAGCGCTTTTCCATCATCTGACCATTGTCCGTCTTCTTGTATTGCGGCCTCGACAGCCGACGTGGCCGACCGACATGCATCGACGAGCTCCTGCCGTTTGTCCATGTTTTGAGTTTGCGTTGTGGTTGACGCAAATCTCCAGAGACACGTCGAAAGCGCGGGGATCCTTTGTAATCGTGCTGGGTATGACTGACGTAGTGCGCAAAAGGCCCCGGGATGCAGAGCAACAACTGATGCAAGTGGTTATTGAAACGGAGGATAGAGTAGCTTGGGAGAGGTTGTCCGTATTGCTGTCGTCGGTACCGGCAGCCTCGATCGACTTGTTAGATGCGCGCATAATTTAGCCCTAAAAACAGTGTCATTTTTGCTCTGGTAACTGGTATTTTTGAGGGGTCGGAGGCTGACTATCGCTATCGCTACATGTCTCCCAGCTCTGTTATCTCTGGATCAGGTTGCACGGGATGGTCAGTCAACTGTCATCACAACATCTACGCCCTGAGGGGTTGGCTCATGAGCCATCCTCCATTACTACCACGTTTCCAGAGGTCTCAAGATGTGCATTGCGAATCTTCTGCCTGATATCCGACCCGCCGATACATTTGACCACCCAGCGGTAAGCAGGCACACCAAGTCGAGATTGGCCATTAGCGAGCCCAAGCAGACTATCATTATCATTACCTTGTGTCATCGTCAAACTCTCCCCAGGTGGCTTCTCTTGCACACATAGACATTAGTTTCAGGGTGGACGCAACCATGAAGGTGTATGATTTCGTCCCTTTCAGCCCTTCTCAAACGTAGTATACTTCAGTTTCCTCAATGCGGCGAGTCAACACAATGCATACTGTCGTTACAGATACCATAATACAAAGCCAAAGTGCGTGAACCGATAATCTTTACACGGCAGAATAGCCTCAAGCCTGTCGATTTAGAACATGGTGTCCTACGTAGCGAAGCATTCTTTGGTTAGTAATGTGTTTGCTTCGATGTCGCTTGCATGTGACATACCTCGTCTCGCAAATACTCGCCCACATCGCTGATATAAGAAATACCATACGGTAGAGACCATCAATAACCGAAAAGCTGGAAAAATGTCAAACCCACTTACGCTTGATGGAAAACTACCAGATCCGTCGGGCTGATCTTTCGGGTATCCACTGTCGACCGTGCAGTGACACCAAAGCCCTATACACGGAAGCTGGTTCAGCATATTTCAAGACGACCTCATGAAATGTACCGCGACCTACTAATGGTACATCCGCCATACTGTATACTACCACACCCTGATGTTCTGGCGTATCTTCGGTAATTCGACCGAGATGCGCTTTCACGACGTGGTTACCGTAGAGGAAGGGAAGCTCTCCTGGAGGCTTCACCCAAACCTATCGGAAAGTCGAGTGTCAATACCTGCATTCTCAGCGCAACTTGAGGCAGCATATCGCGATCCGGTTGCCAGCGACATGTTGGTGTGCGGACATAAACAATCTCGGCAGTCCTCCATTGACCCACCCTTCCCGTATCATCTCGGTGCTTTCTGAAACTCGATGTATGCACTCGAATGCGCTTCCTGATGTTTCCACTACACTCACCTTGTACTTTGCGTACTTCGCCAGCCAATCCAGACTGGTAATAGTCAACTTGAACTTTCCTGATTTACTGAACTTTCCGAAACATGTTCCCAGAGAGATCAAATTCGGCCGCGAGATTGATGTAGCGAGGTGCATCGTCTTGACGGGCAAGTAGTATACACTGAGAACAAGAATGTAAGAGTAAAGTCGACGAACGCGTGAGATTTTGAGAGTTACATACCGATCCTTGTGCAATCGGAAACAATGAGCATCCTCCTCCGGCCTGTCAATCAAGTGTACCAAGTTCTTCCCCTAATATTGTCAAATTCCAGTATTCATCCAGGTCGTATATCGGTGTGACGCGATGATTAGGGTTGAGAATTAATGACCAGAGTGAAAAGCATCAGAATAGAGGAGTCAGGGAAGCGAGACGTAGGTTTAGTGAGTCGATGATCCGAGATCAATTCTTCTAACAGTAAACGCACGATGTAATTTGCCAGTTCTAAACATAACCGAATAATGTTAGCTATAATTCGCTAGAGTTTTCGCCGCTCTGCACTTACTTTCGAACACGGCCTTGGTTTCTTCCTCTGTTAACGGTCTCATGTTGTTCAAGAAACTAGTATGGTATCGAGCGATGTTGTAGTGTAGCAAGGCGAGATCCAGGTATGTGCCTAGTAAGACGAGATGCTGAAGTTGACAACTTGTCTCGCAATCCCAACTTTCTGAACTGCACGTGATCCAATGATCGCGTTGCCTAAAAGAGGAAGATAACTGGCTGCAAATTCCTTTTGCGGGGTTTCATTTTGCCCAATTTTTCCACGAAATCCGTCAACCTGCGGAGATGAGAGAATACATGTCCAGACTCGTCGATCAACGATTCCATCATCACTCATGTCACTCACTAAACACTGGCGCTTCGTCATCTCGAAGTATATCAAAGGTGGTGTTTCCTCTAGTACACAAACAGTTTTCAACAGCATCACTGGCAAGACTTCATTCCCCTCTCTTCTGACAGCATGGTGAGCGGATCCGAACGTGAAAAGACCCAAACCCCCCCGTACTGAACAAGTTTTGTCTCGCATGTCTTCAGTTTCGAAATACCTACGACGGAGACAACACCACCTTTGTATGATATGTGGCATATCTCTGCATTGCCATGATACTGACGTTGATTTACGTGACCTTACAGAGTCCGCAGGGCCGACTTCATCAAGTAGGGACATCTCTCTCGTCTTTCGAATCTGATACTGACAAATGTCTGTTTTGACTAGGTTGAATATGCGCAGGAGGCTGTCAAGCAGGGATCCGCGGCGGTCGGATTGAGGTCGAAGAGTCACGCTATTCTGCTTACGCTCAAAGTATGTACTCGTCTTGCCTTCCCGCCTTCTGACCTCCTACTGATGTCGTCTGTTGTATATAGCGTTCCACAGGAGAATTGGCATCGTACCAGAAAAAGTTGATCAAGATCGATGATCACGTTGGCGTTGCTATCGCGGGTCTTACCTCAGACGCTCGAGTTCTCAGGTATGGCTTCACCCTTTGCTATAGCGAAAGGGAAATTTGTCTAATGTGCGGAATGTCTTTTTTCAGCAACTTCATGCGACAGCTAGCAATGCAATCTCGTATGCTTTATGCGCGGCCTATCCCTGTTGGAAGGATCGTGCAAAGCATAGCTGACCGTAAGATCTTTCTCACGACTATTCGGTTATTTCAAGGCTTATCTTTACTCTCGACAAACAGGTGCCCAGGCGAATACGCAGCAGTATGGGAAGAGGCCTTACGGTGTCGGCTTCCTTGTCATCGGCAAAGATGTATGTCAAATTGTACTATAAGTCTTGTCAACGTTCGCTAACCTCTCTTCTTAGGAAACTGGACCGCATCTATTCGAGTTCTCTCCCGCAGGAATCACTTATGAATACCATGCACACTCTATCGGAGCCAGAAGTCAAAGCGCAAAAACTTATCTGGAAGAACACCATGCTGAATACGAAGATTGTAAGCCGATGTCATCCGTCACTTGTGATGGGGGAATTTAACTTTTTTGACTCATTCCTAGGCTCTCTCGATGAACTGATCCAACATGGTCTCAGTGCGCTGCGAGACACTCTCCAACAAGACAAGACTCTAACCATGAAGAACACCTCCATTGGGATCATCGGCCCAGCCACTTCGACGGTAACAGGCGCTTCGACTTCCAAGAAGACCAATTTCCGTGTATTGGACGATGAAGCTGTCGAGCCGTATCTCCGAGAAATGAGGATACGACGTGGCGAGCCAGAGTCTGGAGAAGTGAAAGAGGAGGAAGATACACAGGCAGAGGCGCATGAGTCGGAAGCAGCAGCCGGTGATGCAGCGGCAGAAGGACCTACAGCAGCTGCATCGGATGGGGACGGTGATGTCCAAATGCAAGAATAGACCAGAATCCCCAAGTTGTCCTCTAGATACGTACGCGCGAACCCAAGTCCGACTGTTACTCTGTCAAGCATTTGCAATGGAGAAGGCGCTGATGGTCAGATTGTCGAGAATCGAATGTTGTCGGTTGGACACGTACGACAAGGAAATTCAATTGTTTTCGGACATGGTTGTCACTTCAGATAGGCAGATGGGCACTCTGGGCGCTGCGCAATGTGAGGACAAGTGGAAGCCGAATATAAGACGATTTTATAAAACATGGTACCTTTCTACCCATCATACATATTGATACAGTTGTTCAACCCAATAACCCAAAAATTGTCCGCCAAGATCAAGCCATATGGCGCCGCCATTATGCAAGTTGTTCTATCCCAAATCCTATGCCTTGCCTAGTAAGCCCATTTTGTTCGATTCTTCTTCTCGGTGAGTGGTGCCCAGTAAGACGCCTGAGCTTGATCTCGTGCCACAAGGAGAGTGACGGCACCGACTCCGAGTCCTCCGAAACGATATATTGATGTGAATTCGTTGTTGAAGAGCTGGAATGTGGCAAGTAGCGGTAGAAGGAGAAGACTGTAGAAGCGCATATTGTCCGTCAGTTGCGTATTCTGAGTTGGGCAGAGAGAAAATACTGACATTAAAGTAGCGTGGTAGACGTGGTGCTCGAAGGATTTCGGCAGAGTCAAGCTGCAGTTGCCAATGACGCAGAACAATGGGTAAAGAAGGAGCTGTGATTTCAAGGAACCCGTTAGATGAAATTCATCCTTGATGCGCAGGTGTCATGCAACCTACGATGGTGGATGCAAAGCAATCTAGGAGCAGAAGATCTTCGCTGGCAATGAACAGGCGTGGCATCTGTGTATTGCAAGAGAGTCAGAAAAATGATTCGAATAGCATGAAAAGCGTTCTGTACTTACAGAAAAATGTCCCAAGTTGCCTTCCAGCCAAATCAACGGGAGAGTGACCCAGATACGGAGAAAGCAGAGTGCAATGATGATCTTCCTGCCCGCACTGCGCCTTTCACCTTCCAAGGGAGATTGCGAGTCGGCCCAGAACGGTACACTCGAAGAGTTCCCGTCAAGCAAGGAACCGGTAGGACTGCTGGGTTCATACGAGAAGTAATCTTCGCAAACTGTCGTGGCGGGTGATGTAGGAGCGGACGCGGAAGAATCCATCCAAACGTTGCTTCGCTTTTCACCGAGACTGATAGGCGGCAGTAGTTCTAGGTCTCCCTGGTCTGAGGCGGTGATGACGGGAGAGGTAACCAAAGGCGAGGAGGGGATCCTGTAAGGTCGACATTTGGGGCTGGGCGGGCATTCGTGCTTGATCAACGGAGATGCGCCGACACTGAGGGACCTCTGCAAAGGTACGCCAAAGTTGACATCTTGGAAGACGATGGGAGGTGGTCGACGTTTTCGGAAAGAAGTAGAGCGCGGTTTGACAAACGATGGTGTATCTTCTTCAAATGCGGAGGTGAAAGAGCTTGCCATGCCGACACGGCGTTGTGTCCACATTGACATGATGGTTACAAGTGCAGTCGAAAGGCCAAACACCACATGGGTGAGGATACTGAGGAGTACGGGGGCGATAAAAGGCATGTTGTAAAGATGGACTTTAAGCGGAGGCGTTGGGTGCGTTCTGAGCTGTTGAGAAGTTGTTCGTGTTGGAGTCGGATGTTGAGAGAGTCAAGAGTGAAGGTAGGGGTGGTGGTGATGGAGGGAAGAGAGTTGCATCGAGAGGCCTTTGACCAGTGGGGGAGTCATCGAGCGGTCTACTATTATACTCCAAGGTCAGCACGGGGTGTGATGGAAAACAAGGAGAAGACCTACGGGGGACGCGTGGCCCTTGGCAGGGATGTCGCGTTGGGCCATACCGACCTACGTATGTAGCTCTCCTTCCCAGAACATATGCTCCTGACACGGTTTGGGAAGAGTGGTTGGCGCTGGGCGGTATATCGTGTTACTGAGCGAAGGACAAGCGTTTGCTACAGTAGCATGGCGAGTCCTCGAGCAGAATATGACGGAATAGGAAATAGGTTGAACAGATCTTGATGGTTGTTCCTAGATTTGATCCGAGTAACGCAGGAAGACTTCCTGTTCCAAGACACCGAGAATTAGGCCCTTCGAGATATCTTGTACCGCGAACTTGCGGCCTACGCCTAGCTCTACGCCTGCAACCCTTGCTTAGCGAGGGATGTGGACAGAGAAAAGCTGGAAGGGAGTGACAATTGTCGTAGACTGTATGAGGAAGGTTGCAACTCTAAAGGGCTTGTCGTGCTTACGCGTAGTACAGTACCGAAGAGCTCAGTACTCAGTGCTTCAGTCTGGTGTTATGATGGTACCGGCCGGATACGACCGGACTTCGTGGCAACCATGCTCAGAGAATGTTCGTCGTCGAGCTTCTTCCGAGCCGATGGCATGGGCGAAACGTGATCTGGACTATCATTGCCGGAAAGCCAACTATAGCGATAGTTTTCAATAGAGTTTAGACAAGGCTTTTTTGCCGCTTCTCTTGAGCTTTCCCCTTGCGCTCGGACTAGCTCTCGGACTGAGGCGACTCGAGCGCACGCGACTGAACGCAATTATTAGTCTGAGACAAGCAGGTCCTTATTTTTTTGGCCACGCGTCGGGAGAGAGCGGTGTCGAGAAAGCAGCCGAGAAAGCTGTCGGAAAATTCTGTCAAAACGACGTCTAGGCCGGCACACGAACCGACTCAAGTGATCACAGATCACAGACCGAAAATCTGACCGAAAACAGCCAGCTAAACAGCCCCGAAAGCCCTCAGCTAACAATATAGTGGACCAGCTTCGGAGCCTTCCCGAATTCCCGACCAGTTTCCCGAGCGTACATACCGTAGGAGTAATTGGAGTAAGGAGTACTAGCTACATAGGTAGCTGCTGACGAGTATGGCTCAAAAATTGCGGAACGGTGGCTTAACAGCATAATACCATCAACTTGAGTACTTGTAACGACCTCAAGACCACTGATACCTGTATTGTGGCAGGGCATCATTCTTGGTCGTTCCCTTTGAAGACGGGGAACGCCGAGTTGAGGCCTTGAGCATGCAGGATGTGTCTTTTGGTTCAAGCCGATGACGATGTTCATATGTCCTATGCTCTTCACATCCTGAGCTGCCAGGTACTCTGGATGTCGCAGACCGTTTGACAGACCTGCCGACTGTTCCTGCAGCTGTTCTGCGAAATTGCGGATCGCGGATTGCAGCGCGGCCACTTTTCATCTTACGTTACGTGGCTTTGCATACCCAGAGTCACTGATGAATCATATGAGTCGACCAGCTATTATACGGGATCCCCTGTTTTACTTATGGAGTATATCTGACTACATATACTATCCTCAAGCTCGTTTCATATGCAAATGTCCCACCCATTTGCCACCGCGGATTACGTGAATGCTTGTTTCAGCCTTCAGCCTTGTTCCCGATCGAATCCAGCTTCGGATTTCCAGCCACAGACGGAGCTAGCCACGGTACCCAGTACCCCTATTCCCCATTCGTCATTTTTACACGCGATTTTGATATGGCAGATGTATGGTGGCTCAAAACTCATTTGGACACGTTGAGGAAAAGCCGACATTCTCGAATAGCTGCTCGAATACAGACAGCTATACAGACAAGAAATACGAGTGTCGGTAGTATTCGCCAGCTCATTCGCCGTCATAGCAGCTAAATTAACACCATTTCGTGTGCCTAGTTGGATATTCGCCCACGATTTGGCGCTGAACAGCATTTCATCGCGCAGCTTGCAACATCCCTCGCCTGCTCAGTCCTTCATTGGGCAAAGCCGCTGTCCACTTCATACCTATCAAACGGCGAGAGGGAAGACGGACTCATTCAAGGCATAATTACATATTCTGTCCAGGCCCGATTTACCAGTGTGCCTGGGACACACGGTCGCTTCCAACCAGAGGGAGGAGCTGATAGAGGTCGAAAGACGCAAAGCAGAGCATGAGTGAACATTTTATCAAGCGGACTGCCCCTGTCTGCCTATCTCAGTTCCAGATAGTATGCTGAACACAGTTTTGACTGTGTTTCATTCTGGGACCGGGTCTGACGCGTTTTCGCGTTTTGAGCGCCAAAATATAAGTGGTCAGTAACCCGGTAAGCCAGTAACCTTTCCTTTTCCGTTCATTGCTGGATTCGGTAGCTGAATCGGTGTAAGAGCAGAACTGGAAGGCTAACTAGAGCTCTAACTAGCCGGCTAACTGGAAAGCTAACTGGAAGAGCTGCCGGAGAGCTACTAACTTCAAGGTAGGGATTGTAGCTGGGATTGTTCAGCAGTCAGCGTTTGCTCAAGCTATTGTTTGAGATTTCTGGACAGCAGATCGTCTAGCTAGCTATCTAGCTGATCGTCTCACCGAACGAAGGAGAGTGATCGGAACATGTAGAAAGCCTTGGCATGGGTCGAGGGGAAAGGGTCTTCAGCTGGTTCCTCGCTCGTATTCTCTCGAAATCCGCAAGACAAGGGAATTCATTGTTCCGGCAGTCAACAGCTTACTCGACCTGAACCTTCAAGTATCGCCGGACCTCTCATCAGTCATTCCCAGCTTTTCACAGTCCGTCGAGCTGTCCGCCGACATAACCGAAAAGACCGTTGCGACAGCTGTGGCAACTCTAAATCAGAGTGTCTGCCGCAGACATTATCCGAGAGACAGCGACACATCCTGCTCGGCGACAATGATGTCTAGACTTACGAGCATGATTGTCAGATGGCCACCGCATCACGAACTAACATGTCATGGTCTATGACAGTACATTCAGTGAACTTTATGTCTTTGTCCAAGACGAAAGACGAAAAGCTGAACAGAAGCTACAGAAATCAAAGCATAAGTGCCGGATATAAACGAAAAGAGACGCGAACGGTCCTCTGGACTACACTCACCCTCGCTTCCTAATCTCAACCTCTATGAATCCGCTATCAGGTCGGCCCGCCTGGCCATCCTCCACCACCGTTCTCTGCCCTTCGTCGAACAATCTCCCGTCCTCCGACGACTAAGGTGGAGACTAAACTCAGCACGACGACGATAGCGATCCCAGTTGATTGCCAAAAGCGGCGCTTGTGTCCATGCGGCTCGTTGACGAAGCGAAGATGCTGAGGGGGATGCAGCAGGGATTCTTGTGAAGATCGAGGTGAGTCGTTTGTATTTTGATGGCTTATGCTGTTGCGCAGGATGGAGCGGGGTCGTTCGGAAGGCATGGCGAGTGAGATCGAACGAGTGGAGTACTTTTTGTGGGAGTCGAGGTCGTTCCGGCTACCAATCTGATGTGATATGCTGGATAGCGATGATGCGATAAGATACTATGGCAACTGGCTGTCCACACCTACGCTCGGAGATGGGCTGGACACACCGGCTGGTTGGTGTATGTACTAGGAGGCAACTGCGCAATGATGAATACCCATCGTTTTTCATCGAAGGGATTGCATCTCGTGCACTTACTGGTTACCTTTTCTGCCACGCTTTCAGCTTGCCTGCAAGTTCCAGCTGTTAATCACTGGTCCAGGGCTTTGATATTTCTGTTGATACCGGCTCGAGCAGGGTTGATAAGGTGCCTAAAGTGATGTCGACGGGTTGGACATAATCACGCCGATGTTATGTCGACGCAGCTGTCGACACTCTACCGTTGTTCGAACTTCATAGCAAAGTACCTCAAAGGACGGACAGCAACGATTTCCTACAATCTCCCTTATCTGATCGTCAGCAGCGACATCGCTTGTCATGTTACGTGATACTGTAGGTATTCGGAGCTGGAGAGCATCCGAAGAACGAGAATTCAACATGACGTCACCCAAAGGAATTCATTTGCTTATGAATGTGCTTTGTTTACATACAGTACTTCAACCGTGATGATTCAACAACGGAGTTAGCGACCAAATGAAGGGTGCTAATCGCTACCGAGATGCTGCATGAGAGCATGCATCAGATGTTGAAGTCATTGGCGGAATGCGACAGACAGTGATGACATAAATGCTGTCCGTCTCCCTCTCAAATGAACGGCATATATGGAGTGAAACACATCGCATGGCTTGCAAACCCAGAAGTATTCTCGTTACATGTCAGTCGTAATATTGTCCCTAGACCTATGGTACAAGAGCGTCCATTTTGCGAGAAACAGGATGGACCGATGCATCTTCGGCCTTCTTGGCTTGAAGAGCGCACAAAGCGGCTATGGGAACAGTATGCAGGGTCAGTTCAGCCGCGGTTAGCGGCATGAGAGACGGCAAACTTACCTCCAACACCACTACCGTCCTTGGCCAACCCCATCTTGATTCGCTTCTCACCCTCGTCGCCCAGGATAAGCCTCAACGCTGCTCGCATTCGCTCCTCGAAGTGGGGCAAGAATTCGGCGACACTGTGAGAGAAAACGAGGAACCGGTTGATCAGACCAAAATCCAACGCGAGCCAAGTGAAACCGACGCACCTTCCGTCCATACCAATGTCGACTGTGTCGTCGGCGCCCTTGGACTGAGCCTGACCAGTGTGCAGAACGACAGCAGCCAGAGCGCAGGCGGACAAACTAGCAGCTCTTGACGAGACCATTCGACAGGCCCATTTGAAAATCTGAACATCCGCAGGCTTGATGACTTCCTTGGCCATACCAAGGTCCTTGGTCAAGACCTTGAGAACCTCGTCGTCCGACTTGGCGTCTTCGACTTCTGAGACGAGTGCGGTGTCGAGGCCGTAATGTGTGTTCATGATGGAACTAGAGTGACCATCGAAGAGCACGCTAAAGTCGATAAGATAAAGAAGCATGTTTCGGACGATTTCTCCGAGGTCTAGAAGGGCAAGTAGATGTTCAGCACTCTGGGAGTGGGCAAAGTGTTCCGCGACACTTACACATGCCGGAAACCATCTTCTCGAAAGCTTGCTTTCGACTATAAGCAAGAAAAGGTGCAGATAATAATGAGCGAGCTGAGGCGGTTACACTCAAACATCAAAAGATGCCGCTTACGGGTTGATGCTCTCCCGGTCAAGCTTGTTATCGAAGGGGGAGACGGGCAGGACGTGCCTCTATTAACAGACATGTTGATCAGCCTCGGTCACCAGTAACAGGGTACCTTCACAAAAAAACTCACGCCATTGTCAATCGCTCCCCACTCAGTGTTGATAACCATGAATTCACCAGCATCCGGTCCTCCCTTCAAACTTTCAGCAATAGCATCCTTGCCAAGCTTTTCGATGGTCTCCACCCTATCGATGTATGCACCATTCGTACCGGTACCGAAAATGGCACCGATCAAGGCAGGACCGTGTTGGTACGATCGGGAAAGCAGGGTACCGACAGTCTTTTTCCGCGAAAAAAATACGTTTGAGAGCAGAAATTAGCAAGCAGGCGGATTGTTGGGGATACGGCCGACTCACGTCGTTTACCAATGCGCTGCACTTGACTTTGATGTGCTTGGCATCCAACGCATCTTGCAGCAACTTGACGACATCGTGGCCGATGGCGTTCTTGCATGCGAAACCCTTGGTCCAGGTGAGGAGCTTTCCCTTGTCGAGGGCGGTTTGCTCGACGGGGAAACTGGAGGAAAAAGTGACTTGTCAGACGGTGGGATACATGGGAGCCAGCGAATTTGGGAAACTCACCTGAAAGTGAAACCGAGATGAACAGCCTCATCCTCGCCGTTTTCCGTTCCTACCTCCGTCATAAAGGCATCAACCGATTCCGCAATGTAGTCTGCACGAGGTGAACATGTCATCAATTTCCGCGATACCAACAAGGTCAAAAGAGCAATTTCGACCTACTGAACAAGTCCTTGGCATCACCGTGCTTGAGTGCTTCGCTAACCTTGTACTTCTGTTGCTTGACGGTAAAGTCGTGGTTGCCAGTCAACTTGACTTCACATACTCGACTACGCAGGGGTTGAAAAGGTATTCATTAGGCTTCCGTGTGCTGAACGGCGCAATTGCTGACGCAGCCATACTTACAGGTTGGTTCCTCCCAAATCAAGAGCCAAAAAGGTACTACAAGCCATGAAACAAGTAGATTAGCAAAGTGAAAGTCGTGGTGCACAAATATTAGAGCCCTTGTACACGGCTGCAGATCCCTTCTAAGCCGTTTCCAATGACATAATGCCGTGTTCAGGTAGATTCGCATGGTGGATCGCCCTTTGTCTGCTGCTCAATCGAGTCGACAGGTTCTGCTCTCTCTCTCTCTCTCTCTCTCTATCCTTATTCACCACTGCCTGTATGGCTTCCTAGCCTCCGCTTTCACAGAATCGCTCGTGCACTCACCCGATTTCCGTTCCGTTCGGAACACTCAAACAGTAACTCGGAATCATCGCTGTATCCCGTCCAAAGTTCTTTAACCCATCTTCAAACTCTCGTCGGAAACCGGCAACAATCTCGTTGAGCCTCGCCTTGTCGAGTACAAAGTACTTTTCGAGAGCCTGCGCTTCAGCGGGGAGCGAGGTGGATGACGCTGTTCCGGTCGGTGCCATGGTGACGGGGGATCTGAGGTGATTGAAACGATTCTAAAGGGTATCAAGAGGTAATATAACTGGCCTGAACTGCTCGCGTGATGGATTGCAGACAGCTATTATGTATGATCAGCAATGTAAGCGCGAGGTTGAAGAAAAGTCAGCCCAAACTCGAGGCAGTCATCATCATCACCTACTGGTCGCTGAGGGCTGCTGACCTTGTAAGCGACGAATAAATGGTAAACCGTGGACAGAGTGGGCCATCGGTTGCTTCCGCGGATGGGCGCCGTAACACGTAAGAGGCTTTCTCGGCTTTTCAGTCTTGGCTGTCACGAGTTGCACTTGCAAGGGGGTCACTCATCACTCAAATGTCGCTTTAGTCTCACTTACTGGCAACCCCCCCCCTTCCCCTCTCCTTCCTCCTAGCGTCTACAGTCTACATGGACTCAGAGAGTCTCAAAATTTGCAAGCCTATCTAAGCTGGCGTCCTTCTCCATGCCGCGTTTAAACGGTTCCCCCTGCTACGGCATGAACGTACTGTCAATAGCCATGCACATTTGACAGATAGTTAAACAGGCCGCCGGACCCTTTTACATGTCTCAAGAGCGTTCCTTATCTGGAGAAGAACTAATAGCAGTCTGATTCGTCATCATTTCCGACGACTGCTCCTCCTTCTGATTCATTCGAATTAGTTCTTGAACTGGCTGAGGGGACAAGAGCAAACGTCATTCATCCTGATATAGCTTGTCATTCTCCCTTCCCAATCCCACATTCAGCTACGATTCCCCGGCACCGCTAGGTCACATCTCCAGCCAGAACTCGCACGCACCAATCGTCCCCGTCAATTGAATTCCGGTTTGACACAGATCGCCGCCTCAGGGAAAACGACGGATCATGCCAGTCCCGTTGACACTGCCCATCGTTTCCATCTCACCGTACTTGCCTTCATGCCAACAGCAATTCAGTGACGCAGACCGTGCGGAAGCTGCCCAGAGCATACATCAAGCATGCCGAGATATCGGTTTCTTCTACCTCAGAGTGGATGATTATCTGACGGAGCGTGAGATGTATTCCGTCTTGGAAAAGGGAAGAGAGTTCTTCTTGACTGCTACCGAGGAAGAAAAGGCGGGAATTGGTCTGGAGAACGGTGACGGAGTCAGGGGTGAGTCGAAAATGCGTGGTCAGCTGCCTCTCGATTGGTTATCGATAAGCTGAAGACCCGATCGATGACAGGATATCAGAAATTGAAGCAGAACATCACGATGGGCAAAGCAGACCACCATGAAGGCCTGGATTTCTATGCGCCTTCTCCCTATCCAGATGGAGACAACCGTGATACTACCGGTCAGCTGAAACCATTAGGGTAAGTCCGTCCTTCCACCAGCCTAAGCCATAATAAATTGCCCTAAACCATGCCGAATACTTGCATACGATATGCAATGTCAACAGGCACGTCAATCAATGGCCCAAGAAGCCTGCTCAATTTCGCCCAGAAATGGAAGAATGGATAGAAAGGATGAGGGTACTAGGAATGGTTGTGATGAAAGCGTGAGTCGCCGGGCGAGGTGCAGGGAAGCGCACTAGACCTACTTGGAATTGCTGAGAAACGTCTTTGGTATGCATTATGTTTACAGGATGGCAGACGGTCTCGGAATGAATCACGAGGAATGGAAGGTGCTCAGTGGGATGGTGCAGGATACGTTCTGGGTGATGCGCATCATTGGTGAGAGGCTTACTACTCGGTACTCTGAGCAGCGACTCAGTCATCCAACATCCTGCAACCAGGTTACCCGCCGTTGCCCTCGTCCGCGGAAGGTGTCAGCTGTGGTGCTCACAAAGACTATGGGTGCTTGACGTAAGTCCCTTTGGCCAAATTTCGGGAAACCGTCGAGCTGATCGACCAGTTGTTTATCCGACCAGGTTTCTGCACGCTGATGATACGCCTAAAGCACTGCAGGTGTTTCTGCGACCGACGCCCATTCCAGGTCAGCCGCCAGCAGGTGATGATGAGGGAGTATGGATCGACGCGGACCCGATCCCGGGTTGTTTTGTGGTGAACGTAGGAGAAATGGCAAGTACCGGGTTCATGAGACCGCAGTTCGAAAGCGGCTCTTTAACATTTCGACTCTAGTGGGAAATTTGGTCGAATGGCCTTTATAGATCCACCCTGCATCGCGTCATCCACAGATCTCCCACCTTCAGAGTGTCTCTTCCCTTCTTTTACGAACCGGCTTTCAATGCCCAGGTGGAACCGTTGGAAGCTGCAAAGAGGAAGATTCGAGAGGAAGGCTGGATCATGGGCAGGCAAGGTAAAGACTACGAAGGAGTGCGATATGGCGACTTTCTTCTAAACAAAGTGGGTGGCAACTTTGTCAAGCCTGCGGAAGGGGGTTAGAATTGTCTTTGAGGACAAGTAAGCAAGTGGGTCGAATTCTATGACGGAAATTTTATGCATCCGTACAGTCCCTTGTGTCATTATTTCGGTATTTTTACCATTGTTGTATCGGGAAATGGGCAATCGGAAATCCATTCGAAACCGCACGTCCGCTCCTGCAACCCAGGCCGCTTGTGACTGTTTGCATGCCGATCAAGGCAACAGGTACGTTATCTTTCGGGATCGGTCACGACTGAATCCCCAGTCGCAAGAAAGGGCGACCGCGCGCGCCAGTTTAGCGAACTAGAACGCTTCAGACAGGCCACTAATCCTGAGGAACAAGAGGACAACCGGTACAAGATGCATATGTTCAAGCCTCGCCCATAACCTCCAAGTATCTGTTCGTACATGAGTAGCTACATCCGCAACATTCTCAGCAAAGCATTCTTGAGGCATGTCTATAAATACTCACCCATCATTTGCGAAATCATCCGATTCGTCGCACCAGCATCTTCCTTTCGTGTGAAGCTCGCCTTGGGGACAATGCTACAATGAGGGAGGAGAGAGAGGTGAGGATGGAAGGACTAAGATGGGGCGATAAACGGTATCGCTCACTTGATATACAGAGTGCTTATATCCGATATCTTTAAAGTAGTGGACTGCTGATTTGGGGAGAAAGAGGGCTGCGGCGATGGAATGAACAGGCGCGTCACCCTGATCGAGAAAAGGTAAGCTTTGTCTTCATGTAGCCAGGGATATTAAGCATATACGCACCCATCTCTCATACCAGAAACCTCCAGTCTTTTCAAGGTGAGTGTAGAAGTCCATGTAGGCGTCCGACCTCCAAAAGTTGAGATCGGCAATCTCAAAGTTGGACCAGACTACCAGAACACGGGATGAATTATACCGCTTGGATGGGTGGACCGGTGGAAGAGCTTACAATGGCATAGGTTGTACGATTCTCCGCCATCTCCGCTGATGAACTCCATCAAATTATCCTCTGCTACGTATTCCGGGTGCTGCCGCGTGAAATCTAACAAGCAAAGCTCCAGGCATCCAGTGAATTTGTCAAACGGAGCAATGTGTACAGGCCTTACCTTTGACGGCATCCCAGAGAGTCGGAATCGTCTCTGCAAGCCCCAGAAGGAATCAGATTGACTGGGACAAGGTAGAATGGGGAACAGAAACCGACTGACGATCAAATTCGTAGATTGAGATATCCCAGCCATATATCTTCTTGTTGTCCATCATGAACAAGAAGGGATCATAATCTGTTTCGGGAAGGTCGTCAACGTTTTCGCTGCGTGGCTGTAACGATGCACGGGCGTACCGAGGTCACAGAAGAATTTAACATCTACAAGCAAAGTCACTAACGTATTAGAGGGACCTGGGTACATTGCATGTGGCGGACGCAGAGCTTACCAGGTTCGACACGCCAGTAATAGTCATACTCGGCAAGTAGCGGATGACGGAAAAAGTACTATTCACAACATACGCATCAGCCACCGCCCGCAAATCGGTTTTCATCGGGCAGCCGTCGTCTTACTCCGCTGTTGTAGTTGCACATTGACCGATAACTGACGCTATCTGAGCAAGAAGGAATGATGAGCTATAAGGCTCGACCTAGCAGGGAGACGCGTGGGATCACTAACCAGCATAAACCACTCCCTTGTCAGCCATGGCCTTCAATAGCAACGCATTGTAATATGACACAGACCAAAAGCAACTGGTCAGCCCGCGCTACTCGTATCGGCAGGTCCCAAGGGAGAACACGCGTAGTAGAATTAACTGACTTCTCTGGCAACGCGAGCTTTCTCCTCATCTATCCAGTCCGGCTGCTTCCACTGACTGGGCTCGATCAGCCCGTACTCGCAATGGGCTCTCGTGATCTTCCGTGTATACGTCTTGAACTTCTCCTCGAAAGGCTCGTCATTGAGAAAGACGTAGTCGTAATTCGCCCACCAGTTGAATCTGTCTTCGAGCTGCCGCATGCTATCTACTATCTGCCAAAGCTCCGAGTTTCTCACTGTAATGAAGCGGTCATCAGTAGCGGTCTGTGATGACGCAGGAGGGTGGATGAAACGACGCTCACCGAGGATGACAAACACTGCATTCGCCTTTCGTCGCGCAATCCCCGTCGAATTGCCTGTCACCTCCTGGTACTTTTCCTCGTACCGCCATCGACTGGTTTCCTCAGACTTGGACAATGGGTCTTCCGACCGGTGGCCGGTATAGAGAGGTGTGTAAACAGAGTAGGTAGGATGAATGACAGAGAGGAAGAGGTGTATAGCTATCTATATGATGGGGTCCTATTCAGCGGTCTCCCCGGTGATCAGTGTGAGTATATGAGCCGGAGCTCACCAGGATGGCAGCCAGCAAAGCGCCAGCCCTCCATGTATATGCCCGTGTCAAAATGCTCATCTCATATGCTACGGCGTCCAAGAGATATTGAATCGTTGAAAGGGTGGTCAAGTATTTGCCCGCAGCAGCGATTCAAGAGCTGGGAGCGTTGGACCGAGTCGGTTGGCGAAGGAGGGTCGTCGGTCGTCTCGGAGATCAAGGTAAAGGTTTTCAGTCCGCTCCTCTCATTGTATGCAGTAGTGAATATTGGTCCTTCCCATCTTGACCAGTCTCTTCAGCCATCATTCGAAACTCGCAGTATGGGCAGCTGTGTGGGCACAACAATAATACAGCGGAGTCAGGTTTCAGATGTACAGCGCGCTATTGTGCGATATTGTTTTTCGGACTGATGAAAATGCGGCAGTCTCTCGCCTCTGTCATATTTGTTGAACCAGACATCATGACAGAGTACAGACACCGAACAATATTCTGACATGAAGTTGCGTCGTTTGCAGATTGCTGACTCAGTGCTCATCATTATTGCTTCACCAGCAGCCTCGGTATCTAACATTGTAGTAGCTTCACGAGAACTGTTCTCTCGGATGCAATGATGCTGTTGCGCAACTTGTTACGCCTTCCATAAGGACGAGAAGAAACACTGATGAGCGCGTCGATAACGGATGTGCCATAACAGGCTCTGGCATGCAGCTTCGTAGGTAAAAGGAATGCAGGCGGACAAACATCGTATCTACCGGCCAGTTAGGATCGGCTAGGATGACGAATGTAGTGGACTATTGAAGATGCAGACCAAAATCCTTGCAAAAGAGAGCGATGCCTGGCACGATATGATACAGGAACCTTCTCCACGAAAAGACTAGGTGCTACAGTGACATCCGCACGGAACGAATGTAGAAGGTACTGGGTTGTTTGATCTTTTTTGGTTGTTGACGCGATATTGCGGGAGTACTACTTGAACATGTCAACGTACTTATTCGTGCATGAATACCTGATGGAAAGTCAAGATCAGCCTCCAATGCATTGCACTCGTTCGGGAAGAGGGACTTGCCATTCGAAGGTGAAGTCATTGTTCGGATCGCACCAACACTTGCCTTGCGCATGGGCGTCGCCTTGCGGGCACATCTAAAAGTCAAAAAACGTTGGTAACTCGATCGAAAGCCTCCATGGCATGGAGGAGAGGTGTAGACTCACCTGGAAAGGCTCGTGACGATACCCTATGCCTGAAAAGAAGCTGTTCGGAGTTTTGAGTGAGCACGAGTGCAGAGGGAAGAAACTGCAGAAACTTACTGAATTTTACTGATAATAACATAGGGTATTAGCTCGGAGCGTAAGTCAGTAGAAAATTCGAGACGTACTCTTTGGGTGCGAACAACGCTGCGCCGATGGAATGCACGGGGGCATCTCCCTATGCCATGTATTGCAACGTCAGCGAGCCCATACACTATACATAGCATTGGTACCAAAACTGACCCATCGTTCGTAATAGAAACCACCAGCGTTATCGAGATGTTCAAAGTACTTCATGTATGCCTCGGATCGCCAAAAGTTTAGGTCGCCTACAACATGACACTCAGTCTCTGGTTCAAGCTAGCGATGCGTGGTAGTGCTTACCAATTTCAAAGTTGGACCAGAAATGACACCGGTTGTAAGTCTCACCGCCGTCGTCGCTAATGAAATCCATGGCATTGTCTTCCGGAATGTACTGGGGGTTTGCTTTGATGAACTCTGTGAGATTGTAAGATTGCGTTAACGAAGCGTGAACGATCGGCACCCCTGCGTACCTTTTGTAGCGTCCCAAAGGGTAGGGATCGTTTCCTGATATTCAAACAGCGATATCGTGAATCCATAAACCTTCTTCTCGTCTTGCATGACAAGGAAAGGGTCATAGCCTAGAAGGATTGAGATGAAATTTAGCTGAAGGCGCGCCTACTGCCGATCCAGGCGAAAAGGTCATACTGAGGTCGCAAAAGAATTTAACTCCAGGTTCGATACGCCAGTAGTAGTCGTACGAGGCCAAAAGAGGATGTCGGAAGAAGAACTGAGATAGCCGGCCGACATCATGCTCAGAGACGTGTTCCTCGTCATGAATTCATCGGAGACAAGACCACTCACGCCACTGTTAAATCGACACATGTTACGGTACGGAACGCTGTAACAATAGGATAGGATCAGCTCGGAGCTAGCCCCAGATCCAGGAACAAGCATACCTATGACCATAGATGACCTTCTTGCGGATCATTTCCTTTAATTCGAGAAAAGTTTAGTTTCGTCCTTGACCACGCAGAAACGATGAAACACTCACCTCTCGAGCAGCGGTGGCCTTTTCCTCATCAATCCAGTCCGGTTGTACCCAATGATCGTGCTCGATAAGACCGTAATGGCATTTCGAGTTGGTAAGACGTTGAGTATGCTCCTTGAACGCATCGTCGAAGGGCTCCTCGTTCAAGAAAACGTAGTCATAGTTTGCCCACCAGTTGAACCTGTCTTCGTTCTGCTTGATCGACGGGGCTATCTCCTGTTCGTTTGTTTTGCGACGACGTTTTGAGTTTTAGCCAAATTCGCGACGACGCTTTAAAGAGAATCAAGCAAAGCCTGCAACGAAACGACAGAGACTTACCCAAAGATCCGAGTTTCGCGCTATGAGACAGAGAGCGTTAGTCAATCAGTTGCATACTAAAAGCACAGCACTGCTTTAAAGTGCATTGTAAAATACTCACCCAGAATCACGAAAACGGCATTGGCTTTCCTTCTATTCGGGTCGGTATGGTTTCTTGGAACGGAGCTAGGGGGGACCACCAGAGTTCCAACGTTTGAATCGTGCTTTTGCACATATTCCAGGCTTCCGGCGCCCCTCATGAATGCCGGGGAGGTGTAGGACGAATAGGTCGGGTGCGTGATAGACAACAGAAGATGCACCGCGGTCTGAATGACAGAATAAGCGCCGTCAGCCAAGCGGGTTCGAAAAAGGCATGGGCGACGATATGCAGTGGATGACTTACGAGGATACCCAGTGCCGAGGCAACATACCTCCATTTAGGGATCATCATCTTGTGCTACCTTTGTCAGCGAGGTCGCTGTCAAGCAAAGGCTCAATCTTCAATAACTTTTTGCCTTTCGAGACAGAGTTGTGCTGCGGGTGCCACTTAAGCGGGGCGATGCACAGCGTCTTTCGGAAAGAGGTCGTCTGCTTTCCAAGTCCTGTTGTTGTTTAGGATACAGGATCCTGACTTTGATTCTCGAGATTAACTCTAGCATAGCCTTCAAGATATCAGCCCATCTCACAAGTTCACAACGAACGCGCTGTCAACGACAACGACGATTCGAATTTGCATCCGCACTAGCGGATTCTTTTCCTCGGTGGCGTTCGACCACTACTTGTAACAGTATTCAGCGTTTCGCAGCAATGACAGGAAGGACAACGTAGCGGACGAGCAGATGGCCTATAGCTCTTCCAATATCTACGAGGACGATGCAGCCTTGCAGATTCGAGCAGGAGGGATTACTCTGGTCCACCGTACGCCAATGTCACCGCGAATTCCCCCGTTATTTCTGCATTGATACAAAAGGCCGACGAGAAAAAGAATGGTCATACTGTATAACCCATATTACATGCGAAATTATAGGTGGCAACTCTCCAGAGGCGACATCCGTGCGAACAAGCGAGGCACAAAGATACGCTTCATACCACGTTCATGAGTCCCAATGAAACGATAACAGACGATACCCAGAGTGCACAAAGTATGCGAACACGACGACCGTCTACTCGATGTGATCACCCTTTCCGCAACAAGCAGCGAACAAACCAGCCTTCTTCTTCTTGGGCACGGCAGCAGTGGTGTTCTTGCCAGTTGAAGTAACACCAGCCGGGGCCGTCTGAGGAGCCTGTGCGGGCTTTTCGGTGGCCGTAATCTTTTCCGCGTTGCTGTCAACTGGTGCGGCGACAGGAGTGGAAGCGGCGGCGACGGCAGGGCTCTCGGTTTCCTTGACGGCTTCAGTGACAGGAGTGGTAGAGGCGGGCTGAGCGGGAGCGACGACAGTCTCCTTGCGGGTCTCGTCCACTTGATAACCGTCGGCCTTGATATCCCTAGCTTCTTCGATAGGCTTGATAGCGGTGGCACCAGCCGCGGTTCCAGTGGTGCCGGCGGCGATAGGCGCACCGAGGTTTAAGTCTGCGAGGTTGTTGTGCTGCGCGGCGGCGGCGTGAGCGGTAGGATGAGCGGCATCTTGCGCTTGACTGTCGTACAGCAAGGTATGATCAGCTTTGTCTGACGAAATATTTTCCACAAATCGACCACGAGTGTGTGCTTTAGCTCCACATGGATAGACGAGTGGGCAGAACAAGGCAGCAGAACTCAAGTGTGTTTCGAGCAAAAGATCCGGGACTACGAGCGGCGGCGTTTGGAATCGGTTGCAACGCCTTCCTGCACACGTACGAGCCTCCAAACTCCACCAAAAATGGTCTGCGCACGTGCCTATACAAAGTTTGTGGATCCCGTGCTTGTGTGTTTCGCGAAGCCCGTTGTCACTCGTTACATACAACTTTTGACCAAAATTGCTCTCCGAAACCGATTTCAACGCGCGTCGCCCGTAGCCTTTGTATCTTTTGCTCGAAAAAATTGCTCAAATGCTTTATGCAGCGAACTCCCAAGTGGTGGAATAGGGACTGCTGCCGCGCGTGTGCGAAGAGGTAACTTACGCGTGCTTGCCTCGGACAAAGGTGGAGACGAGGCTGGCGAAGGACTTGCCCTGGAGATGCGCGGAAAGGGTCATTTAGGAGGTGCTGGCGGTGAATTACAGGGACGCAGACTTACCTGGTACTCGGCGATGTCGAGCTCGACCTCGTCGGGCTGCCTGCTTCCGTCACCGTTGGCAATGGCTGTTCATGCAGGAGGAATGAGTCCCAAAACGACGGAAGCTCTACACGGGTTCAAAATCACTCACTAGCGGCACCCCAAGGAGCTCCACCATGCACAGCGTCCAACTTGCTCAAACCCTGGTTGACGTAACCGATGGGAACAAACGAGATACCCTGGTGAACAAAGAAGGGAACGGTGGTGAGAGCGGTGGTTTCCTGTCCTCCGTGTTGTCCTGCAGTGGAGCTGTTCCGGCCAAGGCATGGTTTAGAAATGAAATTGCCCAATTCGGGCTGACAGCAAGAGGACTTACGTGAAGACACCACCAAACTTGCCGACCAAAGCACCAGTGGCCCAAAGCCCGCCAGTAGCATCAAAGAATGCAGACACTTGAGCAGGAGCTCGGCCGTATCGGGTGGGGAATCCGAGCAAGAAGCCGTCACTAAGGACGTTGTGATAAAGTAATGAGCTACGTGACTCTTGTTCTCTCTGCACGACACGTGAAATTGGGACACATACAGCTCCTTCAGATCGTTGGGCTTGATAATGGGGTACTTGGGCTTCAACGAAGTTCCGGCATACATCTTGCCCAAAATCTCTTCAGAAAGAGTCTCCTGGCTGTCGAGTGCAAGTACGTCTAATCAGCTACTGCATCCTTTATCTCGCGATGAACTCAAAAACTCACATCTGGTAGACAACGGGTTCGGCACCGGCAGCTCGGACACCTTCGACGACCTTTTCGGCCAACTGGGTAATGTGACCATAGGTAGAGTAGAAGCTGGACAAGAAGATTGCACAGAACAGACGATATTTATGAGCTAGGAAGAGATAGTAAGTCGAGATAAAAACGTACATAACACCGATCTTGGCCTTGGGAGCAGAGATGTTGAGGTTGGAGGTAGCTTCAGTAATTCCGGACATTTTGAAGGTGGAAGAAAGGATTGAGTTGTAGGAAAACACTTCAAGAAGGGGTTGTAACGTTTTCAAACAAGGTCGAGATATATATAATCTTGGGCGTTCCTCTCGTATCTCAGCCACGCTCTAGCGTTGATTTAGGCTCATCTTCCTAGAGGCCGTTTGGCTGGTGAGAGTGCTTACTCATCACCAACAAATTAAGCCTCATTTCCCTTTCATTTGCACTTTGGCCTTTCCAGTCTGTTCGGCTGCACTTAGGCTTTGGCGCCTGCGGCGGAAGGGGACACTAGGCCGGCATAGGTTTGGCTATGTGAGTGTGATTGTGTAAGGTCACTCATACAAGCCAAGCGGAACCATTCACAATGTATCGAGCAAAGAGCGATCGACGAAACTACTCCTATTGCGTGACTCAACCTCAGCCATCGTCTATCGTTGGTTGAAAATCTATCCCATCAGCGGCTTCCGCCATCGACCATGAACAACATGCCGAGATTCTTTTCAATATTGCGATGATGAGGGTCAAGAAACATGAACCAGCGAGCACACCTCGGCGAGTACAACGAATGAAATATGAGAGAATGGTGGAGCTATCGTCATTGGACAACTGGTCGGATGTTGGGAATAAGGACCTGAGTGAGGTTGATGAGTGTCTTGTATCTTGGTAAGCACACATGTCGAACGGCGAACGGGAGCGTCGCAACGGAACAAGGCAATCACTACAACCACCAGTCGTGTCGTCGGGCTGCATATCGCGCGACAGTCTGGCCTCGTCGCAGATCGCCTTGGTACTTCACACGTCGAGGTTCAAGGGAGCGAGCGAGCGGTTGATTCTTGCCGTCGCAGTCGACTTGCGCTGGAAGGTCAGATATAAAAGTGGATGCGTTCTTGGAGTCCTCCGGCGTTTCCTCTTCCTCTGTTTCCAGCGTCGGCATGTCTTCTGTTTCCTCTTCTGGCATCGGCTCTTCGTCTTCCTCTTCAACGCCTTGCTCCGCTCTGTTGGCGGAGTCGTCTTCTGCTTTACCGGCAGAGCTGGCGGTTGGAGCGCTCCCGTAAACTGTTACTGTGACGGTGACGACCTGTTCCGAGTCGTCGCTCGGTGCAACATCATGCACATGCTTCTTCCCTCCATTGGTCGTCCCACCGGTCTTTTCTGGGACGGTTGCCATGATTTGCACGTTCGTAGGGACCGGACCACCAGCCTCGGAAAGTGGTTGTCCCAATCTCTGGTTGCTGCCTTTTTTGGGAATGTTTGCAGACGTGTACTCGTATGGATGGGAAAGAGCAGCCTCGTCGTCTTCTGTCTGCGTGTTGAGGTTGGTCTCTGTTTCGTCAAGCGCCTCCTCGTCGTCCAAGTACGTGCCTTCTTCCTCTGCTGCTTCATCTTCAACTGGAGGCGCGTCCTTCCCCTTCTGCTTTTCAGATGAGGCAGATTGGGTTACGTCAGTGGGGCGTGTCTTTATCAGATCCGTTCCAGTGGTCTGTGCGAATACTCTCCCTGCTGAAGCGTAGGCGGACTTGGTGGGCGATGTACGGGTAGACGTAGGACCAGGTGTAGGTTTAGCTGGCTTTGGTATATTCTGCCCTCCGCTGACGCCATTTTGGGCACCGTTGGATCCAGTGTTGCCTACTGTGGCATCCGATCCTTGGTAGACCGCGATTCCTGGCAGTTTCATATCAGCGTTACCTGCGCCTGCTTCGTAAATGTTCCAGGTTGCAAAATCTTGCGGGCCGTTGAGGTAGATGTCCGGGAATTTACTGCAAACGAGAAAGTTTATGAATTCATAAAGGCATCTCGGTTATGCTCAGAGCGGTACTCACCCCTTGGGTTGAGGATCAACGGTTCCCGACGATTTCAGGTCGATTTGGAATGCGACAGGGTAAAATTGCGGATCTCCAAGGCTGTGAAGTGCAAGCATGTGGTGGGCGAGCAAGTATTTGCCAGAAGGCAAGTTGGTGGGAAGCGTAAAGTGCGATCCCCAGTCATTGGATGCTAACAGGCGGTCGTTTGGCCATTGGCCGTCGTGGAAGCCTTCTTGCCCGATCTTGAACCAGTCGAGATCGCCTCCCCTCACTCCGTCGCAAGATTTTCCACAGTTGCTCATGTACAACATGATGGGACCCGAATGCGGCTGAGGCCATTGATCGTAATGTACCTACATGGGTATTAGGTTAAACAGGTAAGTACCACAATCAGTAGTATTAGCGATGAAAGGATTACTTACGACAATTCTGTCTCCACCTTTCGCAGGGACTGTGACTTGTTTATACTTGGTGGCGGCGAGACTGTTGCCTCCCGTAGCAACTTGCGCAGTGGTATAATCGGCTTTTTCTGCGATACAAAATTTGGATATAGGTAAGGCGACTTTCGCACAAAAACTCCGGGAATCGAGTCTGTCATTAGCACTGACCTGTATGTGCGTTGTCGGCAGGCCTCTGGGGACTTGTAATCAGAATTCCTGGTGCCGAGCGAGGGTCGAAGCCTGGATATGTAACCTGGAGAAGCGCAGACGCAGTTGCTGGGACGTTAGGATGATATCTTTGGTGACGTTCAGCCTCAAGATCAACTCACCCCGCCGATTACAATCTTGGTACAAAACCCATGCGCTTCCACTTGTCGAGAAGCCATGACCGCCAGCATTGCTGCTGCTACAAAGCATCGGGTCCACATAGAGAGAAGCTCAACAGACTTCTTCGTAATTTGGTCAAAGTAAGACTAAGGTGAGTTTATGTGAAGTGTGGTTGAAGCGAAGGTGAAGAGACGGAAGGTTCTGTCGATCAACGAACAGGAAGCGGGAGTGGTTTGGGAAACCCAGAGTGCAGGCGAAAAGGAGGTACGACTGAAATCGATGCGACACTGAGAGAAGAATGTGAATTCTCAATGTGCATATATAATATTATAGTTGGAGCTGTTTTTGCCAAGGCTGCTCTCCCTTTCAAAAACAGTCACCTACTAGAACACCACATCGTTTGTCCCATCCGCTAAAGCCACAGTTGGAAAATCGGTCAATTCGTTTAAAGGAAGCTTTAGAATACCATTGGTACAGTGCCCGATCTTCTAGAGATTCATCCGGCAGCAAAGGATCATGTCTCCCGACGGTCGTCCTTTGAAGTGCAGAAAGCGCTTTCGAGTGCGACTGACTGATCGATTCCAATGCCCAGATCTCACTGTGCGATGCAGCGATGCATCAAGCCAGATCCAGAAGGGAGTTCGATACAAGCGGAATTCGACTGGACTGCACTTGGCTGTCAATTACTTCGTAATACTGTTCTGAACCTCATGTAAAGGATCCGATCATGACAACGTACATTACTACACCAGGAAATAAGCGATTGCTATAGCCACCAGTCGTGTCGACGGGATCCATATCGCGCAGCAACTTGGACACGTCTAAAGTCGCCTCGGTATTCCAAGCGTCGTGAATTCAGGGAGCGAACGGTAGGAGGTACCTTGCCATGGCAGTCGTCTTGTGCTGGAAGAGTCGACATTAGGTTGGACATGTTCTTGCAGTCGTCCAACTCGCCTTTGCCAGAAGTGGCGTCGTCTTCAGACTCCTCTTGAGGTTCCTCTCCAGGTTCGCGTCCCTTTGGCATGTCCTCGAACTCGTCGTTGTCAGGTAGTTCCTTCTCATCTTCCGTTTGCACCGGTCCTTCTTGCATTTCCTCCACTTGCGGAGCTGGATTGTTCTCGCCCTCGCCCTCGCCCTCACTTTCAACAAATTCGTCCTCTATTTGGTTCTGCTTCTGCTTGCCACCGGCGCCAGGAGTCGGAGCACTCGCGTATACGGTCATTGTAACCGTCGCAGCATGTTGCATCTGGCCCTTTGCGGGAACGGTGTCGTCCGCCTTGCATTCATCTTCGGTCGCTTCGACGCGAGTTTCAGATGCATGGATGGCACTGACTTGCTCCTTGCCTGCGGTAGCCACATGTTGACCTTTATGCTTTCGACCTTTCGCTTTCTTGTGATCGCCTTTAACGTGAGTTCCGTCGTGAGCGTTACCGGCCCATTCGCTTGGAATCACCTCGCTGTGGGAAGGGGTAGGTTCGTCTCCGGTAGCGAGCGGCGCTTCGTCCTCTGGGACCTCCTCGATTTCCGGAGCCTCTTCTTTTTCCGAATACCCTGCGGTTTCTGGGACTACGTCATCCTCCGCAATTGGATCATTCTCGACGAGCTCTTCATCCTCCACAACTTCTTCGTCAGTGGCCGCATACTCATCCTCTGCCCCTACTTCATCCTGACCGGGAATGGTGGTATCTCCGGCAACGGCGAGCTTTGACATTCCGGTCTTGAGCGCATGACGAACAGTCTCCGTAAGCTGACCCAGGCTTTGTCCACTGCCATGATTGTGAATGTCGACGGACACGTCTTCCTCTTGCTTGGCACGCGCAGGCTGTCCGACCTCCGGTTGGACATTCCAGTTATTTACCATAGAGACGAGTGCGTTACCGCTTGACGCCGTACTGCCTTCCTTGTGGGTTCCGGCAGAGGTGCTAGGGGCATCAGTTGTTGTGGCGAGCCACCATTTATATGGCGCTGTGCCTTCTTCGTAAGTGTTCCAGGTCTTGGTTTCCCGAGAGCCGATTTCGTACAGGGCAGGAAGTTGACTGAGAATGGAAAGAGGGTTGTAAGCGATTTGGCCAGCCCATTGCACACTTGTTACTATGATACTTACTTTCTGGCCGCTCCAGGAGGAATGGCTGCTGCCAGGATTAGCGCTGCGGCGAGGTTTCGAGTCCACATGCTGCTGAATGGCTATGACGAGTATTGCTAGTGTGAGAATGCTAAGATCGCACGAGAATCGAGTGTATGTGGTGTGATGGGTGAGGGGAAGAGAGAGGAGGGGGAAAGAGCAGGAGCATGGCGACTCGCTGCGTGGATTTGTCTATGCATACATCTGATTATGACTTCTGGATCAATGCATCTGCTCACCTTCCGGTCAATCGTTCTTAGCGGCACACAAGTCGTCCTGATACCGTCAAAATTTCCTTCCGCTTCTTCATCCGCTAAAGTTACCTCAACAGGGTCTCCTACTCCCACAAACGAGCTTTAAAGATACCGTTGGGCGACTGTCCGTCCAATCGTGCTTCCTGGAGATCCATCCGGAACTCCCTAATTCGTCAAAGGACCTGGTACTCCTCTCAGGACTTTCAAGCGACATGATGGCCTTTCGGAGTCGGTAGTCGAAAGTTCGAAACACATTGCCTTCCCGTCCCTCCGCTACGTACAGCCCTCGATTCCAATGAAAAGGCCATCCGTTGGCTGCTCTGTTGACCTGCCTTTGGCGAATGTTCCGCCCTGTATGCCAAGAACAAGGTAGTGAAGGGGGGAAAGCGGTGATCATGTAGAGTCGTTCAAGGTGTAAGGTAGAGGTTGTTGTAATAATTTCCGTCTCCTTGAGCCCATTATTATTAGCGCTATACTATACGTAGGAGCCCCTTTGTCGGAAACAAAAGATGTCTATCTTTGATATTCATGATATTCGTCATGGAGTATCGGTAGTCGACGCACGACGACGACGACGACGACGACGACGACGACGACGACGATATCACCATCATCAGGAGGATTTCGTCTGATACACTTCCCTGGCAGATAACTTAACAAGTGTCTCCCTCCAACATTGGCGGAAAGAGTTCACTTGACGATATATCGTCTTCACCGGTTAGCATATAGTTAACGGAGCCGGAATAGCGGAGTCAAGCATCTTTCTATATCTTCGTCCTCTACATTATTCGAAAACCATGGGGTTTCGCTCGGTGGACCTGCACGCGTCAGCGGTGAGTTTCAATTCATTGAGTCCATGATACATTCTGTGATGCTAATCCGCTTCACCTATTGCAGCTATCGCCTGCCGAATATGCAGTTTATACTCCGATAGTTGCTAAATTGCTGGAGACGCATATCGGTTCCAAAGATTCGGATGTAGTGGCACGGAAGGATTTCCAGGCGTTACTGCAAGAAGAATGGAGTATTGCCGAAAGTCAATTACAAGGCGTGAGTGATATGAAGGCGATCGGATCACCGAGTTCTCAAATGCTCATGTCGCGTTTCTCTAGATTTTTACACGTCTTCCGTCATACCCCTCATCACAACTTCCCGTCGGTGAGATCTACGCCACACTCCGGCTGCTGGCACACGAGCAACATACACCCAAATCAGCGGGGAAATCGCATCCAGCTTTCGGCGTGTCACAGGACGAGCTCGTCTTTATTCAGTGTAAACCGCTGGCACCCCAAACAGACAAGCAGTCGGCATATATAATTGGAACATCGAAGAAAGCTGGTAGCAGCACCGATCAGAAGCTAGAACGGATTTTAGCGGAGCCGCTACAGCCTCCGCCCAGACGCCAGACCAGTCTGAAGATTCCATCTTCCGTCAAGCCTCCTATTCATTCTTCTCCTGTCCGCCACTTGGATCACCACGAGTCATCTGTCGCGATCGGGACGGATACTTCACCACATGCAGGTAGCAACAAGCGCTCGACGCACGTCAAGAGTAAAAGTACCGGTTCTTCTACGACATTACCGCGCTCTACACCACTTCTCAATCCATTCCGCACCGCTCAGCCAAGTGGTCAAACCGGATTTATATCTCCTCCGCCTATTCCGCCAAAACCTTCAACGAAAACATCGGCTGTCAAACAGCTCGATGCTCAGGAGACGACTCTGCTTATCGCAATAGAGGATGGACCGGCGGCAAGCGTTGTCGATAGCAACCCCTTCAGGAGGAGTCTACCCGCTCCTGGGCTTCCCGCAGGCGAACAGAACATGTCCACCGAGCAAACGACTACAGTGAAGCCGCCGCTTCCGCCTAGGCTCGCTCCGAATAATGTCAAAGACTTTGCTCCAGGAATTAGATCGATGCCGGAGCTCGCAACGCCTCCGGAGAATACATCATCGGGATCAGGTAATCGCAGCCGTGCTGTGAAATCGGAAACCAAACGCAGTACTCAGCCGACTAGTCTATTGCAGCCATCTCGATTGATCAGGGAGGGTCTGATGGCTGCCGAACAGGCTCGCAACGAAACCCACATCACTGAAAATAGCGGTAGACCTATTTCAGTGAACCCTGAATACGTATCGCAAACCCAACGAACTTGGTCCGGTTACAAAGGCTCCAACTATGGAGACTCTGATGCCGAAGGTTCAAGATTCTCCAGAAGCAAGAAAGTCGCGGCTCAAGCGAAACCCAAAACCAAGAAGGACCGATCTGGTAGTCTGCTTTCAGATACGACGGATGGCATAGCGACCAGTAACTCTTCGATGGAGGATCTTACCTTGAATAGTAAAGTTCGACAATCGAATACCACGTTGGCAAACATTGTTAATAGTCGACCATCACCATTCGATGATCCTATAGTGAGGAATGGTCCTTGGCCACCTCCACCAAAACGGAACGCAACTATACCACCTCTTGGTGCTCGAATGCCTAGTTCGTATGACATCATCACCAGCTCTGGTGACACGGATGGGGAGACGGGTGACTTTGGCCAAGGCGGGAATCTATCTCGTCGGTCCACACTGAAGATGGCCGGTTCTAGTGCCGAGGAAGGGAACGTCAACAACCGCTCTTCGTTTCCACCTTCAATCGGCACCGAGAATATCCTCGCGGTCATGTCTGATCTCGGAGAAGACGTACGTCGTGCCGCTCAAGGCGTTGGAAATAATCTAGAATGGCTTCGAGGCGGAAGGGGAGGAAGGTCGCTTGGTATGACGGTACCCGCTCCCGATGATCACGGTGGCGATGGAAGAAGAGGGCTGATAGCAGATATTGGGAAGAATGATACCGGATCTACGGCTGCGTCGAGCGATCTTTGAATGCAGATGTTACGGTGTGGCAGGGATAAGGCAGCGTATCATTGACGGATCTTTGTGCTTCTCAACTTCCGAACTTGATTAAAGTCTAGACTCGATACCTTATGATTTTTACAACGTTGTAATCGGGCTTGAATCTGCACTGCCTGTAGCAATGAGAAGTTGTATTTCATAGTATGTACAAGTCGTTTGTGTGTTGGGTGGGGCTCAAGGAGGGCATACGTTGCCATTCCTCTGCATTGTCAACACAAAGGACAATCTCACCGTGAGCCTCGACGCGAGAGCTCGCTATAGGGACCGATGCATTTGACCCGTCAATCGCCAGGGGGTAAACCATCAAAGTGCTCCCGTCTAGTACTGAGCTATTCGGCGGTAAATCTTACACAAACGATGTTTAGGCTGAGAGGGAATGCCAGGAATATTCAAGCCTCCAAGATACCGTGACACGTGAGCCCTTCTCGTAGGCATTGCCGATGAAGTGACATTCGTGAATTGCAGCATGTAAAGAGTATTGATATGTCTTCCGCGAAGATTAGTGACGTGGGTGGAATACAAGCATGTTCTCCATCTCAGACCTTCGCTCGTCTGAACTCGAAAAGAATAAATTAGAATGCTAAAGTCAGTTTCGGGTGCAGGTAAAACAAAGATAATAAAGCACTGACCGTCCCGTCCGCGAGAAGAAAGTCTTCAATATCCACACCTGTGCCACGGTCAATCCCACTATTGCAAGGCATTCCAAGACCGAGTACCAGAATATCCGTGATTCCGTGGATTGAACTGTAGAGTGATTCCGGTGATGACGGGTATGGAAACTTGAATTCCGAGAAGCGTTACGCATTTACGCGACGTGTAAGCGCGTTGGAACAGAGGTAACCGTCACCCGACTTACTATTTCTGTGTTCTGCCAATGTTGGCCAGCATTCCTTGCAGTTTATACATGCTCTCCTCCAGAGCGGACGTGTGCTCCGTTATCGGTAGTGTCTGTCCCGAGAGCATTCTTCTCGGTTCCGATTCCACCATGATGCTATTGGTAAACGCGCGTTCGTCAGGACAAGTTTCGCCGTATGGAGCATTCCTTTGACTTACTCGAAGTCGATTAGTTTGGATGTCAATGACGCTTCATTCTCGAAGCAGAAAGAGTATTCTCCGATCTAATGAACAATCTAGCTCAGTGAATCATACACCGCTACTTTCCTACGGATACTCACAGTATTGGCTGTGAAGATGTAGTCACCCTGACGTTCCCCTTGACCTTCCAATAGAACCTTCTCGTTGGGATCTTGCACCACGTAATCAATGTCGAAAGAACCTCCCGACTGTACTGAGAAGTAGAACCCGACTTTCTCTCCAATACCTGCGTCGCAAAGATGGTCTAGTAAGCTGATGATCTGCATTGTGCGTTTCCCTGAGAGCGCGTTACGCACTGTCCACGTCTGCATAGAAGCAGCTCCTTTCGTTCGCAGCCAAATATGTCGTCAGAGCGGTCGCTTGTGCCATGGGTATAGATGACATTAGGTAGTCTGCAAAAAATATTGGCAGAATGCCAGACATCAGGGATGTGCTAGGACGAAGACGCATGATGGTGAATGCCAATCCGGGCTAGAGGTTGGGTAGCTCCGAGATATAGGTCTCGCTGGATTGTTATTTCGAAGCTTGTCGCAATGTGGTGTGCTGCTCGTCCCGTTCAGTTCTGGCGGCTATGCACTGTATATGATAATGCACGGTCTTTTACAGGCAGGATATGACCCTCTCCATAATAGAAGACTTCATCATCCAACCTGGAAGCTGCAGGTCTCATCAACTACAACGTGGTTTCGATCACCTTGAGCTTGACGCGTTATTATCCATGTGCGCGAATAATATCAATGTTGCGCAACTTCCACGCTGAATGTGACGCAAGAAGGGCAAACCCCCTTCTTGAAGCCCATCGGACGGAAAACACACACTGGCAAATTTCCCGACAGGGTAGAGCCACGCCCCTGGCATACCTCATACAAGAAGTGGCATATGATACATGAACAGACGTACACAAAACCAAAAGGCTCGCTACAAAGTTTTCATCTAGATGTTTTCTTCCTCGGCATCGTTGATCATGTCCGCATAATCCTCTGCACTGGCCATCAAGGGCAACCTCTTTCGCTTTTCCTTCTTCTTGCCATCGCCGGATTTGTCGTCTCGCTTTCGCTTTTTGGAAGGTTGACCGACACCCATGAATGTCTCTCCATCGTCGTCAGAGTCGTATGTTCCAACGTCGCCAGAGCCCAGAGGGATGTTGGGCATGTCATTCAGGTCGATAAGATCATCTTCATCCTCTTCGACTGGCAATTGATCCTCATCGTCGTCATCTTGGAAGTCTGTACAAACGACCACGTTAGCGCGATTCAGCAATGGGACTGGAAGTAAGTGCAACTTACCAGCATCGTCAATCCTGCCATCATTCTCGTCCTCATCGGATTCTTCTGCAGCGCTTTCATCAACTTCAGCCTCATCTTCATCTTCACTGTATTCCAGCTCTTCGTCCTCTTCACTGTCTTCCAGCAGATCATCGTCATCATAGCCTGCCTGAGGCATCGAAGCTTGCATTGCCTGATACCAACGAATGTCAGTCAATTTCGCGCAGGAGAGTTTACCCAGCTTTCTCGCTCGTGAGACTCACTTTCCAGATCTCATCTTCCTCGGGATCATCCTCCTCATCTTCTTCCGTAGCGACAGGCTTTTTCGCCGTCTTGACGGGCTCTGGGACGGCCTCTTCAGCCTCTTCCTCCTCTTCCTCCTCCACATCGTCCATAGTAACATCTTCCTCGTCTTCGTCTTCTCCGGTCGACTTCTTCTTGCGCTTAACGGCAGCAGCCTTCATTTGCTCATCTCTGGCAAGTTTCTTGGAGAAGTATTTGTGGAAGAACAACTATAATTCACGGATATTAGGAAACGGGTTTAACGCAACCTTCTCACATGAATGCTCACCTGGTCTGCAGGAACGTCCTCTATTTTCTTGTTCCAGAACTTTTCGTCATTCACGTATCCAGCTGTATCGCCGGTCACCTTTGCTCCCTTGCTGCGAACAACAACGGTAGAGCCTGTGCGACCTCCCAAAGCCGCCGCTGCAGGCTGCATGATACTGGCACCCTTTGCTGTGGCATTCTTCTTGGGGTTTCGGTAAACGAATCTGTCCAAGAAAGATACTAGTGTATTTTGAGAGATGTCTGGAGAGCCGGATAGGGGCAGCTTCAGGGCTATCAGTTCGCTGGCCTGGACTGCTACGGATGGATGGTAGTGCTTAGTGAGAGGAATCTGAAGGACGTAGCCAAGTTGTTTTTAGTGCGCCATAATACAGAATCTCCAGTCAAAAAATGGATGCGACTCACCAACTCCCAAAGACAGCTTCCTTTGGCGTTCGAATGTTGAGGATCACGCTTGCGCCCATCGTATTCGTGCTCGGGTTTACGGTCGATTTCTACAGCAGCAACCGGCTTTGTGGGTTTACCATCCTCTCCTACATCCACGAAATGCTCGATGCCGCTATCTTCAGGTTCAGTGACCAGGGTAGACAGTCCCGTAGTCGTGCTAAAAAGCTCGCCGAGGAGGTAAAGAGCACCGCAGATGAAGGGAGGTTGATGACCCATCATGACCTGAACAAGACGCTTGACGAACGCCATGACTCGGTTGAGATTTGTGTCCGCTTTAAGGGCTTTGAACAGCAAGTTGAGGTACATCGCTTGCTTCGACGAAGTCAAGAGTCGGGGATCAAGTAGAGACTCGTATAGGGTTCTGTAGAATCGGTCCGACGTTTCCTATGAAAGCGAGATCGAGTCAGATCTCCTATGTTGCAAGCGGTGTTATAGTGCATCTTACCTGCTTTGCAGACGAAACCTGATAGATTAGCATGAGCGCACGGATGGAAATGTTGAAAGTTCCGGTATGAGTGATCTTGAATAACATTTCCGTATGCTGCTGGAAACTGCAAAAGTTTGGACGAACATGCTTTAGTACGGTCCTTTGCAGGCTACGAAGCGAAACGGGTTACGTACTTTTCGTCATCAAGCCGTGCGAACGGCAATGCACGACTGACACCAGTCAACACAGCGGCAATAAGTTTCGAATCACCCTCCTCCACTTCGTCCTCTTTGGCAGCGCTCTTCTTTCTGGATTGCCTGGCTCCTTTTCTCCTACCCTGCCATTTGTCGACTTTTCCTGTGATTTTCTCTAGTTTGGACTGCTCTCCATCATTGTCTGCCGCGGGTTTGCTGGGTCCCGAGCCAAGAATCTCTCGGAAGAGCTCGAAATACACTTGCACAAGCTGACCCGCGAGATCTCGATCTCGACTCGTCAACGTGATCTGGTTTAGGGTAATGAGGCCGTAGTATCGTCCATGATCGAGGCCGATGTTGTCAAGGTCCGTGGCTTTGCCTTTGCCTTTGACGTCCTTGGCCTGAGGTTTCGCTTTCGGGATAGGTCGGAGGACGATGGTAGACACTTCCCGAACGATGACGGCTTTCATTGCGGGATGTGCTTGCAAGAGGACCAGAAGGTGATGTGACGCTTTAGACGCGATTGACTTGTCGGTGTCGCCCTATGATAGAAATAGTGTATCAGCTCTCCTGCTATGAATGTCTATGAATACGAAACATTAACTTACGAGCTTGTTCACGCCCAATCGCAGCAGATTCTGCTCCTGCTCGGCGTTTCCAGCAAGAAGCTTCATAGTGACCGCCATAGCCTGCGTTTTCACATACGGCAGGGTATCCGAAAGGTAGACTTCGAGGATTTGCAGTATTGAGAAGAACCACTTCTTCAGCCAGTCTTCGAAACCCCATACTAGTAGATGTCGGTCGGTCACCGCAGGATTACCCAGCTGCGGCTGATCCGCCAGGTACTTGAGTTTCCCAGTCTCCTTTCCACCTCCAGACACCCACCAATCTGCCAATGCTCTCAACACTGAAATTCGCTCCTCCCTACCCCCTCCTCCTTTAACGGCAGAGTGAGAAGACGACCCGGTGTCAGCAGCATCGTGCTGTTTGCCTCCAGCCATAATCCGGAGTCGCTCCAATTCATCCATTCGGTGCAGCGGACTTTCTCGGACCAACAGAATCAGGGCTGACAGTTTATCTTGATGAGTACCATCCTGCAGAACCTGCTTCAAGAAAGCAGCGTCGGCTGTTGATTTGCCGAAAGTTGCTGATTTGCTGGATGCGCTTTTCGCTTTTCCTTCGCCACCAGACCCAGCGGCGCCTGCTGATGCTCTAAATTCCGAGATGAGATTGTTCACGCGGGACTGGAGACCTGCGAGTCTGAACGGCGGAAGAGGCTCCGCTTGTTCGTAATCGGGCAACTCGGGTAGTTCGATCTTGTACCACAGGGGTGCTTGAGGGATGCTCTGAAAGGTTTCCTATATCAGATGTGCAGCCAACGGACGTATACCTTGCTTGTAACTTACATATATGGATGCGTTTTTGTTTGGCACAACTGCATTTGCCCCACTTTTCTTCACGAAACCCTCGATTTCGAGTGACGCTTGACGAATGACGTCTTTCGGCTTGTCGTTATTCCTGGGTGTAGGCTGAATTTTCCCATTCTCTTCCTTTTCGCTCTCCACGTCCTCTGCTTCATCGCTTTCCTCTTCCTCTGTCACATCGCGTGTTTGATCCATAGTGACATCGTCGTCTCCCTCGTCATCGTCCGTCTCCTCTTCCTCTTCCTCCTCCTCCGACTCCTCCAACTGTTCATCCTCCTCCTCCGCTTCTTGAGGAGCAGCCACAGAAAAGTCTAGGCTTTTCATGAAGCTGGATAGCTCCTGCTTGAGCTTGGCCTGATGAGAACGAAGACAAGTGAGCCATTTTATTAGCATAGTCGATGCCCATATTACTGACCTCATCAGTCTGTCCTTTCTGAGCCTTTTTAGCTTTCGGTTGCACATCGGTCGTCTCATCATCACTGAGCCCTTGAAGTAAGTCGAAATCTTCGTCGTCGCCACCGAGCTCCTTGATGGCACGTCTTAAAATGTCCTCCTCGGGGTTCGATAAAACTTGTTCGACTGGGGCGACGGCCGACTCATCGGTGTCAATCTTCGGGGCCGCCTGTCCAGTTTCCTGGAGAAACTTTTGCGATGGTTTCCTAGGATCCTTTGATTTTCGAGCCATTGTGTCTGGTGTCTAGTAGTTTACAGCTTGAATAGCGACGTCAGTAGCGTTCAGACGAAGTGTTTCATCTTAGAAGAAGGATGCAGGTCACTCCGACCCAGAAATCGTTGAAGGTCACGTGCACAACCAAGAACTTGAAACTTAAAGTGGAGGTCCCCTCTGGGTGCGTCCTAGCTCGTGCAGCAGGAGGAGCAAGCTAAGCATGCAACAGTACTGCTATTCTTCTTCTCAACGATTCGATGAGTGCTTCAATTGCTGCTTCGAGCCTTCGAGCCTCGCCCATTAACCGACACACAACTTATGAGGTCTGCAGATCCATTTAGGGGAGATGGAGGACACGTAGAGCAATGCCACACCGAAGCAAATACCGGCGAATCTGACATTATATGGCATACATCCAGATCATTCCATCATACAAGCAGTAGCTGTTACATTTGGCGAGACGCGAACTGTATCTTCTTATGCGAGGCGGAGCGTCCCGTGTAAACGGGAGGTCGTGCAGCGTGCAAGCTGTGCCAGCGGCGAAAGACAGAAGTACAAATGTTACAGTCGTGGAACAAAGCCTTACGAGGCCCTTGTTCCTTATTGGAAAACCACCTTCTCGTCGGGTCGGCCCTCGGAGAGTAAAATAACAGCCTGGACATATAAATTTGACGCTGTTTAGTGACCAGTCTGCGTATCTGGGTGACCAACGATGACTTACGTATTTGCCCGAGATCTTCCATCCAGGCTCATCCTCGTCCAACTTCTCCCCCACACCTGCCGGTAGACCGCAAACAACGTCGGACTTGATGGTTCGCAAACTGCAGACTCGAGGAGCTCCAGGTTGGCTGGCCATAGGGCCAATTGCCTCGGCGAAAGAAGTCGCGTACGGCACGTGACAGTCGTATGTCAACTTTCGGTGGTTCAAGTCTCCCTTGAAGATGACCAAGTCGGATTTGTGCAGGTCGAGGAAGACATCGGGAGCCTCCGAGTGGAGATCCCAGAACGTGTAACCAGTGCACCAGAAGGGATGCTGTTCGTACTTCCATTTGCCTTCCTTCTCGTACTGCTTCCACCGTCGACCCATCATTCGGAGCAAGTCCATATCGGCTTCGGATGCCTCGCTGAACAAGTAACCGTAGACGCACGAGTTCAGGAGCCTAAAGAACAACGGATCAGCTCGGAGCTTGAACAAGTGACAGTCGCGCAAACTTACCAGTCCCAATCCTTTCGGGTGACATCGGAGACGAACCAAGGAAGCTTCTTGCCGTGGAAGACGATTTCGCTAGCGATACCGCTCTGGATAAGCCAGTCGGCATACACGAAATCACAGTACAACTCGAAACCAGCGTTGTCTGGCAAGAGAAGGGCAAAGATTGAGCACACGGCCTTGAAAACATATGCATGGAAACTCACCGAGAATAAAGTCGATTCGTCCACCCTTCAAGCTGGTCACGTAGTCGGTAAGGTTTTCTAGACTATGCGCAGTCGGATTCCGATGAGATGGCGCTTCACCAAGTAAGGATGTGAGCAAAACCACTTACTGGTTACCCAGGATGTTTTTTTCAGTGGCAGCTAAATGTTCGCCGCCGGTACTTTGAAGCTTCTTGATATCCTCCTCACTCATGTCGATCAAGAGTGACAGATCGGTAGAGTTGCCCCACAGACAAACTAAACGAGAGCGTCAAAATGGTATCATTTGAAATCCCGCAGGCTCATAGACTTACCCTGAGTCAATTCTCGGAAGATGAGCCTGTTGGCCTTCAACTTCAGCTCGTCAGTGAGTCCATCGTCATGCTTGAAAGGCTGAGCGAATCGAGAGGCCAACTCGAAGACAGCGGTCGACGACCTTGAAAAGGTGTCACACTTTTGCCTGAAGAAGACGTCGTATTCGACCCAGTACTTGCTCAAGGAGAAACACTCTCTCAGTCGTCGGTACTTGTAGGCTTCGGCGAACAACCAGGGAGCGTTCATGAAATCCTTGCCCTGGAAGTACTTTGCGATTTCCTTGTTCCACAAAGGAATATCACCTGCACCGTCGTCAATGATGGGCCGCAATTTGGAGTTTTCGGTCAAGTCGTCCATCAAGTCCTCCATTCGGTGAATGCAGCTAACAAGGTCGGTGATTCGGTCTTCGTCAGACTACACAGGCAGAGAAGTCATGCAATTAGTCGGGCGTCCGATACTGGCAGAATTCCGACAATACGTACCTCTTGATTCAGAGTCTGATGAACGTCTGCGATACCCTTACCCAGGATAGTAGGGAGACGAACTGACATCGTAGCCTAGGTGCGAAGCATAGCAATGTAAGCACTTTCCCAGGAGATTTTTCATGCGATAGAACTTACGTGAGCGAAAGAGTATTCATGGTAACCTCGGTACGCAGGCCAGGGAGGAGCATTGGGATTGGTTCGCTATGCAGAAATACAAGATCAGTTGGCTGGTCTGCAACGATAACGACTTAAATCAAGCTTACAGAAGGAGTTCGAGGATACTGCGAGGCGCAAAGAAATCAGCTTCTCTACGACTTTTCGCTGTTCGTCAGTACTCACGCTTTGACCATCCTTCTTCATGTCAGCCGGGTTGAGCTTGGGTGGGAGAGAACCTAGGTTCAACATGACCTTGTTGGCAACTTTGCCGGTTGCTTCGTTGACAGCGTGAGCTTCAGGCATGTTTTGGAATCCTGTTACTGAATCGAGATAAGGATCGTTTTGAAGCAGCAAGTCGCTAGTGAAGCGTTATCGAGATGACGAAGTAAGTATGCGAAAGCAGAGACCAACAGCGGAAGGGACTGGAAATCAGCTACACGATAATCTTATCTAATATATCAAAGGAAGGCCGTCATCAGCGTATGCCCTTAGCAAAAGTCTCCATCGACATCATCGAAGGAACGAGCGACGCAAGAACGTTGTGAGACTTCGTTCGGGCTGATTTCTCACCACCGATTCCCAGGCTTTGCGATTGTGGCTGAGAGCCGGCGCATTCCGGCGGAGACAAAACATCTGTGTACTTACTGATTTTCGGTTAGGGATCGTGACGCAATTTGTCTTGAATGTCTCGTTTAGACGGCCGCCGGAAAGAAGCGTTGACGACTGACGCCGAGGGGATTAGACAGAGAGATTTGCAGGCTGAAAGTTCGAAGAACTGTTTGAAGAAATGGTTTGAGACCTGTCTAGTTACCTGTCTGTGAACTGTCTGATGAAGACCTGTTGCGTGTTGCTGAGTCGGTCGGAGCTGTTGATGAGGTCGTCGCAGATGGTTGGATTATGGCAACGTTGCTGTGCAGTGAGAGAAAAGCAGACAGAACTCGACCGCGATCCTATGCTTATCTTTGGACCTGACCAAGTGTTCATATACCGCTGCTTCGACTTCTCGTGCATCCAACTTATCAGTCATTGTCAGCGTTTACTTGGTGCCGATGAAAGGGATGCGGTCGCTCTGGGATTGTAGCCTGCATGCACATAGCCCCCCCCCCCCCTTCCCTCTTTCCCGCATCGAAGACTGCTCCCTTTATTATGCGATCGTTGCTTGCACTTTCGCCTCATCCTTTTCTCTCTCAGCGTCCTTTCTCGTCGGTCAGGAATGCGTCGAGGGGAGGACAGATCCCCTGAGTATGTCCTGGCATTCTTAGCTCCTTCCTTCTTCATAGATATGTGGTTGGTGTGTCTGTTCAATTTGCGGTACTACAACCAGCATCTGCCCGACCCCCTCTGTGGCGGCTGTGCAGCTGCCAAGGCTTCAAATGATAGCCCTTTTGACCAGCAATATCCCGTTTGAGTGCTGAGTGATACCGCAAAAGGCTTTTGAGGATGCTCTGCACCCCCTCCAAGGCAATCATACTGTTATATTCTGCCTAGCAACTGGAACGGTCACTCGGTCGCATTAGTTGTTCGTGCGGATGACCGGATGACCATTGGTGGTGATATAAAAGGCTACCTTCCCCACTCGGGAGAGCGCTCCTCGGAATTATCAGTATCATCGTCCGAGTTCCCGAAAAGCGACTCGGCGGTTCAAAAGCCGTTTAAAGGACATGTCCAACCTCGAGAAGAAGAAGCGAACATGCTAGCCCGCTATCCCTCCTTCATCCACACCTTCATACACTAGCCAAGAAAGAGCTGTTGCATCAACAAAGCATCACGCTCTCACACCCGGCCTCGCAAATGCTCAGCTAAATGCTCTCTCTTGCCGCTCTTCTTCCCTGAAATCTTTGCAGCTATCTTTGCGAAGCTCTTTGCGAGCAGCTGCTGACAGCCCCTAGCTCAGCCTCTAGTAGCATGATCGCACGCGGGCTGCCTCCCGCCCCAGCTCCCGGCCCCCACGAGAGAAAATGTCACTCCGGAATTATCCCACCGCTTGCCCAACGACATGCGTGCCCAACTGGTTAATTAACAGGTCGTGCAACAAGCAACCAAGAAGCTTGTGCGTCCAAAAATGACATTCCCTTGGCCCTTGGCACGAATGTGGCAGAATATAGCTCGGAACATTTGAATGAGACACCCAAATTGTCATGACGTATAGGCTTATATTTCGGCTCTAGAGATCTCTGAATTGCGAAAGATAAGAGCCGCGAATCAGCTCGCTAGCTAGCTCGCTGATACGCTGATTGCTCATGAGCTGGGTACTCTTCTGTGCTTCACCGTCCATGTTGCACAGTAATAACAGGTAGTTCCCTACAGGCAGCTCTACGGGCCCGAGCCGAGGCGTTCCGTAGCAGCTTTCGTAACTGTCCGGTGTAGGAAAAACCTTGGCTGAACGAGTATGTCAACCATACCATGGTGGACGCTACGACGTATATAATACATGATAGCGCAGGATGGACTCCCCTTCTTCGATTTCCCGCGGTTGTACTACGCACGCAATGACCGGTTTGTTTACAACGAGAACTAGGACTTTACAACAACTTCCTCCCTGGTAGCAATCGCCTCCTCACGAAACAATGATCTAAATGTAAAGAGCAATCATTCTTTAAAAGATGGAAACGAAGAAAGGTTTCTCGCCCTCCTTGGGCTGGCAATTTCTCTCGGCCATTTCGAGGATCTTATCGCCTGTCGCGCAACGGATCCTCTCGGGTGTCGCAGGCGAAATAAGGGTCCACTCGCCTTCAAGCCCATTGTCCTTTCTAGCACTGGTCAAAGCATCCTTGATAGCAAAGTATACGGTGCCACCCAAGGCCAAAGGTGGCTCTCCAATACCCTTTGAAGTTTGGATGGTCCGGAGATGCGCCGTTTTCGCGTGCTTCATCTTTAGGAAGGACACCCGGAAATCCTGGGGCGTATCCAGGAATGAAGGAATTTTGTATGCTCCGGGTCCACGTGTGGCAAGCTGTCCGTTCTGGAGGAAGAGGGTCTCCTCCATTGTCGTCAGACCGAAACCTGAGAGCGTAGCGTATGAGCAAAGGCTCAGTTGACCATATACAGTACGACTTACCTTGAGTGAAAGCACCCTCAATTTGCCCGACATCGATTAGAGGATTGATACTTCGACCGATGTCCATATGGACGTCAGCGCGTACGATCGTCCAGTCTCCGGTCAGGGTATCTATTTCAACTTCGCTAACAGCAGTTCCCTGAGGAAAGCGAGTTCTACGAATCAGCTCAGTCCGCGCCCAGAAATCGCAACGGACATACCTGAGTAAAGTAGAAGAACGGTTTGCCCTCTTTGGTAACCCAGTTGAACCCGATCTCCGGGGTTTTATAGTGTCCCACAGCCGATAAGTGGACGCGGTCAAAGTAGGCTGCATGAGCCAATTCCTGGAAAGTTGCGTTCGGCATCTTTTCTCGGTATGGTGCGAGCCTGGCGTTCAGTTGGTCGCACGCGTTCTTGATGGCCATCCCGTTCAAGTCACTAGCAGCGCTGGCTGCAGTGGCGGATGTATTCACCGTAGTCATGGTGTTGGTTTCCATGATATGTATCTTCTCCAATGGCGCACCAAGCTCGTCGGCACAAACCTGCGACATCTTGCTGTGAAGTCCTTGGCCCTGTAATATTGTGGATCAGCATACGATAAAAGAAGAGGCTGCAGCGGGCTTACCATTTCGACTCCACCATGCCACAGACTGATAGATCCGTCGTGCTGGTGCACGTTCACCAATGCATATGCTTGCTGCAGAGAGGATTCTTCGCGTCAGCTGACCCTGTCCAAAATGCACAAGCAAAAAACTTACGTTGAGCATGAGGGCCGTGAAACTGATTCCAAATTTGGTGGGCATCATGGCCAGACCTCGCTTCTTCCATCTATTCTGCGCATTGAATGCGTCGACCTCCGTTCTCCGACGATCGAAATCGCTGCTCTTCTTGATTTGCTTCCAAAGCGTAGGAACATTCCAATCTTGCAATGCCTGCCCAAAGTGTGTCTTGTCTCCTTCCTCGTACATGTTCAGCTCCCGAAGTTCCTCCACGGGCCTACCGAGTTTTCCGGCGACCATCGACATAACGCATTCATTGAAGAGAATGCCCTATGCAGAAAGAATATCAGCTTCTACGGACTGCCGAGAAAACACCGATAAACATACTTGTGGACCACCAAAGCCTCTGAAAGCGCTATTCGACATCGTGTTCGTCTTTGCGATTTTGCCTTCGATCCTAAAGTTTGGTATCCAGTAACAGCCATCTGCATGGGTCATTGCCCGTTCCAAAACTGCTTGGCTGAGATCTTGACTCCAACCACCGTTATTGTAGATCTGGGCGTCCAGTCCGATAATCTTTCCTTCATTGGTGAATCCCACTCGGTATTTCGCCATGAAGGGATGTCGTTGTCCGGAAGTGATCATATCTTCATCTCGGTCCAACATGGATCGTACAGGCCGTTTGACCTTCCTTGCGGCAACAGCCATCACCGCCGCCAGGTTGATGGATCGAGTTTCTTTGCCACCAAACCCTCCGCCGATACGCTTTGTGCGGACGAGGACACGATTTTGAGGGATTCCGAGTGCAGACGCAACAAACACCTGAGTTTCTGATGGGTTTTGAGTGGATGTCCATACTTCAGTCTCGTTATCCTCCTTGTGCGGGATGACAAGTGCCGCATTGGTTTCAAAGTAGAACTGTTCTTGACCGCCCATCCGCCAGGTACCTTCCAAGATGTGATCCGACTCTTCCTCCATCTTGGTTATGTCGCCTCTATGCAACTTTGGACGCGGTGGGAAGAAGCTATTGGCCTCGATCGCTTCGTCGATGGTGAGCAGGTACGGTAACTCTTCGTACGTAACCTTGACAGCTCGAGCAGCTGCCTGTGCTTGTGCCTTTGTTTCTGCAAGCATGACACCGATTATTTGCCCGACAGTGTGTACCTTGTCTTCAGCGAAGAATACCTCATCCATGGAAGGCGGATTCCAGATGTTGCTCCCAGGCAAATCCGCAAGCGACACAAAGTCGGCAACACCTTCCATTTCAAGAGCAACTTTGGGGTCAATGTCGAGGATCTTGGCGTGCGGTTTGGCGGAAAGAACGAGAGCACCGTACAGCTCGTTCGCTTGCTTGGGAATGTCGTCGAGATATTGCGCTTCACCGGTAACATGTTTGAGAGCTGCAAGATGCGGTAATGGCTGACCAGCAACACGTGCAAGCTCTACGTCTTCCAAGTCCTGGCTACCTGTCGAAACACCGCGATGAATCGAGTTGGTGTTCAACTCTTGAATGTCGGCAATGTCTGATTTGAGGTCGAGTTGCAGCTCTTGGGCGACTTCAGTCCAGAACTTGGCAAAGAAACCCATGGCGAGTGATTTTCGGTAGACTGCCATGCCACCAGGCACACCGTAAGGCAAAGCGAAATCGATAGTCGATAATCGCTCCAAAGCGTTGAAGAGGACTTCATCTTGTCCCCATTCTTTTCCAATCAGGTATTGCTGAGTGTCTTTACTCTCGATGGTGATGGGAGCCATACCTCCGTATACTAGGCGGATGTCCTTGATGGTTGTACCGTCAAGCTCCACATGCATACAGCAAGTGACGATGGCAATATCGTCGTCTTTTCTCTTTGACTGTTTGTACGCTTTGGTGAAAGAGCGGCAACTGGCGTTGTCGTCACTGGGGAATGGGACAAGGAGCTCGGTCACCACGGCACCCGGTGGCAGCGCTGTCTTTCGATAACCAAGGAAGAAATCTCGCATGTTGACAGACTTCGCGGTGGATTCCGATCCATCTGCGGTTGTGTCGAGGTAGCTGAGGGTAGCACCGGTAGCGACCCAGACAGGGTTCAAGTCCGAAATTGGCGAAGCCGTCGTGATATTGCCTGCAAGAGTAGCGACATTACGGATTTGGGTACCAGCGAAATGACGAAGATTATCGACAACGGCATCCAGGATCATTTCTCTACCCCGATTTCCACCCTTTGCCTTTTCCGCTTTGCACGACTGGACAAGATCCGTCAGGGGTAATGCACTTCCGATAGTCATGCCCTTGTCATCTGCTTGGAACGTTGCGAGCGTTTCGAGATGCTCGGACACAAAGACGGAGACGGCGAATCGACTGGCTTTAAACTTTACTTCGATACCGGTTTCCGTGTTGCCTGATCGGATTTTGGCATGCGGGTATTGTTTCATGACGTCGAGCAAGCTAGATAGCGTTCCTGGTCGGAGCCAGACGTTGCCCAATGGTGTCTTTCCATCTTCGTCTTGTAGAAGGACGTCTTTGCGTTTGTGCACAAAGATGAGGTCCTGTGATCGAAGCTGTCTCGCTACTTTCTTTAGGTAGGGCGGGAAGAGTGGTTCCGCGTCCGAGCTGTAGGCCTTGAACTTGAACTGCGGGATCCCCGGAATCATCTTGGGCTTTGATTCTTCGATGCCATTGGTATCCCCATTCGTGTGCTTGTTTTTGCAGCAATCGGCTCCCTTGGCGCAGAGCACAGGTGCTCCGGGCTGCTTGTCGGCGTCGAGGAGATTCGTTTGTGTACCTTTGCCTCCTCCGATAGCAGTCGCTTCCTTGATGGGAATGAAATCATCTTCGGGTTTCTTGGCGAGAGCATCGTCCCTTTCCAACCTATCGAGCTTTTCCTTCACACGCTCCTGTTCCTTCTTGAGAGCGCCGTCCACGAGAATCTCCACATTAGGAAGCTGTTTGTAATCCCTCGCAAAGCTCTTGGCGGCATCCAAGATCGGTCGGTATCCGGTACACCGACACAAATTCCCGTCAAAGCTCTCCTCGATGAGCTTTTCTGTCAATCCAGCCCCCGACGGATCCTCGCCGTACCGCTGGCGCACAAATGCCCAAAAGGCCATGACGATACCGCTGAAACAAAAGCCGCATTGTGCTGTGGGCGCGAATCGTTCTTGAATTGGATGAGGGTTGGAGGTGCTGCCGATTCCCTCGGTGGTGAGCACGTGGCAGCCATGGACACCGAATAGAGGCATAAGACAAGCATTCACAGCGCGATATCGCACTTTGCCGTCATGCAAGACTTGCCCTACGGCGACCGTACATGCACCACATCCGCCTTCTGCACAACCTAGTTTTGTGCCGGTAAAGCCTTGAGCGCGCACAAAGTCGAGAAGTGTGAGATCTCCATCTGGATTGTCGATATGGATTCGTGTAGAGTTTAATGAGAAGATGAGGGTTTGGGATTGAAAGGTTTGAAGTGCTGGAAACCCGTTGACACTGTGCGTCGAAACGATTGACGGCATACTGGATTGTCCTGACGAATGATATCGGTTCTCAGTAAGCTACTTCAACATACGGATGACTTGGCTACTCACAAAATACTTTGCCCTCGTGTTATTCACTTTATCTACGAGGCGATCCGAGTGGCTGCCTCGCGAATGTCGAGGAAGCGTTGGAGGCAATAAAGGAGTAACTGGCACCTCGTAAACGAATCGGAAAGGACAGGATGGAACGCAAACGACTATCCAAGTCGAATGTCCAAAGATGCTCGATGCAGTCTTTATGAAGGTCTTGCGGATCGCCTCTAATGATATCCGATATCCGATGCATGCTATTCGACGATGATATCCTATGCAAGGCCTAGGATGATGGATGGCTATTCCGCTCTTATCGTTGTTTGCATCCACAATCATGTGGACGCCGCAGCCGGCGCTTCAAATCAGGCTTAACCGGGAGTGGAGGCCCGATCAGTCGGATATGGGGGGCAAAGATTGATGTTCAGACTGCTGTCAGGCTACCGTGAAGCTTTGAACAGCTCTCTCAACGATAGCTTTTTCTCCATTGCTATCTCCCCGGACTACCAAAAACGGATTATGATCATAGGATAGAAGACTACATTTGACCTTGGGATGTCTAGACTATGAAACGAAAGAAAGAAGCATGAAGAAGCATGCTCCGATAAGATCGGCGACGTTTCAGCAACATGAAAGGAACGCTATTGTCGGATTTGCATCCATCCGGTAAGTGTGATCGAACGAGAGACATGAAGCAACCAAGATTGAATGAGCGAGAGATAGGCAAGATGCGTTGTTGGTGCCCAACTGAGCATTGGGTCGTTTTGTGTTAACATAGAGTATAGACAATCAAATCCATTTCCCAAGACATGTTTGAATGACCTAGAACAGACATCGATATTCAACATGTGGATTGCAAGAAAGGCAACATCATACCTTTATCAATCCTCATCGCCTGTCGCCACACCTCAAACTAACCTCGTGGTTCCATCGCAACCGAAGACTGTTAATCCACTCACAGACTCGGATACATCATGCTCGTCGACTTCTGCTTCAAGGAGAGACTCTGTCGAGCTCGATCCGAAGAGCCTGCATTCTCAGTCGACGGATGCCGGAAAGGAAGCGAGTGGCCTAGATCAACAGGAAGCGGACGAAGGGTGGCAATACAACGAAAGGGTCAAGGCATGCAGACTGGCCGAATATCCTGCCTTGCGTGGTGAGCATTGGTCTTATCCAGCCTGTTGCTCATTCATACTAACGCCAACCTTACCGTTATAGATGCTTGTTACCTTGACAGCTCCGCTGTACCTCCTTTCCCTCATTCCCTGTTGAAGTCATACACCCAAAAAATGACATCTCCCTCGACACTGTTTGGAAACCCTCACTCGCACTCGCCATCGTCCGTCAACACCGCTTTGGAGATAGACAACGTTCGGTCCCAAGTGTTGCGAAAACTATTCCACGTCGAATCCGCGGGTGAAGAGGGAAACTGGGTTCTCGTGTTTACCAGCGGCGCGACAGCGAGTATCAAACTGGTCGGCGAATCATTTGACTGGCATGCGTCCAACCATCAAGGACGTTCGAATGGGGCATACCGGTACTTGGACGAGGCTCATACCAGTTTGGTAGGGTTGCGCGATATCGCTGTCGATAAAGGGGCAACATCTAAGAGCTTTTCTGTAAAAGAGCTTGATGAAGGTAGAGTCGACTCGCAATCGGATGTTAACAACGGACGAAGGCTTATCGGCATGCCGCTGCAATGCAATGCAACCGGACGGAAATTCGACCTCGAATCTATCTGCAAGCTCAACTCCAAGGACCGTGCGAACAAAACATTCCTCCTCCTCGATGCCGCCGCTTATCTCTCTGCGCATCAGACATTGGATCTATCCCAGCTCCCGTACGATTCTGCTCCAGATTTCATCGCCTTTTCATTTTACAAAATCTTTGGCTTTCCAACCGGCCTCGGTGGACTCGTCGTCAAGCGTTCCGCTATGGACACGTTATCCCGCAAGACATATTTCGGGGGAGGAACAGTAGACGCCATCACTCCCAATAAATCGTGGAGGATGCCGAAAAAAGATTTTGTTTCGCGAATGGAAGATGGGACGGTCAATTTTCATGCCATCCTTGCGATACCTTGTGGGTTCGAGGTATACGATCAGTTGTTCGGTCCAGAGGAAGGGCGCAAGCAGCATGTGCTTGGGCTGGCCCGGCGTTTGGTAGAAGTGTGTGGGCGACTGAAGCATGGGAACGGTCGAGCCGTGTGTCGGATCTACTCCACTTCGAATAACCTGGAAACTTGGCTTCGGAACTCGCAATCCGCCGATCGGACACCTTCGGAGCAGTATATCGGAGATCAAGGAGCAACCATCGCATTCAACCTTTTGACTCAGAACGGCACACTTGTCCCGCCGAACGAGGTCGATCGACTAGCCTGTATTCAGAACATCCATCTCCGTACCGGACGGCACTGTAATGCAGGAGTAGTCACAAGCCAGCTCGGCGTCACAGAAGAAGAACTCGTCCAACAATATCGGTCAGGCATGGGATGTGACGAGTCGGCGAATGGAAGTGTCGTGAGCGCTTCAGTTCGAATCAGCCTAAACGTGGCGAATACGTGGGAGGACGTCGACCGTTTTATCGACTTTATCAGTCGCTTCTTCGTTCAGAAGGAGCTGTTGACTCAATCAGGAGTACAAGATCGCACCGCTCGAAACCCGCGAGACGAGCCATACACGCTCAGGCAGCTGATCGTATACCCCATCAAATCGTGCGCAGGACAACAAGTTCAACCTGGCGAGCAGTGGCCACTGACGCCACAGGGTCTCAAGCATGATCGCGAGTGGGTGTTGGTGGACACGAAAACGAAAAAGGCTCTCTCGCAAAAGAAGCATCATAAAATGGCGTTGATCCGTTCCGTCATCGATTTACAGGCGGAAACATTGACGATAATTTTCGGCGGTATGGAGTTCCAGGTCTCAATATCAACAACATTGGCGCCATCATCAGATGCCGAGCGACATGAAGATATTGTCGTTTGCGGCGAAATTGCAGAACCGATCGTGCACCAGGACCCTCTCCTAAATCAGCTACTCTCGGAATTCCTTGGACTGTCTTGCTCACTCGCCAGACAACCTTCGTCCACGCGGCATAGCAAACTTACAGGCAATGGCATACAACCACAAGCGATGGACCGTATTCCCTTACTATTATCAAACGAATCACCCTTCCTCTTGATCAATGAAGAGTCAGTGGACGCTGTTAGTGATTGGATGAAAAGGAATTCCGTCAGCGGACAAACAGCGCTCATTAGTGCGAAACCGACGAGCTTTCGCGGGAATTTCACTATAGGAACAGCGGTGACTTTCACAGAGCCTCGACCGTTCATCGAGGACGACATTCAGCAGATCGTGATCGGGACCCACGTCTTCTCGGCGCTTGGTCAATGCCGAAGATGTCAAATGGTAGCAATAGATCAGGAGACAGGGGAACATGCTCCCAGGACTTTTTTGGCATTGGCGAAACATCGACGCAACGATCGTGGGCGTATCATCTTTGGAACACATTTAACATGGCGGAAAGATTTGGAAAGTGTGATTGACTCAAGTGACGAACAGAGTTACGTTGAGGTTGGTATGCCAGTCCAGCTCCATTTCTTGTAAAGCTATCTTGGCTTGTAGATGGACACAGACGTTGTATTCAGGCACCAGGCTAGTTGTATTTAGATTTTATGATGTAAAGAGTCGAAATTCCAGTGTATAACGCTCGTCGATGACTCAGACAACAGGATGGCACCAAACTCCAACTTGAGGGAGATAGCTTCGTTTATCAAAAAGAATGAAGCTCGCTTCAACAGCTGGTCAAACTTATACTTCATGCGGTCGAGCCCCTGTTCAGGTGCGATCAACCATATCGACCCACAGAGAAGGAAAGCTAATGCCGTTTTCGTGATCCTGGACTTTCTTAAGTAACGGGAGGTACATGCATTGTGCCCTTTGTGCTGCTCTTCGTAGACTAACGAGAACTATGTGTTGACTGTTCCAAGCCTTTGGGTAACTGGTACTGTGATCGGCAAATTCGGTATGTCTTCGTGTAAGTACCGTGCCTCTGGCGAATCAGCGATCCAATTCAGAACTATGTCTTGCGTGGCACAGTTGAACAGCCAGACAAAATGGAGGATATGGGACCACCACGGCGCTCAACGCTGTTCCCTTCTTGGCCTCACACCACGGTGTCTCATTTAACAACATTCCCTCGGGAGTGAGAAGACGGCATTCACGGTGGATCATTTTGGGGTGCCGCTAGTGAGTGATTTCGGAGTCGTGCAGAGCTTTCGTCGATCCAGCTCTATGTAACCCATGGCCGATATCGCGTAGGGTTCCTCGAGAAGAGTCATTGCGGTCAAGAGTGGCATCGATGATGTCTCTCATGATCGATTCGATGCCATATACGAGTATAGACTTGTGTCGCTTTCCGCAAGCATGCTCTCAGGTTTTCGCAATCTGACTTTTAGCAGCCAATGTAAACATCCACGCTCACGATTATGGGAACGAAGCTGTTTGCCGGTAACTCCTCCTCCAGCTAGAATGTCGAAACTGATGGTACACCGATCTTTCCTTTCTTCGAGTAAGCTGAACTTTTTACCGCTGCAATATATTGTTTGGCAACAGGAAACCTCACATTAGTCTGAACCATAAATTAGGACTGCATGCGAAGCCGGCAAACGTCGTCAACCGGTGGACTCGTCATTAAATCGATACAAGCTGCTGGATCTTGGCACTGTCTATAGTTTAATCTACAACGCATTACTCGATGTCAGAATCGAAGCGGGCTCGTATAGCTCGACGAGATCTTAGACTCTGTACTGGATATAAAGGGCGATAAGCAATAACATGAGAGCAATGATGAGGCTTAGAATCATCGCAGAAGCTGAGACCAAGGACAACGTCAGTAAGCGGAATGTGGGTAATTGCATAGCTACAAGAACTCACAAGATCCAAAACTCTCGGGGACAACGATTAAACGGACAGTGTTATCCGCGCTGGACGACGCCAGTAGTGTTCCAGAAGGGTTGAACGCTAACGCAGTTGTCGGAAATGAGTGTGCATGCAAGATCTTGAGAAGCGGCTACGAGGAATGCTCTCAGGTGAGTTTACAGCCCTTGATGCATCATCGCTGTGAACAGGGACTTACCGTCAAAGTTCGAGCTTCCAATATACCTATCGACAAGTCGGATGATGCATATGCCAGGAGTTTGCCATCCGCACTAGAGGAGATACCAGTATTAACCATCGAGTCGACTGGTACACTTTCTGCTTCATCTACTTACCTCAGTTCAAGCGCCGTCACCGGCTTACTTCCCACATCCCGTCTGGCCACGACATCCCATTTGCCCAACTCTTGGTCTACACTCTTGTCTCCACTTCCTTTAGGCTCCGCAAATTCCTCCTTCTCGCCCGTCTTTTTTGCCCTATCGTTTATGGGCGACAGTTTAGGTTTCACGAGTGACAAATTGCACGCGAATGCCTTTTCCGTTGATGGTGCTCGTTTGCCAGAGGAACGTGACCGGACTTTAGGTTGAGATTTGCTGTTGAGGATGCAATGCAGAGTAGCGGGTATCTGTGAATTGCTCCCAGCGGGTAGAGGCTGTGTGCGCGCAAATCTGTAGTCGAGAAACATACGCTAGGAGTCAGCCAGAAATACACGCCAAGGGCTAGGACACGCCAAACAAACCTCGCTGAGCGGAAAACTACGGGATTCAGATCAAGACTTGGAGGCAATATTGTTTGTCTAAAGGCAATATCGGGCACGGTCTTTGAAGTTGAAGTTTTCTCGTCCACTGATTCCGCTGATTTCGGAAGCGACACCGAGTACAGATCGATCCCCAAGGGAGTGGTGATTGCCAGCTTATGGGCGCAAAGGATCAGAGCGATCGTTGAGATATTGGGTCAAGATGATCTGTGAAGCTCACCCACGCCCCATCACCACTCCAGTCCAGGTCTACAACCTCTCCGCCACTGCCACCTTTACTACGCAGCACGTCCTTCTCGATCACCTTTAAATCCGGATATGACAATACCGTCACCGCCGAGAAAGTGCCATCGTAGTTGGTAGCAGCTATTGCAAGGAGGGAATTTGAAGCGTTGAGTACGGTGTGTTTCTGTTGGTAATTTAAAGGTCAATATAAAGACATTCACTGCCAAGAGGATGAGTCGACCTGCCTGGTAGGGATAATTGTCACTCCATGGCTCCTCGATGGTCTGCACAGCGTCCACATTCTCAAATCTGTATGTGCTTTCACGTGAGCTTGTGTTGTCCAAATCAAGGGAATACGGCCGGATGGTACACACTGTTCACCGGCGAAGCTAAGGATTCGACAGTGCTTGTTTCCGCTGTTCGGCGAGTTCTGGATGGAAGATTCAGCCTCATTGACTCCGACAATCACTTGCTTTCTCTGGAATGGCGCAAGGTCACTTGGGATTAGGTTGACGCTTATATTCCTATTTCGGAAAGTACATACCGATGAATCAACAGCCAAGGTATTCGGAGAATCTGCGCCTTTCTCAAGAATGTATTCCTTGATTCCCTCGAATTTCTTCCCTCCTTTATCGACCGCAAACAGTTTCTATTTTACACATAGACATCCATAAGAGGCGACAAGTCATTGCCAGCTCAGAAAGGTACATACAAGCTTGTTCACTATACCAGTCCTACTCGCTCCACCACCACCGCCTAATAGCAAATGCTCATCGTCGGTGAAAGCCATACAGAAGACCGGAAACGCCGGCGTGGGATGAGAATGGTGCGTTGTTCGCGTCATATTGATTTCTGTATTGCCTTCAAGGGCTTCGTTGCTCGATTCACTGAATATGGAACTACTTGACAAGCCGATGCTCAACAAGACGCAGCGTCTTTCATCACTGTCGCCTGTTGAAGGGAGGTGGATGAGGTGGATGGATCATTACGCTCGAGGCTCAAGCGGGAGCCGGGTTGTTTACTTTGTTGCTTCGATGCACGTGACTCGCGATATTTCAGAGATGTAGACCACTCACTACCAAGTTTGACGGTATAATGGTGAAGACTCCCCTGTGATCCTTGAGGCCTGACATACATTGGATTACGACAACAACATCATCATGCCTGCCGTACGTTCCACCACAGGAGCCAAATCCAAGGCGTCAGAGGCAAGGGGCAAGACCAAGGCGCCCGTTGCCAGTACCAGTGCTATCGGCGCTCCGGCACAGTACAAACAGACGAACCGAAAGGGCAAGAAGGCATGGAGAAAGAACATTGATATTCAGTCGGAAGAGCAGGCGTTGGAAAAGGTCAGGGAGATTGAACAGGTACTTGGGTATGTCACTTCCATCACTTTTCAGGTCGTATGACTGATGGTCGATATTAACATCGACTCAACTGCCTACAGACCTCAATCTACCTCAACGGGTTCTGCACCTTTCGTTATCGATGTCGAAGGAGACGCAGAGAGTATGTGAAGTGAACCGTGTGATTAATCCTTGAATATTCGCTAAACCAATTCCGTACAGTCCGTCGCAAAGTGAAAACAAGACCAGTTTTGCGATCGCTTGCCATTCTATCCCAGCGATCCGCAATGCCAGCCCTATCTGCGAAAGCCAGGCCAGCTCAGAACTCGTCGGAGCGAGTCCACAAGCAACCCAAACTCAGCACGGAAGAAAAGGAGCGATTGCTGAGAATTGCACGAAAGGGTGCTGTACGCGCGTTGGATGGTATGGGAATGGGAAGCGCCAGTCTAGCTACCAAGGGCGTAGAGGCTGCCGACTTGAAAGACGTATGGGGAGCAGATGGTACCGCCGTGGTAGATTCTCCTCCGCCTCAGCCAGAGGAGTGGGGATACGAAGCACGACTTTCCGAACTCAAACCGCATGCGCCCGTTACGTTCACGAGACAACGAGAGTTGCAAAACACCCTGTCAACGTCCAAGACGTTACCGATTCCCGACTCGGGTATTTCGTACAACCCGAAACTCGAGAAATACCAAGCGTTGCTGGAGCAAGCCGTGCAAGAGGAGATGGAGCGTCTAGAAATGGAGAGGCAGGAGGAAGAGCGCGTCGAAAAGTACCGACTACTTGCAAAGCTGAACGCTAGACCAACACAACGAGGGGATGCCGCAGGCATGACTGTCGCTGCGGGAGACCAGGAAGCTATCGCATCCGAAGGGCTCGAGCCAGAGCAGGGAGATCAAGTCTTCCGTGAATTGCTCAAGATTAAGGCGACCACGCGAAAGACCCAAGCCGACCGTAATCGAATAGCGAGACGAAAAGCCGCAGATCAGGCAATCAAGCAAGCACGAGAGGCCAAACAACTCCGGGCTCATCTTGCGTCCTTGCCCTCGATCAAGGCGCAAGTCGAGGCCCGTATGAAGGCTGATGACCAGGCCGAGGAGCGAAGACGTCTGAGGGACGTAGAGTTGGCCAAGACGGGTATTGTGCCGGGACAAAGGGTTGGCAAGCACAAGATGCAGGATAGACGTGTCGAGGTTCAACTTGGCGAGGATCTCAGTGAGACCATGCGACAAATCAAGGTAAATACTAGCTTCGGGTTCTCCTCTAGACTATCATCTTATATCCGCCTTATCACAGCCCGAAGGAAACTTGTTCCGAGACCGATTCTTGTCCTTGCAGCAACGAGCTCTTATCGAGCCCCGTGTCCGACAGATGTAAGTAATCATATCGCGCGTCTTCTGCTATCTCGTTAGCTAAACCCCTCTCTTTTGTTCTAGGCCGACCAAGCGACAGACCAAGATCAAGGAGTACGAAAAACACGACTTCAAGCGATTCGACCGGGAGTAGGCTCGCAGTATGTACCTCGCGATTTCGCTGTCACAGGTCAGGCGGAGTCGATAGAATTGGTAGTTGTACTATATCTCTGCGGCCGTGGCGCCAATGGCTGTATTACTTTTTGGGGATGCGATAAATGAGAGTCTTAACAGAAATGTGCGTGTCAAAGCTCAGCGTCTCCTCGTATCTCGGGTCGGCCGACGCGAACATCGGACAGTGATCTGGGGCACTGGTTGCTTTTTGCCATTGTCTGTATGAGTAGGAACATCATGCATGTGCATGCCTCTAACTATCACGAAAGTGGTCCGGCGACGACCCCCTATACGCTCTACCTCGGAGGTCTACTGTGCAGTCAAAAGCATTTCCTCGTCAGAGTCGTCCACATATCCCGGAATATCACCTTCCTGATCCCTCCCCGTCGCCTTGCTGCGCAGCTTTTGTTCCCGCTTTTTCTTCTCCTGCCCATCTTCAACAAACACGCCAGCTTGATGGCTGTACAATTGCGGATTAAGCGGATCGGGAGCGGTATAAGCCGGCATCAGGCATCGACTTACAGCTGCATGCGAAGGAAAGCTTGACGAGTAGATTCGCGTATCTGCTGACCGTGTGCCAAGGTATCTTGGTACAGCGCTTTCCTCTTGTCCGGTTTCACAGCATACAAAACCTAGTGGTGATAGCGTTAGCAAATGGCGCAAAACCTGCAGCAAACCAGTCACGGAACCAACCTTTTCAATGTCATCGACCCTCGCCCTCAATGTCCCAGCTTGAATCAACCCAATCACGTCCTTTTCAAACCCAGGTCTAGCTCGTTCCCCGTCGGTGCCGAAACTCGTTGCCATTCTCGAAAGCTGAACGTTCTGGAACGGTTCAAAGTACTGAACATAGGCTCGATATCTGATCGCGTTTATCAAATGCGTGACTTGGGATTGAAGATGCAAGTCAAACAATAGACGCCACTGTAAAGGCAATCGGTTGTGTTAGACTTCAAAAGGAGACGAGTCGCGCACGTAAACTTTACCTTGTGCTGTTCTAGGATGTCCAATACTTTCTTATACTTGGCTCCCACAAACGCTTCCACAAGGTCTCGCGTGTATGCGGCTCCTCCATGATCCATGTTGTACTTGATTTCGCTGTTTCCCAATATGTCAAGCTTCAGTTCGGCCCGTGGAAGAGTCGCAAGAGCAGCCAAAGACGCATAGATCGCAACATCCGACAAGGAAAATATCTGAGGAACGAGACGAGGAGTCAATAAGCTATGCCATTGCATGATCCAATCGTACCTACTGTTCCCTCCCAATCCTCTAGCCTATCCTGCAACGCAATCAGCTCCTTTACTCCCGCATGCCATGAACCCGTAGCGATCAAAGACACCCCTTTTGCTACCGCAAGTTTCGCATTCGTCTTGGCCGTCAATTCAGATATCTGCTTTGATCGTCGGTTTCGTTCCCGAAGCTGCTCTCCTGTAACCACTGTTGGTACTCCACGCCCTCCAGGACCAGGTGCGATGTTTGAGCCCGGGTTGGCGATACTGGATGCAAGACGAGCTAGTACGTGCTGAGCTTTGACAACGGTAGGAAGGACAATGTTGTATGAACGTTCTTGAAGAGCGACCTGACGCGTGTAGTAAAGTGTCATGAGCACAGTACTCGTACGCCTTGATGATCGAGGTCTCAAACTACGTACCTCGATAGTAGCCATGAACGTCTCCAGCTCGTGTTCTGCGTTGGACTGGTAATCACGAAGCCTTTGATACGTCTTGAGCGCAGCTGGATTATCGCCACATTTCCTCTGGTGTCTAGCCGTCGCCAGTAATGTTTGCTATCGAGGTTCAGATATGCGCCTCTTAGTCGATATCCTTTGCACAGAAGACGGCCCGTAACTCACACGTATGCTTTCCTTGATCAGGTTGATACTGTAATTGCGCATTTCTGCCTCTAGCTTTTCATGTTCTCGTCGAGCCTTCTCTGCTGTCTTTTGGTACCAGTCGTCGTCCCGCTGGCCTTTGGCTTCCAACCTAGTCTCCACCGATCCTCCCATCCCGTCAACCTCCATCACTTCATCCGCCAGATCGTTTGCAGGCGTATCGACCTGGACTCCTTCATCCATCGCCACTTCTCCCGCATCGGAGGTTTCTAAACTCGTCATATGAGCGAGGACATTGTCATACAGCTCGAAATCGAGGGTCTCTGATTTGATGATGCCAATCGCCAAAAGAAATGCCCGTCGACGCAGTTGTTTCGTTGTAGCTGATTTCGCCACTTCGAGTAAGCGGAGAATAGCGGTTCGTCCTATCAGGCAGTTGTATCAGGCGGCCCGTCACCTCCAAGATACGACTCTTATACGAGCTCACCTGTGTATTCCGATGCATACGCCTCGAGGTCAAAGTTAGGAGATGCAGAAGCCATGTTGAGGAACGTTGCGAAGTCGATTCGTCGTCCCGATCTCGAGTCTACTCTTGTCACTGTCGTATATTAAGAGTGTCCCTCAGAGTGTTAGTGGACTACTCGCTCCCCGACACCATCAGCTAGCGAACCACACCTGCACTATCATAAGCAGATCTCAACCAAGAAACCTCGTCAAGGACTGGCGATGTGACGAATCTAGCTCTATGAGCTTACCTAATAATACGGAAGCAAATTCCTATCTGGACGCGTTGCTTGTTGAGAAGGTTCACTCTGATGTTTCAGCTTCATTTCGACCTTTCAACTCTGTGCACTCTTGCATTGATCGCTTCCTCCAACTCAAACATAGGCAATGCATGCATTATGGACGACGATTACTACTCCCTCAACTCGATTATAGCGGATAATCATGTACGTTCCCATGTTCTGTCCTTGGATTCAAGCTCTAATAACGCGCATTTCTCACTTTCGGCAGAAACTATCCTGTACATTCACGCTCGACGTCCAGGGACTCGGTTTCTTAGAGGGCGGAAATGAGCGAGATGTGAGTGTTCTTGTCGACTCGCTTTCCCTAGGAGCAGGATCTCTAATTTCTATTAGATGACGCTCCATAGATCAAGCAATATGCAAAAGCAGAACTTCCATTCTGGATGGCCGAACGGCTCAGTTTCCAGTATGCCGTTTTTCGTCTCCACCTGTCCCCCATAGACGGATAACTAAACCTGCATCTACACGACAGCGGCTTCACAACATTTCCGATTCCTGCGCCGTACTCGAACAGGGTCCGATCGGCACTCAACGCCTCGGCGCAGTCAGTCATGCTTTCGAGCTTGGTAGGTACCAACGGATGGTGGTATACGTTTGGCAGGAACATCTTTAACTTGTAAGTTTGTGATTCTCGTTGTAACGTTGCTCTTCTCACTAATCACTTTTCTGTGCCGCCTAGGCTGGAAGAACGACAGAGTAAACAACTACGAAATATGCTTCTCAAGGTCAGCCCGATGACCAGCTATTGAACCCGCACATCTCTGACTAACCCCCTTCCTTGCAGACATTCATCCACCGTCTTCCCGTACTACAAGATCTCGCAACGCACTATGGCGCCTCGGCAGCTATAGATTCAAGTGGAGGAAGCGGCAGCGGAAGTGCGAGCGGGTCGATTGCCGGCGAGGCATTTATGGATGGGATGGATGCAGAGGAGAGAGAATGTGAGTGCCGCCATTGAGGTCACTCGCCAAGCAGAGCCAAGCGCTGAACTGCCCCATGTACAGTGTTTGTAATAGGACAAGATGGTGAACGGCGGATCAAGTTGTGGTATGATACGCCGTTGGGTAGGGCAAAGTCATATTCTGGGAGATAGCGCCATCCTGTAATAATCGCCCATCGGATCGCCTGTAGCATACGTTGTATTCCGAGATATGGTATCTCATAACACGTTCCTGGTTGTAACAACACTCTCTGAACTCGCACGCATTCCTCGCTCTATACAACATCGACACTTCCAAAGTTGGGCTACAGATTGGCGAGCTAATTTACATCGTGGCTTGCACGACCTCTGTCGCATAGAAGCAGGCTTCACGCGTACTTTGCCATGAAATCCTTGTGGAAGGTTTCAATCTTCTTGACGTAATCCTCGACACCTGATGTATCACACAATGTCAGCGTTCAGCGCATCCGAGAGGCAAGGGGGGCCCGCGCGTACCTGGACAAAGAGCGGTCACACGAATATGGTATGTACCGTCTTCCTGACCGAACCCGGAACCCGCGACTGCACAAATACCGGTAGCATCTGCAACCCAACAATGAAAAGGTCAGTCTCTGCCCACCGCTCACATTCCACCAGCCTTCACTAGCACGTACCCAACAACTCGAGCGCATACATGACATCCGCAGGCTTGCCCAACTCTTCCGCATGCTTGATCGCCTTGTCCGGCATCTCAATCTGCGGGAAGAGGTACATGGCTCCCTCGGCGGGCTGACATGACATTCCGGGCAACGTGTTGAACCGCTCAGACATGTAGGCCGACCTGTCTTTGAGGCCTTGTTGGGTTGCCGAAGTTTCTTCGTGCCATAGGTCGTATGAGGCGTCTCCCGGTTTCGGTGGGTCGACGAGAAGGTCAACGCCGATCTGTAGGCGAGTGCACAAAGGAATGAGCAAATATTGAAGCGGCAGAGTGGAAACGGACAGCGGACTCACCTGGCCAGTCACGGGCGGACACAAGGTGATGCTCGCCATTTTGTAAATCTGATCGACGACGTCCTCTTCAATGTTGACCAACTCCATGTATCCACCTCGCCTTCCACATTCCCCACTGACACCTTTACTAATCGAATGGAAACTGACCAACTCGACCCCCTTGCGGACATTTTCATCCTCCATCTCCATCAACACTTTACGGAAACTGTAGAACGGCTTGCCTACGCGGTCGTAGATGTTATTCTGGTACACTTCGTCGGCGCACAAGAGGATCGAATTGTCGTAACACAGCTGCACGATCTTTTTCATATCGTCGTACGACAAACAACCACCAGTTGGGTTACCCGGGTTGATAACGACAAGCGCCTTGGCCCGGGTACTGGCCTTGCGTGCATCCTCCAACGTGGTGGCGAGTACCTTGCTGCTCAATCCCCATCGACTTTCCTCGGTCAAGTTGTACGGCAGCGGTTTACAGCTCAAGTTGGCGAGCGTGGCGGTATACAGCGGGTATTGCGGGATCGGGATCATGACACCTTCGCCCTTTCGAAGCGCGACACTCATAATCTGAGCGACACCAGCCGACGCACCGGCCGTCAAAAAGATGTGTTCCGGATCCACGGTTTCAGGGTCGACACCATCCCGGTCGGCGATAAACTTGGCGACTTTTTTCCTGATACTAAGGATACCCTTGGAATGCGTGTAGGCACCCGTCGATCCAATATCTTTGTGCAACGCCCGCGCACGAGCAATTGCATCGGCCGGGAAAATCTTATTCGCCAACGGATGTCCCAGGAGATCCGGGTACTCGCACATGGCAATCACTTGCCGCCAGAACGTGATGGGTTGTTGATCGAGCCCTCGCTGTTGTGGGTTACCAATGTTGGCAGTGACGATTTTGGTGAATGGTAGGTCGTTGGCAGCGGAACCGCCTGCGTCGAGCGTTTGCGTGTATTTGTCGGCTTTGATGGCGAGTTCACCACGTACGGCGTATTCTACTTCGAGAACTGCCGGGTTGATCGTGTCGAGCGTCAAGGCCTTTTGATGTGGTGTGTTTGTCGATGTCGGCTTGGAACTGGTTGGATTGGCGGATGCCGTGTTGGATGCAGCAGCGTCGGGCATTTTGGATCGGGTTGAACTCATGGACCGTACCTGGGTCTGCGAAGAGGAAGAACCTTGCCTGTCGTACGCAGGTCGATCACCGTGTATCGTAGCGTTCGATAGCGGAAGGGTTGCTAGCATTCCAAATCGTCGTCGTCGATGCGGCGTGAGCGATAGTTGCGGTTGCAAGATACGAGAAACAGATCTAGTTGAACGGTGGGATAGACTACTCGTACGCAGTGCGAGCAAGGATGTTGAGGTTTTGAACGACATGGTTCTTGCAGAGATCCTGAGACTAGTCGAGGATGTGTGAATTGTTAGAACGGGAGAGTAGCAGCAGCTGGGATAGCAGCTGGGATAGCGAGCGTGCGAACGAGTCAATCGGGAAAGAGTAGGTACCTGATGATCTTGGATACGGCTATTCAGCAAGACCGGGGGGGGGGGGGGGGGGAAGCAGCGGCAAGTACAGTAGTGCAGGAAAAGGGTCACGAGTCAGTCGAATGTTGTGCAAGCCTGCACGCCCACTCCCATCGGCGATGACCAGCACTCCACTCACCCACTCACAGATTGGAGATTGTGTGTGTGGCGGAAGGTAGAGGTCCGTACGGCGGGAATTGGCTCGGAGGATAGGAGGAAACGAGAGAGACGACGGAAGTGATCGGCCCGGAAGAGATAGACTTTTAGCTTGAGATTGGATTGAATGTGATTATGTAAGCGCGGACTTGGGGAAGGCTTGCGGCATGCGTGAACGGGAGAAGATGAATCTGCAACTGCTTATCTACTGAATGAGCCATGGTTGGAGGATAGGACATGATCCCCTTTCTTTTATCAAGAGGCGGCACGTGACTACCTTATTCAGCAAGGGCACCTTGAAACGCTCCGATACTGGCGAGGTTGCTGCCACAAATCCAGGGTACGAATTGAAGCAGTGATGGAAGGTCTTCGTGGAAACCGCAACGCACAGGGTGAGGCAGGAGATGGGCCAAAAGAAAAGTGTACATGAATCAAACGCGAAAGGGATGGACTCTGGCTATTTGCTCGATCATGTTCATGCCGTACACTGCACGAGATCTCTACTACAAGCGCTAAGCTCCTCCTCTACTACTTGCTCTTGACCTCGATAACAGCCGGCCACCCTGCCTCCCTAACCATCTGCACCGTCATCCCAGGCACCGGCAAATCCTTGACCCCTTGTACCGCGGCACCGCCAACCGCATCCTTCCCCTCGGCTCTACTAACACCCGTCAACCACTCCCCCTGCTGCAGACCTTTCCTCACATTCCTCTGCCCCTCCCACACGAGTTTCTTCTTCGAGTCCTTGATCGTCACGTACGCGTCGTCAAACCCGGGGACGTTACCCTTGACGAAGAGCAGGTTGAGAGCCGTGTCGATACGGAGGACGGGAAGGTTTTGGACTGTTGTGCGAGTCGTGCCCATGTGTCCGCCCATTTTCTTGCCTGGGAGGACTCGTCCGGGGTCCTACGTGCGTGCGTGCGTGCGTGCGTCGTGAGTAAGAATACTTGTATAGAGATCAAACGTCGGACGCACCTGGTGTTGACCTGTACTACCGGCACTTCGATGTGTAAGAGAAACACCATGGGAAGCCTTCAATCCGGCGAAATTGTGTCGCTTCATGACACCTGCAAAACCCTTTCCGATGCTGCATCACCCCCAAGCGAAACCCATATAGTATTAGCCTGTGCTCCCTCGTTCGCTCGCTCGCTGCAGCGCGGACTCACGAATCAGCCGTCACATCCACATATTGCCCCGGCACGAAATGCGCAACACTGAGCTCGGCACCAACAGGTAACACGGCATCCTGCGTCACTCGAAACTCCTTGACAACCATTTTCGGCTGCACGCCTGCCTTTTTAAAATGTCCGAGCATCTGTCGTGTGACGTGCCGTGTGCCGTGGGATTTCGTGTTGGTTGTTCCTAGTTGGAGTGTGTGCAGTGTTTGGGAAAGCGGGGAGCGGTTGAATGCCGTTTGTGGGGTTACAGGTGGTGGTGGACGGTGTGAAACGACTTGAAGGTTGTCAAACTACGCACGAGCGGCATGCAAAAGTTAGTTGATGTGAGAGGGATGGCCATACAGTGGCAAGGCACGACGTGCGGCGACTTACTTGAAGAACGGTCACGGGTACCCGTTTTCCATCCTCATCCCATAAAGCCGTCATCCCCCTCTTGCGGGCGATCGCTCCCGTCCTCACTGAATAGGGATTCCATGGAACGAGTTTGACATCCTGCAACGACGATAAGGTTTGAGATAATGATGCGTCTGTGGGTGGTGGTGATGTTACTGATTGTGGGATTGTCGAGTCTGGTGCGGCTGTTGCGAGTGCTCGTGCGCCTGGGATGTACGATGCCGAGGCTGTTTTTGCTGCTGCTGATTGTACGAGTGGTGTAGATACTCTCAGAGCACGGAATGAACGATGTAGGGAAGCCATTTTGTTTGGTATATTGAAATGACGATGGTACTAATGTATAAATAATATCAAGGAAATGTTGAATGCTCTCTACTTGATAGATGTATATTCTCGATCACCACCCACCCACCCCTTTTATTTCTGCGCTTGATTGACTCGAAAGGCGCGCGACCTTTGACCGGGGACTGACGCGACGACTGGCGCTTCCGATCACGTAAGGTGAGACCCCCGTCATTCCTCCCTTTCCCATTCCTTGGTGGATACATTTCAAACGTTTGCCCTACATTCCACCTTGTCCCATTCCCTTTCAAACTTGAGCGTGGGTTAACAACCATGCAGACTTATACTCCAGTTCCTGGAATGGGATACAATGCCCACAATACACCCCCGATACAAACTGATGGACAGGTTCAGTCGCCGTTGAGTCCGCCAGGAGGAGGAGCAGGAGGGTATGCACAAGGGATTCAACCACCGCAGGCTCAGCCGATACAGCAACAGCAGTCACAGCAACAGCCACAACAACAGCAACAGATGTTGCAGACCCAACAGGGTGATAGCTTTGCTGGAAGTGCAAACGGGAGGAATGGACAACAACTTCCGCTAGCGCCTGTACAGCCAATGCCTTTACTGGACAATTGTAAGTCGCAGTGACCTGCAATTGGATCACCCGCTAACTGTCCCTCGCCCGACTCCCAGCACACCTCCGACCAGGAGCATCAGCAGCCCTCCTCTCCCACGAAAAGAAATTCGAACTATACCGACTAAACGCGAAAAAAACAAACGACCCAGAACTCATCTTTGAATTCGCCGTATTCTGCATTGAAGCTGCCAAATCACTCGAAGCGTCTGCCTCATCCGGTGCCGCTCAGGGAAACACTGCCAATGAGCAAAAGCGCGACGACTTGATCCGGGAAGCAGTGTCCATGCTGAAAACACTCAGCTCACGCGGCCACCCAGACGCTCAATACTTTTTAGCAGACTGCTACGCCAACGGAATCGGCACAGCCCGCGGGAAACAAGATTTCGAAAAGGCATTCCCCTTGTTTGTCCTGTCTGCAAAACACGGCCACCCGGACGCCGCCTACCGTGCCGGAACATGCTGCGAACACGGCTGGGGATGTCGTCGAGAATCAGCAAAAGCCGTGCAATTCTACCGTAAAGCAGCAGCAGCGCTCCATCCGGGAGCCATGTACCGTCTTGGTACTGCCGAGCTGAATGGTGCCTTGGGCTTACCAACACGCCCAAAGGAGGGTGTAAAGTGGCTTAAACGATCCGCAGAGAACGCGACCCCTGAATTCCCGCATGCGTTGCATGAACTCGCATTACTCCATGAACGCGGGATCGACAATGTGCTGTTTGTCGACTTGGAGTATGCGTCAGAGTTGTTGGCTCAGGCGGCTGAGCTGGGGTATGCGCCTAGTGCGTTCAAGCTCGGTGAATGTTACGAGTATGGGAGAATGGGGTGCCCGCAGGATGCGGCATTGAGTATACACTACTACGTGAGTTTCGGGCTCTCGTGAATCCTATTCGAGCTCCCCCGGGTGCTAACGTTACTACCTCGGTTCAGAACATTGCGGCGCAACAGGACCACCGGGATGGTTGCTTTGCCCTGACTGCGTGGTACCTGGTCGGATCACCGGGCGTACTGCCACAATCAGATACCGAGGCATTCTTATGGGCCAAAAAGGCCGCCGAGTTGGGCCTTGCAAAGGCGCAGTACGCCATAGGGTATTTCACCGAGGTACGTATCGTATCACTCACCTCTCCTCCTCGAAATCCCCAAAACTAACGACCGCCCGCTCGTTAGGTCGGGATCGGAACACCCATTTCCCCGGAAAACGCCATCAAGTGGTACAAACTCGCCTCTGAAAACGGGGACAAACGCGCCGCGAATCGGTTAACGAATTTCAGTAAGGCCGGGATGAATACGAATATCAATGCGGCCGCGACGAGGGAAGAGCTGTTGGCCCGTGCGACCGAGGGGGATAGCGAGGGTGGGAAAAAGGAAAAGGATTGTGTGATCATGTGATCCATGGCACGCTTTCCCTGTCTCTCTGCCGTATTATACCCCTCTCTTGTGCCGGCTTCACTGTATGACGAGAACTTTACGACCCAAACAAAGCCGGACGATCGATCGACCGACCGACCGACCGACCCGACACCTGACTCTTTGGATTACGAGCACAGCATTGTTTTATACCGCATGGACTTGTATCTCTCTAGACGCCCCCTATGTTCCCGGTTTGACGTGTAACATGATGATAGATACATACAGCGAGCCAAAGCTTTTATTATGGGCCCTATTCTGGGAAGTAATTAGCCTCGTCTGTGAGGAATAGTGCGTGATTTTCGCCTGATCCGTAGCGGTGACGAGCAACGGATACCGGGGTTTGCTATGTGATATCGGCTGATCAGCGCGTCTCAGTCCAGCAATTGCTGGGTCCAATCAATCGGGTCGTTGCAGTGTCCTGTCCGAACTGTGCTGGACGGCATTTGCCCGATGGGGAAGATCGATGGTCGACCATGCGCACAGATAAAGGGGAACGAGGTTTTGCCGAGCTGTTTGATCAATAGTTTGCACTTGTCCGCTGTGAGAGGATCGTTGAACATGATGGCGCCTATCGGGCGACTGCTGGTTAGTCCTTGTGGCAAACGCGCTGACAGCTACCGGCCCATGACCCACCTCGACAAGCTTTGGAATCGATGAGCTCCTTCATCCGCTTGGGCATCCACCTCAACAATCCATCCGTGTCCAAACCTGGACAATCAACTAGACTTTGGCAAGTGTCCACCAACGACGCAATGCGTTCATCAGGCTGCATTTGCAAAAAGGCGATATATCCGGCAATGATACCCTTTACTTCCTTGCCACCGGATGGACCGAGTCTGTTGAAAAGCAATGTCGGAACGCTGTTTACTGCGATACAGCTGTAGCTGTCCGTCTTCACCAACGTAGCGGTTGTCGCAGATATTTGAAACCCCCATTTGGCAAACAAAGCAAGACGTTCAGGACGAGCCATGAGCCAGGTGATCTGCTCCAGCGGCAGCTGAATAACATGACCGAACACTCCAAGTGTCGTTGAAGCGACTTGCGCAACCCCGAACTCTTGTAATGTTTCCTGCAAAAAACGTTCCACCCGTACCCTCTCATCAGCTGCATGCTGGTCAATCATCACCAAAGTTTTCCTTCCATCTTTGTGGGAGATGAGACAGCAGATAAACTTGTTATCGATCTGTGAAAGAAAAGTCGCATGCGAAAGATCCTGTTTCGAAAATTGGACACGAGCCATGCCGAGTTGGTTCAGTAATGTATCTGCCCTTCCACAGTGCTCTTGGGCATCCGTCTTGGATGTTGAGCGTAGCGAGGTGGGCAAATTTGACGAGCTGGCTTTGGGAAACACTTGATGTGCGCGGTTCTAGTGGGAGTGAGGGACGGTACAAGGCCGTCAGAGGAGAAGTTCACCCGGAGACGAAAACGTGGAAAAACTTGCGGAAAGAGCTCTGGTCAACCATTCGGGCGCATGACCAATTTCCTGTTCGGGTCTTGTGTTTCTCGATGGATCTCCTGCGGTACTAGTAATACGGGAATCGACGAATGACGTATGGGCAATTGCAGGAACTGCTGGCTCAAAGTCGCTGGTATTACCTAGATCCAACGCCTGTCGCCGACTCGCGATCTGTGTTCCAGCATGTCCGAGAGGGGATCCCGCCACCAGAGCAGCGTTGGTAATAGCTGATGTTGTCTTGTCCATTGGCACTACTTTTGTAGCTTGAGCAGACATTATGATATTCTTCAAAGTCGACGCGACCACTTTTCGTACGAGTTTGTCGTTCTGTTAAGCGTAATTTAATCGATATCAGAGATGCATACGGTGTAGGGGTGCTCAAGAAAAGAGAACGCATCTCACCTTCAAGTTTTGAATATCTTTCACTGGTCCCGAGCTGACGTCCTTTTCTAATACCGGAACAATCAAATGCAGCAGAAACACGGGTTTCATGCTCCTTCCGGCTCCTTTTCCTGCCTCACGCTTCGCCGCCCCGTACCAGCCTGTATCCTCCTCGACCTCATCAGCAAGAACCCTATACCGCGTAAAAATACCTTCCACTACCTCTACCAACTCGGATTGCTCGATAAAACACCCATTCATAAACACATACTGATACGCTCGCGTCGGATGGCCGACGAAACTGATAAACCCACGAACTTGGATCTCCAGCGACGACGACGACGACGACGACGACGACGGCGCTGCTCGGAAGGATTTGCAATGTTCGGTTAGTGATGGGCCGAATAGGGTTGCGAATGTTTGTAGGATGTCTGATGTGTTGGTTTTAATGTCTAGCAGGCGTTTCGAAGTTGTGCCGAGGAGAGGATCGGCTTCGAGCGTGAGTGTGATGGCGAGGTTGTGTGGTTTGGTGAATGGGTTACTTGCGTAGTTGAGTACTGCTATTTCTACTGCTTTTTTACATGCTTGGATTGTTGATGATGATGAGGATTTACTACCTACAGTTCGTTTTACACGGACCTGACAGGACGGTTGGACGGTGCAGGGCAGATAGGAGAAAAAATGTATGTTGGGACAACTTACTGGGTGGTAGATGTCCTTCAGGATAATGGTTGTCCCCGAGCTAGATTTCGCGTACTTGTCGGATCGCGCAAAGGACAAGACTTTTCCATTCTGATCAAAAGGACGGATATGGTTGATGGTCTTGTCTTGTGTGTGAGTCGGAGACAATGGGAGACACTTGCCTTGATCGATTTGTGGTATGTCGTGGTGAATCCTTGACGACGGGAAATAATCTCGAGTGCTGCAAGGGTTCCCATTGACGCAAGAGCTGCAAGGATACAGGTATGGTATGTTTCTATTCGTTGAGAAGCTTGCATTGGCTACTTACCTCGACCGCGACTTCCAAGAAAGCCACCATCGTCCGCCGCATCACCTCGTCTAGCAGCACGATACTTGCTACTCGTCCCAAACTCACACCCTAGCCCTCCCTTCAACTCATCTTTAGAAATACCTTGACCATCATCCGTAACTCTGATGGACCAGCAAGTTGGATTGATCCAACAGGAGATGTGTGAAGCGTTGGCATCTACCGCATTATGTACGACTTGAGCGAGAAAGGCAGAGTAAGTTGGGAGTGCTGTAGTGGCTTGAATGAGCTCGGGAAGTCCGTCTGGCAAGCGAAGGATCGGTTGATGTGGCGGCAAGAACATTTCCGGGATGGCTATGTGCAGTCGGACATGGTGGCGAGCGAGGTAATTAATTGAATACTGATTGAATAGGAATGTAGCCACGCTGAGCTGAATGAAGCAGTGCAGCAACATCATCTAGGCATAATGACGTCATGCGGAATCATAATAAGGGCCGGGCGGCTGCATTGGCCGAAGAAAGTATCCTCCCGACGCGATGCGACTCAAAAGCCAAGTAGTAACAAGAAGGTTACTACCGACTTGACCCTGTAACTCGTTTCACCTCACACCACCTCCCTCCCCGTATTCACTTCACCCAACAAATGCCCGCGTTCAAGCTTTCCTCGTTGTTGCAAAAGGACAAGGGATCCCGTAGAAGTTCTGTTGCGTCAGAGAATTCATCCATCATCTCGGATCCCGACCTATCGTCTCCACAAGCATCTGCTACTTTCGACGGATACACGACGTCTACCCAACCAGCATTCGACGTACGCGGAGTTGGTGCTACAACAGATCTGTCCAATAGAAGCGATAACACTACCCGTGGTCTTACACTTGATACAAACAGGGCAAACTTGGATAACTATTCGAGTGACGATAACCTCGATACACCGCTCGCATCAAAGAACGAATCCGATCTTTTCCACGTACGATCAAGGTCGTCGACAAAGGGCTCCAACAACGGTCCTTCTGCACAGGCTATTCTTACCCAACCTATCGCGGTCGACGGACTAGGTCCTGCCATCCCAGTTCCCGCCAATTCGGCGAAAACAGTCACTCCGGCTCAAGCGATCGTTATCGCATCCCAATCCACGCCTCCTTCTGGCACTTCCGCAGAACATACGCCTTCAGCTGGTACTACTTCCGCATTCACAGGTCCGCCGATGCAGTCCCCGCTCACATACACGGGCAACACGCCCCCGCCGCCGAACCCTGATATCGTCGCAGGTCCTCGTTCTCCGACCCGGGCAAGGACAACACTCGCACCCGTCGCACCAGCCCACACTGCTCCACGAAGGGCCAGCTTGTCCTCGAAGCGTCCCAACCCACTCAATCTCGTGCCTGGTAACGCTGGCCCACCTCTACCCACGGGCTCGAGCTTGGCTCCCCCAACGAGCAGCGCTCAGTCCGTCATGAGCCTCCCCATGCCAAATACCGCCAGCGCTTCCCAACAATCTCATCACGATTACCCAACAAGCGTCCCTGCGGAAATCCTGTCAAAGGTCAAGAGCAAAGTAAAAGGCCACCGCCATCACCACCGATCCTCAAGGGACTCTGAATCCCTCAACGGCCACGAACGGAAAATGGGCAAACGCGAACGCCTCAAGTCCCGTCTTCGAGCATCATCAGACGCATTCTCCACCCATTCCTCCACGACAAACGGAGGAGGAGGAGGAGGAGGCGAGGAAAATACCGACTCGATGGGCGATGAATCTGATAGTTCTGATGGGAGCGAATCGGATGATGAGCTGGATGATGGTGGGCCTGCAGAGTATGATGATGACATGCGAAGTGTCGCGACGAGGAGTTCGTATTACTCTCGTGCGAGTATTCCGGTACATGGGTTTGCGGTCGCGAGTAATAAGCGGAATTTGGAGTTTCATGCCTTGTTCCCGGAGATTGATGAGGGGGATTACTTGATCGAAGGTAGGGGTTGTTCTTTTTTCGCTTCGGATGACTGGGCTGTGGATGCTGACAAGGGTTTCCCCGGGTTGTCAGATTATGGATGCGCCTTGCAGAAGGATATTCTGCTCCAAGGACGGATTTACGTCTCGGAACACCATCTTTCATTCCACGCAAACATCTTTGGATGGATCACCAACGCAAGTATCACCTTTGCTGTACCTACATATCATCGAATGTTGACACACGTTCCTGCGCGCTAGGTCATTATCGCTTTCGCAGACGTGATTGCGATTGAAAAGAAAATGACGGCGTTTGTGATTCCCAACGCTATCAGTATTTCCACGAGACAGGGAAAGGTGTGTGGCCAGGAAATCGCTCGAAGGGTTTGCTTCATGACGCTTACTCCGCTGTCTTTGCGCGCAGAACTATACATTCGCCTCCTTCATCTCCCGGGACTCGACATATGATGTCTTTATCAACGTCTGGCGCCAGTCCCATTCCCGGTCTCCCAGTATCCATGAATTCGCAGGGGATGGTATTTCTCCTGATTCTGGAACGGGTGTCGCGGCGCATGAGGGTGGATCGTCTGCGAAACCACCCGCGACGGCATCGCACAAGCCTACTCAGTGCGCTTGTGGGCAAAAGGGCGACCATTATACCGAGGTTGCGTTGGAGACAGTGTTGCCCAGTACGCCTGAAAAGGTGTACAATTTGATGTTTGCGAGTTCGTTCCTCAAGGACTGGATGGTCAACAATCAGAAACTTTTAGGTGAGGTTGGAGTCTCGGGTTCTGACATGGTTGGACCCTTGCTGATGCTCCCCGTCTTTCATAGATATTCAAATGGGTGACTGGACACCGAAAAGTACCGGCATGGACCTGCTGAAACGGCAAATGAGCTACATCAAGCCCCTGAATGGTAGTATCGGTCCCAAGCAAACAAAATGCGAGATCGCCGATGAGAACGAACACGTAGATTACGATCAATACATTTGTAACATCACGACGACGCGGACTCCTGATGTGCCGAGTGGAGGGGCGTTTAGCGTCAAGACACGGACTTGTCTGATGTGGAATGGCGCCAATTCGACCAAGGTGGTCGTTACCACCAAGGTCGAATTTACCGCAAGGAGTTTCATCAAGGGTTAGTTTTCACTTCCCCGAGTCGCTTCGTCCGTTCTCTTTGCTGAAACCGACACGCGCCATACAGGTATTATCGAAAAGTCTGCCATTGACGGGCAAAAGCAATATCACAACGCACTCGAGACATCCATGCGCGAGTACATGAAGGAACATGCCAGTGAATTCGCTATGCAAGGCGCGGACGGTAAACCGATCCCGGAGATAGAGGCGACGGACGAAGCAGGTGGAGTGGGTGCAACCAATGTCGAAAAGAGCGTCCTTGTCCAGCCCGACGTTGCTGCAGCAAGAAGGAAGAAGGAGGAGGAAGACGCCAGCGCTTTCCAATACGCTCTAGATCGGATCATTACCGGTGGCAAGGCGCTCGGATCGGGAGTCTGGGCGCTCGTGCGCTGGTTTGGTGATATCATTGGCGGGCTACCGTATGGTAAAGATCTTGCATTGGTGCTCGTCATCGGTCTGTTACTCGCCAGCAATCTGTGGACGTACAAGGCACTCAAGGGCAGCAAGGTGGCGCGTGTAGAACGAAGGGAAAGGCGCGCTGCAAAGGTGGATACTACGCCCATCGGCGCTGGTCCGGCGGATCTCCAGCAAATGGTGGATACCGCTGTCGACAAGTACTTTCAAGGGTCCGCCGAGTCGATTGGCCTGGGCGAAGCGAGTGGCACCTTGGGTTCCTATACGGCATTGATCCTCCAAGAGCTGAATGCCTTGGAGAATAGGATCGTTCAGATTCGGACGGCAGTAGTCACGGCGGACGTGGTTGGCGAAGCAGGGATGGTTGATATACAAGATGGGCAGCACCCCACGTCAGGCGCAATGGATACATTGGAGTAGTTATGGTTCTGCGATATACCCTCTAAAAATATTACTCGAGAAATAACCTGAATGTTGTATGTCTCTATAAAGCAAGTACAAGGAGCTTTGATCTACTACTGCGGCCGTCTGTTTCTCCGCCGCTTTGATCTTGTTTGGTGGTATTGATGTCTTGGATTCTGGACTGTGACTCGCTGACTCTCTAGCGGGATGATCCTGCGGTGTCCTGTGTTCTGTGCAGAGAGCAACAGGGCTTGGTCTAACGGTTGAAAAGACAGACAAAAAGGACAAAAATATTCAGCCCAAAGCCCCGTTTTGGATACGTGTTAAAAAGCTCGCATTTAACCGACGAGCGACGACGAACGTGTATGATCTTGGATGCTCGACCCGATCATGAATTCGTATTTTCCGAACAGTCTATGGTCTCAAGACATGATTGTATCAAACAGGCATACCATATCATAGTGCTCACAGCAACCCACGAACTTCGTGGTCCTCCCGGATCGCCCGCGCACATTACACTCGTCCGCAGTATACCTAGATTGACTGATCGAAATGAAGGTGAGTTGGTGCCCTTTTAACATCCAGACTTGTTCAGCGTACTGACGGTACGGTCCACGGGTCAGTTTGGTAAAACAATCCAGGCAAGGCAGATTCCAGGATGGGGACCATATTATCTAGACTACAAGTTTCTGAAAAAGGTAAGCTCCTCTCGGGACGACCAGGAACAAGCGGTCTTCCCTGCTTATACTCTCATTTCAGATAATCAACTCGCTGGCTTCCCGAAGACCAGCCTCCGAAGCTTCACTCCTCGCTCTGGGAATTAGGCCGTCTGCTTCTCTGCCGGACTCGACGAATGCTTCTACCGACGTTGCCAGCTCAGCTTTGGAATCCGCGACCGGAACCGGAGCAGAGCCAACGCTAGAGGCTGTAGGAGTTCCCATCGACCTAAGTGCACTTTCGAATGAGACGGATCTCTCTGGCGCGGCAGGGCTGAGCATCAACGGAGGTGCAACAAGAGGTAGAGACAATGAGCGGGATGAGAGTTTCAAGGCGCATCGTGCGGTATTCTTCTTCAAGCTTGGAAGGGAATTGGAGAAGGTGAGTATCCGAACTTGTCGAGCTGTAAAGGTGTTAAGATAACATTCTTTGCAATACCGTCTCAGATCAACGCATTCTATCTGACGAAAGAGCGAGAACTCCGCCTGCGTATCTTGACGCTTTTGACCAACAGAAAACGTCTACTGCTTCATCTCGGTCGATCATCTGATACCGGCCCCAATGACATTGACGATATGGGTCAAGGGATGTCTGGCGGTGAAGCTGTAAAGAGGGGAGTAGAATGGGCCAATCTGGAGGAAGGCTGGCGGCTGTTTGAAAGGGATCTGGGCAAACTTCAGGTAAGCAGAAGGCCTACGAAATTGAGACAGTTTGGTCAGCTACTGAAGAACAAATTTCAGCAATACATCGAGATCAATGCAACTGGTTTCAGAAAGATTTTGAAAAAGTGGGACAAGCGGAGCAAAAGTAATACCAAAGAGTTATACCTCGAGCGTCAAGTCGAAATCCAGCCTTGCTTCAACCGAGAGGTATGTCAGAAGCTGAAATTCTCCATCGGCCTTTGATCTGGAAGTTGACTTCTACATCGACAGTACATTGCCAAAATGGCCGATATCGTCGCGGCCAACTTGCTGGATCTAGCTAGGGGTTCAGCACACCTCAATACATCGTTTTTGAACGATTTACCAGAAGCTTTAGGCGCCGACGGGCTCAGCTTTGATCGGGAAGTGTATCACGACTTGCCGGAATCCACCCAGACAATCAGTATGGACGCTGTCTCCGACCTCGAATTCGACTTGGAGAGAGTGCTCAGCGATCAGAGCCCTGGCGCCGTTCGGGAATGGCTGCGAATGGTGCGCGAAAGGCAGCAGCAAAAACAGAATGGAGATGCCAGAGTGATGAGACTCATCTGGCGTGCCATCGAAGCACTTCCCCAGGAATACCTGGAGACCACCTTGTCTTCCGTCGATGTCAATTTCAACTTTATCGATAACATCAACGGTAGAAATCCCCTGCATGAAAGCTGCATCTCTGGGAGACTGGAACTCGTCGAGGTGTGCCTGGCTCATGGTATGCCGGTGGCCAGCACCGATGCTTATGGGAGAACCCCACTACACTACGCTGCCATGTACGGGCACACAGACATCGCTGGACGACTTTTGCAGCAGGGTGCCGATGCAACGACTGTCGATATGGATGGACATACGCCTGTTATCCAGGCGATCATCTCGGGTAACGAAGGTTGCGTCAAAATCCTAGTCGAAGAGGCGGGAACGAATATTCTCGAGCCGACAGCCATATCCAACGATCTGATACCTCTCAGTCTCGCTTGCCAACATGGAAGATACGAAGTGGCGAAACTATTGCTCGAAAATGGCGCAAAAATCTTGCCCAACTCTGAAGGCCTGTATCCGCAACACCTAGCGGCACGTGCTGGGCACGCAGAAATCTGTCAGCTACTGGTCGACCTTTGCGGACCGGATGGCGGTGGGAAAGACAGGCATGACAAATACAACATGTGGACCCCTCTACACCATGCCTGTATCGGTGGAAGCTCGCGACATCTAGCGTGCATGAGGGTACTGGTGCAAGCGGGTTGCGACGTCAACGCGGAAGACGAATATGGCAAAACGCCTGGCTTCTATGCCGCTTGGTATGGTCAGATCGCTTGCCTGGCATATCTCAAAGAATCTGGCGCAAAGCTTGAATCCGCCAAGTCGCCGAAAACATCAACTATATTAGCAAATTTGGATCTGGGGAGTGCAAGCAATACATCGCCAACTACCCAGTCCCCAAATTCGGATGGCGAGGATGAGATGGCATTGGATGGGGAGGTGGACATGATCCCGTCGTTGTCCTTGCCTCCGCCAATCATACCGTAAGTTCCGCACAAATCCGCTTGTCCTCGTTGCTCGTATGCTAAAGGACATCTACCCACATAGGCTTCGAATGTATGGTCACGATGTGAGTACAAATCTTGTCCTAATCATGAGGCGTAACCTGACGTCGCGTATTCCCGCAGTTCTTGGCCAAACGCAACCTTGTTCAGGTCACTCTCGGTCACCCGATAACGGAAGCTCCTTCCGAAAAAACGATATTCCCCGTCAAACTATATAGCCGCACGGATGACGACAATCTCCTGAACCACTGGTCATCCCTGAAATTGGTCATGACTTCCAAGCATGATGCCACTGCCATGCCACATTCTATCGTCCTTCCTCTCGCGGACGAGCGTGAATCTTTCAGCTTCCACGTAGAGGATTTGGACACTTTCACCTTGGAACTATCTCTATACCCTACCTTTGGCTCGAAGGTAATAGGCCGAGCAATAGTATTGCCTTCGACGTTCCGGAAGGTGTCGGACTGGGAAACTCTGACTCTTCCGTTAATGGATCATCATTTGAAGACCATTGGCGAAGTCTCGTGCCATGTCCAATGCGTCAAGCCATTCGACGGTGCCCAGCTGGAAATTGGCGGCCGAGTAGAGACTTATTGGAAATCCACCACGGCGGCACCATCAGCAGCCGCAGCGCAAGATCATGCTCACCAGTTCCAGCCACATCGACCACTCAGTATTTCAACTTCTTCGCCAAGTATGCGATCCGTCATGCAAGCCAGTAATCAGAAGACTCAGACAAAAGAACCCAAGGAGTCGGGCTTTATCACCGCTTCCTCTCTATCGGGTGAATACCTGCATCTGGTGGTTCAGGTCACAACGGACTATCAACCCGTCATATTCTTCGACCAGTATCTGCCATATCCAGGCTTGACCATAGGTATATCCGAGGTCGCTCTGAAACAGTACCTCCAGCTAGGTAGTCAGTTACAAAAGTCAGCGCAACATCAGCTGGATCGGATGCCCAAAACCGCCTCGGCTACAGAGTGGTATCAGGCCATTCGTTCTTCTTTGTGCTCATTGGAGGAAGTCTTGGCAGTAAGTGGCAGCATTCGAACGAATCATATGCCCAACTTTCACTGACACTGGGTACTGTTCAACAGGCTTTGCCGGTGAATATTGGGTTAAACTTGGAGATTCGATACAAAGGCAAGACAGCAGCCGAGAGGGATGGTACCTTGCGAATCCTTGACATGAACCGAGTCGCGGATAGTATCTTGCATACTGTGTATACGTCCACCGGTGCGACGCGGCCAGATGGTCAGAAACGCAATAGGAAGATCATCTTTTCGAGTTTCCAGACCACGGTATGCTCGCCTGTCATTCCGCCACAGATAAAGTTGTCGCTGAATTTACACTCATTGCCATCTAGATATGCATGACGATACAGCTAAAACAGCCCAACTTTGCTGTCTTCTACAGCTCCTTCTGCAACATATCACGTAATAGCACCGATAAGCTAGACCAAGCGACTCCAGAAGAAGAGTCTCTCAGTGTTAGAGAGGCCGTCAAATTAGCCAAGGAGCAAAACATGCTGGGTATCGTGCTTGATCGTCGGATTTTGGTGAGCAAAGCTACAGTTCAATCCGACGACCTCGGTGCTGACTGGTCCTCTATCTATGTTTTAGACGACCGTTCCGTCCCTTGTTCAGAGCGTCAAGGATGCTGGCTTGGTTCTCATCGCTTTCGATTTCAATCTTCCTATGGATGTTTTGCGAAAATCGATCGGAGATTACGCTGGGGTCGATGGATATATGACAGAAGGCCAACTCGCTTTGACGGCATGAACAGGTCGTAGCAGTGACGCAAGTACAACAATAGATGCGACTAGAGCTTTACTGCTTAGGTATGACGGTTGCAGTTGTATAAATTGTCAATAGCTCAAAATAGGATGCATCTGTGCATTATTATATGCATCATCCAGCAAACTTGGACAACTAGTCCCTCTTCTTTCCTCTCCCACCCCTTCCTCCGCCCCTTCCTTTGCCACGGCCGCGATCCGGCCGCTCAGAGCGGGACTCTGAACCACGGGCGATTTCGTTGGAGTTGAGAGTCAACATTCCACCCTTGAATCTTCCAATACCCATAGCCAGTCCTCTATCTCTATCCTTCCTATCGAGTGATTTCTCGCTCCTCTTCTTCTGTGCCAAAGTCTGACCTCGAGGTCCAGATGCGGAATCACCAAGACCACCGATACCTTTGACCCAACTTCCAGCGGCTTGGGCCTGTACTCTTGCCTTTTCTGTCCGATCCACTTTGGCGTTTTCAATGGCCGTTCGCATACGAGCGGCATGGCCCTTGTGAGTGGATTCTCCGAGTTTCGCATTGCCTTCTCCAAGACTCGTGACGTTGGCCAGCTGAGAAAAAGAAGGAAAAAATCAGCTCTGCTTAAAATCACCGCGGATGTCTTCGTGACTTACCTCGAGTAATCGACTACTCATTTGATTACGCTTCTCAACTGGACGCGACGCTTCGTGTGCATTCGGTAGCAGAGTGGTCATCAGTAGCGAATGCAGTGACTTGTCCAAGGAGAGATTTGACCTGAGAAAATCACGGTCAATAATGGTATGCAAGCGGTCTACCGGTCGCACGTACTGCTCTTCGTCGTCTCCGTCTTCCTGCGCCTTTCGCTTTCTGCTGTCGAGTGCAAGAGCTGGATTGTCGGTGGCCATGATCTTGACTGATTTGGACGACTAGAGGAAACCGATATTTCAGTACTTGTGCACATTCCCTCCTTCACTAGGACTGACCATGAACCGCTTGTAATCCGCTTTCGACACTTTTGCACGATTGCTGGCGCCGGTGTCTGCATATACAACAGTTTGAACTGCCTCTTCCGCAGCAGGAGTGGATTCCGCGATCCCATTAAACTCCTCATCTTCGTCGTAAAGGTCGCCCTCTCCATCATCACCATCGTCGTCGTCATCATCGTCACTTCCTGACCCGCTTATCAGGCCATCTAGGTCGATACCGTCGACACCAAACCCGTTGGCCATCCGGTCTCCATCTTCGGAATCTTCACTATCACTTGTCGCTGCCGCGCGGCCCTTTCCTTTGTGATCTGGTTGGCTTCGACTTGGTGCAGATTCACCCAGACCGAGCATCGACCGATTGTATGCTTCAAGGGCGGCGAGCAGGTCTTCTTTATCGTCGCATGAATCGCTTGCACTCTCTGATCCACTGTCGCTTTCTTCCGAGACTTCTGCCGCTAAGATAGGGGAACTGGATTGTCTGTGTGTGTTTTGTTTCGGCTGGGCAGATACCCGCATCCTCTTCGATGGTCTGTAATTGAAGGGATTAGGAGGCCGCTCTCATTCTCTGACGTTAAATGACAAAGAACTTGCCGATCAGCCTGAAACGACATTGCTATGACTATGTTGCTTAGCGTTACGGCGGGTGAATATCGTCTCCTCTTTGATTTCCGATGCAATGTTCTCTAGGTGTGAGTTTTGTACATGTACAACTTGTCCAATGCCTTTCAGAAATAGAGGAAGAGGAGCTGGAAGAACGGTCGAAGCAACAACCTCATTCAACTTTCCTTTTGCATCCGGTTTCCCGTCAAAACGAACGATCGGAGACCCGGTGGTGGTAGTTGTTCAATGGTGTCTCAGGGGTCAACCAACTTTCTTCCTTCAAACGCCATGGCTCGTATCTCCCTGTCCGTCCCAATACGAGTAACGTCAAGTCGAACAAATACCGAGTACCTTCATGAATGCCAAATAGATTCACAAGCAAAGCTACGGCTGTTCAGTTACGGGAAGCTTTGGAAGCGCTCGAGCTGGATCCTAGAGGGAAGAAGGATACGCTACTGAAGTGAGTTCTATCGGTCACGAGTCTAGTAGGCGTCCGGAAACTCCTAACCAAATAGACATCGACAGGAGGCTGAATGGTGCTATTAAGAGGTCTGAGGTCGCAAACCTGTCACATTCGGATGCCAGCAGCTCGGATAAACCAAGTATGTCCACTCATCTGTGCTTGATACGAGCTCATCATACTTATTTTACGCATTCCAGCAACCAAACGAACCATGAATCAGCCTATGGATGCGTTCCTCTGCTTTGATGTTGGTTGAAATTTTGATGTTCAACCTTTGAATGCTATGTTGATAGCTGAATCTCGTTATGCGACAATGTAGGTTGAAGCTACCTGCGTAGCTGACAAGCTGATCGACTGGCCGAATGAGATCATCGTGAGTATGTCTTTTCCCAGGAATCGTATGTTTGAGCTAATAGATTAGCTACGATTTCAGGAATTCCCTGTCATACTACTCGGTTGGGCAGATGAAGAAGAAGAAGAGGACACCAACCGCGTGGATGACGAGCTGGACAACGAGGCATCCACAGTCTCCAGCGAAAGATCGCCGTCGCCTGAACATGATCAAGTAGGAAGCAACCATACTCAGGAGGAGAAGCGGGATACAGATACAGGGGAAGAACGTACTCGGGAGAACGTGCAGTCACGCGCGGTTCGGGATCCGAGCGAGCGACCGGGCGAAAGGACAGCACAGACGGAAGCCTCCACCGCGACAACACCGAACAGTGACACAAGTATCTCAAAAGAGAGTGGCGAGACTGCAGCGCAACCTGAATTGAATTGCCAAGCTGGACGACTACCAGGGAAAAAGCTAGTAGTCGTGGACAAGTTTCACAGTTATGTGCGACCGATGTGGCAGCCGAAACTTACCAAGTTTTGCACTGGCTTGACCGGTATCCAGCAGGTATGTGAAAGCTGTGCGCCTTCTACTCCTCTCCTATAGACCCTCTTGTTTGACCTCCGCCCCGTTTGGTATACTGCCTCTTTCTTAGGACACAATCGATAGTGCACCGACCTTTCCGGAGGTGATCAAATTGCTCGAACAATGGTTGGAAGGCCACGATTTGTTGGTTGGTGGGAAATTGCGCGACAAAGCTTGCTGGTGTACCGATGGTGTACGTGATGAAATTTTATGACCATGTTGCTTCGGTACCTAACCCCCCGACTTTTATGGCAGCCTTGGGATTTGCGGGATTTTGTGAGTTGACCCTTGCATCAGTCAGCATTGCAGTGTATGATTGAGCTAACCGTGACGCATCGCCACAGTTACCAAAACAGTTACACATTACACCATTGAAACCCGACCCCTACCCCGCATATCTCCGCGGTCCAGTCTTGAACGTCAAGGATGCCTGCCACTATGTACTCAGCGATCTCTGGTACACTAGCGAGCTGGAGAAATCAGCGGTACAGGAGGCCCGGTATCGAGCTACATTAGATGAAACACGACGCAAAGCAGATGAAGCTCGTCTAAAGTCTGCGAACTCAGCGACGGACGGCCAGAAAATTCCTATTACCAGGCCACCACCGCCGGAGAGTCAGGTACAAAAGCGCCTGCGAAATCGACCTCGTTTGTGCTCTACTGGATCATGGGCATTATCGCCCAAGGGGATGAAGATGCCAAAGTTTCAGCTCACAATCACTGGACAGCTGGCCGCACTAGACTTGGGAGAGTTTCAAGGTCAACAGCATTCGGGTATCGATGTGAGTACCGTACCACCTGCCGCGGTGGCTAGAATTGCGTGCGTGAAGACTGACTCACAATCTCCCCAGGACGCGATGAACATTGCAAGAGTAGTCATTGAGCTAGCAAGAAGAAATGTACTCTTGGACATCAACGAAAAGCCTTACCAGCCGCAACGCTTTAGCTGGATGGGCAGACCTGGTCAGGTATTCTGGAATGCCAAAGTCCCGCTAGAATGAAGCTGGCCAAGGAGCTCTTCTCGTGCCGGGATGACAGGAATTACGTCCCTTTGTAGACTCTAGGTATATCCGCCACGATACATGTCGTACAGGCAAAATGTTGCAAATGGAGAGGATGGCCACTGCGTTGCGGCGCCGAGAGAAGAGAATGAGCGATAACCATATTATCTCACAGCTCAACTCACCTACTTACGTCGCGCCTTTACGGTATACAATGACGCGGACGCGCGCTGGTCATGTCCTTGAAAAAAGGAAACGATCGACGCAGAAACCGTCAATTTCGCCATGTCGCCATGTTCGTTTGTAACCTCTTTGGATACGGTTGACAAAGGGATCGTCGCACAACGCTACTTGTACACTGGGAGCTCTCATAGTAAGAACAGGCGATTCAGCACATTTAACCCAATACAACATGTCTGCCGCCCCACCGACCGACGCTGCCGAGGCGAATATCCAGCTGTGGAAGACCCGAAAGCTCATCAAACAGCTCGACGCCGCCCGTGGTGCCGGAACTTCCATGATCAGTTTGGTCATTCCGCCAAGATCCCAGATCTCTCAGTTCTCCACCATGTTGACGCAGGAATACGGTACCGCATCCAACATCAAATCTCGAGTCAACCGACTGTCCGTTCTCGCCGCTATCACTTCCACTCAGCAACGTCTCAAGCTGTATAACCGTGTACCGCCGAACGGTCTGGTGCTCTTTGTCGGCACAATTTTGACAGATGAGGGTAAAGAGAAGAAGGTGTCATTCGATTTCGAGCCGCACAAGCCGATCAACACGAGTTTGTACTTGTGCGACAACAAATTCCATACCGAAGCACTGCAGGAACTGTTGGAGGACGATTCCAAGTTCGGTTTCATTGTCATGGACGGTAACGGTACAGTAAGTCTCAGTAATGGCATCAATCTTCGCCTCGACGTTTGCCTAATAATCGCTGTCTTTAGCTCTTTGGTACTCTTGCCGGTAACGCCAAGGAATTGATCCAAAAGTTTACCGTTGATCTACCCAAAAAGCACGGTCGAGGTGGTCAATCCGCTCTTCGTTTCAGTCGTCTTCGAGACGAAAAACGTCACAACTACGTGCGAAAAGTCGGAGAAATGGCGGTACAACACTTCATCACTAACGACAAGGTGAACGTCGCTGGTCTTGTCCTGGCAGGTAGTGCCGACTTCAAAACGGAACTGTCGCAGTCCGACCTGTTGGACCCTCGACTGCAGGCCAAGATTGTCAAAATCGTCGATGTCTCTTACGGTATGGAAGTGGGATGGCAACAGGCTATCGACCTTTCTTCCGAGGCGCTATCCAACGTCAAATTCGTTCAGGAGAAGAAATTGATCCAGAAATACTTTGACGAAATCGCGCAGGATACCGGAAAGTACATTTACGGCGTGGATGATACCCTGAAAACCTTGGAGTTGGGGGCCGTCGAGACTCTGATCGTATGGGAGAACTTGGAGCTTACCCGCCATACTTTGCGGAACGCTGCTGGTGGTTAGTAATTCCGAGGCAATGTTTGCTCGCTAGTCCTTGGTGCTGACGTAGTTTCAATCCAATAGAAATACACATTGTGCACACATGGCCAACGGACCCTAAACGGAAGGAGAAGTTCCAGGACAACGCCACTGGTTTGGAGATGGAAGCTGTAACGGAACCAGAGTCTCTTCTGGAATGGTTGGCCGAACATTACAAGGAATTCGGTTGCGCCCTCGAATTTGTATCGGACAAATCGCAGGAAGGATCGCAGTTCGTCAAGGGTTTCTCTGGTATCGGTGGTATCTTAAGGCAAGTCCGTTTATCAACAAGATCTCCACTGATCGTGCTGACCAGTTTTTTGTACCCTCGGACCACAGATATAAGGTGGACTCTGCAACTTTGATGAATGATTCTGACTTTGAGGAGGACGAGTTCTACGGATCCGATTCGGATAGTGGTAAGTCGTATTTTTGAGGCTGCTTCACTTCGCTGGTCTGACTCGCTTTGCCATCCAAGACATCTAAAGCACTCGCTGCCGAAGTGCTCACGAAAAGCGAGGCGATTACCCGCCTCGCATATCACCCGAAGCAATCTCGATTTCCCGGGCCTGCTAGAGCCCATGTGCTCGGCTTGGTCGAGGCAATTGGTAGTTGTATATAGCTGGGTGAACAGCTTTTCTGTACAAAGTAAAAGAGGTCGGGTCGTACTAGTACAGTGTAGGAAGCGCACACACACCGAATGTGGCAGGTCGTTGTTGCTCTTTGAAAGGCAAGGTGGAATCTGGCTCGAGCCCACCCAATCTAAGAAGAGGTTTCGAGGAGCTGTTGGGGGCGTGGAACCCTGTTTACCGAAACGTCCCACATAGCAGAAGAAGCTGAAAATTGGCGATGGTGCTGGAGCCCCAGGAAGACGGAGAGGCAGTTTTAAGGACTCTTGACAGCTCTCGACGAGAGCTGAGTCAGCAGTCCTCAGCGGCCTCCTGACCCAATTATCGATGAAATGGACTGCGTTCGTGGCTTTCTGTGTTCAGGAGGCCTGTCAACACGAGTGCCAAGCTTGACTGCCACAAGTGGACGGCCATCGATAGATGATGCCCGTAATCCGACTTTGGCGGGCGAGCTAGCTGGCGGAGCTGCTGGCGGGAGCTCTGGCGGGCGACTGTGATATATTGCGACTGTGCTTGAGTCAGCTCTTGAGTCGCTAGCTCTTGGTTGTGACCGAACAAGCACAAAACGAACTGTACATCAAATTCGTGTAGCAGGATTTTGTTTCAGTGGGTGATCGGAAGCTTGATCGGACCCAGAGATACAGGGCATACAGCGAGAGCACGTTTTAGCGATTGGTAGTGCTAAAGGCTGACTGAAGACATATGCATGGCACTCATATGGCACATGGCCTGGGCGAAGGCTGCTAGCAGCTCTGCTGGCGTTACGACCGCGATATGCATGAATCCGTTGCAGCTACTCGTCTTTGTAAGCTCTCCTGCTGCGCGTCGTTCCGCCACTCCGCTTGCGTTTACTCAAACCCAAATCTACCGAATACAATGTCAAAAGATGTCCATACTGGACAGGTCGCCTTATTTCACCCTACTCAGCTTCTCAGAAGGAGCAGCACCTACATCATCTTCATATTTCATCAGAGTTCCGCGGAGCTCAGCAGCTCCTGCAACTGGTTCCGAAAAATCCACCAGCTGTAGCAATCTAGACAAATCTCGACGAGGGATGAGGGAATTGCGAAGGGCTCAAGGAAACCGGACGGAGGCGCTTGCGGCTCCGATGCTACTCCAGGAGACAGGCCAGAGAGCTGGACAGAGTCGTTCGCGGCTCCGAGGGCTGCCAGATATTTACCATGCTTCAAGTCTATAATAGTCCGACCAGTCCGAAAGCTAGTCCGAATCGCTACGAGACCACTGCAGTTCGCGCCCCACCGCATACAACGACCTGAGCATTGTCGCGATTCGAGATCTATGACCACCTCCAACAGCTCCTTCAACAGGAAAAGGTCCTTGAACCGGTCCGTGGAGATATTGCTCCACATGGATGGCTACCTCTGCAGAGCTATCGGAGCGGTCCGGAACTCCCTTAAAGGGGTTCTACAGTCGACGGTCAAATCATGAATCTATCGTCCACAAGGGTGCGCCAAGCCAAGGCAGATTTGACGTTTAGGGGACAGCAGCTGATACGGCCGAATGTGTTACCGCAGAACTAGCTGCGAATCCCGTCCGTTCGATCAATCGCTTGACGTAACGACTCGACTGGCGGACGAGGAGACGGACTTCAACAGATGTCTCAGCGTCTTGGGGCCAACTGCTCAACCCTGTCTTTGTGATCTTTCTGGAGTCTCTCTGTGCTAGAGATGTAATGGTGAGGAATTTTGATGGCGCCATCGCTTCACTTTCTTTCTGATACATACGAATAGAAGGAAAACAGCTAGGAAGACTCGGGCCGGCCAAAAAGATGAGTAAAAGCCGTGTTGCTTGTTGCTCCATGGCAAATGTACTGGAAATCAGACTTTCATAACAAAATCGCATCTGAGTGGATCTCGCGACGAGCTGGGGGGGGGGGGGGGCGGGTGGGGGGGATAGACGACCCAACCAGATAGCTAACCAGCTCGTAAGTAGCTTCGGTGCCAAGCCTTCTATGATGTGAGAGCTGATACATGAAGCGGCACCGGTATTTACCGCTAACGATATGGTTCCCGTCGCATGGCTAGTCCAGCGGCATCTTGTACAGCGCCTGACTCAGGGATCTGGAACCGGACATGACGGCAGATGAAGGGCAATATGTATGTTCTCCGACCTGTTCTTCGGTACATGACAGCTTATGCGTCTGCAGTCGCTAATAGATCCCAGAGCTGTATGCGAAAATAGTGAAGCAATCGATATCTCGCCAATTATGTTCCTCGTGTGATCTATGATGTTGAGACATTGAATTAATTAACTGACCAGGACTAGCGATGGCTCCAGCGACTAGGAGGAGAGCAGTTATGCTATACGTGGGCTTGCATTCAGGCAACCCAAGTGACCTAGGAAGAGCCCCGGGCTGGCCGGGGAAGCTTTCCAGGGTCACGTTGGGTAGTCGTCGTGCTTTTCATTTTCGTCTCGAGGAAGTGCTCGGTCAACTCTATCTTCCATTCCCTTCCTACAGCGGCAATCATTGAAGACAATTTGGACTGCCTTGATACGCATGCTACCTGAACCATCTCGGCTTTGGCCCCAAGACGAACTCAACAGCCACAGTACGGCCGTAGCACTTCCTCGTCTTGCATGCCAGATCAGAGAGCCGATTGGCAAACTCCAAACAGTAGACTCTTAATGTCGCTGGCGTCTCTCGACCGCTCCCCCTACGACTTGCAATCATCTTCAAGCTACTCCTACCTCTGTCGTTCAAGAGAAAACACCCGCCGGCCGACTCGAAGGATTTTTCAAGAATAATTGTTGAGTACTGCTCAACAATTGCACTGCTTTCCATTCAAAGTTGACTCAACTTCTACGAAGGCCCGCTCACGTTTCCAAAATAGCGGTCATCTTCACAGTCGCATTCGCCAAGTCGTAAAATTCAACTCGTTCCAGCTCGCCAGCTCTTCGCTAGCAAAGCGGACAAAGCAAGGAACACTGATACGTTTCAGGTTTTGCATCAAGGGGTCACCTAAGTTGCATCATTTTTCGGGACGGTCGGGTGGGCTAGCGATCATCCAAATCAGCCAAGGACCAAAGGCATAGAGAGATCACCTTTCAACAATCAACAACGCAAAATACGATCCTTCAGTCATCAGCGACCTTCTCGACGTACACGCTCGACTAGAGACCCTTCGCGACTTACTGGATTGCCGCACGGCGCTATCAACTCCAGCTTGCCTGAATCTATTGCATCTCCAAGTACCCACAGAGGAATAATATCATTAACTCGGTAGATCTACGTGGAAGATTCGAAGTTCGCGGTATCGATCCGAGGTGTAAAGACACAAGTGGCGCCGTGACCTTCTGTAAGCCGTCAACTGAGTAGGGTCTCAGGTGGGGACTGATCTTGTGAAGGTATCTTAGGTGGTCGACTCCTCTGCTTCAAAGAGATTGCTCAAACCGATAATAACGCTGTCCGCTTCTTGTCGTCAATCAAGTCATGCCAGCGTCTCCTCGTGATGGCGCTGCCTATAAGGATGCACGTCGACATGCGACGTCGCCGCTACCGCCAACCAACTCTCCTCTTAGACATTCCACCATGTATCCATATCTATATCCACAGGATAGGATGGCGTTGCCTCCTACTCGAGAACTCAGGTACATTCCCATGGCTGGACCTCAGTATCACTACGCTCGACCGGAACAGATCTATGCTCCCAGCTCAAGCCTAAATCAGTATTATGCAACACCTGCAAGCATGTCGTCCGATGATGCTTCCCACCATTACTCGAGCTCTCCTATGCGAAGGGACGGGAGTGACTCAAGTCGCAGACCAGCAAGCGTCCTCAGCTTCGAGCAATATGGTTCTCGCGACGAGTTCCATAGATCACCTTCTATACCCTCCCGCCGAAATGGTTCTGGAATAGCCAGTACGCTGTCGGGTACGGGACTAGGCACACCTGATGGACACAGAGCTGAATCACTCGAACGTGTCGTTGCAAAATCTGAAAGCACAGAGGACGAACCGACTGAAGATTCCCCGAATTCGCCAACAGGAGATTTGGACGACACTCAGTCGTCTTCATCCGTCAAAAGAGGCCGGAAGGCAAATTTGCTGAAAATCGGCCCACCCAGACCACCAAACGCTTGGATCTTGTATCGATCAGAGAAGTTGAAGGCTATTGCAGCAGGCGAGAGGATGAAGAGTTTGGACGAAGTCTTGGCAGAACAAGCAAGCAACAAGGCGGAAGAAGCGTCCGGTTCATCTCGCGCTCCCAAAGGGGCAGCGAAGGGCGGCGCTCGAAAGACGACACCTCCCCGCAAAGGCAAGGCCAAGCAGAAAGGAAAGAAGGCAGAGCAGGCGAATGAAGTTGAGGAGGAGCGCTCGCCTTTACCAGATACGACTTCACGGGAGGATCTCGCCTCCAAGGCAATTCCGCAAGCGGAAATAAGCAAAGTCATCAGTCTGATGTGGAAGCGGGAAAAGAGAGAAGAAAAGGCAAAGTATGAGAAGATGGCAGAAATGCGCACAGCGGAGGTGGGTTTAACACTGCCAATACCTCTGCGTCCGACCTTCCCTTGAGCTAATCGAACTTCTGCGCAGCATTCCCTCAAATACCCAGATTACAAGTTTCATCCCATGAAAAAGGAAGACAAGATCCGGTTAAAAGAGGAAGCTCAACAAGAAAGAGAGCGGGTTCGGAAAGAAAAGACATTGCAAAAAGCTCGTAAGTGACGCTCTATTCAGCTCAAAATACTGTTCTCCCCCTGATGTGCGTTGTTGGTTGGCAGGTGACAAGAAGAAACCCTCGAAACCCAAGCCGGTCATCGAGTCAAAGGAGACGGTCAATTATGCAACTCTTAAGCTTGAAGCATCATCTGGCCGCGTGCAGAAGAAATCGCGGAGAACTATAGGCGCGCGAACCCAGGGCGTCCCTGTAACAATACCGACCACTTCAGAGCCATCCCAAATCCGCCCCGAGATGGATGCCCCTCCGAACCAGTATTTTGAACAAGCTCACTATAGCCCGCACCATCCACAGAGTAAGTTGTTCCTCGGTTGCTGTTTCTGGCGTTTCTTTGACTCACACAGACTGTGCTATAGTATACCCCACACCCAAGTACGAAGTCGAGACACCTCAATTCTTCCAGCCGCATTCATTTCCGCAGAGAAGCTTCCTGGATCCTGCAGTCCAGTTTGAACAAAGTCAGCTGCCATACGGTTATTCATTACCAGCAGCTCAGCCTGGATTCGCTGTCGGAAATGGAGATGTGGTACCGTATATCTTCGAGCCAATGCCATTTGGCATCATATCACCCCCGATGGCTTCTTCATCCAAGTCTCCAATGATGATGTCAAGCAAGGAAGAACCAGCGGTTGCCATGGTGGCACCGGCTGGCTTTCAACCGCTTGGCGTCTCCGAAGGCGAACTGGAGGAGATGTGGAGCTTGTTGCAGGACGATGCCCTAGATCAGGACACCGGAAACACTGATGGCGAACAGACCATGCTGCTGGGAGAAGCGTGGAGCGTGGATCCAGACAGCGCCCTTGCTGGTTGGAACAACTTTGGCAGTAAGTCTAGCCATTACTTTCTCAGTGCCTGCTTGCATGTGCTGAGTATTCTTGTGTTACTTTCTAGTGCCACTGAACGAAGCTCCAATTTCGGTGGAGCAGCTGTCCACTCAGGTCGGCTCTCGAATAGCTAACGACTGGGCTGGATACAATCAACAGATGCCGCCTCCTCCGCCGCTGCCTGCGATGTCGGATCCGGTAGCGCAACAAGGGTATAGCATGGCGGGTCCTTCGAATTTTGCCTATGCTCCAGCGCCGTTCTTCCAGCCACCTCTTCAACAAACAGAGAGTCATGGCGCGCCGCGTCCTCGTTATATGAAAATCCGAGTACCGCCAATGGACATACAGGATGGCCGTATCGGCGCTTATGAGGGGCCGTTGCTGTCCTCGCAAGACGGTTTGACACCTCTGGGCAATGGCTTGTTCAATAACAGCCGCGTATCATCATCGGGTTCTCGTTCGGGTGCAATTCAGCATTCCGGAGGCTCAGGCGATGGGACTCCTGTACATCTCATTCAAGAACGGAATCTGTCGGTCCCCAACGATTATCGAATTCCTACACCGCTCTTTGGAAATCAACTATCGCCTCCGACCTATTGTGATCCGCCCCCAAGTGTCTTGCACTCTCGACAGACGAGTGTATCAGGAGAGCCCTTCCAATGGGATACCGAAGACGACAGATATGGAGAGCCGTATCGCATCCCCAGCTTCGCTGACGTGGGCAGGATACCTAGCAACGTATCAAACATTAGCAACGAGAGAGGCGGTTATGCCTACCCTTCTCAGTATCGAGACTTTTCCGCCAATAGCATCTCGAGGCGCAGCGTTTCTGCCGCGAACGCTGCGCCTGGCGAGTGATCTTTATATATTTCTTCAACGAGAGGGACCAGTACCCCATCGAATGTTCAGCGCGTTAGGCTCAGGTGATCAGCATATAATGGATAGCCAGGAACACTTGAGTGCTTGCTCGACCCCCCGCCACGTTGTATACTCCAAAGGCCCAGCAAGCAATATACCCGAGGCAAACGCATAGCCGGAGTCAGAGTGGCACGATAGTTGTACAAGCATCTTTATGCATGAATATGTCTTCCACTTCAAGATCGCTTCCGCTGCCACGCAACGAGTAGTAACTGAACAGTCGCAAAGCAAAGTGAACGATACGAGTTCTTCGATAACGGCCGCTACGCCCTAGCCTGAACTGTTTTAACCTCTCTGGCTGGAATCTCGCATCTGCTCCTATAGCTGTCCTTGCATTGCCCTTGCCGCTGTACTCGCTCACGAATACAAGAGGGAATGAAGTAAAATACCCAAGAAATGACGTGTATTCCACCTGCCTCGGAAGCGGGTCTTTGCCTGAGCGCGATGATGTGTGAACTGCGATGTGCATGAACCTAGAGAGCACAGGTGATGACGCTCATATGCTACGTCTCACGCCTTCTCGTTCTGTATCTTTTCTGATCGTTGTAGACGGACCCTCAACGCCCGAACTTTCGTTTCCCAACAAGTACATCTTCTAGCAAAAATGGGTTGGTTTGTACGCATCGTGGAGCCTGTCTGATGGCAAAATCAACCACGCTTATTCGACCTTTCTTCCCTTGAAATGTTTGTGAATACCGATACTCTTGCCGGGCTCGATCGTAGGACTGGTTCTGGGATATCTTGTCATCATTGGGTGAGTTCTCATGGCTGTCTTGGAAATGAGAGTTACACTTGACTTACTCGCTTTCGATTTAGGTCTTGCCAACAAGAGTGCGTACACGCATCGATTCCTTTAGGCTTCCGTTGGGTTTTCCGGCTGCCAGGTTCCAGTCTGCGAGGAGGGACAAGGCAGCAAGGGGGCTTTCCAGACACTTAACAGTCTTCAACATCCTCCTGGAAACTCGCTTCATAATGTTGATTAATCTCAATGATGCTGATTCTTATCATCTGTCTTGGCCATGAAGGTGCCAAGCTCTTGTTTTTGGGTCTCGATAATGCAGGAAAGACAGTAAGCAAGGTGGGGAAATATATTGCCTAGACACTGCCTGACAATATATTGTTCCGTCCCATCTCAGACCTTACTACACATGTTGAAGAACGACCGACTTGCCACACTTCAGCCTACCCTTCACCCCAGTATGTTTCCACAATACTGTGATCAAAGGCCGTTCGGCTGAAGATACTGTGCTATTCTAGCTTCGGAGGAGTTGGCTATTGGAAATGTCAAGTTTACGACATATGACTTGGGGGGTCATCAGCAGGGTAAGTCCAGCTTTGCTTTGCGCGCTTTCCCTTTGTCATCTCCTCATATATAGGCTGAAAACGGTACCGGTTCGGTGAATGACAGCTCGACGACTGTGGAGAGACTATTTCCCTGAAGTAGATGGCATCGTATTCTTGGTTGACGCCGCCGATACGGAACGATTTGCGGAAAGCAAAGCCGAGTTGGACGCTCTGCGTAAGTTGCAGGAAGCGCTAGTGCCTCAAGCATCCAGTTGACTAACGCATGTTCCGGTCGCTTCTAGTGTCTATGGAGCAGCTTTCGAGTGTGCCCTTCCTCATCTTGGGCAACAAGATCGATGCACCAGGAGCTGTGTCCGAAGAAGAATTGAGGCATGAACTAGGCTTGTACCAGACAACTGGAAAGGCGAGTTCAGCTTCCTGCGTAACGTATCGTAAAGCATAACACTAAACAATCCCTATCTTTGCCTCTCTCAGGGCAAGGCTCCTCTGGCCGATATCCGACCTATCGAAGTATTCATGTGCTCCGTTGTCATGCGTCAAGGTTACGGTGAAGGTATTCGATGGTTGAGTGCGCGTAAGTTGCGGTTTGCGCGTCGTTGTCACCGTGCTTTGTCGCTTATCTTACCTTTCTCGTGTCTCTTCTAGACATCTAAGCGCATCGAGACTGGAAGAGTCATTGAAATGTAATGCGTATTGGCCGGTAATGACAAGGATGGTGGCCTGCGGTATGCCGTTAGCCGAGCAGATATTCATATCGATAACGTGACCACCTGTGTTGACAGCCGTTTATCAAACGATGTGACCCTGTCATACTATGACTTTGGAAGACAGGCTACTTTTGGTTTACCTTTGCAAATAAAGTGTAGGGCCGTCTCTCCGTCCGGAAATGGAGAAGCCAATCGGCGCACCACGCCATAACGCTCGTGACGAAGTGCCTGGGACATGTGTCGGCTTCGTGCATGATGGTTTCCGCAGTCAGGTAAGGTAACGTCAGACAGCTCGTCAGACCAGCTACCATTTGACTAGTTGAGATACAACACTCAAGCTGCCCCCCATACTAAGCCTATTCAGCTAAGTATTCCGCCATGTCACGGACATGGTTCAAGCCACGGCAACGATTCTCCATCCACGCCACAAGTTTGACGAGACTTCGATCTTCGTGAGCCGTCCTTCGGTGGCATTTCGTCATTTCATAATTAGCTACATCGCCAACTGCAGAGATTCGATGTTCCCACGAACCCATTGATCCGCACCACGTGCTCGATGAGCTGCTCGATGAAGTCTGTCGGGTCTTATGCAGCCGTCTTCGAGATTCTGCTCCGCCTCCAGCAGCAGGAAACAGCGAACTCCACTTCCGGCTCATCCATTTGGGATTCAATAAGAATGTTCCAATCTCCGAAACACAAACAGTCTTCTTTCATCATCGCTGTGGGTATTGAGTATGACATGACGACATCATGCTCGTTTGCCGGTATCCATGTCCCATTCCTGCTTCGGACCTACTGTTCTCAGGTCGCAGGTACTCATATCTGCACCAGCGAAGGTGCATATATGCAACATGTCCTGAGCTTGGATCGAACACGATATCGCGCTCCAACTTCCCGCGAGAATCGAAGCAGGATTGAAAGACGCTCGCTGACCAGTTGTGGGTTCTGTCATACTGGAAGCAAACGTCCATGGACAGACCTATCAATGGCAACGAGAGGGTCGAAGAGGTTGCTGAAGCGTAGTAGGAGGGACGTTCTGTAATCACCTGCTGTATGTGGCAAACGTGACCCAAGAACCCCAACGACCAGACTGTAATAGTTCTGCAGTGGAATGTAAGTGATGCTGGGGATCGCTAGTAGCTGCTGCCGTGATCTACTGGCGTGTCCATAGACCGCCTCCCTACCTGGCAAACGAACGTGTTGATCAAGATAAATTCGAAGGAGATCTTGCTTCCTCGTGCGTCCTATGCACATCTTCCACATCCGATTCAGGAGCGTGCACCGCATTTCGAAAGTATGAACATTCATCGCTTCCACAAGCCCAATTGCGCCAGATAAGACCGACAGTGAAATGATCCTTGAACAACATGGGCATTCTTTTGCACATCACCACAGATTGACGTCTTTCATCCTTCTTCGCACAAGCTCGCCGACATTACCTTTATTTTCTGTCGCCAATGTGCAGACGGGTTACTGACATCGACGGATTCGACGTGTCATCCGCAATCTCATCCTACATGTTAAGAACCGATGTCCACGATGGACTCGGGAACTTGGACTAGGCGTGGACGGTGGTACTATCCATACGACTATGGATAAGGAAACAACGATAGTGGCTTGGAGAAGGTCCAATGTACAACGATGAGATGATGGTTCATCAACTCCTTTCTGCTATATGCTCGAACGCGCCTTCTGTATCTGATGCGACTGACTTGATTCTCTATTGTTCTCGCTATGTCCGTACCGCTGTCCGTACTGTCATTCATGACACTACACCTCGGCATCCGAAGAGTAGTGACCCTCAAAACAACAATTTCACGGTACCTTATCGCAGATTTCACGCTTAAGAACGGCCGGAGTAACGGGAAGACAACAAGAAGAAGCTTCAGGTCAAGGAAAGTCGCACACAGTAGGAGGCAGAAGGAAATGCAGCCAAAAAAAGGGAAATTCACATCGTGGTGGTAGGGACACCGAGTAGAGTGGTGGCTCCCTCGCGCGCGCATTGCTCAGCGGCTGCAAGGCAAGGAACACACGCTCTCTGCGCCGGACATAAGTGTCAAGCTTGGTAGACGTAGATGATCGCAGGACGCAATGGGCTACGCTACCGTCCCATGATGTATACTCTTATGCCAGAAGTTGACCGAGAGTCATGTACGATCGGCCAGAGTGGGCGCCTTTGACTGGCTGGTTTACCGGTACTGTAGCTAAGCTTGTAGCTAGGGCCGGTAGCTAATATCAGGCTGCTTCGCCCTCCACTCTCTACTTTCGAATTCGTCATCGTCGCCACCGATTTCAGCTTCCTGCTCGCAGCTGACGACAGCTCTCTGCTCTCTGACGACGACGGGGTCGGCAGCTGGCAGCTGGGTCGGCAGATCCGGTGGGCTGTGCGACAAGGCCGTCGATGCCCACTGCTCTGCGATATGGAAGCAGATACGGGCATGTGGTACGAGCAGATGCACACGCACACTAAAAGGGAGCTCCGGGGCACTAGGAGGCAAATTGCGATGAGACATCGAGACACGAGGACAGCTTCATACATATAGCAGGAGTGCCGAATTGCTTGTGAAGACCTTTAAGTCTAGTTCGCCACTCCTTTTTTGTCTGGGAACAACCACGCCATCAATTTATCATTCTATCAAGCTCTTCTGCAAAGACCATACACAACACGAAAGGGAACATAACCAGTCGTCAAAATGTCGACCGGAGGTTACTAGTCAGTCTTTCGCACAGTATGCGTATACCTATGGCTTCTTGCTGAAGACTGTTTTCTATAGCATCTGGATTTCTCTGGCTATTGTTGCTATTGTCATATTTTGCATCATGAGTATGTTACTCTCAACACCTAGGATGGCTTGAAACTCCCAGACTGATGGTCTATTCATTCCCTCCATGTCAGCTCGTCTCGCCCGAATGCGTCAGCAGAAGTTACAATCAGATCGTCGTGCAGCACAGATCCTCCCTTATTCAAGAGCGGATGTCAATCCCGTCTTTCCAACCACACTGTGGGCAAGCCGAAGCAACGCCAGCGGGATAAGGCAGAACCACTTGGTGCGGATAGACAGTAGTACTCGAGATGCGGAACTGCCGAGCTACAGTAGGTCGAACCTTGCCCTTTTATAAGGTTCCAAGTTTCCTGACTGGGCACCTTCTCTTAGATGCACCTGCTATCAGGCTCCCTCAGCCTGCATATAATCCCGCTGTGCCGACAGGCCCGGGAGTCGCCAACTCTGCGATACCGTATTCACTGCGACCAGTGTCGCAAACGTCGCTTTCTCAACTACCGCCGCCTCCAGAGTATGTGCAGAAGCAGGATCAGGAGAACGCACAAAGGTCGAGACACGAGAGGAGACAGTCCGCGAATGATATCATCAGTGGATTGCCGGCGTACGAGAATGCGACCACCCCCAACAGAAGACAATGACACCGTAATCCCCTGGTCTAGGCGTTTCAAAATTATATATTATTGGACAACAAGTTGGATCTGTCTCCTGTATACCCAAAAGTGACACTGTATTGATAGCAATAATGACGCGAAGTGTAACCTGTAATATAATAGTCGGCATCTAGGAAAATGTATCTCTCGCTGAATGTTGATTCAGGATTGTCGATAGTAATGTGAATTGGTGCTATCGCAAGATTTCTAGCCCATCGTGATATGACCGGTATCTAAATGCCTATAAAAAAGTTCCCTGTTAGAATACAACTGTGCCCTGGTACAAATTTCGTCACACCTCTACATGAACACTGGCCCCGTACTATCTTGCATTTCCCCAGACATCACCCTCGGACAGATATGCATCTCCTACCACCTCCATCTCTGTAACACCCAACTCCACACCTGCCCATTCAGACTGCACAGCCTTCTCTTGTTCTTCTTCTGTTGCTAGATGCCACGTCGTTTTCCCGACAAGCTCACGCGAGTGTTCCGGGATCGGCATACGGACAAATGTCATGAGTTGGATAGTTGGTGGGACCGGGGATGTGTTTCGATCATACGTAGGCGATCGTGTAGTATCTGGGCCGCTAATAATGCCTGTAGAGCGCGGTTGAGCGATGGCGGCACTACGGATCTGCGCCATTCCCGTTTCCGTAGCTGCTTGCAAACCTGAACCTGAACCGATCTGTGCTTCGATATCCTGATCTCCGCTGCGGGATGTGGCGGGTAGACTTGGAAGTCCAAAGATCTTGTTTCCTATCTGATCTGCAAGTTCTGCAGCACGTGAACTCTGGCGTGGTCTAGCGCATTCGATGGAAAGGCGAAGAGGAGGGACGTGTTCTTGCGGGTACTGCTCCAACAGAGATTTCCCACGCTACCCGGGGAAAAGGCACGGAATGAGATCGTGTCCAACCGGCCGTGAAAAGTAGAACCAGGACCTACCGTTCGCGCCCTCTTTCTGCCTAGCATCACTTTCCCCTGCTCTGTACCACCTGTTCCATGCGGTACATTCGGTCCTCTCGCCAAGTCTGTTTCCCATTCCTTCAATATCGTCTCGCCACTGACTTCTGGCTTGGGTGCTCGAAATGCCATTGCATTCGGAAAATGCTTGATTGCTGAAATGGGGATCGGCTCGAGGGGCGGAATTGGCAAAAGTGGAGTTATTGCGATTGCGGACTGAGAAGAGCCGTTCGAGTTGATCAGAATTGGCTCGCAATGTGCCCGGGGGATCCTGAGCGGTAGGTAGGTGCCTTGAAGCAAGAATACTCACAATATCTGCAAGACCTACTCGGTCGCTACCGAGCTTTTCATGATCTCCCTCTTTCGTACTTTCCTTTGACACAAAGTCCCATAACAACGGTACCTCTTTCGACGGCTTTTTCTGGCCTTTCAAGGCCGAAGCAAGGCGTGCTCGTTCGGTGAGATATCCCGCCATACCTGGTACCAATAGACCGAGTCTTCGAGCCTAAGAGCGGGGGAAAGAGGTAGAAAGACAGGATTAGTATTCGTTGGGATAGACTCTGAAGTGAGTGCGCTGACCTCGGCTTCTATGATTTGTCTTCGCCTTCGACTCCGGATGTAGGAGAGGAGGGTGACGAGGAGGAAGATTACCAGTACACCGACGAGGATGTAGAACAACTAGAGGCGCAGGACGGCGTCAGTTCAAGTCGGTGAACCGGATATCGGAAGCATGGGAATACGTAGTCGACTTACATTCCTGTAGACTACAACGTAGATCCAAGGCAGTAGAGCGACAACGAGTAAGAGATTAGCATCGACACCTATCTCGTAGATGTTCAAATACATACACGAACCGGGATTCGTGAATCCTCCTCCATTGTTGGAAGAGGACGCCGTCGATGTTGATCCTGGACTGATACTTGTGAAGGATGGAGCCGACGGAGGGCTGGTAAAGACCGACATGGGTGGAGACGGTGTCGTTGTTTTCGTCAAGCGCCAGGAATGCTATACGGGCTGCTGACAATGGGGAAATTGGAGAATGCTTGAACCACAGGGGTAGATGGGAGTGATGACTAGCAGGAAAGTTCCCTATAAATGAAACGAATGCACAAAGTGATACGACAATATTCCATCGCAGGAACTACAGTAGTCTGCATATAATAAAGGAATGGTCTGCGATCCCATCAGATTACGGAGTTCTTGGCTTGGGCTGAAACGGGCCTGATCATCATCAGATCTCGGCACAACGGCGGCCCACAGCCCGTTAAATGGCAATGCCCTATCGTGGATAATAAGCCGGTCATTATCGTCCGGCCGCCGCAACGTGGCAAAACTGATATCATTACTAGGGTTGTCTCAGTGAGGGTGACAAGCTCGATTGGTTTTGCTCGTGTACAATTGTAGCGTGGCAACATACAACTCATACTGCCAGCGACCCATTTTCGCTCTTTCTTCTTCTCGTCATCTGTAGGGATCAATTTCATCCTCGTCAACAAGGTCAATTCTCTGCCCCTCCACCGTTTCACTTGTCCCTTTCAGCCGTATCTGGAGGGACATTAACATGCCCATGGTCGTATCGACATGAAGGGCATAGCTTCCATTTCCGGCCAGAAGAATAAAGCAGCGCATCCTGGCTCCTCCCTAAATGTTCGTTCCTCTTCATCCAGTCATGATCCTTTGATGTGCTCACATGTGTTCCGTATACTTGACTTGTAGGAGACGCCATCTGGAAACACTACCGAAGATCTGACGAGCAGCGTGCACTCCCTATCAGCGTCGACCATATCTGCGCTCTCGTCAAGCGCAGTAACAAACAGACCACGAACAAGGCGCACCCTTTCACGTCCGAAATGGCTAGACGTTGATGCGAATGGCGGCCTGCTGAGGAGGAAAACCGAGCCGGCGATAGCTGCGATTACCGTGAAAGGATCAGACGCTATTCAAGGTAGACGGAACGGCAGATCACCCGTGGACCCGGAAATGGAAACGATCACCAGGTTGTCGAGCAGCCTTCCTCGGAAATCAGAGGCCGGCCAGCTGGATCAAGTTTTTCGGCCACCGTTACCGACGACTCCTTCTACGGGACGAAGGCGCACGATAGGGATCACGAGCGAATTGATGACTCATGAGGAAGGTGATGGTGAAAGGCTGACGAGTGAACCAGACTATGTGGCGAGTCCGCTGCATGAACGGGATCCTCTCGGTGTACTTGAAGACCGTAATTTTGCAGGTGAGTACACCTTTGGTCAGCTGGTCGTTTTATAGCTGACCAGGTGGCAAACTTATCCTCAATTCCCGTTATGATCTAGACAATACAACAAACATCGATAAGCCGGCGATCAACAACGATACTGCCAACGGGCCAGCGAACGGTCCGTCGGAAATCTTTGCCAGTGTCACAAACTCGGGCGTTGGCTCCGAAAGAGTCGTCAACGCGGACACCAACAATGGAGACACAGCTCTCAATCCCAGCAGTGGATCGTCAGAAGAGGCTGCGAAAGCCGCAGCGCTTCCCGGATCGACACTGCTGCGATGGGGTACATGGGTTTATTCATATGCTCCAACTGTCCGGCAGCCGTCTTCAGCAACTCCTGAAGTGGCCAAGCCAGAAGATGATACTGTAGGAACGCAGCCCGCCCCGCCTCTTTCCGACCCAGAGCAACAACTTATGGAAGCCGACGTGTCCAAATCGATCGGCACGGTTCCGGAATCAGATTCCAAGAGCACGATATACAGCAAGGCCTCTCCAGAACCTGAACCAGGTACGCAAACGGAACAAGGAATCGGTGTAGATCCGCAACATCGCTCAGAGGTCCCGGAAGGGCCGGATCAGGGGTTTCAAAGTGGTAGTACTGGGGCCTGGTCGGTGTCCGCATTGGCATCGAGTGCGTGGGCATGGGGTCGGGGTCGAGATATGACGGGCATTGATGCGGATTCGAAGACTTTGAATGAGCCGAAAGTGGAAACGATAAAAGGGCCCGATACAGGTCTGTCGAGTTTACCGGAATCTTCTGATGAGCATGGTAATGCGCAAGGCAAGGCTACATCGGACCGTGTTACTGCTCCCTCTCTGACAAAAGCGGTCAGCGAGGCTGAAGTCACATATCCAGCGCCAGATCTTCCACCACCAGGATGGTCAGGGTATGTCAGTACGTGGCTACGCGGATCGTCGACCACTCCGACGGGAGAAGCACCGAGCTCTGAACGTTTGGATCCAGGCGATTCAAGGGGCCTTCCAGTCTCCCAGCTACGAGATGAAGCGGAAACACTTTCGGAGCAGGAACCAGATCGGAACGGCGATCCCGTCACAGCACTCGTTCATCAACCTGCCAACTCCTCCGAAAACGTGCTAGCTAAATCAGCGAGCGAGGTTCCCTCGCCCTCTCGTGACCAGCTCTCAGGAATCAATTCGGCGAACGACGACTACCTGCAACAGCATATAACCGATACTGGTCGGTTATCACGCACCGCTTGGGCTCTCGCTGCTGCCAGTCGGTGGGTAGGTGGGAGTCGTTCATCCACGCAACCACACAATCAGGCAATCGCGAATGGCGAGTCAGCAACACAGAAAGGAGGCCTAGCGGCTGGGACGTCTGAGGATCAGCCCCAGCTGAAGGACGAACAAATTACGCCTAGCCAAAATAATTTGAAATCGGATGTACACCGGTCACAGCATGCTTCTTCGTTCTTCACCTCCGCTCCATCCCTCTTGATGACTCCCGAGTTGTTGGAGGCCAGGCCATCGCCTTTGCTTCCCTCTACAGCAACGATGCTCGCCAGACCCAACCTGATATTACCGTCATTCAACCACACTTTCTCACGCCCTCCACGGGGAAATGGCAATCTGTCCTCGATGGCGCCTCACAGTGAGGAGCATCATTTAAGAAAGCCGGAACGGACATTACGCGTGCCGTTTGCCCGCCAAAGAAGCCCTCCAAGCATGGCCTGGAGAGCGCTTGGTGCCGTCAGTCAATATGCTCGAGGCGCTCACAGAGAAGGCGACCTGGACTCGGAACCCGTCAAGCCGCAGAAACCAGCATCGGTAGAGACAGAGAAGCACGAGCTGCCGTTGTTGGCAAACTCTGGGAAAGAACGGTGGAATGGGATTCGGAGAGTGGTTATAATCGGTGTGCATGGCTGGTTTCCCAACGCACATGTTCAAAAGTGAGCATTTCCAACGATCAGTAAGCTTGCTAGCATCGGCTAATATCTTGTGAGTGCAGAGTCATCGGCGCTCCGAGAGGCTCTAGCTACTTTGCTTCAATGATGGGCCAAGCGGTACTTGCGCAATTCGAAGCAGACTTTGGAGTCGGGCAGGAAGCGCCTGAGAAAGTGACGTACATTCCCTTAGACGGAGAAGGTACAGTTGAGGTTCGAGTGGAAAAGTGAGTATGTTGTATCATCAACATCGCTTTCAATGAGGCTTATCTCTCTCCAGATTGTACAAGGCGTATCTCAGCAGAGACGACTGGGTGCTTGACGTTCGGCGAGCTGATGCCATCTTCGTAGCGGCCCATGTGAGTATCAATTGACGCGACTTGGACGTCAGTATCACTGAATTCCATCTGATCCAGTCCCAAGGTACCATCGTTGCCGCACATTTGCTCTCTCGAATCATCGCGCAAGGTCATATTCGTACTGCGCACAACGCAGAGGCTGTGGCGCGCTGCGAATGGGCCTTTGGCCCTGTCGTTCGGCTTGACAAGCTCAAGAAAATCCAGAGGAGCTCGAGCACGTCGCCGTCCTCGACGCCCAAGCCTTCTGAAACAACACGTTTGCCGAGAATTGGATTGCTAGCAATGTGCGGTGTTCATCAGGGCCCATTCTATTCCACAACAGCTTCCACCGTGATCCAGCCATATTTGGTATGTGACTGCCTGGGTATGCATGGACTGCCCTGCTCGAAAACTTACCATCTGCACCACAGAACTGGTTTGAGGGTGGAGCTGCGCGCGAGCTCTATGAGTTTCAAGACCACGATTCTACAGTCAGCAAGGAGTACACCAAGTCTCTCGACTTGATACTGCACCATGGAGTCAAGACCATATTCCTTGCTTCCTTGGACGATCAAATGGTAAACAGGCCAGCTTGTTCACGGAACGCATACCATACTCACTTGTATCACTTTCAGGTTCCCATATACAGCGCGGTCTTTACCGCAGCTTCTCATCCTCTCATCCTTCGCTTACTCTACGTGGACGCCGCTATACATTCCTCTACAGACTTCATGATCAACTTGATAGTGTTCTGCCTGATGCTCAGGAATGCAGGACTCGATGATCAGGGGCTCATTGGGCATCTTAGCGAAGCCACTGCCGGCGCATGGAGAGGTAAGCGGGGTGGGCTTGAGTCCATTGCTTTGTTACTAACTCTTGCGTGATATTTCTCGGAACGAAAGGTGCCGGTCATTCAACGCCGTATGAAGATCCTGGAGCATATGCGTTCATGGTCAAATATTTGCTATCTACCACTGCGCCTGATCCAGACGTGGGTTCAAAGCTGCACGTTGAAGAGTTCACAGCAAAAGACGCCAGAAACGATTATGAACTTCCCTGGACATTGCGTGGGGTCATGGATGATCCAGAGGTCAGGTCGTTATTTGACGCCGAAATCAGCGAGTTGAAGGATAATATACTGGATTGGCAACCCACTACTAGAGCATTGAAGGACATCAAAAAACGGGTACGTTGTCTCCGTGCACTATCTTACAAGATGACTTGTCTGATTTGTCTAGCATGTCTTTGCGTATGCTTTTCCTTGTAACAGCTTGAGCCGATGGCAGGTCGCGCTGCGCTTCGTCAGCACCAACAGAAGCAACGAATACGCCGAACATCTTCCTTCTTGTCCCTCGCATCATCCGAGGGGCAGGCATCCACCCGAAAACAGGATGAATCGCTGTCTTCCAGTCCTCGTGGTGAAGGCGTCATACAGCGCAAGGGGCAAGGATTGGGGACGTCAACTGGTAAGTTGTATCTGTGACCTGTCTCCAATGAATTGACATTGACTATCGGCAATGGTGGGTTTGGGTGTTTTTAGTGATGAACACCGACTGGTGAACATCTTTCCCTTCCACAGGGGAAAACTTCCCGCTGTTACCATGCAGCAAAGTCTAACAACACTACATCCAGCATCACTTGGCAAAATGTCCACCTTGAGGAGCTGCCCAACAATCGTACTGTATTATAGGAAGGTCAATCAAGTATCGTTGTATAGGTTGGAGTGATACATCCCGTAATCTCTTGTGAATTTTCCACACGTCCAGCCGCACGAATGGCTTGATCTTCCCTCGTCGTCCAGCAGCGCCTCTGGTTCTTGCAGATTTCTTGCCAAAGGTAGCTGTAACGGACGTGATCTCCTGCCGGCCGTTCGGACTCATCTGCGGGACTATGAGTCTAGTATCTCGCGATCCAAGTCGGTTTCTTTACTAGCATTCTCGGCATATAGCGCTTCATATAGGACTTGGCTATTCGGCGCTAAGGGAATAGCAGCAACCCCTTTGACCCCTTCGCGCCACGCAAGTTGCCAGCTCAGCAAGCCGCCAACAACGCGTCGTCGCGAGTTAGGCTAGTCCAACGCGTTTCTCTCCGGTGGGAAACGGAATTCTATTTAGTGCTTACCGACACCCACACCGTTTTTTAATTGTCACCCACCTGCCAGCACATAACTCTCTCGCCACTGCACAGTCACTCACACCTGTCCTATAACACTCGTTTCTCTTAACACACGTCTCGAATCGTATGTTTAACCTGCTGGCTCACTCCGTCTTATTTTTCTTTCGTTTCTTGTCACGCTCATCACATCTCTTTGCGTGTCGCAGTCTTCAATCTACCCTCCTGTTATTCTCACACAATGGCCCCTGTCGAAGTCAAGAAGGTGAGTCTCCACTACATATTCAGAGTCTCTGTATATCCTGTTGGTGGATTCTAGGCGACAAAAAGAGCACAAGGAGCGGACAACGAGCGACGAGGACAATGGTTCACGATAAAGAACTTAGGTTCCGGATCTGGTCACGTCAGCTCCTGGTGAAATCGCAGATTGATTGTCGCTTAATCGTCGGGATGGCATATTGCAAAGTCTCGCGGCGGTCGACTTCCTGATCTTCAGGAGGACGACCAACAGTATAGCGTGCGATATCATCAAACCGATCCAGCAGACACTGATATTGCTGCAACATTCTTTTTAGATTGTCTGTATCGGTGCCGGTTACGTCGGAGGACCCACCTGTTCAGTCATCGCTTTCAAATGGTATGTTCGATATCCAACGGACCGTTGCAAGACATCCTGACACTTTGCTTTGTCTACAGTCCCCACATCCAAGTTACTATTGTCGACTTGAACCAAGCCCGAATTGACGCGTGGAATGATCCCGAGTTCAACCTCCCTATCTACGAACCCGGATTGGTCGATGTCGTCAAGGCATGTCGAGGCCGAAACTTGTTTTTCTCTACTGAAGTTGACAAGGGTATCGCCGAAGCCGACTTGATCTTTGTTTCCGTCAACACGCCAACCAAAAAGAGCGGTCTCGGTGCTGGTTTCGCCGCCGACTTGAACTACATTGAATTGGCTACTCGACGAATCGCCGAAGTCTCCACTTCGTCCAAGATCGTTGTCGAAAAGTCGACTGTCCCCTGTCGAACAGCCGAGTCGATGCGAACCATCCTGGAAGCCAACGCCAAACCTGGATGCAACTTTGATATCCTCTCCAACCCCGAATTCTTGGCTGAAGGCACTGCTATCGAAGACTTGTTCGCTCCTGACCGAGTGTTGATCGGTTCCTTGCAATCCGCATCTGGCAAGTCCGCTTGTGAGAGTTTGGCCAATGTCTACGCCAACTGGATCCCCCGAGACCGAATCTTGTCGGTTGGTCTTTGGTCATCCGAATTGTCAAAGTTGGCTGCCAACGCCATGCTGGCTCAGGTGAGTTTCTTGCCTCTACCATGTTCGTTTCGGTCGCTCATTTTTCTTTCTCAACTAGCGAATTTCCTCCATCAACGCCCTCTCTGCCGTTTGTGAATCTACCGGTGCCAACATCGATGAAGTCGCTTACGCCATCGGTAAGGACTCTCGATTGGGTTCCAAGTTCTTGAAGGCCTCCGTCGGTTTCGGTGGTTCATGTTTCCAAAAGGTGAGTCTCTGTTTGGCCAATGGATGACTTTCAGTCGACTAATAGTATTTCTGCCGCAGGATATCTTGAACTTGGTCTACCTTTGCGAGTCCCTCCACCTCCCCGCTGTCGCCAAGTACTGGCATGCTGTTGTTGAAATGAACGAGCACCAAAAGGACCGATTCTCCAAGAAGGTCGTTGATACCATGTTCAACACCATCACCGGCAAGAAGATCGCCGTTCTCGGTTTCGCGTTCAAGAAGGACACTGGAGACACTCGTGAATCCGCTGCCATCACTTTGGTCAACCACTTCCGAGCTGAACGAGCCCACGTCAGCATCTACGACCCCGAAGTCACCGAGTCTACCATCATGCTCGACTTGACCAACTATGGAGAGATCCCTGCCGAGTCTGTCCAGAAGAACGTCAAGGTCGCCAAGACTGCCGAAGATGCATGTTACGGATCCAATGCTGTCGTCATCGCCACCGAATGGGACGAATTTAAGACCCTCGACTGGCAGAAGATCTACGACTCTATGGACAAGCCCGCCTTTGTCTTTGACGGTCGTTTGATCCTCGACCGAGAAGCCTTGATCAAGATCGGTTTCAAGGTCACCACTATCGGTACCGGTGCCATTTAAACGCATCCTCTTTTGCATTTCAGTTTCGCTTCTCACTAGGAAGCAGTGATCAGGCTTTAAGCCGTCTGGTCTTTCGTTCGAATTCACAGCATGGACTCTTGTACGGCATCGCATAGATGAGGAGGCGCGTTATAGAGCGGTCGCTGGGTCCCGCAAGAATCATTTACCCTCATCATGTTTTCTTCTTCTCTCATTCTTTACCGGTTAGTTTCGGATTAGAAAAGTTGTGCACTATTCATTGTACCACAGGCAAAACGCACTCCTTTACGGAATATTCATACCATATGGGTGTCTGTCGTCGATGATTGGGGCCGACCGTGTGGTCGAATCTGATGAGTTGTCAATTTGCAAGCAGCTTTGCAGGCCTTTTGAGGGTGTTGAGCTGTTGAGGTTGTTCTTATCCGTTGTTCTATCATAGCGAGCCTTGCCTTTTGGCATCACTCTGAAGAATCAAGTTTGATGAGGATGAAGAGTCTCGGAATATCGGTGATCGCGACCCGCACATGACCGGCGATGGCGGAAAGATTTCGTAATATTCCGGTTGACTGATGGATGAATGATCTGAAATCCTGAGTTTATGTAAATGCTGCCAGTGATGCGTCATACTTTTGATCGCTTTTATTCTTTCACAGCGGTGTCCTATCTGCAGCATAATGTGTCAATTAGCTCCTCAACTTCCCTGAACAGATCAAGCAATCTCGAAGGCTAGTCCCATCGGCTGCCCAATCATTGCCGGGTAAAGGAAATTCACGCACGACGTCTCAACGATCGTTCGCCTGATTTGCACGGTAAGTTGCTTTTCAATTCCTAGGCCTTTCCCCTCCCATCCGATATGCATGATGATGTGTATATGTGTGAACAGTTGAACAGTCTCGACGCATACATCGCGTCGAGTTATCCAGCGCAACCATGTCTCGGCAGCCCCTATTTCCACTTCCTCCGGCGGGTGCATGTCATATACAACCAAAGCCCAACCGGCTGGATACGGAGGAGAAGGAGCATATTTATGCACAGATGCTGCATCATTTCGCTCACGACGGGCTAGTACTTGACAGCACGATGCCAATAGGTGGGCATGCAGTGGCGTCGGCTCGGAATATACGTAAAATACCGCTTGCAGAGGAGGAGAGAAGGTTTCTGGTGAGTCGCATAACCGCCCATTCAGCACGTCTTTGATGGTCGTTCACCTTACAATGTGGGTTCCTTGAGCAGTCCAAAGAGTGTTTGCTTCGGTAAGTTCATGTGTAGACGTCCAGTGCCATGTCGTTAATGTGGAAATGCTTCTCTGCCCGCTTGCGTCGACAGGCATCTACTGGGTAAAGTCCGCTGGCTGCTACTCGCGGCGTATGTATGTGAGCTGACTGAAATCTTGATACAAAACCAGGCGAAAAGTGGAATCTCAGCACGGCGATATCACGGTTGGAACAAAACCTGATTTGGAGAAGAGCTATGGGGATATATGACATTGCAGGAATGGCGAAGAGTCTGGAAAACCTGGTACGTGGGCTCACACGAACGATGACAATGGCTCGACAGCTGAAAAAGAACCTTGATCATGGAACAGGCACAATATGGCAAGGCTTTTACATTCTCGTACAGTCCAGCTGGGCTGCCGCTGCTATACTGGTTCCCGGAGACACGAAAGGGAGATCCGGGCCCAAGCTTCGATCTGGTCAGACTAGTGGTGTATCTCACAGAGAGAACTGGCGATTTGATGGTTGCTGGGGTCGAGTGAGTAACTGTTTCGAGAGCAAGACGGTTATCGACTCACGTAAATCCGGATTGTCTTGCTTAGGGAAATAGGTTTCATTGTGGATACCACAGGGAAAATAGAAAAGTCGACTGCTCAAGTCAATACCATTCGCGGAATTTTGAGTACGATGCAAACATACTACCCCGAGAAACTGGGATGGGCCATGGTGCAGAACCTTGGGATTGTCAGCAAGGCCCTGCTGAATATTATATGGCCATTTGTCGAGTAGGTTTGTCCAACATGCTGTGACCCGTTATGCCAAATTGGCGCTACCTGAAACCATCCCTACTTTATAGTTCGTATACTAAAGAAAAAGTGCAGTTTGACGTGGATATCCGGAAATCGAATAGAGTCAACCCCGACTTGGTGGTGAAAAGGCTGGGAGGGAATGCAGACGTAAGTATCCCTTCGACGATGGCCATGGCGAACGTTTTACTCACTTTGCTACCATACCCTTGCACAGTTCGAGTACGATCTTGCTTCCTATTGGCCCGATTTACTCCAAACGTGCCTCCAACGTCGCGCAGCGGAACTCGAGAAATGGCGGCAAGCTGGAGGACGAGTCGGTACCAGTGAGCTGGTGTTCAAGATCACATAGCCAGAGGGCCATACATGACACCGGACCCTCCGTATTGTCGTATCGGCCGGTCAGTAGAGACAGGTGGTGGAATCGTAGCGGTGGTCGTCGGGATTGCAACGCATCGGGTCGGATCTCGCATGTAGCAAAGCGGGGGTGTTTGTAGTGGGGCAAAGAAGGACGTTATGCGGCGAGCTCAACCGTGGTGCCATGAATTGATGTAACAGTTTCTCGAACGACCAAAGGAGTATACACGAGCACTTAGCGGACCTGATCCATCCCGTGATTCGGTTCCGTCGGCCACGCTCAGTCGTAAGCATTGGTCGAGGGATACTGGATTGATTTCCTACAATTTCCGAGCGGACCTCCGTGTCTTCAGTGGTGTACCAAATGGAGGGAGGGTTTGTGGAGAATGGCAGCCATATTGGCCACTCACCCACTCATCAATCGAATATCGCCGTAAGGCTGGTCATTTCAAATACGGTTGCCACCGGGCAGAAAAACACCTCTGGAGGCGGCTGCGCGACGACGCTTTCCAGCCGCCTCTTTCTCCATGGAACCATAGTGTCTGGCTTTCATCCCCTTCACCATCTTCCTCGGACGAAAAGGTGTGATCGCTGGGGGTTCCACCTTCTACTTCCGAAAACTTCAACGATGCTGCCAGACGGCCCAGTCAGCTGCGAAACCCTGACTGCTTGAAAAGGTCCCCGTCTCGGTCGCAACGGTAGCAAAATAAGACCGATTTATTTTCGAATGTCGAAACTTCAACTTCACAAGTACATGTCGTAGCATTTCAATCCGTTGTTTGACCTGTATTCGTGACTGCAGGCTGTCACCATCACGAATAGGGAGACACTGCACTGAGCTCAAGCAGTATCTTCGTTGTCGATTATCGCGTCGCTTGATGCAGTTAGACTGACGTTCGGGCCCTGGCTGTTTTCAGTTGCACAGAGTCGGCGCCAGCTGTGCTGCAACACCACCACAAACGGTGCAGATAGAAGGTGTGAGGGTTTCGTGTACCAATCAAGAAGATCACTCCAAGCCATACAACATGGGTCTGTCTCGCTGTTAATCCGTCCATGGCTGGTGAAGTCGAAGCTGGAATGGCCATCGCAAACGACTTGCTGCCATAAAACACCCAGTGATGTCTACCTTGTCTTCTACCTTCTTTGCACATTGCAGTCATATTGCCTTCTTGCGGTTCGTCGGCTTTGTGAACATTGTCGTTCTGCTGTATCGGAGATACCTCTTCGCCACCGCAGGTGATGTGAACTCTTTCTTGTTACCTTTTTGCGTTGTCTTTGTTGTCTGGCAGTTGTTTTGCTGTACAAAAATTACAGCTTCCAGCAGGTCCTTCCTCTTGCACATACTCCTGACCTCCTGATAGCTCTCCTGATACCTTTTCTCTTCCTGTGCGCTTTCCCTACCCAAGGACAGCCTCCAGAACCGAAGCAAGTCAGAGCTGGACTGATGAGCAAAAGCAATGAGTAACCTCGCCCATCATATCCGAGATATTGGGCGCAGTCTGAGCGCTTTCAACTGCGCTTCCATAATCGCACTTGATTGTGAGTACAGCAGATGGTTGCCAAGCCCAAGAGCTCCAAGAGGTTCCGGACCCAGATATGTCAGGTGACACGACCGCCGGTATCTATGTCGAGCGCGTTTTTGAGCCGTTTTAGATTGGGCAAAGCAGCAGCTCAAGTAGCTGGGCAAGTTGAGAAGATACGCAGCTAGACACGCAGGCTGCTGGAGCAGCTGAGATAGCGGAGCTGATGGCTGCTGGGATAAAGCTGGACAGGAACGGCTGCCCCTATCGCCGATGATGCAGAACTTTTTCGAATTGCATATCTTTTCGAATTTTGCAGCGATACTACAGTAGGTTTGGGGTGAACTGCCCATCTCCTGAATTGTCCGGTATTGGAGCTGCGTATTGGATTTCCTTAGGAGCCTTTCCGGCTCGCGTTTGATCTCGCTCCAACTTGCGCGATCTACAGTAATCTCTCTGAGCAGCTGAGACGAGACGGATCGCCAGTGCATTTTTCCCAGCCTGTCGAGCTGCCTGTTCTTCCTCAGCGGATCCCGCTGACAAGCTGATTATTGTAGCGCCCGCATGGGCTGCTATCTTTCCCAAAGCTTCTTTGTTTTCTTCGCTTATATATACTTCCAAGCCTTCTCCACGCGGGACTCCAGAAAATCGGGGGTTTTGATCAGTCGCGTGCGATTGCAGAAGTGTTTGATAGATTTGTTCATTTGAACGCTGTCCAGCTGTTTATCGCTGTTTATCGCCCTTTCAGAGATAGGGATCGCTAGCCTTGAGTTCTTGGCCTAGATAACCGGGTTAGTACACTTCCTTCCTCTCTCCTCACATATATAAAGCAGACTTAACAGAACTTTCCTCTGCTCAGCCCTTCCGCACAAACCACCCCTAGATCTTTCTTTCACTTTGCATTGACAAGATGTCATACAACAACAACCCGGATGCAACAACGGACCATCACCTTAGCCATATCGATTCTGATGATATCAAGGGGGAGAAATATGGAGGTATCAACATTCACACTGGATCCGACTCGGTGATGGATGCGGAAAAGCACGGATATGTCACGGATCCAGACGAGTTCGAGACCGAGCACACTACCACTCACAGGAATTTGAAGGCGCGACACGTATCCATGATTGCTATCGGCGGTGCCGTCGGAAGTGGTCTGATTATCGGTTCAGGTTCAGCACTCAGCAAAGCCGGACCTGTCGGTCTCTTGATTGGTTATTCGCTCGTTGGATTGATCTGTTTCACAGTCATGACCGCCCTCGGCGAGGTGGGTAGTTGTGAAGGCTCAAACACCGCTTGTGCAGAACACTCATGGTTTTGGACCTTTCGCCTATTTGCAGATGGCTACATGGCTACCGGACAAGCGTGGATTCCCTGGTTATGCGTGAGTCTTCATTTTCCTGTCTACGGATTATTCTGCCCACGTTCTAACATTGTCTTGTCCCATGCAGTACCCGTTTCGTTGACGATGCTTTGGGTTTCGCAACCGGCTGGAATTATTTGGCCAAGTACTTGCTCATCTCGCCTAATCAGATCAGTAAGCAATGGCTCGAATTCAGCCTGCATCCGTGCAAACGACTGATCTTGTGCCCTTCCGTCGATCAGTCGCTTCCGTGGTTGTTATTCAGTTCTGGGACCCGGAAAAGAAGATCAACGCCGCTGTGTGGTGGTAAGTTCGCCTCGTATGAAACGCTACTATCTCTTGCGCTTATTTTCCTATTTATTCTTGCATCCAGCTCCATCATCATCGTTGTGATTGTCGCCATCAACATTCTCGGAGTTGCGTTCTTCGGTGAAATCGAATTCTGGATGAGTACCTGCAAAGTTTTGGTTCTCGTGGGCCTCTTGCTCCTCGGTATCATCTTGGATCTCGGAGGAGGACCCACTCACGACAGGATCGGTTTCCGATATTGGAAGAGTAAGTCCATGAATTGCGCTTGCCTGGATGCGGAACCTGACCTTCGCACCATATTAGATCCTGGACCATTCGCTCATTACATCTATAAAAATGATGTCGGTGTCTTCCTCGGTGTATGGTATGCCATCCCCAACGCGCTCTTCGCCTACATCGGTACCGAATTGATCGGAGTAACAGGTAAGAAAGCTGGGTTAGGCTGCAAGGTTGACGAGTAGCGTCTTACTCATCCTGTGATTTTCTCGATTTTGTAGTCGGTGAAGCTCGGGACCCCAGGCGAGCTATTCCTCGAGCGATCAAGAGCACTTTCTGGCGAATCCTCGTATTCTACGTCGGTGGTATCTTCATTGTTGGTCTCTTGGTCCCCTCGAACTCCACTGCGTTGGCTGGCGCAAACAAGAGGTACGGTCGACTTCGTTCACCTGTTGGCTCGCAAAAGCTGATATATTGCGTCTTTGTTAGTGCCGCAAACGCATCTGCAAGTCCCTTCGTTGTCGCTATTCGATTGGCTGGTATAAAGTTCTTGCCCGCTTTCATCAACGGCTGTATTCTTCTCTTCGTATTCTCTGCCGCCAACTCTGATGTCTACATCGGTTCCCGAACCCTATTCCAACTTGCTGTCCAGGGTCAAGCTCCTGCCATCTTCAAGCGAGTCGACAAGCGAGGTATCCCTCATTACGCACTATTCACCTGCGTGGCGTTTTTGGGACTGTCGTACATTTGTGTCTCAAGCTCAGCCTTGACGATCTTCCGATACTTCACATCTCTGGTAAGTTAACCTCACGCCCAACCGTCCAAACGTGCGCTTATATTTTGGCTTTCTCTTTTCCAGATCTCGCTTTACGGTGCCCTTATCTGGATTGTGCTGCTCATCTCGCATATCCGATTCCGAAGCGCCGTTAAGCTCCAAAACTTCGACACCACTACCCTGGCCTACCAAGCGTGAGTGGAGCTGGTGTCCAATGGTATTTGGTCGGATGACTGACATTCCTCGAATAGTCCTTTCGGCAAGCTTGGATCGATCATTGCTCTGGTTTGCACCATTATTATCGTCATCTTCAAGGGGTATGCATGTCGTCGCTTTCACTAGACGGATTTCCCAGCTGACTTGTTCCCCACTTTCAGTTACGATGCTTTCATGCCTAAGTTCCAGTACAAGACTTTCATTACCAGTGAGTAGAGACGTAGGATAAGCTTGCCATAAGGACCCCTCGCTGATCAGCATCATTTCATCTCAGATTACATCGGCATTGTCTCCTTCCTCGGATGCTACTTCGGCTACAAGCTCTACTACAAGACCACTCTCGTTCCGCTCAGTGAAATCGACTTGCAGGCCAGTCACCGATTCTACGCCTCTCAGAGCGAACCCGTGGAGCTCGTGGAGCCTCCCGCTGTCGGTTTCAAGGCCAAGGCAAAGAGGCTCTTTGTGAAAATGATCAGTTAGACATCCACAGTATCACTGTAGAGGCCCTGCCCCTGTGGGCCTTGAAGACGGACCTACCGCATTTGAACTTTCTGTCTTGTGGAGAATGCATTCTCCAGGAATTAGTTGTACAAAAATATCGAGGACTTTGTTGCTTATGGATTGGTTTGCACTGTTTATCAGTCTTTCATCGTTCGATGACACGTACGTTAATTTCAGGTCGTAGTTCCAACGATTCACTCTTTGCTCAAGATGGAAAATACGGGAGAGGCAATGCCCATAGGAGATGGCATGCGAGATATAGTACACAGGAAATTACTTTGTATACAACCAGAATACGATACGCGAATCAGCTCTTATTACAGCCGTCGAGCGCGACAACATCAAAACACCAGCGCTCATGATCAGTTCTGAATGCAGATTCAAACCTAATCCACCAACTTCCCGTAGGCTAGATACCGATATGGGCTTGCTCCAAAGTCATTTCCTGCGGTTCATGTACTTCCATCGGCCCATGTCCTTGCATCGCTTCATGACCTTGCATCGCTCCATGGCCTTGCATCGCTTCATGACCTTGCATCGCTTCATGACCATGCATGGCTTCGTGACCTTGCATCGCTTCATGACCTTGCATCGCTTCATGCGCTTCCATCATCGGCTCATGTGCCTCCATGTTCAACTGGGTGTCTACGACGTGCTCGTCATTTCCGACGATATGTGCATCACGACCTCGGCGTCGGTACGAGTTGAGCAAGCGCTTGAGGTTGTACACCTCCTTGATAGACGCATAGCAAGGTTCATTCGCCTGCGCCGCTAGTTCCTGGAGTTGTAGTAAGACTTGGTGTGGTCGAACGCCTTGATCGAGCCATTCGGAGGCCTGTACCGTTTGCGTGGCATTGAGTTTCCGATGAAGACGACTCTCGACACCGACAGCGGGTGCGTGATTGTGACTGGTGTTCCTTGCCTCCCATTTCCAGACGCCGTCTACCGCACGAGCGTAGAGCTTGAAAGGACAATCGATTCTCTTGGTTGCTGCCGGAAGTGGTGCACCGTCCTTTGCCCTCCTTTTTCGACCTTCACCGCCCTTCTGAACATTCATATACCCGTGCGTATCTCGATGTTTTCCAGACTTGTCGCAAACGAGATAGGTTCGCTCGCAGACTTTTGTACCGTTTGGACCTTCCTTGTAGCGTGACTGACACTTTCGAACTGCGTAGCCATGTTCAGCACCGTGATGATTGATTCGTGCGACAAGCGTCTCGAGATCCTCCGCTTCGATAGGAGGCGGTGGAGGTATCGTCGAGCCGTCGGCCATTTGATCGAGTGTAGGATGGGACATGGTTGGCGCAGGAAGTTCAGGGAAAGCCGGCAGGTTCGGCATCATTTGGTTGGCGTAAGTTTGATGAGCGGGTCGAACATAGCTGACATGATAGGGACCGATAGATGGAGGCTCTCCGAAAAGCACGGTCTGATAATGAGCGGCCTCGATTTCGGCATTCGTGCGTTGAGTAATAGGTTGTGGTTCTTCGTTGACGTGTAAGGTCGGATCAAGTACGAGCGGAGGACGAGCGTGCTCTATCGACGACAACTGCTGCATGATGGTGGCTTGATGGTCATCTCCCATTCCCGCAGCAAGCGTCATCTCGGGCATCTGTTCATGGTGTACATGAGGATCATGTTGTGCTAGGTCCAGCATCTGTATAGTGGAGAGAAACAGATGTTTGTCAGCATGATGCTACGCGTTTTGATGGCGGGTTTCGGCATCCAACACGCACCGACGGCTCTTCTTCGGGATAGACTGACATGGTGTCTTGATTGCTCGTAGTGAAGATGGTATGGATGGTATCGGACTGCAGTGGTGCTTCCTGATTCCCTGGCTGCTCTGGTCTCATCTTGTCGTCGCCTCCGATACAACAACAAGGAGCCTCCGGTGCGTCGGTGTGGGAGATGATGCAGCGACAAGGAAGGGCGAAAGGCGAGCGCGAGCCGCGAGCATGAATTCTGTCAACAACATCGGAGTATACCCTCTCGATGTCCGCGCTTTGTCATCGCTTTTATCTTTTATGAGTGTTATTACCCATATCTTTGATTGTCTTGTCTCACTTGCCCATTAGTGAAGTAGGTAAGCACACATGCTGAGCAACTTATATGCACTGGTCCCCTAAGTACAACTGCATGCACCATGCGAAATTACATTCTGCCGAATCCCTCACATCCACCTGGCCTTATCTTGCGCTACGGCCTTGTTGCTGTTGCTGCTGTTGCTGTGCAGCTCGGGCGGCCTGTGCCTGTTGTTCTGCCTGGATCTGCTTGACCTTCTCAGCATACTCCGCCTGCCTTCTGCCCTCGTGTATGGTCACAGCTTCCTCGACCTGAGACGTGGCAAAAGCATGAACGTCATGTATCAGTGGACGTCGTATCAGCGAGGTTAAAGAAAGTAAATCCCACTGACCCAAGGCATTTTGAAAAGATCGGTTCGTCGCAAGTCTTCTTCCCGTATATTGCCTCCGTTCTCTCCAGGAACCCCAATTTGTCGACCGAGAATAAGATCAAGATCCCGAGCTTGACTGGCCAGCCAGCGGTTGATAAAGTTAGCAGGATCGTTGCTGCCAAGATGCAATGCCACCAAGAGGCGTAAGAGATCCGCAAACACACGTTTGAACTGGCAAGCCGTTACTCACGAGAACGCAAGTAGGAAGTCTCTCTTCTCTCTGCTTGTTCTGACCATGTACGCCAACGTGGCGACCTGTTTGCAAGCCGTTAGAACACGCATGTTTCGGTCCTCGTTGCAAGACTAGCCTACCTCATCTTCAGCGGCGATAATGTCCCGCATCGGCGGACCCTCCAGACTAGAGAGTATCGCATGCGCTTTCGTCTTCAACGGGTCCTCGATCTCGAGAGGTATATCGAACACTTTCGGATTTACGTTTCTGTCCTGATCCACACTAAAAACAGGTAGACGATAAGCATCTGTCGTAGAAGAGATCATCGCAAACGTACTTGATCGTATAATTCAGAACCACTGGGGCGGGAGCAGTCAGGTAGCGATTAACGACTTCTGGCAGCAAATGGAACGGCAGGTCCTTGTCCTTTGGATCCATAAGCTAAGGGGAAAGAAAGTAGTCAAAGACCGAAAATGCAGAGATAATGCTCAAAAGTAGATCGGTATCGCTTACTTTCTGCAAACCGCCTACAGGCAACAGCTTTGTCACATCGTCCTTGTCCTGCGCACCGACCGTCTTGATGAATTTCCACATTGCACTGAGCACAGCAGATCTCGACTCTTCCTTGATACCAATCAGATCGCACAGTGGCGGAAGAACCTTGAACTTTTCAGGGTATTGGTCAAGATGTATGATGATACGACAGTCGACTGGTTGATCTCCCCTGCGCTTGATTTCAAAGCCATCAAGAGGAGCTCCTGATGGTGTAGTACGAGGGTTCCACTAGCGGACACAACGTTAGTTGCGCTCTCAGTCGGCTAGCTTCCCTTCGATGATGACTTACCTCGACGATATTGCCCTCTGGGTAGGTAGCGAGATCACGGTTTCCAAACTCGACAACCATGTGTTTTATGCACTGCGAAAACTTTCTCTTTGCTGTCTTGTCTATTCGCAGATTGCCCGTCTGGTAACATTATGCGTTAGTACATGAAAAAAGGATACCTCCGGAGACTATACTCACGTCTAGCAACCTGCCTTCGATCTTGAAATCCCAGCCTGGAATCCCATCGCCCGTCTCTACATTCACGCTCATCGGTTCCTTTCCAGCTGCAATCTCCTCCTCCTTCTGCCATGCCTGGTTGTAAGCCGTATTGGAAAGATATACCCGCATGGTTCTCTTTATCTATTCTCGAGACGACGGTAAGACGGCTGTTTCTTACATATCGGACAAATCGCTCGGCTACTCACTCGGGTGGGTTTTCCAATTGCATCATTCACCTCTGCCTTTTTCCGCAAGATGGTCCAGTCCAGTTTTTGCTCCATCTTCAACAAATCTTCAAACATTGCTGATTCCGGAACGAGTGAAGCCAAAAGGTGCGGAGGAGGCATTGGTGGCCTCTGTTTCCTGATTGTTCCGGAACAAGTTCACGATGAGTATGGCTCTGCACACGCCGACCCGTCACTTCTCACTTACTTTGGTTCGACCTGCTCCGATTCCAACTTTCGTTTCCCTGCCAATGCCTGTGGTGAAGCTTGACTCATTTGCTGCTGCTGTATATGTTGGATAGCAGATGGCTGGGGTGGAACACCGGTCGGAAGAGTAGACATGTTTAATGATGGTCAACCCGGGATTCCGAGAGCGGCAAGTCAAGTCAAGTTGTGTTTCGATTTGTAGGAGATCTAGTGGCGCCGACACAGTCCGGTGAATGAAATGCTCTTCTTGGATGCTGTTTGGCAGTATCTTTGTTGACAATGTTACCTGGAGGTTACCAAGTACCAAGAAACAACGAGATGAGCTCTCCAGTTCGAACGATGAGAAGAACCGGTAGCGCACATTTATGCCCCAGAGTTGGACATTACAGCTTGTTGAAAATGCTCTCAAACAAGGCCATCATTTCTAGCTTCCTTCCTTTGTTGAAAGCCTTTTATGACTCATCAGCGATCGGTACAGCCGGTGAACGGTATGGCATGTAAGTGTAACGGTGCCCGTTTCCCTACAGCGTCATTGCAAACCAATCTGGTGGCATCCTGTCTACTAGCCCAATACTTAACTCCATTGCCTGACCACAGGCGTCTACTCTCACACTCGTAGAAAATTAAACGCTTATACCCTGATGTCGTTCTTCAAGTCCCGCTCCGCCCCCTCCTCGAGGCGATCCTCTAACGCCTCTCTCATGAGCAAACCTACGAACAGCGAGATCTTCACCTCGCCTGCTCCAGGTTGTGGTCCGAAAAGGGAGATTACTTATACTCCAGAACAGGAAGCTTTGGTAAGTTTGTGTATTCCCATCATCACCCGGACTTTTCTGATCCTATTTCCACCATAGATTGATGAGCTTTACAGGGTGAGTATCCTTAGGACATGAGGACTTTCATTTTGAGCCCTTACCACATATTCGCTTCGCGCAGTATGCTCTCACCCTGCTTCTACCCGAATCCGACCCATACCATGTATGGGAAAAACGGTTCGTGACGGATCCTGGCTGTTGTCCTCGATACATGCGAGCGGCGAAATGGAAGCTGGATAACGCAAAGGAGAGGATCAAGGGTACATTGGAATGGAGAAGGAATTACAAGCCCGAGTTGATTCAGGAGTCGGATGTCAGTCCAGAGGCGGAAACGGGGAAAATGTGGGTTGTCATTTTGCTGCATCTCGAACGTCACCACCTGAAGATCATGACGAATGCTGATTCTATTGCGCTCGCTTTTAGTATTCTCAATGGATTCGATATTGATGGCCGACCTATATTGTACCTACGTCCAGGACGCGAAAACCAGAAAACATCACCTCGTCAGATCCGGCATTTGATATTCCATCTGTAAGGCTGTAGCGCGAGCCAAACCGACATCACACAAGCTTACCCTGTCTCTCTTGCAGTGAACGTGCAATCGATTTCATGACTCCGGGTGTGGAAACTGTCATGATCATCGTCGACTATGCGTCGGCAACTTCGCAGAGCAATCCATCGATAACGACAGCTAGACAAGTTCTCAACATTTTGCAGAATCACTATGTCGAACGAATGGGACGTGCAATTGTTGTTAATATGCCGTACGTGACTCGAACACATTTTCTGATGACGCTGGCTCATATCCTACATGCTTTTCATAGGTGGTGGGTCAATGCATTCTTCACGGCCATTACACCTTTCCTCGACCCAGTCACCAAAGAAAAGGTGATTACAATTGCCTGTTACTTCGAGTACTACGCATGATTCTCACCTTCTGACACCGAAATGCAGATGAGATTCAATCCTAAACTACCAGAATTGGTTCCTGTCTCTCAGCTCGACGCCGAGGTGAGTTCCCGCAGTTCCCGACTTGCCCGTCGATGGTTGCTCAATAATATGCTTTATACAGTTTGGAGGGGAGAATAACTTCAAGTTTGATCACCCTATATACTGGAAAACTCTAGTCGAGTGAGTTGCTTGAAAAACTCGATGCGCTGGATCTAGCTCATGGCCTGTCTTTTATAGATTCTGCCATCTGGTACTTCTTTTACATTCGCCCGTGCTAGCAATGTATATGTCTCTAACGTGAATCATTTCTTAGGCTCCTGACGGTGGTCGATTGGACAAGAACGGTCAACACTGCATTCCTCCCGCCGGAAATGGCGCAAGAGCCGCTTTCGAGAATGGCGGCGGCTCAACAATCACGACTCCAGCGAGCGGACAACCTCCGGCGAACCAAACTGGTGCTAGTGATGCGTCCGATGTCGAAACATCCGCCAACGCTTCCCATTCCGGATTAGCAGCTGCAGGCGCAGTGACAGCGTCCGAAGAACGAGCGTTGAACAATGAAGGCTTGAATTCGTCACTGCAAGGGCTGTCTGTGCACGATAAAGCCGAGCGTCCAGCCAATCCCGTTGTGTCCAATTTGACAGACGACAGTCGCTCGACCAATTCCTTCGAGTCTGCACACGAAAGGTTGCCGATGGAGGAAGTACCGGCCGTTCCGACGGCGCAAGGTCCTCCTGCTGGAGCCGTTGTTTTCGACCATCCGCCCACCGAGGCAGAAAGGTTGCAGGCAGAGGCCTTGGTCAGTGCTTCACAATAGGACATAGATATAGAAGGCTCGGGTAGCGCTCATCGGTGTCTTGACGACGAAGTGTAGGTAGAGCTCAATTTGGATGGATCAATTGCAAGCGAGACTCGGCAGTTCTGCAATTCATAACACGTCACAGTGTCAGCAGCTACAAGCGTTTATAGTCACAAACTGTCATTTCGTGCCCTGTAACAATGAAGGTTGTAGTTTCAAGGTCGTAGGAAATCATGTTTCTGCATCCGTGCAGTCGGGAAGTTGCTTGTGTGATGGGTGGTGAGGGGTGAGGGAAGACGTGCTGCCGCGGGAGAGCCCGCGCAGCAAGCGCCGTTGCACCGCATGATCCTCGGAGTTGCTTTGTGGGGAAGGTTTTTAGCGTGTGCCTATTTTGTGACGTAGTTTCGGACCGTTGTTCAAGGGACCTGGACCCAAATCGCAGATCACGACGCTATCCACAGTCGTTGGGTCGGTACAGCTATTGTCAGAGTCCTCTTTTCAGATCGTCAACCGAAACGACTGACAGTTGACTGACTGAACAGGAACCACTGGTGAACCCTTGCAAAGCACTTCAAAAATACGAAAGCCCGTGCTCAAGCGGAGGCAGTTATACCGCGGATTTCTACCGCCACGCGACCCCGCCCTCCGCCCTATATCGACTCTACCCAATTGCAGATTGGCTGAACCGCTTTCATAGGTGTCCTCTAAAGTTGGATTACCATCGTCGTAAGGACAGATACCCAAGCCGCTACATCGCAGGGCACTTTGTCTTCAGCTGCACCGAGTACCGCTTGCAGCAATCACCTCGTCGCCTCATGTCGTCCTCGTCGCGTCGGATGTGGGGATTCAAGTCTTCGGGCTCGTCCACCCTTCTGCCTTCCTCTGCAACTTCACCAGGTCCTCAATCGCCATTGACGACACAGGGAAAATTGGCTATACCTGGTCAAAAGCAGGGTGTCCCAGATGTTTCACCAAACAAGGAAGAGGAGGATGAAGATGAAGAGGAATTGCTGGACGGTCGAGGCGAGGAGGCTTATTTCGGATTCGAGAACGTGAGTTTGGCGATGAATGACGTTCACGCTGGGTCTGTTGCGAGCTGTAACTGACTTCTGATCTGCTTGCGTGTTGCTATTGATCAGTTCGGCAATACATGTTATGCCAACTCGGTCCTTCAGGTTCTGTATCACTGCGAACCTTTTCGTCAATTTATGGAAGCATACCCTAACATCACTCTGCCAACGATCCCGATCGGACCTTCACCTCTTGAACTGGTCGATCTCAACCGCAAACATGCGCAAGAGCTAGCAGAGGCCGAAAACGCAGAACAGAATGGTAACGGAACGTCAGGTAACGGGAAAGACTCCGACTCGAAGGATAATGGCCAATCAACCCCTAGTTCGAAAAACAGATGGAGCATGGCAATGCGCACTCGATCAATGAGTACCGGTGTCCCTCCAAGTACGCCTGGACCTGGTTCCATGCCGAAATTACAGACAAACATGGGAACGTTGAACGAACGCACTTCCTTCTTCGGTTCGCCGCCTACGAGTCCGACCACGTCAAAGGGCGTTTTCAAGGCTCAGCATGCAAAGGCAGAACCTACAGCACAACCATTGACTGTGACCAATGACCCAAATGCACCGGTACCCTCGTTCTTGTCCACCGTCCAATCTCTTTTCCAGTACATTTCCACATCAGACTCACATCCGCCTCCGCCTCCCAAAGCCGAGACTGCTCCTCCACCTGGTACAGGCACTTCCGGTGGGTCAACGCTCATCAACCCGCACAAACCGAATCAGCAGACCGTGCGAGGTGGTGGACCCCACGGTGCCGGAACGTTGGGAAAAGGAGTCGCCAGGCCAGAGGAACTGGTAAAGACTACCAAAAGAGAGAACGAGATGTTTAGAGGCGCTCAGCATCAGGATGCACACGAGTTCTTGATGTGGTGTCTCAACCAGGTCTCGGCCGACGTCGAGCAGCTTGAAACACGGATGGAGAAGGACCAGGAGCTCGGTGAGTTTTGGCTTAAAGGATGTTGCAGTATTCACACTCTTACACGTATAATCTTTATCTACAGCTGGCAAATTCGCCCTCGATGGAGGGTTCAAGAAAAAGAGACCCAAGGGAAAGACGTTTGTGCAGTCGTTGTTCGAAGGTACGATGACGAACGAGATCAAGTGTTTGACTTGTGAAACTGTGAGCAACGCAGACGCATCTAATGTGGTGTTCCGGAATTTTGACCTCCCTCATCGAATATAGGTGACCTCGCGAGATGAGGCTTTCCTCGATCTGTCGCTCGATATCGAGCAGAATTCATCCATCAGTTCCTGCTTGAGACAGTTCTCGGCAAGTGAAATGTTGAATGGCAAGAACAAGTTTTCTTGCGAGACCTGCTGTGGGTTACAAGAAGCTGAAAGAAGGTGAGACCGTGAGGCTACTACGAAGATGGTACATTGCTAACGTTCTTTTTAACGTAGTGTCAAGATCAAAAGAGCGCCCAACATTCTGGCACTGCATCTGAAACGTTTCAAATATATCTGGAACGACAGTGGAGTATTCATGCGAAAACTCTCTTACCGCATCAACTTTGGCTCTCAGTTGAAACTGTTCAACATGAGTGAGGATTCCGAAACACCCGACAGGCTCTACGAGCTGATTTCCGTTCTGGTTCATATCGGAGGGTGAGTAGACGAACTCGCGATTACTGCCCGCGCTACCGCTAATACGTCTCGTATTCTTAGGGGAACAAATCAGGGTCATTACGTTGCAGCCGTAAAGGCAAAAGGACAGTGGATGCTATGCGATGACGAGAACATTGAACCTATTCAGGAAGCCGATCTTGTGCGATACTTTGGAGAATACCAGGCGGGCGCCGGTTATGTTCTGTTCTATCAAGCAGCCGACATTGACCTGGTCAGCTTGGGACTTCCGCCTCCGTCTCCTCCTGTCAAGGCCGCTGTCCCTGTGGAAGAACCAGTTCCAATCGAAGTCCGAGCCGTGCCACCATCTCCAATGTTGGTCGATCTTAATCCTCTGTCTCCAACGTTCTCGCAGATGGGTCCCATTGGCGAGATGGATCCCATGGAGACCGCCATGTCCCCACAGGCTCGTGTTCACGCCGCATTAGCGGATTATCGCACCAGTGACTACCGAGTCATCACTCCGGAGCCCATGACTCCACCCATGCATTCTCCAGCCCTCGAAAATGACCGCAACGGTCGACCTCGGACGAGTTCAAGTGCTTCCGCTCTTGCGCCCGGAGCCATTCGTATCGGACCTGAACGTGTACGATCCTCGAGTCCGCCACAGGAATCACTGGGCGGGTTTACTCCTGCGCGCCAGAGTAGCGTTTCGTCAGCAAGTAAAAGCAGTAAGCCTGGGAATTGGCTGTCCAGGCGAGCTACGAGCCGCGACGATGAAAGGGACAGTAACAAGCTGCCCTACGAGTCGCTGCCTCCATCCAGGCAGTCGACAGCGAGAACCGAGTCTTCCGCCGTATCCAGTCGACAAGGGTCTGTTCCCGCTCCAAACGGACCGGCGCTGTTGGATCCGAGACAAGCCAATGCGATATCGACTTCTGCTTCTGGAAACGGACTCGGCTTGTCGGTCAGCAAAAGCCCGAACGGTAACCCTTCCAACGGCAGTTTCTTGCAACCCGGCACTCGACCGCGGTCACATACCCAAGACACGTCGACTTCGGGCCTGACTGCGCCGTCACCCAATTCCTACGAGTCTTCAAATGCGAGCGTTATGCAACATCGCTCAGCTGCTGCCACCCCAGCATTATCCTATCAATCAGAAACGTCTGCTCCTTCACCATCACGAATCCCAGCAGGCTCGCCAATCAACAGGGCGCCCTCCAGCTCGCCGTTTGGAAGCCTAGGCCTCGGTAAGAAAAAAGAGGAGAAAACCCGGACCCCATCGGGCGGCAGCGGAGTGTTGAAGAGAAGTCTGAGCGGCGTGAGCATGAGTATGAAGCCGATGCTGAGCCGCTCCAATACGAGTAATACGTTGAAGAGTATGATGGGTATGGGTGGCAAGAAAAAGGAAGATCCTCTTCTCGAGAGCGTTAGCGAACGTCGATGAGTCGGCACTCTGGTTACCTTGAAATAAATCGTCGCTTGTTACAGTGTAATGAAGGAGTAGGAAACGTCTACTTGTATCGAAATACCCAACCAAGAATTACTCTCGCATCAGTTTTGTGGAATGACCGTTGTAATCCGCCATCTGGAAGGCCATGATTCCCATATGATACCCCTGAATACAGTACATGTAACACCTACCATCATACCCCACCAACTACTACTACTACAACTGCTTGCATATCGTACTCCCTGCTTTTACTTGAGTATTGCACAGCGACATTTGAACAGGCATTGAAATCAGACTCGCAAAAACGATGCCTTGCGTGAGTCCAGGCGAAACAGGTAAGCAATGGACAAAACGGCTTTTTTGCGGCGCCCCCGTAACGATAAGACGACACATACCAAGCGAATCTGCAGCACCAGCCGCCGCCATCCGGAACTCTTTTCGCGCTTGCCGCTTTGCCTTGTCCCGCCCGGCAAACGAATTCTCAAGGACCGAACCGGCCAGTCTTTCGTACTCGTGCTCGCGCGTGTGCGCGTACGCGTGATCGTCGCCGTCGTCGTCCTCGTCGACCTCGCCTTCCCGACCGATATGGTAGTAAGTCATACAGTAACCCGTCCCGCCCATAAGTCCCTCGAGGCATATCAGCAGAAAGACGACCGTGATCGCGCGGTCCGCCAGATGATTCGCGACATTCCCCATCCCGATCCCAGGAGGACCAGGTTGATCCGTATCGTGCTGCGACCAAGCACTGTGCAGCGATCCCGCGAGCCAGCTCCACCACGTGCCCACCGATCCGCCGTTGTGGTTGGTATCGTGCGCTGATGGACGGGGCCATGCATCGGCCGACGAGAAGATATACCGTGAAGCTTGTAACGAGAGCAGTGTCAAGATGACGGCTTGACATGCTGCAGGCACGTATAGGAGGCGTTTGGGCAGTGCCGGGAGGCCGAGGGTGAGTGCTGAGCGGGAGATGAAGACGAATGTTTGGTCTACCACAGGTATTCCGACGGTGTGCCCGGTGGGGGGTTTCTTTGAGCGCGTTTCTGGGTGAGAAAGGGAAAAGGACGTACATGTCAAGGACCAGAATGGGTAATAATCGCGTATCGATTTAAAGACGTGACTCCACGCGCCGGTGGTAGGAGGCGTGAAAGCCAATGTCGGTGCCACTCCCTGCGCATAATCAACGCCAGCATTGAACCAGAAAATCAGCTTCTTCGTCTTTCGTAAACGGAGCGGGGTGGGAAGGCGCGAAGCTTACGGTATTGATAATGTATTCGAATGCGTAGACTAGGAATAAGGGTAACATGTACCTCACCAACAGTGGTTTCACGAGTTGGATCTTTTCACGCGTTGATAACGCCTCGTTGTATGGAACGGTAGGTATCACCACCTTGTGCGCGACGTGAACGGGATGCTCGTCGTCGTCGTCGTCGTCCCCATCTTCTTCCTCGACCGCGACCGCAAAAATCGGCTGCGAATGCAAAGCAACCGTGTATTCGTCCTCTCCGACCCCGGTATGCGCATCAAGTCGGGGTCGATGCAGCGCGGAAAGGAGGAAAAAGTAGACGCCCGGAAACGCAAATGGAAGGAAACTGGCTATCGCCAACCCCCGTCGAACGCCTAGTGAGCGTAAACCCCACCACAATGCCGCACCGCCTATTCCTGCGCCACCAGTGCCCGAGGACCAAGCGCCTATAGCATCTCTTGATTGTGAAGCGGTCGGTAGGGTCGTCGTCAGTTGGAGAAACGTCATTTCCCCGAACCCTGATGAGAAACTGGCGATCCCGATCCCGAGTAGGCGAAGAGAGGTGTTGTTGCTTGCCGAGATGAGAATCATCCCGCCCCAACTGGCGAGCGTGCATGTGATTACGCGACGAGTGTAGCGGATGGCGCCGGTGGAGAGGTATGGCCAGAGGAGTTTGGTGAGGAGGGAGGGAAAGATGTTTATGAATGCTACGAGGCCTGCTGGTGTGGTGGAGGGGACTAGGTCGAGTGCAGAGGAGAGGATGAGGACGTAGATGATGTTGTTGAGGACGCCAAAGAGGAAGAATGAAGCGATGAGGCGGAGGCGGAGGCGCCGGTGCATTGTTTCATCTGTTTTGTGCAAGAGGTTAGCGAAAGGGAAGGTAGGTCACGCGGGAGGGAATACGTGCCTACAGGATCGTGGGTATCCCACTGATTCTCGGTGATGAATGTATCCACATCATCCTCGCCATACGCTTCAGCAGGCAACCTATCCGTCCTTGCCTGTGCTGGCGCAAACGAACCACCGCCAAGCCGCGTATCGATGTGCTGCTGCATTGATTTGCGTGGAAGCGGCGTGAGTTGATATGCGTCTTCAGGGTTTACCTGATGGGGATACATATGTTGAGGTGGACATGTGGGAGAGTATTGTAGTATCTCTTGTTTGTTCACCCTCAAGTAAGGTTTCATGCCAATCAACTTGTGTATCATGTTTCGAGCTGAAACACCACAAACGGAGGTGAGAGCGATCGAATGTGCGCGGATTCAAACACAGGGGGAGGGAGGCAATAGTAGGTGGAAGCCGGGCGGGGCCTTCCCTTATACAATAATCACAGGCGATTCCTCTCCTCTCCTTTCCTCTAGCCAGGCTCTAGACTACTCTGACGATCGTACAATGGTATTACCCTTCACTAGGGCATTCGCTCTTCTTACTTGTGTACTCGCATTAGCGACCTGGACACAGGTAGTAGCGCAAGACGGGTTCGATCAGGAACAATTAGCAGTATCAGCTGCAACAAACGTACGGTCATCGTCTTTCCCTCTTCCATTCCATTCCACAGGGTTCATTGACACATGTCTCTGGTCATCTTATAGCAAAGCCTACTATGGGGTACTTATAGACCGCAGCTCTACCATGGTGTGAGAGCCAGGTTGCCGAAGAGCTTGATGACGGGGTTAATGTGGTTTGGATTAAACGACTACAAGGGTTTCCAAGGTACGACAGCCCTCGCATGCACAGTTTTCCACACCCAACCGTCCATCCGCGCTAACAGAATCCTCTCTCGACGTCTGGTAGAAATCCGACATACCTGTGAACAATCAGACGGGCTGACTTCGTATACTTATACAAAACACGACGGTCGGCGGTACGCCGTGCAAGAGTTGGTAGATGGGAGGAATAACGTCAAGCTGCATGTCAGTTTTCTCAAGAATGAACGAGGGGATGGGTGGGCTGTGCGGGTGGAAGGGGACGCGATTGATCCTTGTGAGGTTCTTTCTCTCTCTCTTTCTCCCATTTTTGCTTTTCAAAACGTACTGTTACTGATCCCCGGGCGACGTGGTTCAGCCAAGCTCTCACGAACAAGCTTGATCTACCACCTAGGTCTCGAAGGCCTCGGTTCCCTCTCCCTCGACCTCGACGACGACGACCACACGAACGGCATACAGGGCGATATCACCCTCCTCGGCTCCTCCCCGGAACTAGGCGACTTCCGAATCAGGATCACCGACCATCCCAACATCGTTACTTCCATCCGGGGGAACCACCACCAGCAGTTCTCGGAAGGGCAAGGGAAAACCGCGTTCCTCGGTGTTCATCTCCCCGATGGACAAGTATGGCGTATCAAGGACGTCCTTTCCCAGTCGATCAACGGTCATGCGCAACAGGTGATGCACAAGGGCGGGTACGAGCCGGGGGATCCACCAGACCCGGCATACTTGTTTCGTCTACAGAATGTCAAGGCGCAGGGTGCAGAGGCTGCGGCCGCGGCCAATGTCTGGGCGTTGCAGAAGACTGGTGTAGGCAGTGGGGTATCAGGTGGTGCGAAATGGGGGTTTGATGTCGTTTTTGAAAAAGTCGAGGGTGGTAGGACGGAGGAATGGACCTGTATGTTCTTGCCGCTTTGGGTGATACTGTTGGTGAATGGTTGCTGATTACGGGTTTGTCGACGACCAGATGATTCCCTTACCCGTGGACTCGCCGACCAAGCGGAAACATACGACGCCCGATTCGCGCAGACTTTTGCACTCCCGCATGAATTCTCGTCCCCCTCGTACACTCGGTTCGCACAATCAGTCACATCGAATTTGATTGGGGGCGTTGGATACTTTTACGGTGATTCGATTATCGATCGGTCTTTCAAGCAGCCGTACGATGAGGACCCGGCGGATGAGGACGACGAGGACGAGGACGGTCATACAGGGCCAAAGGGACCTACGAGAGAACCCGCGCGCCAACTCCTAACGGCTACACCGAGTCGGAGTTTCTTCCCGCGTGGCTTCTACTGGGACGAAGGCTTCCACCTGCCCCTCATCGCGGAATGGGACCCAGACCTCTCCCTCGTCATCCTGAAATCCTGGATCGAGCTGATTGATCAAGATGGGTGGGTCGCAAGGGAACAGATATTGGGGGATGAAGCACGTAGCAAGGTGCCCCAGGAGTTTCAGACACAGTATCCGTCCTATGCGAATCCGCCGACGTTGGTGATGGCCGTGACGGGGTATATCAGGCGGTTAAAGGCGAGTGAACGGAAGCGGGAGGACGGGGTTGCAGCCGGGCTACTTGAAGCGCAACTTGGATTCGGGCAGCTCCCGCTTGTTGAACCCGCGTCATCAGCTGCGCTCATCACGGCCCATCTCGACTCGCCGGCACTCGCATCATCCTACCTCCTCTCCATCTACCCTTCGTTACGCAGGCACTACCACTGGTTCCGTCGAACCCAGCGTGGCCAACTGAGGGAATGGGGACGACGTGCTACTTCTCGTGTGGAAGCATACCGATGGCGCGGGAGGACGGAACATCACGTGTTGACGAGCGGGTTGGATGATTATCCTCGTGCCGAGGTGCCGCACGTCGGGGAACTACATGTGGATCTGATGAGTTGGATGGGGTTTTTTGCGAGGACGATGAGAGAGGTCGCAGAGTATTTGGGAGAGGAGGAGGATGCGGGAGAGTATAGGCGGCATGAGCGGGGGATACTCGCTAATTTGGAGGGTGAGTCGATTGGGTTTACTCGGATTGCGTGCGTGGTTGCTGATGGACTTGGAGGGGACAGATTTGCATTGGAGTGAAGATGATCAGGCGTATTGCGATGTCACGGTCAATGACGATGGTGAGCCCCACGCGTCTTTTATCGACCGCGGGACGTCCCGTTTGACACTTGTTTTTCGGGGGGCAACAGATGAATCCGAGTTTGTCTGCCATAAAGGCTACATCTCTCTCTTCCCTCTGTTGCTACAGCACGTCAACAGCACGTCCCCACACCTCGGCGCGATCCTCGACTTGATTTCCGCCCCCGAGCATCTGTGGTCGGAATACGGTATCCGGTCGTTGTCTGCCCAGCATCCCCTTTTCGGGCAGGGCGAGGATTACTGGCGCGGGCCGATTTGGATCCAGATGAATTGGTTGGCGTTGAAGGCGTTAAAGGAAAAGTATGCGGTCGAGCATGGGCCGTATCAACAAAAGGCAAAGGATATCTATGCAAGGCTGAGACAAAACGTCGTGCAAAACGTTTACAAGGTGTGTTTCCGCGATATCTCTTTACCGGTTCGCAGATGACTCAGCTTGTACATTACAGGAATTCGAACGGACTGGGTATGTATGGGAGCAATATGATGCGAAAACGGGCGAGGGTCGAAGGAGTCATCCATTTACAGGCTGGACTTCACTCGTCACGATGAGTGAGCTGGCCACATTTCTGCTGTTAACAACGAGGCCATAGCTGATGCTTGCGAATAACCTAGTCATGACCGAGCGATATTAATCCCGTTGTCGCGGGGTTCTACGACGGTCGGCGTGCCTTGTTTACCTGTATAGACGACATTTCTTGTGAAAACGATGCATAGATACGAGGCTAAGTCGCATCGCTTCCTCTGACCGAATCAATGCATGGGCAAACATATGGTTTACATGCGTGTGTACAGGTCGTTCAACGCTGGGGTGAACATACAACATTATTGCGCGTAGTTTATCGTGACGTGCAAAAGTGGATTTGCGATAAAAGAAAGATTTAATTCAGCACTACGGTAACAGTCAAAGCTACCAAGCTTCGGTCTCCGCTGATACCGCGTCGTTGCGGTTTTGCCGAAACTGAGAGCCAGTCGTTCTTCTGCACATGTTACCAAAGGGAAACTGGAGCGCACGTATTCAGCAAAGGCCACATTCGGTCGACTCTGGGGTACTCTTACCTTTCATCCTTTGCGCTCGTGATATTCGCGAGGTTGAACCATAAAGACCTCAGGTTCACATGCTTTTCCACCCTGCGCAAGTACCCTGTTGTCATCTCATCGTCGGAAGCTGAAAGGGCTTCCTCTTCGACGGTGATCTGCAAACCGGAGGATATCGAACTCGTATCTGACTGATCATCTATGGTGTTGGCCATCAATGACTCGGTCGGTGTTGGAGCTTCAGCGTCTTCAAAATCGGGAAGCACTATGGAACGGTTGCTCTTCAGCGGCCTCCGCTTGTTGCGGCATTCACAGAGTAGATCATCCGGTGGCACAACCGTGTGATCCAGTTCGGGTAAGGGGATGGAAGAGATTTTCGGTGCTCTCCGATGAGTGGGATGGACGGTGGATGCCTTGAAATGCTTGGGGGGCGAACTGAGCAGAAACCGCGAAAAGCTGCGCTCAAAGGGATCGAGTTCGTCCCCGATCTCGCTTTGAGCGCGAGGAGTTTCCAGACTCTCGAGGGTACGGGCCGACTTTATTGCAAGTTGGAAACAAGAGGTGGCTGGAGTGGCAAGTATGAGGGAGCCCAATGAATCACCGACGGTCGATACGCCCGGCGACAGGGTTGTCGTCGAGTTTGGAGGTCGGTGGCGAAATTCTGATCCTGTGCGTTGTCCTGCAGCATCCAGTGCTGAAGGCTTAACGGAGAGCCAAGGAGACTTGACTTGACTCCGAGGTGATATCGGCTGGGTGCCCATAGCGGCAGGCATAGCGCAGCAGTGACGTGGTTACCTTTGGCTGCTTGTCGAGGGTGGCAAACGCGCGACCGTCTCAATATATACGGGAACGCAAAGCAATGGACATCATGAATGCCTTGCTGTCTTACAGCTCCCTTTGAAGACTCTTTGAACCCTTTCGCCGAACGTTCCATGTGATGTCTGCGGGGCCGACATGATCACTCTGGGGGCCCTTGTTTGGAAATACGAACCATCCCTTTTTCAAAGTGAAGTGAAAGGGATAATTGTCCCATTGAAGAGTCCCTTGGACAGACGCAGTTAAAACCCCTTTGAATCGCTTGTAGAGTCTCTTTGGAAGACACTAATGGGCTTTGGTCAACGAATGGAAGTGCATGTGACCATCCATCGAACCTTGCTTGTAATTCGGCCGTGGTGTCTCTGGTAATGGCGCGTGTACGGCCAGGGGGGACCGTACGCACAGGGCGTTCGGGGGACTGTACTACGGTAGTCGAATCGACCCGTCAGTCAGCGGAGAACTCGCTACAGAGGTAGGACACCAATATGGCGGACTGGCATGGGGAAGCAAGCTGGAAACTGAAATGAAACAGAGAAACAAAGCTTGCCATCGAAGAAGCCCCTATCCATCGTCGGCCTTCTCCTCCTGATGAGTACGCAAATGACACGGCGTTTCAGCGTTTTACACGCAACAGCGGCAGCAGACTCTTTTCATGATACATGTCGAAATACAGATGTGTCTTGATATCCATAACCATACGTACACTTTCACACGGAATACTACATCATGTTTGAATCCCTATGTAAGAATCTGACCCCATCCGTCGTGTCATCATCGTGTCAAAACAGAAAGACCATTTTGCTGTGTCCATCTGCATTTGTTGTATCCCATTTTCTATTATTTCATCCGTCCGTCCGACTGACTCGCCAAGTAGCGAGTCATGAGTTGACCTCTGACAGTGAGAGGTGATGGTGCGCAATCCCCGCTTGGCGTCATTAAAGGGTCGCTGAACGCTTAGGCAGGAGGGAGCATGCCTTGAGCTTGAAGTTCTTCAGGCGACCTGATCAAGATGACAAGAAAACTATCAGCGATACCCAGGAGGTGACGGTTTCAGGGGTCGACATACAAGGAAGAAGATTCAATCATGACACCCAATCCGATTTTACTTGTTCCCTTCCAGTGGTCAATTTCACCACCCACGAGGAACGCGAATGCCGGGGTAAACCTCTGTTCCAACAACATGCCAACTTTACCCTGGCTGTCTACCTGACCACGGAAAGTAGCCATTCGGAATTCGTATTTGGCGCCCAACGTGGCAGTTGCCTCTCGCTTACCGGGACCCATAGGGCCGGCCGGGGTGACCATAGCTTGCAGATCGAGACCGACGTCAACGGCCGGGGTAAGCTTCTGGTAGTAGGTTGTCTGAAGGATACCTTGGGGCTGTAGCTGAGCTGTGGCGATCCATTGCTTTCCTGCACCGGTGTTGAGACCTGTAGTCGCAGCGATCGGTGTACCAGGCGAAGGAGCGGGAAGCGAGGTGAGCTTGGCAAGGTAAGAGGTTGACGTCTCGAGGATTTGGGGTTGCGGGTGTTGGATCAGGGTTTCGAAACCGAGCGCGAGTCGTGGCGTGACCGAGTGGAGGAATGATACCATGTGGATACCGGTGAGATCTGTCACGGATGGGTTGATGGTTCGGAGATTCAGCGAGTAGTGGGGACCAAGGTGGTCGTGTTCGACTTGAATCATCGAGTGGCCGGGGGTAGAGGTAAGCTGTGAGGAGGCGAGATACGTAAGCTTCAGTGAGAACCAATGTTGGATCGCAAGATACTCACCTGAGCTTGAACCTTGGTGGTGTCAACAGCGCTCCAAGCTTGGTTGGCTCGAGCAGTTACCGATCCAGTGTGATCAACACCGCCTTGCAGGAAGGTCTATGGCGCGAATATCGTGTGATTAGCGACGAACAGGACACTCCGGAAAACTCTAGAAACACACCTTGTTGTCGGCATAGATGGCACCAAAGTTGTAAGTGGGCGGTGCGGTCGCACTGGCCAAGCTGAACGAATGGGTGACCTGGAACGCTGGGTTCAAGCTTAAACCTTTTGTCAAATCAGCTCGAGCGCCATCGAACAAAAAGTTTGTCAAATGAGTCTGCTTGATCTCCTTGGTCAAGTTTTCCGCTGTTCCGGGCTGGTAGAGGCCGAATGAATCCTTCCATTTCTCGAATCGGGTGTAGGTGTTGACGAGAGGGTGCGTAACCGGGTGTGTCAACGTGTACAAGGCTGATAGGTAACCCGATGCTGCGTCTGAAGTTGGGTGCTGGGGCAAGTGACCCGATTTCTCGGTAGAGACGGGAATTGAGGCTGGGTTGTGAGCCGGGTAGGAAGGTGCTGCTGCCGCCATTTTTTAAAGATCAAAGAGTCAGGGAGTATGCTGTCTCTCGGCTCAAGAAACCAAGTATGTAGTGGGATAAGGTATATCATGAGCGATTCCACGAGAAAACAGCCGCACATCATGTCCAAGCGCAACGATCACTCAGCCAGCCCGCGCCTTTCCTTTTCTCTTGTTGCGCCTAACAAATATTTCAGATGTTCCCAGGTTCTGTAGCATTCAACATAGCAAACGATGGAATAGAAGAGCAGGAAATAGTATATACACACTCTATACACGAGCTTATGCTCTATAACTCACGGCCTCGTATCCGTCACTTCTTCAACACAGCCACAACCCGTATCATGGCTCAACCATCCAGTAAACCTATTCCTGAGGGGTTCCAACCCCATACCGAACGAGGAGCAACAATTCTCATGCCCGCTTCAGCGCCAGATGCATTTATCAATCCTATTCAAGAGTTCAACCGAGATCTATCGGTCGCATGCATCAAGCAATGGTCTATCCAACGCGAGTCGGAATTGCGTGCGAAATGGATAAAGAAGCGGGAAGTTTCGTTGCAGCAAGGGAGAGTGCAGATATACAAGAAAGCTCTCAAGCTCTGGACCAGAGAAAAGGAAGAAAAGGGAGATGCATATACAGAGAAGATGCCCACGCTGGAAGATGTCGCGCCTGGAGAGATAGGAGAATACCAGTGTCCGAAGTACACCGTGCTGGAAGCGCTCAGTGCGACTGGATTACGTTCAATCCGATATGCCCAGGAACTACCAAACGTCGGGTAAGTCCAACTTGCTGTCCAACAACTCGAGCTCAAGCTGAAGAAATCCTTCCCGCAGACTCGTGCTAGCCAACGACATGTCTCCTAAAGCCTGTGAAGCGATGCGGAGGAACGTGGAATTCAACAATGTCCAAGCGATTCCGAACGAGCCGACAGAGGAGCAGCCAAATAGAGGTTTAGTGGCCCGAGGAAAGGGAAGGAAAAAGTTCAAGAAGCTCGGTGTGGTTGTCAATGAGGGCGACGCCAAGTACGTAAACCACCCCTCCAACATCTCACGTCTGCTAATCGACTCTCCACTGTCGTAGCACGCTGATCTACAATCACCGGGTAGAGGCTGACAGGGTAGAAGTCATCGACCTAGACCCATACGGAACCGCAGCGCCATTCATCGACTCATCCATCCAAGGAGTGCAAGACGGCGGACTCGTCTGTGTGACTTGTACCGATTTGGCGGTTCTCGCGGGTAGCAATTATCCTGAGAAATGGTGCGTGTTCTCCCCTCGGAAGGAACAGGAATACTTAGCAACCTGGCTGATCTTGGTCTATGTCTGATAGTTTTGCAAATTACGGCGGTGCGCCAGCAAAGGCCGAGTATTCCCATGAAGGGGTAAGACGGGCATACGTTTATTGGCACTAGGAGAGCATCGAATTGACGACGGATTTTGATCGTCGTAGGCACTCCGGCTCGTTCTGGGCTCGCTCTCGTCCTCTGCAGCGCGGTATGGCCGATACATCGAACCGCTGCTTTCCCTCTCCATCGACTTTTACCTCCGTGTGTTCGTCAGAGTGCATACGAGCCAGCAGGAAGTAAAACATACCGCCAGGTGGGTTCTTCCTGCCCCTTCCTCGCATGCAGGACCACTTACTGATGACATGCGGCTCAATAGCAAACACGGAATCGTCTACTGCTGTTCTTATTGCCAAGCACATAATGTCCAGTCATTTGGCCGCGTGACAAAGCGCACGAATCCAAATGGGAGGGAAGTCGAGTTGTTCAGGTTTGGAGCGGGTCCTCAGGGCGTCAGTGCTAGTGGATGCGATAACTGTGGTAATGGATCGCTTGTAAGTTGCCTCGTTTGTGGGACTAGCCAGGAAAAGAAGGCGACCGAGCTGATTTTGTCATCATTTCGTTAGGTTGCCGGACCGATGTGGCTGGGGCCGCTACATTCCTCTGATTTCTGTACGGCCGTGGTAAATAGCGTGGAAGCAGAGAAGGACCATTACAAAACATACGCTAGAATCAAGGGTATGGTCAGCGTAGCGAGAGATGTCAGTCCCAACCTGTTCGGTGAGAAGATTCATTTGCAGAATCTGATCGCTTGTCTCTATTCCTGCGGAATCTTTAGGAGTTGCCCAACATGTTCTACTTTACGCCTTCGAGAATCGCCAGCTTCTTCCGAGCGGAATGTCCGCCATTAACGCACTACGTGTATGTCCCTCATGCCACAATCCACAGCAGCCATTGTGCTTATACCCTATTGCCATATAGCTCGGCTCTTCTGAACGGCGGCTACAGCGTCTCACGCTCGCATGCGGCTGCAGGGTCAATCAAGACGGATGCACCGGTACCGTTTATTCACGACATCATGCGGGAGTGGATCAAAGAGCACCCGGTCCGGAAGGATAAGATCAGTGAAGGCTCACCGGCTCTCAAGTTGCTGAACAAGCCGCAGCAGTAAGTTGTGTCTACACGTGACTCTAGTGCGCATGCTCACGCCTCTATATTGGTCACCAGGCACGAAGTATCCTTTGCTCTACACCCTGCCGCGAAACAGTTCACAACGAAAAAGGATCTCGTGCGATATCAACTCAACCCAACAGCGAATTGGGGACCCAAGGCTCGACCAACCAACAAAGGGAAACAGACTGTTGGAGGCGGTGAAGGTCTACTCGGCGTCCAGGGTTCCGCGACGGAAATCGAACCCACTGCAGGACCCGTACCGGATGAAGAGGTTGCGGCCGAATTGGGTCTCGAGGATGAAGACGCGTTGATGAAACCGGTGGTAGACACAGAGACGTTGATCGAGGAAACCGTGGAACTCACGGAAGATGTTCCGGCGGGTGTGAAACGAGCACCGAGTTCTGATTTGGAGCACGAAGGAAAGAAGCGCAAGGTGGAGCCGTTGACATTGGAAGAAGAGGAAGCAGCGTTGAACGCATAGGTCTGAGAGCATTAATTTACGTTGTATTACTAGTTGCTGTACTTGTCTAGCCGCTCCTGGGCCTCGTCCGTATGATGTAAGGGAATAATGAGCCTCAACGACGTCTTGAGAGTCTCCACGACAAATGCTCGTTGCAACATACTGTTGTATGTACTTCACAGACCTTTTTTGGCCGAAGAACCCTCGGAAGCTCCCTCGAAAGAAGCGGCGCCGGATCGTCGAACGTAACCGTCCATTGTTTCACATGACGTGATTGAGCTTATTTTTTTGAATATTGAGTGATGGTTGATTGATTGCGTGCCACAACATACTGTAGTGAATTCTGGGAAATGACGACCGCTATGAAACTATCTCAGATACAATCGTGTTGCGGATCGTGAATGGCTCTACAGTACGGAAAGTCATTCACTTCCTTGACGCTCATATACGCTCTCTATCTTTGGGAGTTCAGGCCATGCGGGATATTCCATTTGTGTGAACCCTACAGTCCGCCTTCAGAAACGCTCCAGACATTGAGCTGCCACATCAAAACTTTCATAAACATCGAAGGGGATCTTCCGGAGAATACGGCCGGCCATCGCCATGTCATTGTCTAGGACAAGGTCGCCCGACTTGGGATCATCTTGTACCAAAGTCAGTATGGCTCCCCACCTCGTCTGTACTAAAGTACTGAACCACATCGTTTACCGGTATCAAGCGACTATCGGCTCAGGTCTCCGAGTCACATTCTGACGAGGCTGAGCTATCGGACTACCTGGGCTCAGGGAAGATGAAAGGATTAAGGGATGAAGTTTCATCAGACGCTTTAACCGGCCCGCTATTGTTGATCAGCTTCGTCTGCGGAGTGCTAGATGCTACGATCTACTATAACTTTCGGTGAGTAGATTTAGTCGAATGGTCATCAGCATTGCAAGGAACTCATGAAGATGTCATATCAGAATTTTCGCCTCAAATCAGACAGGGTAAATATTCTGTCCGTCTAGTTGCGCGACATGATCTGAAATCCACCTCGGACCCCACCAAAGAAACACCCTAATCTTGACGATCATCCTCGCCGGCCTCCATCCGACCCGAAGTCAGTTGGGCCTCGCTGCCGTCTCGCTCGGCAGTTTCTTGCTCTTTGGCTTCATCTTCGCTCGTCTCGGCCTTCGCTTTACGCACAATACCCATCGCGAGAAATGGTGGTTACTGGTGTCTGCCGTTACCCAGGCTATCTTTGTCTTGATACCGTGTGTGCTCTTGACACTGCTCCGAGCTGGAAGAGAACCATTGAAATTGGAGGATAGATGGGATGCGCTTATGATCGGGTTGTTTGCAGCCGGTTCGGGAGTCCAGGTCGTCATGGTACGTTTTCTTGTTCTCCCCTGAAGATTCTCTCTGACCTCGCTGTAGGCCAAGTCCTCTGGAACAGGTATTCCAACCGCCATGTTGACCTCACCATACGCAGATTGTTTGCTCGATGAACACCTCTTTGCGCCTGTCATGTCCAAAAGGGGCAAAAATCGAACAATACGGATCGCATACATCTTCTCGCTGTTACTCGGGTCATTTTTTGGTGGGGTGGTGCAGAAGCATGTAGGCACTATAGCGGTAGTATGGGCGGCATTTGGATTAAGGGTGGTATCTGTCGTGTGGATATCATTGTTGCAGCCCGACCAAGGTGTCATTCGGTTGGAAGAGGAAGGCGTGTAATTTTCTCGGCATAATTTAAATACGGTATGCCTTGGGTTAGTTCGGAACCTTGCCCTATAGATTTTGGGAGCTCGCTCGACCGAAGTGATTACAACATTTACGCAATGCGACTCTTGCTGACACTGATTCCTCTCAGGGATTACCAGCCGCGGAATTCGGATAGCTTTGTTGAGTGGGAGGCTACGGAGCATCGCAGATAGCAGGGGATATGCAAAAGACAAAGCACTGGGAGCACTGGCTTTGGCAAGTTCAGCAGCACTGTACTCTTCAAGTTGGCACCTTGTAAGGTAGTAATTCATACAATATTATATCAATGACGAATTCGGACTTGTCCGCAGGGTTTGTTGAAGTATCGAAGTGAGACATCAGTATCACGACAGAGCACGAATATCAGCTAGTCTATCATCTCCCTTGCGCACGAATTGCGCTTCCCCTGGTCCAGTATCAGTATATGCCCCATATTGTGCATAGTGCCTAGAACATGACTGTTCTCGCTACGGCTATCGTCTTATTGGTCATTGCGCTGGACATTCCAAGGGATAGAGAGCTGGATAGCGGGATGACGGTTCGTGCTGGTTCCAACACCGTATTTGGCAATCAATGTGCATGTCCGAGCTGACATGAGTGAAAGCAGGGCAAGTATACGGCGGGTCAAAGACATATGATAAGGATATAAAGTATCTATCATACACGCAGCCTAAAACTGGGCAAATCAACATATTCGCTTGACACCCGCATTATCTCATTCGCCCTGCTGCAACCAAGATCATCATGCCCATCGCTCTTTCCAAGGAACTCACATCCGGGCAACAGGAACCTGTATCAGACCTGCTCCAACCGTACCAAAACTTTCCAAAGAAAATCAGCGGGCCTACGGTATGGCACGCGGAAGACTTCAGATCTAGGCCGGACTTGTGGCAACGTCAATGGACACCGGAGCTCATTCAGCAGCTGGAAGAAGCTTTCGACAAGTTCGAGGCGACCGGCAAGACCTTGCCTGATATCAACAAGGTATGTCGACTTCCGAACATTCACTAGTTCGACCCTGCCAACTCACGTGGCACTCTCTCATCTGGCAGGTGACGTTCCCTCTCCCAGCACATGTCGTCAATTTCCTGTCATCTATCCGAGAGGATGTCGTAAACGGACAAGGTTTCATCCTTATCCAAGGTCTTCCGGTCACCGAATGGCCAGTCTTGAAATCTGCAGCCATCTACTTGGCAATCGGCACGATATTTGGAGTAACCTTGTCGCAGAACGGGAAAGGACATGTCTTGGGACATGTAAAAGTATGGCATTTTGTAACTCCATTTCCGGACGACGAGTGCTGATGTTGATACTTTCTCCACGGTAGGACCTGGGGAACGATCCTACACAAATACACAAGGTTCGAATCTATTCGTAAGTACACCATGCAACACTGAGAAACGTCGCAAACTAGGTACTCATCACTATAAACGCGACAGAACATCCGCTCGACAGTACTTCCACACCGACGCTGCCGATGTAGTCGGTCTTCTATGCCTGCACAAAGCCATGGAGGGGGGCGAGAGCGATGTCGTATCCGCGCATAACCTCTGGAACACGTTGCAAGTGGAACGTCCGGATGTGGCAGAGTTGTTGACAAGGCCGGATTGGTACTTTGATCGTAAAGGCGAAGTGTCGGAGGGGCAGAAGCCTTGGGTTCAAAAAGCCGTAAGTAAATGGCGAGTGCAGTGGTGAAGGACGGGTACTGAAATTGTTTTGCGTCGGCAGGTTTTCTACTTTCATGATGGACGGTCAGTCTTGTAGTACGGGAACAAACAGTCTTCCAGATATTGACAAGCGTGTTGATTCTTGCAGGGTAATATCGCATTTCGACCCGTACTTTGTCAAGTCCAGTATGTCGTGCCACGTTCTCGCGAGATCAGTACAACTCCCTCATTTGCTTACTCTCGTCTTGCTCTACAGTCGGCCGGCATGTCGAGGCTGGCTTAATTCCTGGTCATTCCAAAGAACAACTCGAGGCTGTAGAAGTACTTGAGCAGACCGCACAACGGCTTGCCTTGCACATGATTTTAGGCGTCGGAGACATCCAATTCGTAGCAGATAGTAAGCCACTCTCCAACTCGACAAAAGCCCATTGTCCCTAGAATGTCATGCTAACATATGTGACGACCACCGTAGCTCATGTCCTCCATGCGCGAACCGCATACCGAGACCATCTTCCTCCCGCACCGCGCCGACACCTTCTGCGACTGTGGCTGGCAACACCTGAAAGCCAGGGTGGATGGAAGCGCCCGTTCCCGGACAGTGCGAACGAGAAGCGGGGAGGCATTCAGGTCAATAATCAGGTAGAGACTTGTCCTTTGGATGCTGAATGAGCGATACGAGTGGGTGTAAAAGACGGCCCGTGCCAGGTAACGACTGGACTGCGTTGTTTAGCGGAAAAGAAAGAAGCTGGATAGCATGCGAAGCAAACGAACGATCCAGAGGTAATAGCATAGATGCATGATATTGTGTACAAAGTACTGACTGCAAAGACAAAGCCATTCAATGTCATAAACCATCATCATCTCCAAATCCCAGCGTCTGGTATTGACTGGATGTGTGTGACTTTTTATGGTGATTCCAACACAGACCATGCAACAATGCAGGAGAAAGAACCACCTCAAACAAGCACCGCTCTCACTCTTTCTCCTCTTTGCTCGACCAGTGAACTCGCGAAAGTCTCGAAAGACAACTCGAGGACCCACGAATGACATTGCTGCCTCCGCGTCAGCAACGCAATGACCTGCCATGGTAGTTGTTGACAGATTAATGCGCTGCTGTGATTGAGAAATGAAGAGATTACGAATGAGATAAAACAGCAAGGGGCGAAGAAGAGTGCTTGCAACGTCCATGTTTATATACCCCACCGAGCTTGCTAGCTGCAGCTCGATCACCAGCCAGCAGAAGTTTTCGCTTGAAAATCGGCCGCCGGTCGCGCGATCGACGAAGAGGAGGTCGAGGTGTAGGTAGGAATGGTTGTCAACAATGCATAAACGGTCTTTCCTGTTTAGCAGCTTGTTTAGCAAAGTACCAATATCAACACGCTTTTCTTATCTGTGTATCGCGATTTAGACAAACATCCGGGACCGAATCCGAATCGACCGGAACAGACTCTCTCGTTCTATGACCTGCAAACTTCAGCCGGAGCCGACAGCCGAATATTATATTATCTCCAGGAACAATATTCAGTAGTGTCCTGGCCCGTTCTCAGCAGCTTCGCAACTAAGAGCAGAGAACCATGCAGGCCGACCACGCGCATGGCTATAGCGGTAAACTGGATATCCGAATACAAACACGATTACAAGTTCATCTGGATCCACGGCTCGGATCAGAACAAGCTTCTCCTAGGGAGGAACATGTGCCCCTCAGTTCGACAGCAGGATTCAACCTCGACATTTCCAGTTCAAGTGATCGGGTTGCGTTGACACGCTACACGAATCAGACGATAACCTCGCTTGCCGCTTACCGGGATGCCCTGATTGACGAAAATGCACGGCTAAACGCAATGCTCATCGACGCTCGGGCTGGCCTCGTAGTGCTTTCCAATTCCATTACAGAGGTGGATATCGACAACAACAAAGAGCTCAGTGGAACGCACAAAACGATGATGGATGTCGTAAAGGAGAGCATGATGGAGGAAATCAAACAATTACGGAAGAAGGCGGCACAACTGTTGGAGGAAGAGAAGACGATACCAAACTCAGGACCTGTTAATGGCAACTTTGACGCATCGAGGGATGCTCTGGAAGCGTCTGCGAACGCCATCGCCTCCGCTCAAGAAGCAACAAGTGCCATCTACTACGCTACTATAAACAAGCTCCAGAACGACCTTGAAGCATCTAAAAAGCGTAGGGACGATGCCAAGACTTCACTTGTCGCCATTTGCCGTCAGTCGAATCCTGCAGACAGGACTAGAGCCGGCTTGCAGAGGAAGACGTGGCGAGAGAGGCACAGCATCGACGTACACGCGACTTCTCGAGACGAGTCATTCGAGCACGAGCAAGTCCCGGATGTCGATTATACAGAAGAACCGACGGATCCAAACGTAGACGAATCCGTACTTAATCTCATAACGGATCAAGAAGAGATTGTTTGGATGCGGGAGAGAAAGGAGCGTGAGATGGAGAGGGCTTTTAGGGATATGAAGTGTTACGTTGAAGCTATGATTCGAGAATGGCGCGAGGTGCGTTTTCATGGAACTGATGTGTTTTTGCCATTGATCATAATCGTGTATTGCAGGTCGGAAGTTTACCACCACCGGGGAAATACCAAACAATTTCGTACCCAGACCTTAACCTCCCTTATATTCCAACACAAATTTTCCCCAAGCGGAAAGGCCGACCACCAAGAGCGTCCGTCAAAGTTCACCAGCAGGTACCCGAGAATCTCCAGCATCTCGTGGCGAAAGGTCGGATCAGTCAGCGGGCACGCGACTTTGAAAAATACAGGAAACATGTTCCGGCTATGCCTTACACACTGACGGACGATGCGGTCTTGCGACGTTTGAGCAGGCGCAACAAGGGCAAGGGCAGGGAGATGGAGTTGGTCGACATACACGAGGATGATACTGGAGCCAAGCGTCGTCGGATCATGCTTGGCGACCATACCGCCGACTATACCAACGAGCCTTCGGATGCCATCTCTGCAGCTGTCAGGCACGGCTCTATGGCTGCCTCGAATGATGATTCGTTACGCCCTGGCGCGAGGACTCCTAATGGACAACAAACATCGATATCTGCCGAACATCTCTACGACGTATCCGCCAGTGCAATCAGCGACGCCATGCAGGCATACACACAGCAGCCGTTGCCGGACGAGAATGCCGTCTTTGGAGGCAATGATATGCCAGGACTTGATCCAGCCGATGTGGCATTTGACACCCAAATCCCCTACCAAGTACAAATGGTGCAGAGGCGTGCTTTAGGCTATTCGGGAGATGACAGTGTGCCTGACGCGCTGGTGAATGGTGGAAACGTTTTCGAACATTCAGACGATGTCCCGCTCGACAGCCATATCGTTCATCAATCGCCAAACTCGCATGATCAAGAGGGGCAGCAGTATCGAGCGTTTGATCAGGCGACGCAAGATTCAGTAGAAGGTATGATCCAGCAACATATCCGGGATGCACAAAATGCGGACAGTACACTGCTACATATGCAGCATGTGGACAATGGCGGTCTGGAAGCCTCGGACACGCAGCAAGCCTTGGAGAGTTACAGGTTTGACGAAGCGCTGATGGATCATGACATCAACACACAAGACAACCGACAAGCCAGTTCAGCGATGACGACGGAAGTCAATGCAGATTCCGCCGACGCAACTGCGATTGCGGCTCAACGGCTCATGAACAGTCTCGTACCGCACGCTACGGCGGACTTTGATCCTGCATGCCAAAACTGTGGAAGACGCGATACAAGTGTATGGCGGAAATTGACGGTCAACGGAGTGGATTATAAAGTGTGCAATGGTAAGCCTTGTCAGAGACCTTTCGATCAGGAGGCTGGTCTGATAAAGATGTTTTTCGTTATCAGCATGCGGACTACACTACCAGAAGAACGGCGTGATGCGTCCTCGCGCACTGTGGGGCGACATTGCCTCTCAGCCGCGAAAACGACAATCCCAGCGGCCGTTCGAATCGCCGGTTGCACCGTCGACAGATGAGCATCAGCACGATCTCATGATTGACGAAGCGCTGTATGAAGAACCGAATGACGGGGACGAGCTCGAGCATGAGCCGTACGGTGAAGGGCCGTATGCTGTGCATTATGCAGACGGGCAGTACGGGATAGAAGAGGCGGAGGATGGCATCACGGCGGAAGATTTGCCGCAGTACGAGCTCAACTTGGGGCAGTAATGAAACGACATCGGTATAGGTCTTACATCAGCATTGTCTTATAAATTACCGGGGCAGCAGTCAAATACAATATTCAGGCATTTGGTTGCGGGACATGATGGTACGAATAATATGGATTTACAATCATTTCGTGTTGCTTTGTGCTAGTTTACTTGGTTGAATTGATGAGGCTACATTTGAGCGGAGACTTTCTTTCGGTATTTCCTACATTTCTTGACAGGATACAGTGCAATAACATGAGCGTCGCTTAGATAGACTCGGCCCAGTCGACGAGCCAGCTGGAATAACAGAAAGCGTTTAGCTTCAATTCACAAGTGCGATGAACGAAACGTGCACTTACTCCTCCCAGTTCTCCCATCGGCCTTCGACCAATTCTCCGGTGATCTTGTGAGGGTGCTTGTAATGAGGCTTGAGGACTTCGGGCAAGACGTGAACGGCTCCGTTCAAGGCCGGGATGTCGTAGGTGGATGCTTCAATGTCGTTTACGGTCAACTTTGTCTTGATCGCGCCTGTCAAGCAAGATGAAGGAGGGAAGTACGGTCAGTGGCTGTAGTAGCGGGTCTATTAACCAAGATGCCTACCAGGAACGGGCACAACACGGGACTTGTCAACAACAATGTGAAGTTTGGTGTTGTTGAACAGGGTCGGCAAGTCAACTTCGACATGGTACGACGGATCGTTGTCCATCATCTGCTTGACCTCATCGACAATCCATCCACGCTTTCCGTGGTGAGAACCGACCTTGTGCAAGTGTTCGGTGAACAAGATTGACGATGGGAGGATGTGATACTGCAGGACAGCTCGGAGGCACTGTGTGCCAAAGGGCGAGAACAAGAACATGACGAGTCGTTCAGGAAGTTTGCCGAACGCTTCGTTGGTAGGGACGAAAGCGGTGACGGCCGGTGCACCGACAAAGACAGGGTGCTTTGCCTTGTCGGACTCGCCCTTGTTGTATTCCCACATAACGGCTCCTTCGCCTCCAACCTTCTGAATCGCGCTCGTAAATGTGGAGAACTTTGAGGGGAAGAGGAAGGCGGCATCGAGGACTGAGGGAGGCGGAATCAGGGGCTTGGCTACTGAGTGAATGTATCCATTCTTGGCTTTGATGTCGGCTTTGGTGACTGTACTGTAGAAGTTGAGCTTGAGCGCTTCGAGAGGAGAGGGAGGAAGTTAGTGTAGCGCGTTTTCAGGAAGCGCGAGGGCACCCACAAGGCGGTACAAGCTGCTTCTCAACACGGAGTCGCAGGGGTTGGCCATCGTTTGCACCAAACTTGGGGATCAAGGCGGTGCTGCAAGGGTGAAAGAGATTCAGCTACATGCCGTTCGTGTAAAGGACAGCAATAACTTACGCTACAGAGTTGTTGGAAGCAAGTTCGCTCGCAGTCAAAGCTTCAGGCAAACCGTGGTACTTTAATACCTGACCGACGATGAATTTGAAGATTTCCTTTCGTCGTCGTTTCTTCTCGTCGTCATCGTCGTCGTGGTGTCCTTCGGAGATCTTTACGTGATGGCGGTACAAGCTTTCGATGGACGGATTCTGTGCCAACTTGGTGAGTGATTCGTCATCATCGTCGTCATCGTCGCCATGGTGGTGGTGGTGATGAGGATCGGGAATACCAGAGTTCTCCGGTGCAAAGAACGTAATGGATCCTTCACGGTCGTCGAGCACCTCTTTGGCCTTGGGGATCAAGCTGATCAATTTAGTCACCTTTGAGTACTTGTCTTGATCCTTGTTCAATAGCTGCCAGATTGTCAACTCGGAGTCATCGCTGACGTCGTTGTCTTCTTGACCAGACAACCATTCAGCGGCCTTTGAGTAGGCGTACGAAGCAGCACCAGTAGGGTTGCGAATCGCCTCCCATTCAGCTACGCTGAGTTCGGGAATGTCTTTGGAAGATTTGTCGTTGCCCCATGTGAATGCAGGGAACGCTCGTGCGGCCAATGGCACGAGGAGAAGTGGAGTAATGGTGGATAGCTTCATGGTGCTTTGTGAAGTGAACAAGGCAGCCGCTCAGATACGTCGTTGTTCGCCTTGAGTTCTTCTCTATATACTTGTACTCTACCAGAGGCCGCGTCTCCATCGGATGCACGTGATCGAACAAAGGATGACCATTCAGCCTATTCATCATTCGCCCATCGTTCATCGCCATCAGCTTCGCCATCGCCCCGAGTCTGCTGACAAGAGCTACACGAGCGGAGCGGGGAATGAGGGAGTGCTGCGGGGCCTAGCGCGAAAGATCACTGTCACTTCACTGCACATGCCTTCGGTCTGCTTCTTCGGTCACATTCTCATTGGATATAGGATATCCGGCAGCCGAGGGTGAGAGTTGAGAGTGATAGCGGTCCTTCATCTTGATGCGAGAACATCTTGCAGTATGACGTCACGTTCCCGACGAAAACTCCTTGCTTTGCATACAGAGCTCTTTCCATACAGTAGTGTCGAGTACTCTCGCATCGCCTCCATTCTATAGTGTGTACATCCACACCTACAATACCCAGACCTGACCTCCACCATGTACTAAACACGTGCGCACATCGTCTAAGGCGCAGCATGACCCGGCCATCGTCCGTACAACTGGCATTCTCGTACCGTCCATCGGTTAGTCAACCAAGCAAGGAATCGCTGAATGGGAGAAAAAGTCAGTAATTAGGAAACAACGCGCGTATGTATACCCGGCATCCGGCAAACTCACCTCGACACCAAGCCCGTAACCACCGTGCTCTGATGTACCGTACTTGCGCTGGTCAGTGAACCAGTAGTATGGGTCTGAGGGGATACCTTCTCTCTTGTAGCCCTCCATCAGTTCGTCAATGTCCGAGATACGCATAGACCCGCCTTGTTAACAACGTGCATATCAGTTTCCGTACTTGTCGACTGGATGTGTCCGTCGACTCACCGACAATCTCGCCGACGTTGGGCATCAACACATCCACACTCTCGGTGAACTCTTCATCGCCCTCAATCTTCTTCATGTAGAAACTCTTCAAATGTTTAGGGAAGTTCATGAGGAAGATCGGAACGTTCAACATATCCGTCATCTTCCTCTCGGCAGCTTCCGCAATATCGTCTCCAATCTGATGAGGACGAGGCGGGACGGCAGGATCGTCGTCTTGGAACAAGATGTCGTGTTCGTTCAAGAATGCAATGGCGTCCTTGTAGTCGAGTCGCTTGAATGGCCGTGCGGGGGCTTTGAACCCGGGGTTCAGTTCTTGTACGAGTTTGCCGGCGATCGGGTCGGCGAGGACCATGTCAACGACTTCGCAGATCTGTCCAGTGTACGGAGCGATTAGCGATGGGTTGTGCAATACGCTGTCAACGCTTACTCACCATGGTTTCAATGTGGTCCATAAGGTCTTTAAAATCAATAAATGCCAACTCGGCTTCCAAATGCGTGTACTCCGCAAGATGTCTGCGAATTCCCAAGGTCAGCAGGAAATAAACAGCACTAGTACGAAACGGCGGGACTTACCGACGAGTGTGCGAGTTCTCCGCTCGGAAAGACTCTTGGACACAGAAAACGTCACCCAAACTGGGCAGACAAGTCTCGAGGTACAACTGACTACTCTGCGTCAGATACGCTTCCTGACCGTAGTAGTTGAACTTGAACAAACTGGCACCACCTTCGACGGATGTTTGGACGATACAGGGTGGGGTGACTTCCATCACCGTGTGCTTGGAATATACGGCTCGGAAGGCAGAGAGGACAGCGGCTCGGACTTTCATGATTGCTGCGGGAGTTTCGGCTCGGAGGTCGAGGTGTCGCAGGTTTTGACGAACAGAGAGGTCTGATTTCTGTGACGGAGGAAGGATGGGTCAGCGGGCAAAGGGCAAAGGGCAGACACATGCGAACCATGCCTACCTCGTTGAACAAACTCGCGTATGCATCAACACCTGTAGGCGCCTTGCCAATCATTCGCCACCAATCAGCAACCAACTCGTGACCTCCAGGTGCTGTCTTTCCCTCGGGAACCTGCTTGAGATCACCTGTCACCTCGATGGTGCATTCGGTGACGAGATCGAATGCGTCGAGTGTCTTGACGAGATCGCCTGCCAAGACGAGTTGTAGGTATCCGGTACCGTCTCGCAAGGTGATAAATGTCATTTGGCTTTGTACTCGAAGTCGATGGACCCAACCAAACACACGGACTCGGGATCCTCGGTGTGCCTCCAACTGACCAATCTTTACTTTTTCGGCTCGAGCTTTTGTCGAATCTTCCACCAGAACAATCTTGGCTGCTTCCTCCCTCTTCTTCTGCTCCCGTTCAGCCTTTTCCTTGGCCTCCTTTTCAGCAGCTTCACGACCCTGTTCCGCCTTTTTCACTTTTTTCCAATGCGCGTCCAGCAACTTTTTCGCCTTTTTCATGGCGGAGCCAGAGATGGGCTGCCAGTCGTTGCGCTCGGTTGAATCGTTCTTCAGTACAAAAACTGGGCGGTTGATCTCGGCTTCGGCAGTAGGGAAAGAGGTGAGGAGGGCGTGGAAGGGGGTCTGGAAAGGAGCTGTCGAAGATCCGTTGCCTGTTTCGTCCGAGCCGGTCTTTTCGTCAACGTAGATGGCATCTATGAAGTTGTATTGGAGTTAGAGAAGGAGTGAGAGACAACCATGCAAGCTACTCACCTCCTGAGGGGGCATCCTTGCCCTTTTCAGCAGCTGCAGCTTCGCTAACGTTCAAAGTATCCGCAACTTTGGCTGAGAGCTCAGCAATAGTCTGCTTTGTCTGCTCCATCATCGTGGGCTGTTGTGCTTCGGTAGCCATGATTGATGTATGAGGGTTTTGGAACTGTACATCTCAGGCCTTGCTTGAACATTTTAAATTACCGTCAGTTGATAAGGGCAAAGTGGAATCACAGTCAACCACTTTCTCCTGCGTCCTTCAAAAAGCGCAAAGCCTGGGCGCATTGATTAGGTAAGCAGATCACCTCGGGGATCACTCATTTCTGGATTCATTCAACTCAGTATCATCGACTGTACACCTACTCCTTGAACAGGTTTGTCATACCCAAATACACCCTCAGATACCGCAGAGACGAAATGGATATCGACGACGATGATGCCTTCCTTTATGGCGATTCAGAGCCGGTCGAGACGTCTCCTGCGGCAGCTCCGGGAGGCACAGTAGATGATGTCGTCAAGAATGAGGAAGTGAAGCAGAATCTAGAGTGTGAGTGCTATATATCACTAGACTGTCCCGCCTTGTAAGGATCGCAATAGAGCTGATCATGAGCCCTTCTCCGTGCTGTATCCTGGCCCTAATGACTTTTCCTCGGCCATCAACCCTCTTCGTGACTGCTCGGCGGAACATGTGGGATATCAGACAATACGTAAGTCTCGCGGTAGCCGTTGGTACTCCTGACAGGGCGCCGTTAATCACCTGCCTCGGTCTTACAATAGAAACACGGCTGATTTGGTTCCAGGAGAATATAAGGATGGAAATGCACAGCCAACCAACGCGGATGACGATGATGATGACCCATACGGCGCTTCGTACAGTCCAACGTTGACAGAGGATGATTTGCCCGCTCAGCCAGCCAATGGAGCAGATGCCAATGGTTCTCAAGGAGAAGAAGACGGGGAGATGGAGGAAGATGACGAGGAGGGAGAAGAGGAGGAAGAGGATGATGATGATGGGCTGGATATCGTCGTTTCCGCTCCGCAAAGGAGCGTGGACTTCAGGCAAGTTGCGAGTCGGTTACGAAACCCCCTACTGGCGCTGAACATCGACACTTCTTGCCTTTTAGGAATACCGCAGTGCAGTCTGGAGGTTCTGGACATGCACCGAATATTGTCGTTGCGGGATTCGGCATGAACGCCGCGAGTCTCGCTAGCAAGGCAGCTCCTATGCATGCAGCAAGCAGTAGGTCCGATTCGTGTGATATGATTCCGTACAATGTTGACATGCTGAACGTGTTACTCACAGCCACGAGACCAGCAGCAACACAAAATGCATCGGGTTCAGCCTTGCCAAATGCTGCCAACTCGACGGATGGAACAGCACCAGCGAACCCGCTGCTCGCAGAACCACAACCAGTCGAAGCAGACCCGCCTCTCACGGTGTCGTCTATCGCAGACGACCCATCACATTCCGCAGAAGTTCGAGCTGTGGCAGCTGCAACGGAACCGCCAACCCATTTGACAGGCGAAACAGCACGTATCCTTCCACCCTCCGACCTCCCGGCACCACATGCTCCGGGATCTCAACCTGTACCTCCGAACCCGTACGCATTCACACTCGAGCCACCGATGACGCGTGATGCGGAATCCGTATACGAGTATGATATGAAGGTGATGAATGCTAGTGGGCAACCTTGGAGGGCGCGTGGAAGCGATTTGAGTCGGTGGTTTAATTATGGGTTTGATGAGTTTACGTGGAAGCGGTACTGTGATTATAGGAGGGAAGCGATCAACGGGCTTGAGGCGATGGTAAGGCGATTTACCTTGCGCATCTCTGCATGAGCTGATTCATTGCTGTTATATATGCAGAAACAAATTCCGTTGGGTCAGCCACTGTCAGCCGAGGCAGCGACGTTGTTGCATGTCCCTGTACCTGCAATGCCGCAGATGGCCAACCAAGCGATGCAAGGTCTACCCGGTGGTCTGCCTGGTGATCTACCAAACCACAGCAACCCCGGTCAAATGAACCAGGACCAACAGGCGAACAACGAACAGGGTGAGGCTGCGGTCGATCAGCAACAGCCCAGCAACGACGCCATGAATTCAATGATGCAGATGGGGTTCCAAATGAACCCGGAGCAAATGCAACAGCAAATGATGATGATGCAGAAAATGATGGGAAACGCGGAAGGCAACAACGAGGCCTCTGGCTCCACCGCAAATATCACTGGGTTGCCAAATGCAGAATACGGCGCCAACGCTGCGAATCCTTCCGACACTGGTATGGTTCCGGGTAACGGAACGCCTGATATGAGCGCTATGATGGGTATGGGAGGCATGCCGGATATGCAAGCCATGATGAACATGTTCGGTATGGGTATGCCGGGAATGGGCAATATGAATGGTATGCAGGATATGAGTGGCTTCCAGAACATGGGGGGTATGGGTCAAGGTGAGTCTGCGCGCCATCTCGGGTGCTGTTCTTCAGGATCCGCGCTGACAATTCCAATAGTCATGGGCAACTTTGGCAACAACTCGCCGGTCCCTGGGATGATGGGGATGAACATGGGTCAAATGGGTGAAGCGGTACCGAACAATAATGAAATCAAGCGAGGCCCGGTTCAGCAGCAGGCTGTTCCGACGGGTCCAGGTTTCCACCACATGCGCGGCGGTTTCAGAGGACGAGGACGTGGGATTGCCATACGTGGACGAGGCGGAAATTGTAAGTACATTTTTCCATTCGAGGCGTGGTGTGCTGATATCGTGTCTCGGTGTAGCATTGCCTCTCGGGCCGAGAAGTCAGGTGCCAAACGCGCCAAAGGGTCCGAAAGCGAGTCGACCTCATAGGGACTCGATACCTGAACCACCGAAAGCAGGACTGGATTACGGTGAACAGCCTGAAGCAACGGCAGCAACACCTGCAGGCGAAAAGCCTGACAACGTCGCGTCGGGAAGAGCGCCATTACCATCAAAAGATGAACTCACGCGAGCACATTCCCCAGAGGAAAGTGAGGATGATAGTCGAAAACGCCAAGCTTCCTCGAAACGAGAGAGTAGACAAGCTTCACCGGTCAAGGAACAGGAGACGGATCGCAGTGCGGTTGAGCCCGTTCAAGACGCTCCATCTGCTCGAGACTCGGATGGTGGGCATAGCGATACGAAAATAGACGATCGAACAAGATCGTCGACGAGGACGTCGCGACCGACAAAGGACAGGGAAGACCGGGAGTCTGGTAGTCGCACTTCCGGGCAGCGCGAAACGCGAACAACGTCGGGGGAAAAGTCGAGAACTGACCGAGTGCGAAGTTCGCGAGATGATCGAAGCAGTAAAGAAGAGAAACCTCGAACGACGCGACGATCTTCGAGAAGTCGGGAACGGAGAAGAGAAGGAGACGATCGTGAAAAGGATCGTACAAGCTCCAGTCGACATCGCCGGACGAGGAGCGACAAGGAGGGAGGTGGTTCCGCGGTCGACGAGGAAGAGTCGAAAAAGGAAACGAGGAAGAGCACGCGTGCGGATACTGATAAAGCGTGAGTGAAGGGTGTCTGGCACCCATTGTACCTGCAAACTGATGATCTGCCCATGTTTGTCAGTCGGAAACGTTCGAGGAGCCCATCGGCGGAGCGAGAAGCGGAAGCATCGCGATCGCGGCCTAGGAGACGATAGTGCTCGAGGGAGCGGGATTTATTGTTTGTACCGCAGACACATCGCTTTGTGATGATGATATGATACCAGCGCATGATCCGTCCTAGCTTCATTCCCGTCGCAGCAGACTTTTGACCTTTGCAGACAATAGGGCTGGAATAATTGACAGAATTGTTTGGACATGAATTATACGCATTCCTGTACATGAGCACATGCTTTCTGAATCCCAATTACAAGCATAAAATGACAACACAACACACTCTTTCCGCAAGGGTCCACAACTCCACCGGAAATCTAAAACCTGGCACTCAAGAGAGAGAAACGTCAAGACTTGGATCCACCACCATCCCGTCGTCATCCTGCACATCGCCTTCCATATCACCTCCTCCTCCTCCTCCAGCCGAATGGTGCGTATGCGTTTCCGGTAAAGCAGAACCACCCGAAACGTCTTGCAACGCCGGATCAATCTCGGCGATCGCTTCCTCCACCGCACGCATCTGTTCAGATACCGCACTATTCGCAGATTCTGGAGGGTTCGTATTTGATCTTACGCTCGTTCCAGCGCCAGAGCCGGGGAAAGGAGGCAAGTTTGACAAGTTGTTGAGCCCGTAGGATGACGATGGCGGGTATGGCAAGCCCTGCGCCTGATGCTGCTCGTGCCGTACTGTGCGCATTGACGATTGAGCGATCGCTGGTTGCTGCGGGTGCATTCCCTTGGCGCCTGTCTGTCTTCGAGTGGTAGATGGTGGTCCAGGAAGATTCACAGGCATATGCTGATTACTATGCGGAGCTGTGAACCCACCTGCCATTTGCTGCTGCTGCCCATCCTGCTGTTGCTGTTCGTCCGCAGTAACAACCGGCACAATCGTCCGCGCGTACACGTGCGTTCGTGCTCCCAGCCGATCAAGCGCAGCATAAACATCATGTACGGCTTTCCCCGTTTCATCATCTTCCAGCGCTGGGGTTTCCCCCACCGCGTCCACATCAGCTGCAGGCGGAACAATATGGTGGCCCGTATCATCCACTGACGATCCACGTGCATGCGAATGCGCGTGAGGGAAAGGATTACCGACGATGCCACTGAGCGGCATACTGGTTGCGCCAACGAGTTCACCGGATTCGTCGAGGATTTTAGCGCCTTGTTTCACTGCTTGAACGAGAACGGCGCGGAGGGCGGTGTTTTCCAATTTCAGGGCCTCGAGTAACTGCCCGGGATGCAAACGCGATCAGAACGGAGTTGTCAAGCCGTACGAACGGTGTGGAAAAAGAACCTACCAACTGCGTCTCCGCTTGTTGTCGCTTCATCTCCTCCATCTGCGGTATAAGAACCTCCAGACGCGCAGCTTGCTCCTTCATCGCTTCCTCCCGCCTTTTCCTGAAATTTTGCTGCGCTCGACGGTTCTGCTCCGCTCGTCGTGCGGACCTGGCGACAAGCACCGATCGTTAAGTGGGTATATGCGTGGATAAAGGAAGTTGACAAGACCAGACGCACCTCTCATCTTTCCCCTCCTTTCGCCCCGGATGACCACCATCAGATCCCTCTCCACCACCACCATCGGTCAAATGCATTTCCTCTCCCACAACAGCGGTTGGAAGAACACCTTGCGATCTAACCCTTCCCCGTCCTGATGCACTGCCACTTCCACCACCTGCAGCACCTGACGATGATGATCCCGCGGGTTTCCGACTTCGCGTGTTGGATGTCGGTTGGATCGGTGATTGGTTCTGTTGCGGCTGGTTTCCGACAGCAACACCGGTGGCAGCAGCGGAGGAAGAATGGGTGATGTTCCCGCCACGAGGAGGAGGGTACATGCTGTTCATCGGCAACGAGATCCCAGTACCGGAGGAAGGAGATTGGGATTCCCCGCCTGCCGTGTTGGCCTGTTCTGCGTGCTGGTGGGCGATGGCAGGTGCACGTGGGAGGATCATGTGACGGTGTTGTAAAGGAAGCAATGGATGCAGATGATCAGCTTGCGCTTGGATCGGTTGCTGTTGGTGTTGCTGCTGTTGTTCCGTCCCACCGCTGTCGCCAAGAAGTGCAGGATCGTACTCGTCCCGTTTGCGTTTCTCGCCGACGGTTGTTGAGGTCATTGTCGTTTCCGAAACTGCTTGTGTAGTAGGCGCATGAGCGTGAGCGTGAGGATGTTGATGGTACGTCGGTCTCGGTGGCGGTGGAATACTACCGGTAACGACTTGCGTGAGGGATGGATCGAGTTGTTCGGTTTCTGCTCCGTGGTCTGGTACTTGTGCCTGTGTTTGCTGCATTACGTTGTCATCCTCTTGGCCATGGTGGTGATTGAGCTCCTCGTGTTCCTGAAGGTCTTGGTGTTCGTGTTCCTGATGCTCGTGGTCGTGGTCGTGGTCGTGGTCGTGGTCGTGGTGGTTGAGGTTGTAATGTATTGCCGCAGCATTTGCAAACTGCCTCAATGCTTCATCCGTCAATCCGCCTTCTTCCTCGCCGTCACCGTCACCGACACCGACACCGTGCACATCACCAGCGGCAAGGTCGTCTACACCCACGCCGACGTCCATCTCATGATCATGGTGTTGTGTTGTCGTCGGATCATCTAGTGTCAAATCCGAGTGGTGTATCTCCTGTTCTTGTGCTGATCCAGGAGGAATCATCTCGGTATCCTCCTCGTGCACATCATGGTGACCTTCCCCTCCGCCTGCAAGATCAGGGTATTCAGCTGCGATATCATCGATCAATGCATCATCTGCTGTCGTTGTTGTTGTCGTCGTCGTCGTCGTGGTTGTTCCCAACTGTGGGGTAAGTTGTTCGCTCATGCTGCTTGTTGTGTGTTTAGAAGATGAAGAAGGACAAGGTTGAAAGGGGTGGACGATCGGATGATGACTGAATGCTTACAATAGCAAGATCAAGAGTAAAGGTGGGAAAGGGGAAATGGATTACATACGCAACGGGCGCGCTTATTGCGCTTATATCACCTAGCAAATCGGAAGCGCAGCACACGTCATGCCACGAGGGATAGCGTTTCAGGGTTGCAGCCAAAGAGAAATCACCTAAATCCATCTCCTTCCTGCGTCTCACCCTGAAACGACCACTCACAATCAAACACAGCATCTTGACACTCGATAATGTCCGAACATATCAACACCCAGCCTCCGATCCCTGCCGAGCAGGCACCACCAGCAGCTGCAGTCCTGGATAAACTTACTGCGGATGATGTTTCTTCCTCTGCGACTGCCACGAGCGGTGGTGCGACGAGTGGACTCGCAGGAGGATTAAGCAAGTGGATGCATCAAGCCGAAACTGTAAGCTTTTCAATTCTGTTGGATTCAACAGCAACCAAGCAGAGAGAGCGATTCATGTATGCTGATTCTTTGTGTATCTGCGTGCGATGTAGTATATGAACAAGGCAGTAGAAACTGCCCGTCCCTATGCCGAGGCAGTGCAGCACAAGACAGAGGGATTGGTGCAGCAGACTCGAGAGGGTGCGGTTGGTAAGGGAGAGGGAGATGCGGGTTTGGTAGGCAAAGTCCAGGTGAGTCGAGAGTCTGAATGTGCGGAGTGGAGGGGAGTTGGAGCGAGGAGGTAGGAAAGACGCGAAAGGCGGTTTCTTGAAGCGCAAGAAGCGAGCGAGAGTCAACGTCTGTGTCTCCTGAAGCCGTCGTGGCAGATCGAGAGCTCGGATGATGAACGAGATAGCATTTCTCATTCCCGAGGGAGCGTATTGCGCCGAGAGTCCCGTGTGCTGGCTTTCGAGTCTTCCGCAGGCAACATCAACTCCCTCTGTTCCAACGCTTTTATTTCGCACCCGCGCAGACCCGCCCGGTTCTCACTTCGAACTAACTCTTCCTTCCTCCTATCCAGGCCACATTCACTCAAGTCACATCCGTTATCGACCAACGTACCGCCACAGACAAGCATCCGGGATTGGTCACCATGCTCGCGCAGGCAACTACCAGCATGATTGAAAAAGTGGATCGGGCGATGGATGCTTCTGTTGAGAATGTAAGCATGCGACATTTCATCCTCCGCCATGGCCAACTAACGCTTTGACGTCTAGCCCGCGAGCACAAGTGCCGCTGCCGCAGCTGTCGCGCCCTTCGCATCTCCTCGTGCATCAGTTTCCGGTCCCTCTACCGCATCCACATCCGGTCCCTCTACCGCATCCACGTCCGAGCCCTCGGCACCCTCCTTACCGGAACCCGCGCTGTCGGGCCCAAACACTGCCAGCACGAGTTCCGCCCCGCAGACCGAGGGTGAAAAGCCAGTGACGACAACGACGAACACGGTTATTCATTCCGATTCTGCCTAATCATCAAGGTCGGCTAGGTATGGAAAAACACCACGGGTCAATCCGAAAAATATAATACCGCAAAATACAAATGGTTGTACTAGTGCGTCGCGTTGTCTGATGACCGGACTGATGAATGGTCTTTTCGCAAATTTGGCAACGGCAATTAAGACGTGGTACGGCGGCCTTACGCTGGAGAGCGGAAATGTCATCTTTGCATCTCCCCATACTGATGGACCTTCTGCAACGAGTACAACAATCGAACAACTTCCTGAAGATAGAAACCCTCCACTGGCGCCTTATCGACGGCAAAAACACGGTGACGCGACTACGGGGCAATGTGCTTCGAATCCCCTGTCGGCTGCAGACCGAGAGTCTTGACCGTCGGCTGCGGGTTCAGGCAAATAGCCTTCTTGGGAGACTTTTCCTTGAAATCGCCATGGTTGTCAATGTTTTCGCAGTACCACTGGGCCGAGCAGTAGTTTACGACTCCATCGGCTGAACAGTAACGAAGGGAGCCACCGATCCCTGGCTTTTCGCAATTTAGGTCTTTGCAATGCGGGATCTGTTCAGCCGTCGTTCCAGCCGGCGCGCACACGCCCACTTGCTTCGTCGTTCCGTCCAGGCCAAGGGCGTTGTCAACGTTGACACACCACATCGAGTCTGCGCATGCGATCTGCATACCATCCTTGCCACAACGCGCGCCGGGGGCCCCTGATTGACCGATACATGAACGACCATTACAGGGTATGTCTGGTGTGTTGAGTGGAGCAGGAGGAGTTGCAGCAGAAGTGCACAGAGTCACGACAGCGGCAAAGATCGCGCCGAAAACTTGGACTTTCATGATGGTGAGAGCAGGTCGAGCTTGCTTTACGTTCGTGATGAGGCAACGATGACACGCTAATGTTGTGGCGTCGGAATGCCGAACGAGTATATGGATGGAGGACGGTTCTAGATTAACGCGTCTTAAATGCAGGACCGATAAGTACTGGCAGCGTTCGTCCACAGTGGAAACCTCTCCCGGAAAGTTTCCTCCCAGCCCTTTATATTGACTGTCCCTTTCTCCCTCAAAGGGCACCATCTTGGTCACCGCAGGCAAACGTACAGCCCCGTGACTGACACGCGGTTGGTCATGACGTCGACACACCCGGTCGGTTCTTTGTCAACGGCCAGGCCGCGGGAAAGTGGTCGCATTGGCTAATGACCGGATTGATGAATGGTCTTTTCGCGAAATTTGGCAACGACAATTCAGATGTGGTACGCGGCATCACGCCGGAAAGCACAAATGTCATCTTTTCATCTTCCTGTACTGATGGGGCCTTCTGCAACGAGTACAACAATTGAACAACTTCCGGGACATAGAAACCCCCCATTGGCGCCCTCTCGACGGCAAAGACAAGGCGACGCGACTACGGGGCTATGTGCTTCTAATCCCCTCATAGCTTTTCAACGGAAGAGCTGGGATTCCGGTTCGGGTTCTGGCAAACAGCAATCAGGGGAAAATCTTTCTTGAAATCGGCAATGTTGGCAATGTTTTCGCAGTACCGCGAGGGCAGACAGTAGTTTACCACTCCGTCGGCTGAACAGTAACGAAGGGAGCCGTCGATCCCGGGCTTTTCGCAATTTAGGTCTTTGCAATGCGGGATCTGCTCAGCCGTCGTTCCAGCCGGCGCGCACACGCCCACTTGCTTCGTCGTTCCGTCCAGGCCAAGGGCATTGTCGACGTTGACACACCACATCGAGTCTGCGCATGCGATCTGCATACCATCCTTGCCACAACGCGCGCCGGGGGCCCCTGATTGACCGATACATGAACGACCATTACAGGGTATGTCTGATGTGGTAACTGCAGTAGGAGGAGTTGCAGCAGACGTGCACAGAGTCATGACAGCGGCAAAGATCGCGCCGAAAACTTGGACTTTCATGATGGTGAGAGCAGGTCGAGCTTGCTTTACGTTCGTGATGAGGCAACGATGACACGCTAATGTTGTGGCGTCGGAATGCCGAACGAGTATATGGATGGAGGACGGTTCTAGATTAACGCGTCTTATATGCAGGACCGATAAGTACTGGCAGCGTTCGTCCACAGTGGAATCCTCTCCCGGAAAGTTTCCTCCCAGCCCTTTATATTGACTGTCCCTTTCTCCCTCAAAGGGCACCATCTTGGTCACCGCAGGCAAACGTACAGCCCCGTGACTGGCACGCGGTTGGTCATGACGTCGACACACCCGGTCGGTTCTTTGTCAACGGCCTGACCGCTGGAGACTGAGTGTCAGCGAGGTGAGATACTCGCAGGTCGTAATTACAATATCGATATCATCAGTGTGTAAGTATGACTGGGCAATGACACGACCGTATTATCCGGCATTTCGGATTTAGGGAGCCGGTATTGCACGATCGCCTCATACCTCATATTCAACACCAGAACGCGGGAATACTGTGCATGCGTCTCCCGTAACACAACCTCCGGGCACAAGTTAAAGGAATACAACGCTCGAGCGAATTTCAAAGCATAACCGATCAACGTCCGTCGGGTGCCCGATATCGCAGGAGAGTGACGGTCACTTCGCTATGGTACAAATCGACCTAACACCACCTCATTATTCGCTCAGAGCGGCCTCCCGTGATTGATACAGTATATAACAATCCGGTCAATCCATCGCCTTGCTGATCGCTACCTGCCGAGTCAGATCGCCCTCAAAAGGAGTATACTCGACATCAAACACTCCTGTAGTCGCCCCGTCAAACAGAGCTGCGAAGGTATATTCGTCCAGATCGATTGTCGCGCCATTGATACTGGCCCACTCGCTTTCGTACGCCGGCGCTATCCCTGTGCAGCTGGGGCAATTGTCGACCACGGTGACCGTGAGTGTTCTGCCTGTTTTCTTGTTTGTGACGTCGAGGGTCTTGCCACACAAATTTGTGTTGAATGCGTTGCTTAGGTGAGGCTCGCTGCTGTAGTGGTAGGCTGCCGCGTACTTAGTACCAGGTGTGAACTTTATGTGGTCTGCACAGGCGCTGTCAGTACCAGAAGAGGTGTATGAGCTTGCCATTTGAGATCCTCGAATGCAAGAGGTGCTTCCTGCAGCCAGCTCTGCAGTTGGGAGTGGGATTTGACAATAGTTAGTAACCGGAACTGTCCCATTTCCAATGGTAGTGCCAACTTTGACCTTGGTCCCTGCCCGGTATTTTTTACCAACTTCTGGGTGCTCAACATCGGGATGCGGCGGGAAGTCGCATCCCTCACCGACTATTGTGCCGGTGGCTGGGTCCTTGGTGTTGACGCAAAGATGGCCTTTTGCGCATTGTTTCTTTGCTCCTGAGATACAGAGCCATTCGCTTTGTTCCCCCGCATACAGACAGCCTACTGCTTTGCCGCTCGTGGCTGTACACGGCGCTCCTTCAACGTCTGATGTTGGAATTCCCATTGCAAACTCGACGTTCTGCAAAAGAAGGAGCAGAGAAACTCCCAGGGGTTTCCATACCTGTGCCAACATTCTGCTTCTAGCGAAGCTGATAAGATGATTATTGTTTTCCGAAAGAGACGTTGTCAACGAAGTTGTCGCGCGGGCGAAGAGAACTTGGACAAGTGAGGATACCTGATCCTCTGTCTAGCGACTGATGCAGCTAAAACCAACGTTTGAGACTCGACTCAAGGATATGATGTCTAAAGAACAAGGCGCGCTAGTTCTCGTTGCGGTGTTGGTGGCTCGCAATTCAAGCAGTCGTCGTGGGAAGCTTTGAGCTTTAGTCGCAGATTAAAGGGTCTGGGTCTAGGCCAATATTTATAGGTACCTGGAAACTTTGCAAACTTGCTCTGCCGTTGCGAGGCTTGACCCTTGATCAAGAAAGGATGCAGACGATGCGACCCGGAGACGTGGAAAAGGAAGTAGTCAAAGCTCTACCCTCAGCCCTTTCAATCGCGAAACATAACGTCCGCTGACTTGCGGCGGAGAGTCAACTTAAAAAAGATTCATTCCGTTGTGGCTCATGGCAATGTTATTCCCCTTTGTCGGCGTGTTACCTGTAAAGCCAACGTACGGAGGCGTATGTTCAGCATTCAGTGGCGCCGGGGATGTGAAAGCGCAGAACCTGCCACGAAGATGTGCTACCCAATCGTGCAACGCCTAAGAAAACGCTCCTTCAGGGATGAGCGTGTAGGAGTCAAGACTCATAACGATCTACACGCATGAAAAGTTGTACAACGAACGTGGACAAGTAAGGTTACAGTCTAGGATAAAGATGTGTTCTCGTTCTTCATCTTCAAACTAATACCAGGCGACAAGACATTACAATGAACCGGGAGGAGAGTTTCCGCAATCCTGCAGGAAACTGGGTGAACATGGAGACCGGAGATCGATTATAAATCTAGCCTCGATGTTTCGGCTGAAGCTGAAAATGAGATTTGGCAGTGGCGTTGTCGCAGACGTTATTGCGATTTACTCTTGTTTTGCTCGCGGTGCTACAGACCCCGGTTCTTTCGAGGCAGATAATTTTGAAGCAGCATCGACTGGCTCCCTACACACTGCAGTCCCGATATGCCACACAGAATACAAAGCCTTAATGGTTTTGACGATTCCATAACCAGGGGGGTACATGGTACTGAGGCTATCAGGCATATTCGTTTTGTCTATGCCGACTCGTGTGTCAATGAAAGGGATTTCTGTAGGTAGCGGCGATGAACTACTGTGGTGGGGGCAGGAAGTCCTCGTGAGACTTGAGCGGGGCGTCCAATATATTTTTATGACTGGAATATTACGAGCGGTTCGCATTCTTGGTAATGTTTCCAGCAGGGTCGCCGCCTTGTGACCGCAACTGCGAGTGCTCCATATAAATATATAGATATATGCGGCTTGCCTTAAATTCTGAACTGTCTTGGGAAATGTGCGTGTTTCGCCGTCCCCCATCGTCAAAGGTTGACGAGGTGTGAGCTTTTCAACCTGATGTTCCAGGAGAAAGGGAGTCTGCAACCGAAGAGATGAAGTGACTTGAGCTGTCGTTTCAACGCGCTGTTCTCATCACCCGGGACAAGGTTCAAGCGTTTGGACTAAAGTGCATCCTGCTCTGTCAAGCTCCTGTTGTGAAAAGTTAGCATTCCCCAAACGTGATGAGTCTACGGAAGCCTGTGTAGGCTCTTCAACCAACCCACTGGACGCCAAATCCTGGTCGCATCATTCTGAAGACGGGGGCAATTTGAAACGCCAAAATTTTATGCTCAAATTCAATCTAGTATCCTTTGAAACATAGTGCGATCGAGTTCTCCAGAGCTGATTGCTGACGCATCTGCATGAGGTTATCATTATTATCCTCGTACCCGCCATTCTCGAAAGTGATTACCAGATCGGGTAGCAGTATCACTTGACAGTCATCAACATTGCTTTTCAGTACAACGCCGTCGATATGCCTTCGTGGAGCCACAATATATCACAAGAACACCAATGGACGAATCGCAAGTTGATAGGAGACAGCGATGACTCGGGTGATGAGCGAAAATCTTCGGATCCCGAATCGATGGAGTTGGCACCCACGCTTGAGACGAACGGACGACATGTCAAAGGTGGACGGCGAGGATCATCATCGGATAACGAGAAACAAACGTTATCTGACGTCCACCGAGAAGGATTTCCGACCAGCTTTCTACACCAAAACTCGTTTCAGCATCCGCTTCAGAGTTCCCAAGAGGGTGTCGGCAACCCGAGATCCCTCAAGCGAACTCTGCTCACTACCGAAGAAATGGCGGAGAGCGATGATGATGATGTATATGACGAAGGATGGGAAGAGGGCGATGTGTCGGAAGACGAGCAAATGAACCAATCATGGAGCTCAGGAAACGCTTCACCAGGTCCAGGTTATCGACCGGAGATAATACAGGGTGATGACGGGCACGATGGTACCATTGACCTACGCGGACAAAGGGAAGTGAAGAACGATTCTGGCTCAAACCGTGCTGGTTCTGGTACGATACTCGACACTCAGTCGGACCACGACGAAGTGGAGACCCCTAATTCGACAATCGACAGTGGAAGAGTGAACAGTGTAGACCCTACTCTAGCGGAGTCGTCTTCCAGTCAGGTTCTGGCTCACAAGAGAAGGTACGTCATGCACACAGATCGCTTCGTATTTTGTGATCGCACCTTTACTTATTCACTCCTGCATGGTCACTCCATCAGAAAGAAGGCAATCAAGTACCTCGAACATATCATTCTGGATCTATTGCGCCAACTCGTCGCAATCACAAAGCTTCAGCTCAGGCAGGTCCGCAGCGAAATCGGCGAAGGCGATGCAAGTGAATCTGAGAGCGAGAAGGAAGAGCTTGTGGAGAATGGAGTCCAAAAGCCGTCCACGGTAGACGAAACGAATGTCACGGGGGATGAAGGCGGTAAAGGAGTACCAAACGTTTGCATACCGTTGCTAAACAGGGCCACTGGGTAAGTCACAATGCTTTCGCTATGCAACTCCAGCTGGTTGATCATTAGCCTGGCGGGTTGATCAGAAATCTCAAATACCTGAAGTACCCGGGCAAGGCTGGACAATCCGACACGAGCGCTTTGAGTCTAGGTGCGCCGTGGACCTGGGAAGCAATTTGTGATTGACTGCTCATTGGGTTGACTTTGCCGGAATGTGTAGCTCGACTGCTCAAAGTCTGCGAGTTACTTCACCATGCTCTGGTTGAGGATATCATCGTGACCAAGCGGTAAGATCTAAGAGGGGAGGTGCACGCCCGATGCGACTCCCAGTCTGATAATCTTGCCTTTATATCATCATATCATCTGTAGTGATATTTACTACAAAGACGTAAATCTTTTTGGGAAGCAAAGCGTTGTGGATGCTGTAAGTAAATACGTGGCGATCTGCGCAAACTATTTGATAATCCCGGAGTTACGTCGCCACCTTCTTTAGCTGATAGACGATATCGTGGCCTCAATCGGTCTCAAACGAGTGGACTTCAATGTGGCGAGTAGTAGCGGGGCACTATTGACAGATGTCTGATCACGCGACTGACATCGGTGTGACGAACGGGTAGGTTGCTTCTCCCAAGGGGCTCGTCGCTTCTTCGGGCCTGATATTGCTCATGAAGAATGATGAGAGGAAGACCGTCTCAGCTACTGTAGGTAATGTTGCGGCTACAGGCAAACGCGAGCCTCTGTCCGTGTCAAAGCTTCCGAAAACTCTCATCTTTATCCGGTAGCAGCCGACAATCATCCCCTCGAACGGTGAAATAATCGAAATACAGAGCGTTGCACCTCCACGCTGGGCTTTGGTAATCGAGAAGGAGGTGAGTCAACCTCACCTATGGAAACAGATGGAGAGAACTGAAGCTGACATCGGGATCTGCCTGCGAATGCAGGCTACATTCACTACTTTATGCAAGTCTGGGATCTTGGCTGACGAGGAGCTAGAAAGCGGTCTTCTTATCACTGTGAGCCGAATCTTCATGGCCTCTGTGGGAGTCATGTTAACCTTCTCCTCTACCTCGCACAAGGGCAAAGGATACCCTGATTTGGCTACCCTCCACTTCCTGAAGCTGCTGAGCGAAAGTTTTCCAGAGTAAGTCTATCAATGACGGGTGTAAGAAAGCGTAAGTGAGGGATGTGCACAGCGCTGAAACCACTCTGCAGTTGCCTTATCGGTATTTTGGTCGACGCAGATCCTCATGGACTGGATATCCTCTCTGTGTACCGTTACGGCAGTAAGAAGATGCGCTACACCGCAGAAGCCGAAGGTCTCGCCCTGGGAGCCAAGGCGGAATGGTTAGGGGTCAAGGCTACAGAATGGGCACAGTAGGCAGTTTTCCCCTTCCGATCTTATCGGGTGCCCAAGAGTAGAATGGCTTATCATCCCGTCGCTTGGGCTCGGAAAAAGGCTGAACATAGACTTGGACAAGTTGATTCCTGTCTCGGAGAAAGATATACAATTTGTGAGTGGAATTAAACCATCAGCTGTATCCTGTTGCGTAGGTAGTTGTTGACACTTTATTCGTGGCTTTAGGCGCAATCGATGTTACAGGAAGATGATTTGCCGTTGGACTGGAAGTCAGTAACTCGCCGCCCTCCATACGAAAATCAGAGTTTGAGACGTAGAGTACTGAAATGTCTCCTGGACGTGAAAGGCGCGAGCTCGTTCATATGCTGCACATGCGCCGCAAAGCAGAGATCCAGATACTGGGAGGTATCTCTCCGACAAACCGCTTCGATGGGAAGGGCTTCGCTGGAACACAAGCCAAACAGAGTCCGAAGCCGCCACAAGAATCGCTCACTAAATCTACGAGTCCTCCCCACGAAGGCTTCCATCAGGAGCTCAACCCCAAAGACGCTGCGTCCTCTGATGACGACAGAGCTGAGTCAGTGGAAAGCAGCAAGGATGTACTGTCATCGGATTGCCGCGATAGGCTATACGACTACGTCAAAGCAAAGCTATGTAAAATGCTTTACAAAACTGCAAAAACCGACGAAGAAATGCATATTTGATTCTCAGAGTGGCGCGAGCTGCGATCCGGCGAGGGCGGCGTTCGACATGTCATTACGCCACTTCGAACTCGAGTTTGCGACATGGCCATTCAAGACAGGTAGAGGTACAACGAAAGACTCTAAAAATTATTCTACAACCAGAGTATGATAACGACAACAGCGTTCGTGAACCTGGGCTGAACACATTAGCAGGGCAGGAGGGCCTGCTCAATACAAGTGGGAAAGTCGGGATCGGCAGTTTCAGAGTGCAAGCGTGTCTAGAGCTGGAAGTCGAAATCACCCTTCTCGGTGGGGGTAGGCAACCATTGCGTAGTATGCGCCACACTTTCTGTAGAAGTTGCACCTAGTACCTGGACCGACCGATAGTCATCCTGATGGCGATGGAGTTTACGCGATGTCTGGTCTTCATGGTGTCGGAACGGCATCAAACGCTGTGATCTTCGATACGGCTCAGGCGGGGGCGTAATCAATGCTCTAATGAGATATGGTAGATCGAATTCGGTATCCACAGCGAGTTTGATGTAGCGCGCCAGTTCGAGATGAAATTCCGGGTAAAGATCAGTAGACGCCTTGCGCACAGTCTAATAGTGACCATTAAGGTCAGAAACAATCAATAACTAGTGACCGGAGGGCTGAGCAGAGCTATACTCACGCAAAGTATCCTATCCATCCCTGAAAACATCATGTCAGCGTGAAATCTGCACGCTTCGCCTTTCCTCATATCTTTCCTAATGACCTCATTTTCTATATCCTGCTCGATCAGCGTTCTGGTAAGCGTATTGATCAATCTGAAATGGCTTGTCTATGGTGCCGCATGCAGGAAAGGCCTTTAGCAAGGAGGAAATATAATAGCTGGGTGTGATTGCGTACCAAATACCGCATTGCCTCAAACTCAACTCCCGCGGAAGCACCGTTCGGAGCCCTAGGCCGGATCTTTTCCGGGTCAACATCCGCCAAGTTCCAGATTCCATTCTTACTGTAATGCATGATCCTGTCATACACCAACGATTCCAAGTTGTCAGTCGAGTCTTATGTGCGAATGTGCGTCGATTGATTAACTCACCAGAAGAAATCCCAACACGCTTGCGAAAGTTCCTTCATGTACGTCTTAAATATCCTTGGCTTATGAGATGCAGCAATAAAATCGTGCATCTCGACTTTGGGTGCAGGTAACTCTGAAGCAGGCGCTATGATGACAGACTTTCGATTTTCATCGCTAAAAGTGGGCAAAGAGAGTGTTGGATTTTCGTTTGTCGATGTAGGTTCGCGTAGTAGACTGAGAATGAACGCGCTGATAGTGTTGTGGCCCCCTGGGATTCTGCCCTTGCCGTTGCTGGAGCTTTGTTGGACTTCATCGTTTGCGGAAGATGGAAGATTCCGCGAGGTAGATGTCGGTGTCGAACGTTTTGTACCAGTCACATCTTCTAAGAGAGGTGAATAGCCTTGTCGCAGCGTAGGAGATGCTATTCTTGAACGGCTGTCGTCCGAGCGAGGTCCTGGACGATATATGTCAAACAACGAAAATACGAGGTCTACGATAAGTTGTCTTGGTGGCACTTCTCCTGGTTTCTTCTCGCTGTAGAGAAGATCAACCAGTTCCCGGAAGGGTGTCGCGCCATGTTCGATGATCGCTTCTTTGCCGGGCTATCACAAGCAATAAAACATGTCAGCTTGATGTTGTTATGTATCTGTTTCTAAGCAGCATTGCTGACCTCGGAAGTCGTCAATCCCTTGATGCAGCGCAAGATTTCAAAGAACAGTTGATCATCGTGTTGCTCAGAACTGCAAACACAGGTAGCGAAGATGTTCAAGTCAGCTTTCAGTTACACCAGTGGGTTTGGATACCCGCCGTGCAAAGCGTACCGCCATTCGACAACCAGCAAGTCCTTCAGGCGTAAAAGCAGGTATTTATATCCTCCTGCATCGATGAATGTTTGAATCCAACTGAACGGGCAGACAAGATCATCAATCATCCAGAACGGCATGGCAGAGAGAAAAGTGAGACATACGTAGTGCTTTCACTGCCCAACAGCAAGCGTAGCCGCTTCACCTGATCCACGTTCATCTCAAATGTTTTTGCATCGCGCAGAAACGCCGCCATGGTCGAAGGGAGGTCGCTAGGCCGTTCCTTGGGGCCTGTCGAGCCTACAACGTTCATGCGCGATATCGGCAATGGCAGATGGTCCGTTTCGTCGGCTGGGGTCCTGGATCTTGCGAATGTTTGTCCGAATGTGTAGGACATCCGTTTACCTTCCTTTTTACTCTTCGTTGACAGTGCAGCACGGAAAGATGCTTCGTCACCTGTTGTGTATCCATCCTTTTTTGACGCCTTCGTCTTTGTGCTGAATACCGAGCTGCGTTTCTGTTTGATCTTCTTGTCCGTCGCGGCGTGTTTCAGTTCCTTATTGTGAAGTCGGGAACCAGCACTGGAATTGCTCGATGCAGTACCGATACTACTCGTCGCGTACCCGTGCTGGAGTGATCCAGAGGTGAAGTCTCCATTCCTCGAGGTTTGAAATGCATCGTGTAGAAAATCGTAATCCTTGTCTTGTAAATCCGGGGTGAAATGCTCCTCGGGCAACGGCGGTGGAACAGGGATCCCTTCGGCTGTGTGTTGATAACTTGTGCGCTTTCCGTTTCCTGGTCTTGTATGTTCCTTGTGGCGGCTGTCGGGGCCACTACGATCTGGCGAACCATTGAGGACCTCAAATTTGAGATTGTCAACATACTCCGTCTTCATACCGACAGTGCTTCCCTGAATGCGCATCGACGCAGGAGAGTCTGCTCTTACTACTCCTCGAAGGCTAGATCCTGACTGCATCTTGCGTATCTGATGGTCTTTCTGGTTTATGATCTGACCAGCCTTTCCTCTGGTGGCTGAATCGGGTCCTTGCTTAACGCTTCCAACAGGCATCATGGATTGTGCGCGAGAACGATCCGCATTTGGTCGAGCAGGTGAGGCTATAGATGATGGCCCTGAGCCTATAAGATTGTTGAGAGCTAGTGGAGAGCGCAGCAGGCTTTTCTTGACAGGAGTATCCAGAGGTGTGAGACGAGAACGGACGGTATCGGAGATCTGGATGCGATCCTACATGGCGACAAAGATCGAGTTCAGCTTAGAAGGTGAGTGTAGAGATTAAGGCCTGGCCATAGACTTACGAGTAATCGTTCAAAGTCCCTGTTGATATCGTTGGTCTCATCCACGATTCCGCGCACCTGAGTAACCGAGGTCGATTCGCCGGTTTCCTGCTCTCGTTTTCCTCGCCGAGGTGACCAAGACACCCGCGATCTTGTTTCCTCGAAATGTGCGCTCCTGTTGTCCTTGTTTACGTCTGCCTGTCGACTCGAGGCTGCGGCAGAAAATTGACTGCCCCGAATTTCCCTTCGTTGGCCTTGAATTTCGTTCTCTTTTCCTACTGCCAGGCTCGAAGGTGACGACGAGCGATGGAAAGGAGAGAGGTACGTTTTCGGCAGTCCATCGTTTTGCGGAAGTGAACCCTTCATCGTGTTGGAGACTGGCACTTGGTTTACGGGGTGACCCTGCTGGCTTTGCTTGGATACTGATGGTTGAAGAATCGCATTCTCTTGTTGATATGAAGCTGGAAAGGAGGGCATCGTTGAGGGTCGTGATGGACGAAGTTCGCCGTCGTGATCGAAGCAAGGTATTTCCAGGAACGAGCTGGAGCCACGGCGGGAATTTGGATTCAACGTGGGTCTTGTGCACCTTGCAGGGTAGTTATCTCTCCAGAGTACACCCTGGTCCGCTTCCTGGGATAGTAAGAGAGTGGATTACCCTATTACCTTCAGCTTGTAATATTCGTCACGCTGAACAACGCTGATCCCCTCGGGTCCACTACAAGAGTAGAAACTGCCTCAACAAGGGCCTCTGGGTCAGCCGCAATACAATGGCGTGGCATTCTTTCAAAAAGAAAATATCAAGTGGGGCCTTCGCATAAGGAGCTTCATGATGAGGAAAGCATCAGGCAAATGCATGATGTATGAGCCGTTCCAGCTGCCGTTCCATATTCTAGCTGAGAACTCCTCCACCAAACCCTTTGCTCATCCTTCGCTTTTGGCAAAAGCGCAACACACCCCGCAAGGTTATCACCTCAACGTACGAACCGTACCGACATCCAAAGCTGGAAATGGCCGCTGCAATGCATACTCCAGTTCCCGATATTCCAGGGACCGTCGTCGAAGGTGCGATGAAGCACGGGTTGACGCAGCATCTGAATCAGCTATTAGGATTAGACCCAAACTTTTCCAGGTTCGTCTTTTCTTCCATTGCGAAGTGTCGTCCAAGAGGAGCTTGTGATTTACCTCTTCGTTGTATGCAGGTTTCCCGGGTCGCAACCAGTCAGTTTCGTGTCGCGAAGTCTCAACCTGCTGGAGACCCGAAAGTACGCCGGTCTGATTCGCATTGAACGGAGACACAGCTGAACTACGGCCCATGCGCACTCTTAGTTTCTGGGTCTGTGAAAAGTCAGACGGTGTCCGGGTTATGATGTTGATAGCCTGGAATTCGGCGGAAAACAGGCAACAGGTGTTTCTAGTACGTCTTGGACTGCTTGACCCGATGATAAGTGGCGCAGTATCAGCCGAACTCTTCGTATCTGATACGATCGTTTTCTATAGATAGACAGAAAAAACACTTACAGGGAAGTAGAAAATCTCGAATTTCCGCATTGGAATCCCCCGAGCGGCACCAAAACTCCTTGTGGGCCATCCGTAATCGATGGAGAACTGGTATGCGATATCGATAGGAACACTGGAGAGGTAAGTCACGACTTTATTCCAGCGTTTGCTCCTACTCCTTTTGTATCTCATCGTCCCTTCTGGGCTCTTGTAGCAACGTCTAAGGCTTTATGCGTTTGATTGCATCGTATACAGCAATACGAATCTGATGAAGAGTAGTCTGCAGTCACGTTATGGCGTAAGTCCGTCTGGACTTTCGAACATGGCCCGAGACCTCAAGTGCATGGCTGAGTTTGATCTGACAACCTTACAGCGACTTAAATCATGGCTACTCGAGCCATTCCACAAAAACCTTCGGGAACAGACGAATCCCACCCCTCAGCCATTCGAGTGAGTTCCATGGATATCCGCCACCGGATCAATGTCTGATCCACTCTGCACTTGCGATTGATCAGGATCGTGTGCAAGACCATGGAGCTGGCAGAGGGGATCGAAGCGGTCGTAAAGGACCACATACCGCGGTTGGAGCATGGACATGATGGGTTGATTTTTACTTGCGCAGAGACGGGATATGTGGTCGGGACAGATGAGATGATGTGAGTAGCGCCGTTCGGCCTCAGTGATTCCGTCAGTTGAGCTCGAATATCTTGCAGCCTGAAATGGAAACCACCATTGGAGAACTCGATTGACTTCAAGCTGGAACTACGTTTCCCGCCAACTGCCAAGGACGATACTCTCCCGGATTATACAGCGAAACCGACGTTTGTGCTATTGACTAACATGGGCAGAAATTACGACTTTTTCGATACCATGGTCGTCACGGATGCGGAATGGGAAGCGTGGGTCGCTACTTTGCTCGCATTGAATTTGCCAAGCTTGACTGATCATCCAAATGTCACTGTAGCATTAAAGAGTCTGGCGTGCAATGGGATGAGAGAATCGTTGAGTGTAATTGGGATCCGGAATACGACTCTTGGCGCTTTATGCGGTTTCGCGACGACAAGACGGATGGAAATCACTGGAGCGTTGTGCAAAAGATCATCGAGAGTATACGGGATGGTGTAGAGCTTGAAACGGTAGGTTACAGGTTTGGTCTGTACATTGCCGCATAGCATACTGATCCTTCATTCGCGTTGCCTGCATAGCTGATCGCGCGGGCGCCAATAATATACGCTCGCCGGAAGGAACGAGCAGCTATGGAACAGCAGAAACCACGGTATCCAGCTCCGCCTGCAGGTCCACCGACCGCTATGGGAGGGCCATCGATACCGCAGCGCGGAGCGCCTCCGGGATCATATCCACCGCCAAATATGCAGGGAGGCTATGGTATGCCGGTGGGTGGGTATGGGCCAGTGGGCGGTGGGGGATTGAGGCGCTGAGGTCGTTATAAAACAAGATGTGTAAGGACTAGATGTCGCGGCAAATCTTTGGTGTTAGAAGGGATCGGCCACAGGACTGTTGTCAACGGCAACCACTTGGTGGCATGAAGTCACTCAGGCCATTGCAACGCCTGTGACAGACTACAATGGTATTATTCTGTGTTGAACAATTGCTCCACTTGTATGGAACATTAGCATGTCATCGGCGTACAGAACGAAGGAGACCTCCTGTACGCACGACGCACTCACTGTGAGAGAGTCGAAAACCCAACAAAGCACAAAATTCAAACCGGGTAGGCGTGCGATGACCTTGATCCTCGTAGAGGCCCACTGCGACTGAGTTGACGCTCAGCTGAAAGCTGTGTCATTGTCCGCAAGCGACAGCGAGGGTGATTTCGTGCTGGTTTCCACGTTGCGGGCATTATATTCATCGTCTGCTAGTCAGATATCTTACGTTTTCCAGATGCACCACCGGTGCGTGCCATTTGTCACCCGATGTCGTTGAGGCAGAAACAGCAGATCTGGAGCGTGGTATGCCCACTAGCAAACCGAATCAAAAAGCGTCTCCTGATGCGTCAGAATGCTAACAAGCATCGCAAAAAGATGGGAATCGTGAGACCAGCGGGAATCGAACCCACGCCAGCTGCTGACGCATTGGAAGGCAGCTATTCTACCATTAAACTATAGTCCCGGTTGATATAGACATGATGGCTAATAAACTTAGATCAGTTGATTTCTTTCTTGAAGCGGTTTCTTCATCGGAACTTCATCGGCTCGGTTCTTCCCGCCGGTCTCACGATTCCCATCTTTTCGCGATGCTTGTTAGCATTCTGACGCATCAGGAGACGCTTTTTGATTCGGTTTGCTAGTGGGCATACCACGCTCCAGATCTGTATCCCGAGTCTTAACAACACGAATTTATTTACACCGTGACTTTTCCTGCGAGCGATCGCGACGAGAGCCTAATAACGCGACATTGTCAAAAGGTTGATCCAGTCGACTTCCCCAATTCATACGTAACCGGGTTGATGTGCTTGGCGTTCTTCTTACATATGCTGTTCTGATTCAAGAACAGAAGAACTTGCGGTTTATCGCTTCATACCACAACACCTCGGATTCGATTCACGTGATCCTCCCGCATATGACATTCACACAGATGGGACGGTGTGGGAGCCCGACTACCAGTGCGTACTCGCTCCAAGGTCCATGGAGCTTCCATAGCTGCTTCCATGGATTGTTTTTGTTTCTGACCATTTGCCACATCCTGTTCCACAAGCGGTAGTAAACCGATTCTGATGACTCGTAGGACGTGCCGGGAACAATTCGAAATCACCTCACGCGGGATTTGCCGTGCGTTTCACATTGTTGATTTTGTGGAAAGCGACGTTTCAGCTGCGGTTTCAGCCTTCTAATTCTGATTGTATTTTGTCCTTCTTCTTCAAAGGAGGTCAGAAAAGGCTGTGGTGGCCATTATAGGAGCAGCATAGCTAACGGCATTGTTTTGCGGTGCTTGAAATTGGGCTAGCTGTGTAAGCCGGTGGAGCTGCCGGTGGCAGAAGGCAACCGCCGCGGCGATGTTGTTTATATAATACTTCAATGATCCGTCGCTCGTTGCCTCTGTGATTGGGCATCACATCGTTTCTCACCCTCATCCCTAACCCACTATCTTGCTTCTTTACTTTGAAACATCAGGACGATCTCCCGACACACTCTTCCACCCACATGCGATTCGCCACTTCGATTGGAGCTCTGCTTGCGCTCGGTCTTGCTGCCGTTCCCGGCGTACATGCTGCTGATAAAGAGGCATGGCGGAAGAGGTCCATTTACCAGTGAGTTCAAGTAGCAAGGGCGTATTGCTGGACGGCGCTTACAGACACATCCCGCTCAGGTTGCTCACGGATCGATTCGCACCGGTATCCGAAAACGCACCTGCATTGCGTCCCAACCTCCCAGCTGTGTGCACTACAGGTGGAAGAAAGTACGTGTATATTTTCGACTGACTCTGAGCAACTCATTTACTGATGACTGCCTCGCAGATATTGTGGTGGTACATGGCGCTCGATTATCGACAAGCTCGACTATATCCAAGGAATGGGAATAGACGCCATCTGGATTTCGTGAGTTGATCTTCCCATCTGCTGTTTTCGACGTTCGATGCTGACACACCATGCCATCTGCCATGACTTCCAAAGTCCAGTGCACAGTAAGTCTGTCTGACACCCATCCCTCCAGCCTCAGTATGTACTGATACTTTCTTTCCCGCGCAGAGAATCTCGAGGTAGTGACTCACTGGGGCGAGGCTTACCACGGGTGCGTGCTTCCGAATCCTTTTCTGGCGATATATGTGTTAACACCTGATTACTGCACACAGTTACTGGGTAACGGATGTCAACAAATTGAATCCTCGTTTCGGAACCGCTGCAGATTTAAAGGCGCTCAGTAAGGCCGTGCATGATCGTGGAATGTACGGGACTTGTCTTTTCGTGCCCGATTACCAAGCTGACCTAGTAAAGCGATACGTAGGCTGCTCATGGTGGACGTCGTTGTGAATTTTGCCGCATCCCTCTCAACCGACACATCTGCTGCCGCCCTCGCCCCTCAGAACCTCACATTCAAGAAACCTGAGCATTATCACCCCCACTGTTGGATCGATTACAACTCGCAAGACAGCGTTGAAAGGTGCTGGATGGGCGATGGTTACGTTCCACTGATGGACTATAATACGGAAAACGCAGAGGTCCAAAGCACGCTGAATTCGATGATCAAGAACCTAGTCAGCACCTATGGCATCGACGGTCTTCGAATCGATGGTGAGAAAAGCATATTGCACCAATTATTGACTCTCAGCTCACGCCTATCTTTTGCAGCTGCCAAGCATGTGCCTAAACCATTCTGGAACAAATTTTGCGCTGCCGCCGGAGTGTTTTGCATGGGTGAAGCGTGGCAGAATGATATTCCGTACGTGACTATGGCCTTCCAAGTTTGTTGCGACTTATTCTGATAACCATTTCATCAGTTTCCTCGTCGATTACCAAAAGTCGAAATCGCTCGATTCCCTTCTGAGCGTGCGTACGATTCGGTCCATGCATGTATTCGAGTTGCATAACTGACGCTTAGTCAAAATAGTACGCCACTTTCTTTAACGGTGTCAAAAATGCATTCCAAGTCCCCGGCCGAGCGAATATGAACGACATGGCAAGTGCCATGAAGCAAGTCACTTCGTCATTCCCTGACCCGGGAGTCCTGGGCAACTTCCTGGCAAACCATGATGTATCTCGATTCCGCAGTGTCACAGCCTCGGATGCAGTTGCCTATAACGCCTTCGTTTGGCAACACCTTTTCGATGGCATTCCCATCACCTACTATGGAGAGGAACAGGAAATCAAGACCGGTGGGTCCGATCCCGATCAAAGACAAGCCCTGTGGGCGGCAGGTTCTGGTAACTACTCGAAGACAACGAAGACCTACAAGCGCATCAAAACCTTAAACACTGTTCGCAAGTTTTTGATGAGCAGCATCGCAAAGGTTCCACCTGGAAACAAGACGTATCTGCAGGATCATTCGAACGTCGTGCTATCAACCACCACGGATCTTTTTTTCACGAAAGGTCCCGTTCTCATCGCTCTCAATAACGTAAATAATCTCCTCTCCACGACAGCAAGGCAGTAGCCATCGTCAATGCTTATCTAGGGCTTCGTTGCATTGCAGCGAGCGAGTCTCAATTCCGTCGTCTCCATCGTGATCCCAAGCTCCATCAAGAAATCTGGATTCCAGGGCCAGCTATATGAGTAAGCGCTCTCTCCCAGGACCAAGGGAACTGACGACTAACATTTATTGTCGTTTCTTAGTGTTCTGCACTGTAAAAGCGTCTTGCCATCCGCAAACGGTAGCGTCGTAGTGACCTACGATCCCGCCGTGTCTGGTCCGGAACCTTTGGTAAGTACGATTCCTGCGTATTGCCATGATGATATTGACGATACGGGATTTGCTTTCACAGGTTCTGATGACGATTGAGAATGCGGCTCTGTCTGGACTCTGCCGCACGCCTAAGGTACTCGCAGAGAGCGCTCCTGCCTCTCAACTGTCCGATGCTTCTGAGTTCACAATCATTGGATCAGGGTCCATTCCAGTCGAGACCGCCACAACCTTACATACGTCAATCATCGATACCGCCACAGCCACATCTGAGACGGGTTCTGCAACTGGTCCTGCGGCATCTTCTAGTCCCAGCGCCTGTCGCATTAGGCCAACTAACAAGAGGTCAGCGGAGGATATTCTTGGCAGGGTGAGTAAATTGCGTAACGAAGTACTGAATATGACGAGAGATCTGATTTGTGATTGGTCTAAAATTTCAGAAGAAGGTCTCTCGGTCCAGAGCTCGCCATCAAGAGTGAATCCAACAGATATGGGACTACAACGTGTCCCATTCCTACTGGAACCCGCCGTTGAAGTTGCTGATGTGATTTCAGGAAGGATAGGTTTCGAGGTGCTTTCTTCATTCGCGATGTCTTTCTCTATATGTGGCCTGAAGCTATCGAACCTTTTAGATTCCGATTTAGAACTCTTAGTTCAGCAGTCAAGGATTTAGATTATTTTGTAGATTCCCTTGTACGCATGCGAGTCTCAATGTAGCCTCATACAATCGAACTAGCCCGCGGATTCATCATCTTTTCCAGTGCGTTGGTACTTAGACGCATCGGTATCTGACGGCCAGACTTTGGAATGTCTTCCCCTCCTTTTCTGCGTAACGGCGTCCTCATGCAGAATATGCGAGTCAGATACAGTTACATGATTCTATATTACGATACATTTTTGCGCCTAGCAGAAACTGGAGTGTACAATACCGGAAACCCAATAATGTGATTCGTCGACTACGACGGTTGACTACTGCTGAGACTGCTCAGTGATGTAAGACTGCCGACGTGATGTGAAGGCGCGTCAGAAACTCTTCTGGGTTTTTTCGTGTTCACTGTTGAGGGGAGAGAGCCAGGTGAAGAAGCCCTCGACCTGGGATTCGGTGCAGATACTTTTCCAGTCGTCGCGCCGGCACTGCCTGAACTGCTCTTTCTGGCCATAGGATTGCTCGACACACTTTCTTTTCCTCCTGGAGCGGCACGATTTCTAGGGGCAACCGGAGTGAGCGAAAGATACCACGTCGTCTGTGCAGATCAACATACCTTTTCTTGATGACGTCCGTCTTTAGAGACAGCGGCCTGACTACACCATGGAGTTTCTGAAGACACGAGAGAGAAACAGAGTCAAATAAGCTCAGACATGTCCATGTAGATAGGACCGTATAACATACGTAGAAAAGGCCGCAAGCCTATAAAATATATGTAGATTGATTAGTAACATGATGAGAGTGTCATGAAAGCAATGTGACTTACGTTGCACAGTGGTTGGCCTTCGGGGTCTCGCCTCCATAGAGGAGTATTGGTGGTTTGGCAATTACTGCAATGTGTTGGCGTTTCACTGGTACCTAATGCGTTCCCACCAGCATCATCACTGGACGGAGTGTTGGGACCAGATTTGTAACCCTGCTTGAATGCCATCGCACTTTTCTCCATAACATTACTTGTAGCTTCTCCTCCTTTCGACATGCGAGAAGTGGCGGCCAGCTTCAGCGCAACCAGATTTGGCGAGCTGTTGGAGCGCACTGGTATGGGTTTTTGGGGGCTTGCTAATGGCTTACCCCCTACGGCCTTCGGGAGCGGCTTTGTGGGGCCTAGATTTTGGGGAGGTTGAGGAATGTATACTGAAGGCGACATCCCAGTAGGCGAAGAGAAATTCGACAGCGTACCGGAAGCGGCCAAAGGGTGAATGGCATTGTTGAAGTTCGGACCCAGCACTTGAGCGGGATTGATATGCGTGAATGGGTTAGATGTGGCGTTTGTATGAAGATATTGCTGCATCAGCTGCTGGAAATCGACTGCGTTATCTGGCTGCATGAGCCCAGCCTGCATTGCCGCCATGCTAGTTAGGGAATCCATGCCATCCGCGTTGTTTCCGCCAGATAACCCCCTGTTCGACTCGTCCAACATGCCTTGATTGAACATGTTCTGCAGCGCATGCAAATATGCTTGACTCATGTCGTTCGATGATTGCTGTTCCCTGTCGATCGGATTGCTAACATTGGCATGCGAAAGGTTCGGGGTACCCGCGCTCGCAGCATTGATGTCAAAGAATGCTTCATAGGAGCCGGGAACGCTGAATGTGAACGCTGTATTAGGGAACGAGCCTGGCGGGACATTTGCAGACGCAGATGTAGGTAATGGTAACTCCTGCGGCGTCGCAATATGTTCCGGTTGGGCTTGCGGCGTCAACGATGGAGACATGTCGGAAGACCTCTTCCTCACCTGCATGGAAACACCATCATCAGCTTGTCAGTCAACTCGACTCGACTCCGTTCAGAACTTACCTTGCCCGCCCTAGGAGGAGGCAATAAACCAGAGCCACTCTCAGCGGATGAGCCTGGTAAAACGGTATGATCGAAGCTCGTCTTTCTGACTCGCCGAGGCAAGAAGCCATATTGAGGATGGAAATTCTCGCGAGTCTCGTCGTATAGCCCAGGACCCGAGATCCCAGGCAATTTCGGGTAATTTCGTGGGGAGAGCGCCAAGGTCGCCGACGGGCCAGATTGGCTGGTCAAAGAGGAAGGAAGCACGTCACCGGTGAGGTGTAGCGGTTCATCGTTTGGCACCGAGCTTGCGAAGGCATCATAGGCAGTCGCTGTCCGGATAGCTTGATCATATTCGAATGCGCTTTGTGACATATTCACTGAATGCCTAGGTCGCTGATGCTCCGGACTAAACTTTGAGGTGAAAGACGATAGTCCCGCCAGATCTTCCTGACGGGGAGAATGTGACTCTGTTGTTACGAGACGAGCTAGATCACCAAGGTCCAAGTGAGCCTCACCGCCCGAAGCATATGCTGTCGGTGGCCACGAGCCGTCATGTGTTGCCGCCTCGGTGTAGGCGAGTAAAGGGTCTTGATACGGTAAATCTGCTCCAGCTGCCAACATTGCTTGTGAATGTATTTCCGAGGCGTGGTCGTATGGATTCCGATTTCGATTGAATGTCGATCTTGACCTTGACCTGGAGCTGGGGCGCCAGTCCATAACAGATGCCCTGGACCGGGATCGACTTGCTGCTCGCCAGTCCATTGCATCGGGGCTTGATCATACGCGGATTAATGACAAGGGTCTTGACTCTTGTAAGAAACAGTGCTTACCTCTCCTGACGATCTTGCGGTGACTCAGCGTCGAAGCCGACAACCTTCCCTTTGCCCTTGAATCTACCACGTCTCCCTCTCTCAACTTCCTCACCAGCCATCTCGGAAGGAACATCTCTTTCCTCTTCCTGATTGGCCTGTAACTCCTGCTCTTCGGGAACAAGGTCCATCACCCGTGAGGGATTTGGTGTCGCATCCGTCTTTTTCAGTGTCATATGCATGAGACGCCAGGTCAAGTTCTCCATCCTCGGGCCATTAGGCAAGGCATTCTTAGCTTTAGCATAAGCCTTCCAGACCTGCGTAGCTAAAGGATCCTTCTTGACTAGCTCGTCGGCGGGTCCTTCGAATTGTCCGTGAACCGAAGCTACCGGAGATGAAATATGTGGCGAGAGAAGCGACACTTCGCCCCCTGACCGTGATGTTCGCCTCGACGTGTTAAAACCGGATGTACCACCCGGTGTCTGACCGGGTGTCGTGGTGGGATGTACTACCGTGAAGAAGTCGTCATTGAGGATGCCCGTCACAACATCTTCCGGCCTGCGACCGTTGTTGCTACCCGAGGTCGATAAGGCATGCCGTGATGTATGGCGATTTATCGGAGACCGCGGAGAAGACGAAGACATTTGGCTCGTAGCTGTGCTTTGGTGGAAAAGTCTGTTCATGTGATCTGCGGTGGACTGTGGGCCCAACGAGGTAGACAGACTGGAACTCTCTTCCACAGCGTCCGCCGGATTTCCATTGCCTTGACTTAACTGCATGCCCATCTGCATTCCCAGCCGGATCGCCATCTCTAGACCTGCGCTTCCGAACTGTGCAAGCTGCTCTATCTGCAATCCAGCTGGTAATGGCGGTAAATGGTCGGAGCCGGGTGACGTGTGAGATGATGGTTGCGTTGACGGGATTTGGATATGTGGGGGTGGATTTGCTGTTCTGGATGTTTGCTTTCGAGATGATTTGGATTTCTCGTTGATATGCACACCAGAAGCATGTGACTTGGCGGTTTTACGATTTTGCTCGGGATGCGCGAAATTCAAGGCCTGAATGAAAAAGGCAAAGGAAGATCAGTACCGCGACATACATATTGTTGCGCGGACCTGGAATCTAAAACTTACCGGCGTCGATGGACTAGTCAAACTTAATTTATCGACACCTGTTGGTGTTACCAAAGGGGTGAAGAATCCTATATTTCTGCTGGCGGACGTGACGGAAGCTGACAGTCCTGACAACCCCCTGTCCTTCTTGTCCTGGACACCTCTGCTTGGTCCCCACCCAGCGGCCGCCCGACTTCCGAGTTGTCCAGGGGGGTAGGCGAACGATTGAGAGAAACTCGCTGGAGGCGTTGGCAGGATTCCCGCATTGCTCGAGTTTCTCGACGTCGCACCTCCGGAGGAGGAGGGTCGCAACATGTGCGACGTACTTGGCAGAGATGCTGAAACTCGGTCCTGTGAAAACGCACCAGGTGACAGACCCATCCGCTCCTGCAGACCTGAAGCAGGGGGTTGACCGTGCTGCAATTGCCGAGTGAGCAGGCTGGGAGTCGATGTACTAGCGCTGCCTGATCCAATGCCTGATCCAAACGAAGCACCGTGTACATTGTGTTCTGACATTGATGATCGGCCAACGTTCGGAACAGCCTGAGGTGGGACACCCGCATAACCATCATACTGATCGCCCGAGATAGGTTGTTGTTGTTGTTGTTGTTGTTGTTCCTCTTGCATTTCCTTCATCATTCCAGTCAAGCTGCTGAACAACGTTGTTGAAGCATCGTTCGAACCGGATTCTTGTGCCAGGACGTCGTTCATGAGAATGGCATCTACTTCAGCGGCGGATAGCTCGGGTTGATATTGTTGATCCGACATCTGCCCGGCGTTACTGATATGATGTAGCGGGAATCCGGCATCATCCCCTAATTTCCCGTCAGGTACCGGAGACCTTACAAGACCTTCGAAAGAACCCCAGTCCAGGCTTTCGTTACCTGCCAACATGTTTCTTAATAAGGCGTTCTCCATCATTATCCTTTGCGTTTCTTCCCCTCGTCTGGCGTGCTCAAGTTGCTCGATATCTGCACGGGTACTAGAAGCACCATTGCCCGAGGTCGTAGGTCTTGAAGAGGGTGCGCTGCTATGATGAGGTGTGTGCATACCCTGATATCCGGGGCCATTCGCGTAATGATTGGCCATATCCAAGTTGTGCATGTTCCCATGCACAGCGCCATGTCGATTTTGTGCATAATGTTGATTCTGTGCTTGCTGCTGACTTGCGAGAGCCATTGCGATGGCATTCGTATCATCGTGGTTGATGGTGAAGGGGAAACTAGACCCATTCATTTCCCAGGGCGATGGCGGTTCCAATGGTGTCGTGGTTCCACTTCGAGAATAAGGGTGATGGTGCTGATGAGGTCCTGTCGAAGCCTTTCTAGCCCTGGCTGGCTGAGCGAATGGGTTGTTTGGCATTGATCCTGACATGTAAGGTGCCGATCCGAATTGAGCGACCGATTGGGAGAGAGGCGACTGATCGGGAATGGAGCCTGGGTTATATCCTGGATATTGCGCCATTTGCGAAGACCCTATAGATCGAGACAGATTCGAAAGCGATGATGATGAAGCCGACTGCGCGAGTTCGTATTCGTGAATGAACGATGCAGGTGTTTGAGCTCTCGATGACGACGTCGAATTAGGCAAAGAGCCTGGCATAAAGTGGACCTGGTTGTTACTTCGAGGAGACTGGGCTGTATAGCCGCCTCCATTTCGGCTAGACAGGCCCGGAGGGATTTGATGACCCGTTCTCGTATTAGACGAGGTAGGTTTCGCGAATCCCGGCTGGCCTGACTTGTGTTGAGAATGTCTTTGTTGATGTGACGTAGGTCGCGCTGCTTGCGACGACACCGAGTTTTGAGACGACACCGAGTTTTGCATTGCAAGACCGGGTTGAGCGTTACCATTTCGCTTACTGATATCGTTGCCTGGCACCCCCATGGACGTGGAACCACCACCGGCGTCTACTGTAAACCTGCCTCCCTTGCCTCCAGAAGGATTGGTTCTGATTTTATCCATTGTTGCCCTTGATCCTGATGAAGGTTTAGCTGTGGGATCCGTTGCTCTTTGGCTTGATCGGTGCACGGATCCAGTAACGCTGGCTGAGATCGGTTGACTCGCAACTCCAACTTCAATACCGTTCCCCGTTCTAACGATTTGAACGTTTCCGGTTCCCGATGCGCGGCTGATACCTCCTAGACTAGGTGCTACCGGTCTAGGAGCCAACTTTTGCAGCTTCTTGCCTCCGTTTGTGGTATTCGAAGAGCCTGATGTTTGATATGAAGTGTTTGATGATGTCGATGCAGCAGGCGAAAGACCGTTGCTTGATGCTGTTGGAGATGGCGCACCGTATCCTCCCCGAGTTGCTGAAGAGGATCGTGACTGTGACTGTGTGGCTCGTTGATACTGTGCCTGACGATGCAGGTTTCCTGTTTGCGGTAATGTTTGTCCCCCGTTGTGGGATGGACTGCCACCCGTAAAGGGCGGTGAAGGCGTTGAATTCGATATGTTGGTGATATTGGTGAAAGGAGCGCCGTTGAGTGGAAAATGGCGAGTGAGAGCAGCCTAGCGGAGGTTCACTCGAAAAGGCGAAGCAGTTTCACTGTGGGACAGCAAACAACTCGCAAAGGGACTTTGATATTTGATGATCTTTCTTGACGTCTCAAAGGAAGGCGTTGAAGCTCGATCTCCCGGGCGTGCGTTTGGGCTGAAAATCGGTTGCTCGACTGATATTGTCTGCCCGACCGATCAGGTGAGATTCCAGTCCGTGCTTGCAATTGTGTAACTTACCCTCAAGAGTTATCCCTTTTGCATCTACGACCTTGTTTGATCCACCTTGTTGATTATACAGTACTCGTCCCTTGGTCGTTTGTTCGCTCCTCGCTCCGTTTCTCCGCACGGAAGAAAAAGCCCCGAAATTGGTCGTCGCCAACGCGCCAACGAGGTATAATACGGTCGTCGTAAAGACAAGTATCAGGCGTAGCTGTCGTCGATGATGACCAGTGGGACGTGGACTAAACAAGAGTATACGTCAAGTGGTATAGTGGCAGTACTAGTAACTCTGCGTGTGCACTAGAAAAGTTCGGAGGGAAGTCGTCCATGAGCGATCAATTTGACACGCGAAATAAGCAGTCCCGCCGAATCCAACGTAGTAATTTATTGATTTGCGGCCGAATTGTATTAGGGCAAACCAGCCCGGGTGGCTGCAAGTTACAGGGTCACAAGTTACAAGCCACTCTGGGATATTTCGCAGGACTCTATAGCTGACTCTATACTGTAGACTCTATTCTCTATTCTCCATTAGCTCCGACATTCCTTCAGAAAGCTATGGCCTACCTGAGTTTTTTTGGACTGTTCGCAGCGGGCAGGTTTGGCGGGTCCCTCTTTCCTTTAATAAGGTTCAGGCTGCGCAAAGGCAGAAGGCAGGGACATGACAAGATGCAAGATGCGAACGAAAGAGGGCAGAGATGGGTTACAGTTTCCGCCCAGCTCACCGGACAGTGGTGATGGGCGCTGTGATGAGCAACTTGATGGAATCGATTGAAGAATTGTTGGAGACTGATTCCGTAATGTTTGCTCTACAGTTAGTCTACAACCGCTGAGCTAACCACTGCCACAATCTTTATCCGTCATCTCCTCCGCCAGCTCTTCCGCCCTCCTCAGCGGCCTCCCCTCCCAGCTCCCTTCCCCTGGCGCCTTTGCAGCTGCCTTTGCCTCGACAGCTGCCTCGACCAATTCCTCGACCCGCGCCCTGCTCCTCGTTCGCTCATGGGGTTGCCGAAGCAGTTGTTTCCCCTTTTCCCCTGCCGCACTACCTATTTAGCTACCTATTTGTTCTTGATCAAGAAACCCTTCCAGCCTTTTGGGGTGAATTCTTGTTTGCCGTCCTGTCTGTTTTGCCCCGGTTTAACCTGTCGAAATGTTCCATAGCAAATAACTGAAATTTTAACCAATAGTATCGCGAGCTCTATCGAGCACAAAACGTCCGCCCGACGCCCGAGCACCGACGCCCGAGCACCGAAGAAGGGAGGCTCTGAAGCGAGTATTTCAATCACCCGGTCACCCGGTTGGAAGCTTGTTCGGGTTCGGGCTTGCTGTAACTCTCGGGTGAAGGGTACTCACTTACCGCACCTCCACATTGCGCTTCACTATCCATACCTGTACCAGCTCCCATAGCTCCACCCTTCAGTCACATACATGGTGTGACAGCACCAGCTCCCCTACGTTACTTCTGCCTACTGCATCTGCTGCAGTCCGTCCCTGCTGTCTCCCATCGTCATCGGCTCTTTCCAAAATCCCAGTGAACCCAACAAGCAACGACGATGTCAATAATCCATAGTCCAATGAACAACAATCAACGAACAACGACCGACGATGAACGACAAGCCAATGCAAGGTGGAAGGTGGTTGAAAAGAGGGAGATATGTACAAGGCCTACAAGGAGAGGGACGACAAAAGCAGCCGAGTTTCGCCCTGAGTCGTCCAGTCTGTTGACAGCCGGAAGTCCGTGCTCCGCTGTTGTCCGGTTGCTAGCAGGTATCGATAATGTTACGAGGTTTGAGCTGACCTTTGTGAAGCTCTCCGTGCTCTGCGCTCAATGCTAAGTGCTCAACCAAGGCCATACGCACATATAGAATTGAAAATGCATCATGCAGACAGCGGTGTACAAACCACCTTTCCCTCCTCTATTCGTCGCAGTTCTTGTTCGCGTCGTTTTGGACTAGCTCATGCGGTAGGTATTCTCGTACGCTTCGAATGTACGTACGTACGAGAGATGTCATGAGCTTCTAATGCTCCAGAGGGAATATGTATCATACTGCAGGATCCATCATGAAGATCGCGCTGGCCTAAGGCCGGATGCTGTGATGGTCTGACCAACACCCGGTAGAATCCGGTGGTGCAATTGAAGTCACAATTTGGACAACCTTGACAGCGTAATGAGGCATGATATGAGCTATGATATGAATACGTGATATATACGTCGTGTCCAGAAGCCGGACGGGCTACCAAGTACGACCTTCCTATCCCTCTCCCTTCCCCAAGCACTCCCCAAGCCCGACGGCGACCCAGTGGCTTTTCAATGGCCTAACAACAGTCCCTTACTCAGCTCTTCACAATACTCACTCAGCTCCAGATAGCGGACCATCTAGCGGACCCATGTCTAGCGGCTTCCATATCATCCACATCATCTTGGCAATTGCGGAGGCATATCTGCATACTTGGTAGGTCTAATCATGGAACGATGCTCATTTCTCGGCGATATAGCAGATGAAGTACAGCCACAGGAAATATGGGAAATATCAAGAGCTATGTCAAATGCATAGCTAAATGCATACAACTTATGTCTGCGCGTTCAAATTTGCTTGAATACAAGAAATGACTTGGGAATGTAAAAGAAATACACGGGTTTATTGTACAGATGACAGGGAGCAGACATTATCAAACCGCGACAGATTGCAATGCCATCTTTAACAATCTGTTACTGCTGAGCATGCGAATCATTTCTGGCGTCAGAGCGACATTCGCGAAATCGATTGGTGAAGCATCGGCTATAAGAAGCGACAAAATAAGCAGAGGCACAGTGGTGCGAGAACGCAGGAATAACGAACCGGTTTGCACAGGTTCGAGGGCTTTGCTACCGTCTGGATGCAGTTCAAGCTGTGACCATTTCACCACTTCTGGTGAACCATCGTTCCCTACCACTCCCGCAGTCTCGTCCTCTTGGGACAAGAACAAGAGATATGACTCGAAATTACCCGACGCGGAGCGTACCACGATCGGATACCCGACAGGAAGCCGAAGGATCTCATCTCGCAACAGCGCTCGAGATGCGTGTCTCCTGGCTGTTTGTAAAGTCTATGGCATGATGAACTCAGCGTACGGCATCACGGGGTCGATTACTGAAAAAAAACTGACAACGTTGTGCAGAGGGCAGAACAGTTTGGTATGGACGATTTTGACCAAACTATACTCTTTCTTCGATCCTGTTTCCGTGCCGGTGGGAGGATCGACTTCCATAGCATTCGTGAAAGTTTCGCCGTTCGTAACGATAGGTCTCGACTCGGCTGGCGGGACCTTTTTGCATACCCACTCCTGCACCTCTACCTCCTCAAATTCAACTTCTGGATCTTCCATAGCACATGTTACGTGGTACGCTCGAGCACATTTACCCTGCGTGATATCAGTTCGTCAGCTCTGGACATCTGAACGTTCCTCATTTATCTTGGAAACTCGCTTACCTTGACACACTGTATTTTTGCACCCATTTTTGCCTTGTTAGGATTTGTGCAGCTGGAGCATTTCTGCAATGCGGATGCCGTGAGCGTCAGGAATACATGACCGAGTTGCCACCCGGACTTACTAGACTCCACCTTTCCTTTGCGACTTCCTCAGTGCCCATCACGACGGCACGTTTTTTGATGTAGGCCTGATCCGCGGCCTGGTCCTCCTCAATTGCTCCGATAGAGAGTTCCGGGATACATCTCGCGCAGGCGACATGCGCCATAGGTTTTGAGTTGATATCTTTGACGAGACTTCGAATCTTCTCCGAAGGCTGATGGATGGGGAGAAGGCCAGCTGTGCTGGGATGCGGACAAAATACGCAGGAATACTTTGGCTTGGCCATACGTGGGACGACCACTTCTGGAATCAGTCGCATCCTTCCTCCACTTGGACCGCCTGGTCCGCGTTTGCTGGTGATCAGCTTGCCTTGCTTTCGCAATTCCGATAGTCGTCGACGTTCAGCCCGCTGGTGATCTGCGGCATTGCGTAACTCGGATTCTTGCAGAATGCGGTCGATATCGATGACGACACTGATGCAGTCGCAGGCGATCAGCCACACCCCTCAAATGCCGGCGATTCGTTCTTCAGAAGGCTGAAGACGGGATGCTTACCTATGGCTTTCACACTTGCAGACCTTGGCCCGTCTACCGATATCAATCCAATCTTCCAGCGCAAAGCTGTTGCAATGCAAGTGAGCACTGCGGCCCGAGAGGGATACGAGCGTTGGTAACTTACTTAATGCTTTCCGCGATGTTGAAACCTCCATTGAAACCAGCATGGTATCCCTTGGGATACGTGATGACGAATTCACCTTGCTTCTGGACAAGGAAATTGGGTCGACATGAATCGCCACCCAGTTTCGACGGGCTGACTACAAAGGATTTATGCCGAAGGAATTGATCACATCGTTGTGCATCTTGACCAAAGTATCCTATGAAGCCGCAGGGTCAATACATGATATCGTATCCGACAACATGGCAGCGACCCAGACTTACCAGCCATATGCCGTTCAAATGTTTCCGCTTTACCCTGTGGTATAGCATACCAGAATTTAGGCGTACCTGCGTGAATATAATTGATAGAGTAGAGGTCCATCTGTCAAGTTAAGCTGGGTGAGATGGTTGCCAGATCACGAAATGGACCGCTACGCTACTCACATCCTCCACATGCCAGGCAAAGGCGGCAGCCCACATGCCGAAATAAAGGTATGGGGTGTTCACACCGGGTACTTTTCTTTTGAGGTTTAGTCTGTTGAGAACGTTTGGTAGACTAGCGACATTCCAAGCTGTTGTCTCTTCGGTGAAGAGAGACCCTGGAGGACAATGGTCATGATGATTAGACGACGGAACATCAATAGAGTGTAGCGTCCGAGATTCGCTCACCCTTCAAATCGGCACCGTACCAACTAGGTTCCCCTATACTCAACCCTCTCCAGAACTTCCGCTCCAATTCCCGACAAGCTTCCACATTGAAATCCTCCAGCGTAGTATCAGGTGGTAGCCAGTCTTTCAAAAGATCAAACGTCTTGTACCAAGGGTCTGTTGTAGTCTCGGTTTCCTTCATCGGTTCCTCCGTAGTGAGACGGCTTGACAAGTCGGATGACATGGTCTCTGTGTCTTCTGTCGCTTTACTGGCGTCGTCGTTAGCTGTGTCTTCTCGTACAGACACACTATCCGCCATCACGCCTTTGCTACTAGCAACTGACATGGACCGCTTCCTTTTGCCTGCTGTTGATCTTTTGGAGGGCGATGGGTCCTCCTGCCTTCCGCCACGAACACCCAGCGAGATGTCTTTTGGTCCAGGTCCCTGATGCGCCTTGCTTTGGCACTTTTCCCACCAATCCTTGACACTCAATCCTTTCATCTTGTTCTTTTCGATATTATTGGCACGGTACATGCCGGCTCTGCCCTGCATATTCTGCTGAATCGCTCCTTTGATCTTGACGTGCTCTAGTTGCTCTGCTGTTATTTGTGGAAGTGATTCCGTCCATTCCTTGGGCGGTATGACTTTGACGATACCCGACCGGTGTCCCCAAGGCGCGACTTTCTCCATGTAACCTTCGAAGTCGGCAAACTCCTCCATGGTAGGACGGAAGACGGGAATACCTCGTGTGGCGTAAGGATCCTCTTGCGGCGTACATCCAACACCGGCTTCAATGGTCCAGGAAAGCATTTGTTTATTCACATGTTCATGAGGATAGCTGTGAGACAAGAAAAAATGTGAGATTCACCCTTGGCTTGTCAGAGTAAAAGGGTCAAATATCACTAACAACTCTGCCGGTTGAGTGTATTGCGCTGCTTCGTCTTCCTCCTCCTTATTCGCTTGTCGGGAACCCATCCGGCCGCGTGGATCGGCTTCCATACTTGCTGCAGCTGTTTGTTCCGTGCCGTGACTCATGTCTACATCAGCTACTGGATGATCCTTTTTAGCTGCAGTTTCATCGTCCAGTCCAGACCTGGAGACTATTCCACTGCTCGGTGTAAGAGGAAGCATCTCTTCATCAGAGGCGGAAACGGAATCGCCGTGAGATGCAGAGCGACGTGTTGACCCATCGGATGGGTGTTCCACAAACGGAATCTGGTTGAGGACTTCGTCCGTCGACATTGCGAATTGATGGACCCGGTTGGGGAACCGGCAAAGGCGCAAGGGTCGTTGTGACTCTGCTTTCAGGTTATTTCGCAGTCTACGTTCCGGTCGTTTACTTGGTGACACATGCACTTTATTAAAAGGTCGGTAACCAGAGGGGAGGATGCTATCGTTCACATTAATTCAATCTATCGTCGTCGGATGCGATCTCGGGAGTACTGGATGATGCAGCTGCAAGCTGCAAGCGCACGCCACCAAAGCCCCGGAAGCCGGAAGAGGACCCCTAGGACCCCTGGGACCCCCTATGTTGCGCTTTTTTTTTCTAGCCCACTACAGCGATCGACGGGTGTTCAGTAGTATTCAGCATCTGCATAAACGGTAGGCTGGCTTTGAGGTCCTGCTTCTTTGTGAACTCGGTAATTGGACTGTGTCTGCCTGAAGACTCAAAGATACCACCCGATCATACACAGAAAAGGCTCGGGTTTCCGGAACCATGGCGCTTTCAAAAACTGCTTTGACAGGGCCGTTCAGCATGCGAGCCTTGTCGGCCACCTCTTTCCAACCATCGCTCCTGGCAGTGCAATATCGTTCCCTCTCCACTTCACCCATCGTACAGAACACGAAAAGCTCGTCAAAGAGCACGACGTCTTTCACAAGAGCAAAGGCCGCTTCTAGCGAAATGATACCATCCGCCTCATCGTCTACGTCCACCACAGCGCAATCATCGGGAAACGCGCCCACTCGGACAGGATACAATGCCATCGCTAAAGCAGAATCAAAGCTCGCAAAACAGCAGAAGGGAATGTCCCGGCAGATGCCTGGAATGAGCTTGGAGAATCAGGATCAGCCATTAGCAGGTGAGTGACGTATGTCGTGCAGAGGTATGAGCGAAAGGCAAAAGTGCTCCACGCTGCATATGGCATAGAAGGGTTATGCCCAGTAAGGCTTTCATGGCAACCTAAAGTGGAAAGCTAGCACTCTTTGGCATCATACCGAAGCCCAACAAAAACATAACGCTGATCACTCCTGCATTTAGATCCCTACATTCTACCACCACTCCACCAAGTCGGTATCATGCGTGTTGGAGGCATCATACCGAGTATAAAATACATATTCACGCGGCTTAGGCGATACTTCAGGTTGAAACTCATGGCGTGAGCATATTTCCTCATTCACGCAGATCCTGCTCCAGCATATGATTACTAACTTCGGCAACCTTCGATACCTCAGAATGTCTTCGATTGTGGAGAAGGAGCCTATCATCGCCAGCATCTATTCATCACCAGAGTTTACAAGTCTTCCTTGGTATAAGCGGTTCATCAAAAACCTGAATCGAATTACACCCACAGCTTCCATCCAGCCTCTGAGCAATCATCTGGCAGAAGTCTGGGAGCAATGGAATAAGGCTCAGGCGAGGTGAGTATTGCCCGAAAGCGGATACTATATGACACTGACAATCGGTGTTCTACCCTGTAGCGGTGATGTCAACACGATCCGACAAATATCTGTTTCGCAAGCACTTGAAACCGCCAAGAATCGAGCCCAACATCAAATTGGAGGTGGTACTGTCATGACTTGGAAGGTTGACCGGTATATCACCAAGCCGAAAGCCATTGATGCGCGAGTGCTTCAAGTCGATTCGACAGGCCAAACTACGTTGGCTCAGGTCATCGTAAAGCTTGAAACAGATCAGGTAAGTTGCAAAGCGATTGCAACAGATTACTCAAGCTCACGTTGCGCTTTCCCGTTCACAGGTACTGACGATCAAGCCCCGGTCGCGAGCGCCGCAAACGTTGCGTTCTACAGCGACAGAATACTATGCATTCGAAAAGCTGCTATCGAATGCGGAAGCCAAGTGGAAGATCAAGCGAAAGCTGCAGCCGTATACTGGTGGCGAGTTGCCTAAAGATCTGATGTAGATTTTGTATAGTGATATGGAAGGAGGTATACCATACCACTCATGGACAGACGATAGTCGGGCGACGTTTCGTGCGATTGTCAGCGGCTTTAGGTGCATGAATGTTATACCGCCTCTTGCATAGCTATTCGAGATGACTAAATGTTTACGGTATCTATTATATTTACTCAGCGAGCTAGATGCGTAAGCGCATTTGATAGAGACTTCTCAGTGCCACTGGCTCGGCCCGCATTACGCCATTACACAAGTAGTTGATACTGTTAAACGCCAGTCCGTTCCTGTGCCGAGCATCTTTTCTTCCCACTAGCGTGAGTCTAATCGAGTTGCAATTGGGAATCCACTTGCGTGAAATGTTTGAAAAAGTGTTTGAATAGATCGATCAAGTATTCGGGGTCCTGAGGGCGCGAGCCATAGTGATTAAAAACCACATCCACAAATGATGCAAAAAAACTTACCTTTGTTCCACAAGTCTCCCTGATACTGTGCATTGAAAGCTGGGGGATACCGATATCTACAGTTCGGAAACCCTTCACCGAAAGCGCTGGACCGATCTACACTCCAAAGCGAGAGGAAGTCATGTTTAGGTTTTGAGATCAGTCATCGAAGGAAGGTATTTTCTCAACTGCGTCCTACGTACCGTGGAACCGCAACTCGAGTCATTTCTAACCTCAAACTCTTGGATAGGAATACCTGCCATTTCCGCCAACCGCCTGAGCGCAAACGTAGTAGCCGGATTCGAGGTGTATCGCTGGTTGGCGTTCATTTTGATGACCACTCCTCCGTTAAGCTGCGGCTTGTGCTGGTCTTGATACTTTCCTTCGTACAAAGGATTGACAGCATGTGCCATATCGCACGATATCAAGAAACTGTTTCTCAAGACTTGTCCGTAGTTGGCGGGAATAAAGTCGTCGATGCTGGTCATTTGCTCCATGAATGACGGTAAAAGATCGCTTTCCGCACCCTGGTATGAAACGGAACCGACTTCCTCCTACACCAGCGATTTGAGTATCGGCGTCAGGTCTTGCGCTTGCTTCTGACTCCGCTATAACTCACGTTGTCGAATAGAACAATGGTACGGAAATGCTCCTGGTCATCAGTATCTGAAGTGAGCTCCGCCTTGCCGACAGATTCGATCAAACCGTCAACCGCGCAGAAGCTATACGGACAACATATGGTCAGATTGGCTCTCGAAAGCTACCGCAACGACCTTGCGCTTACCAGGTCATCAAGTTGTCGAGCCTAGCCGTGTGAATGAATTCACCGTTGATGCCTCCAATAGTCGCTTTTTGCGTGTCGAATAGCGAGCTGTAGTTATGAGCAGGCATGAGCTTCCCGGATGAGCTGATTTGACCCAAGGGACACCCACAGTTCAAAATCGAAAATGTCATCCGGTTTCACGTCTAGCTCTTCCGCGACTGCCTGTATAAGCATCGAGTGGTGCTTGCTTGCAAACGAGGGAGACACGGTGGACTCGGACTCGGCTTCCTCATTCTTGGCTGTATCACCGTTCGGCTCGGTTGCGGCCGGAGTGTTGAGTTGTTTGTTGACGAGACCAAGGACGGGCTTTGATAGGGGATGGAGTCAGATATAAAAGAATCAGCTTTAAGTTTCCGTGAAGAAGAGCGAGATTTCACCTCACCTGGAACTCCGTCTCTTTGTTGAACTTGAATGCATCGTTGATGGTCCTGTCAAGGTGGATAGCTGATATCGTATGGTCAGATTAGCATATAACAAGGCATATGAAGCGTCGACATACCTAATGTCGGAATCCGCAAGATAGGTCGCTGGATATGGATCAGCTTTGTGACAAACTGGTCTTTACCTCCTTCCTTGACGATCACTCGTCCAGCCAAGCCCAGATCTCTATCGTACCAAGACGGCCAAGCACCACCCCCATACGTTTCGGTATTGACCATGACGTAACCCGCCTTTTCCTTCTTGCTAACAGGCCGAATCTTGAGACAAGGCGAGTCGGTGTGACCAGCTACCACGCTGAAACCCGTCTTTCCTGTCATCTTCCGTGGGACAACGAAAGCGAGCAACGAAGACTGGTTTCGCGTGAGGTAGTACTTTCCACCCGGAACGATCTCGCCAGTCGTGAATGCGGACTGGAGGTCGGTACGTGCTGAAATCGGTTTGAAGCCAGCTTGCGCAAGGTGGTTGACGGCTGTATGTACGGCGTGGAATGGAGTTGGAGATGCATCGACAAACCGGAGGAAAGCCATCGCCTTAGCTGGAGTGACAGCTTTATGAGAAGACATTATGGGAGAAGTAATCCTGGGTTTGAGTCGATCGGAGTTGGAACGAGCAGAGTCGTCTTCGGTATCGCTGTCGGAGAAAGCGGCACAGGAACGTTGATGATTATGAATGGTCATCGACAGGTCCTTGAGGAAAAGTATTACAACATGGGTCTTCGTAAGTCTAGTTGAACCTATAGAGAAGTCGATGTACAGGCTGGAAGGTCAGAGTACGCGAGTGCACACGTTACATGCGGCGGGCAAGTCCGTCACCAACGGCGGCCGGAGGCTAAGCCAAACTATCGAACTGACGAATTGACATGATGATGGCTTTGCTAGAAAGCACCATCTGCGCAGGATCAGTATTTCGCAAATACCCAGCAGTCAATCTATAACAAAGAGCACAGTAGAAATACATCAACAGGCTATATCGCAAAGCCTTCATCATGGGCAAGTTAAACTACGACAAATGGGCTGCACTCGAGGTATGTAGCGTGGCTTTCAAAAACGTAAGCTTCGCTGATGTGATTACTCCCTTCAGCTATCAGATGATTCTGATATCGAGGAACACCCCAACATCGACAAGAGGAGTATGATCAAGTGCGTTACACATCGCTAGTACATGAAAGATTTGAACTTACCCTACGTTGATGGCTCTATCTACTAGCTGGAAACAGCGAGACATCCATGAGCAACGAGAAGCAAGGAAACAGCGTATTGCCAATTACCACGCCGAAGTCGACCTTAACAATGTTCTTATCCCTCGAGTGGTGGACCTGAGAAGTAAGGTCAAGGAAACTGGTCGATCGGCATTCTCGACGGAAGTCGCACGACTCAAGGAGAACCCTTCGGAGGCCAAACCTCCAACTGGACATGCCAAACAGCCGACATACGACGAGATGATGTTGCATATGCTGCTCAAGATATGGGAGGAATGTAAGGAGGAGTTAGGGAAGAGTGGAGATGCAGCGGATGAGGCAAAGTGGACTGATGCGCTTGTAAAGGGATTGATCAAGCACGAGGATGGCCTCAAGGAACGAAGCGAGGAATGCGAGAAACTAGCGCAGAAAGAAGAGGATGATCAGAAGAGGAAGATTACTAGCGAGGATGTCAAGGAGGGTTGGTCAAGCAGTGTAAGTAGAGGACATTTAGCATTCAGGCGCTGGTTTCACCGCCTTGATCTTCCGCTGTTTACTGGTAGCACATCAACAAAATCACGCCCACGCCATTAGACGATATCAAACCGAAAAAGACTGCGCCACCAAGCAAAAAGATCGAAGTCTTGAACCCAGCCGCTGCAGGTGGCCTTCCTCCTCTGGATCCCGCAAAGTACCCTGCGTCATTGACACCCAACACCGGTCTCGCTGGCTCGATGCCACCTATTCCCACGACTTCAGACTCGGACGACAACGAAGGCATTCCAGATCTTACACCTTCCGGCCGTGCATTCTCTCAAATCCCTGTGCGAGAATACCGAAAATCGCTGGAATTCATTCAGAGTGACCCATCGGTGCTAGCGGAATCTACGACCGATTCACTTCTCGGAGAAGCATTCGAAGCTTGTTTGAAAGGCGAATCTTCCCGAGCGCTTCAATGCGTTCATCAGGGTCTCTTGATCCAGTACTGCCGCAAATTGGGACGCGACGGTGTCCGACTGTTCTTTGACCGAATGATCAACGGAGGACCAAAAGCAGAGTCCGTCTTCACGAACGATGTCAAACAGACGTACGAGCGTATTGTCACTCGTGCTTCCGAGATCAAGGCGGATATGGAGAAGAACGGCACGGAACGGGAGACGATTCAGCTCATGGCGGAAGACCCATCAACGACTATCGGTTTCAACATCCCTGATGGACCACCACCGGAGAATCTCACAATTCAGGGCTTTGAATCGGACGATCCAGATGCTGGTTTACCAGACATTGAGGACATTCGAGCCTTTTTGCAGATGAAGTGGGAATTATTTGATGCATTCCCGCAGGATCTGAAGGATGCAATGAAGAGCGAAAGCCTGGATGCAGTCAACAAGGTGTTGGATAGGATGGATGTTGCAGAGGCTGAAAAGGTCGTCAACGATATGCAAGAGGGAGGAATGTTGAGCTTTGGGTGAGTATCTTTGTACTTTCCACTCCGAAAAGGTCACTAATACCTTTACGCCTGGGACTATAGCGAGAAAGGCGTTCGGGACATGACGGGCAAATAGTCACGATGTGGCGTGGAAGGACGCGGGGGAGGATGTCTGAAGCTGTACGTTGTCAGGTGTATGTCAGACATTATCGATAAGACCAAGCTTTACCATGCAAATCAAGCTCGCACTAGGAATGTATATGCATATTGCGAAATTCGCGTGTATGATGAATTCCCTTTTCGTTTCTTGGCAAATTGATTGACATTACAAAATCCGAGTTTGGACCATGAGCGTCTCCAGTCTAGTTCCAACAGTTTATTGTCCGTCGTTCGAAACTTCACAATATCAATCCGTTCTGTTCAAGCGGGTTTCGCTGCTTTCCTATTTGGTGGGCAAGATCGCTTCCACTTCGATTTCGACCTTCATACCCTCCAATCCCAGCTTGTCAACCCCAACAGCCGTCCAGACGGGGCGATGATCGGCGCCGCACTTTTCCTTGACCTTGGCAACCATGGTGAAGAAGGCGTCGGAATCAAGGTTGGTATGGAAGGACCTGACTTGATAGACGTCAGACCAACCGTTGGTGCATCCCGCAGATCGAAGGACAGTATCGATGCTGTTCAAAGCGTTACTGATCTGGGTGGTGACGTCGAGGAACTGTTTTTCTCCGGCGGATCCGGAATCGTTTCCTTCTTTCTCCTCGAGAGGAGAGAGCGAGCCTGTGACGGGATCCCAGCCTCCTTGTCCGGATAGCTTGACAATTCCAGAGGGCAAAACGACGGCTTGACTGTAGTGGCACATGGCACCGAAACGGGCTCCGAGATCAGATCCGTCAAAGTATTTGAGGTTCGACATGTTGAGTCAAGATTTCAGGTGTTCGTGGAGTTTGCGTGGAGGATGTTTGTCAGGAGGTGTCGTCGGAGTATTGTTGAGCACTGATGGATGCGCTGTGTGATGAGCTGTCAAACGATAAGCCATCAATCAGCGTTCAGCTTAGAGCAGATGTGAATATCCAAACGCCAGGTGCTTACAGTATGACCGGTATCGAAGGTAGTGTGACGAAGTCTTGACTGAGGGCGATGAATCTATTCTGTGTAGTGCTACTCGAAAGCTGAGGACAAAGAAACAGTTCACGTAGCAGTTGTTACATACCAAGAGGACCCGAGTAGTTCTCCTTTCCGAGGGACATGTACCACGTGCTCAGTATCGATATAGTGTCGAGTCACACGGTGCCGAGATCCGTACATGCCCATGGTCGCTGGGAAGTTCCGATCCCAGTCGGAGTCGCTGTCCAAGTGGCAGAACTTCCGGTGCACGGTCCAGGATACAGTTGGCGTTTCATGTCTCGAAGTTGGCTCCGCGTCTGACTAATCGGTTTAGAACCCTATCATGCGAGGATAAGCACGGGAAGGCAGCGGGAAGGCGGGAACTACAGTATAGCTATCGGCGCGCATCAGAATACTTCCCGAAAAGTCGGTTCCGGATTCTGGAAGCTTGTGGGTGTATGTGATGCGCGGAGAGCAGCTGATGACCAGCCAGCGGGTCTGCCAGCAACTATGCTGTTCTGCAGCTTGCTACACACCCGACACCCATCATATCATACACTCACTGTTTGTTTTCTTTTTGGCTGAAGAGCTTCCGTGGCCGAATTTACACGTCTTATACTGGCCATCGCGCCTCCTGAGTATGGAAATCGTTGCTTCCTCTTATGTTAGCCTTATCGTTGAGTTCAGAGTTCTCTGAGTGAGAACACAGGTACCAAGGTATAGATCCTGTCTTGAATATCCATAGTCCTGCCGACGGGAAGGACTGAAGGAGTCAAGCAATGTGGAAAGGTCGCCACGTCGTCAGTCTGGTCAGTTGCCGTCTTTTTAGGGCGAATCGTGAGGACGTCCGTCGGCATATTGCGACGAGCAAAGAGTCCCACGCAGTATTCCGTGACAGGGCTACCATGGCCTACACTGCGACCGAAGTAAAAGCCTGGAAGTTCGCATGGATATCGTATCGATATATATTGTTACAACAGAAGATATATGTTACAAATTTTACTTTATGTCATTGTGCCTACATCAGGAGCTGGGGGAACGCCAGATTTTGAGGGAACGGAGATATACAAGGGGGGAGGGGGGGACGGGGATGGTGAGGCGAAAAACGCCAATGTTTACAGGGCGCTGTGGTCGGTGATGTAGATGATATCTTGAGCAGAATCTCTGAGCTGTTGAATGGTGGTGACTCTGTCTTTCCTCTCGACTGGATTGTGGAAAGTCCATTTGTTTTCTCCCTTTACTTGCTGCTTGCCAATCCAAATGCGGTCTGAAGGCAAATGGTTTCCCTGGATATCTTTAGGAATGACAAGGACCGGGCTCCCTGACATAGGTCCTAGTATCTCCCGTAGCCTGTTATCGTCAAGTTTTTCAACAGGTTCCTGCGAGGTATATCTGCCAGTCGCGATGTACAACATCCTGCTCAAGCGATCGCAGTCCTGTAAGCTGGCGTCACTGTCAAATTGCTTCTCATACTCTTCCGTTGGGTCACCCTCGACATTGCTCCAAAGGCCAATCGAATCGTCATTTGGATCGCGCCAAATAGAGTCCCCGTCAAGTTTGGCGAAATGAAGCATGGTGGCCTGAAACAATGCGATCCAAGCCGACTTGTCTGAATTGTCGAAGCTTCTGAGTTTGGCGCCCGACATCTCTGGACGGAAGATTTCTGAACCGCCAGGTAGATTTACCAACGTATGGACTACTTTTGAGTCTCGCAGAACAGTAGCTGGCGCTAATCCGCTATGCCAGCAGTTCACTCCTGCTTCAGCAGGCAGAAGTTTTGCCACTGCAGATATTGGGAGATCAGGGTCTCCTTCTGTTTGCGGAGGGTTGACGAACATTGCAGTGACAGCTGCCGGGCCGTTGAGGATCAACCTGAGCCGAGCAAGAACGCCATTGAGAGTAAGCGATTTGCAAGCAACCCGTGCACTACCTTCCCTGCACCCTGCCTAGGATAATGAACTAGACTTACGCCGCCGCAATCGCCAAGGTCGGCACGTCCATCGCTGTATGAAAACGTCACGGGGGGCCGCAAAAACCGCTCTTTGTCAACCTGTGAAACATGGCTGAAGTCGCAGGAGGATGGTCGCTTACGCTTTGCTCCTGCTGGTGGGAAGACTTTAATATCATTCATGGACGGTAAACCTTGTTCATTGATAATGAATGGGCATTCATCAACGGGTCCGCGTTTCGTAGGTAGTCCGACTGCAGAGAAATCGAGGGCGGTATGGCAGGAGAAACCATGAGCAGATGTCCAGAGGCTTTCTCGAAGCGTCTGTGTACTTACGGACTCCAGCCGTTAGCGTTGCAAAAAGAAACAACGAAGAAAGCAACATGATTGCGTAAGTCGAGACCACGATTATGTCTCCCGGAGAAGCGTTCTGGAAAACACCAAAAGCGAGAAGCAGTAGCTGAAGCGTACGAGGTGTAGGCAGATCGAAAGACGGCTTGGCGCTGAAGGGCAAGTTTGCCAGGGCCCAAGGTATGTCAAGCGTCGAAAACGATTCCCTAAATACTACTCTCCTATGCACGCGCTCGAGTTTCATGGGATCGCGGACAAACTCGAATCGCCAACAACTCTCCATTTGAGTCCCCCCTTGCAATTTCGGTTTCTAAAAAGGAGGACACGTAGGGGATAACGGATAATTCGGATTCGCCCTCCTTTGTTCCCCTTAATGTGTCGCCTAGAAAAGCCCATAGGATTTAGGTAGTTTCCACACAAAGCTGTCTTCACGACTCACCCCTCCGCTGTACTACTCGAGTTGGCAGAGGTTGGACGACGCTTGCTTTTCATCTAATCAGTCGCTCGATCTCGGGCTTTGGAACCAGAATCGCAGATCGTGATGAGTATACCGATGTCGTCGGGGGGAGAACATCAGGTGATCGCTCGAGGAGTCGTGTGTTGTGCATCACGAGTGCATCTTGTGACAATGATACGCCACATATAAGAAAAACAGTTTGAATATTGGTATAAACGAGAAATTTTACATAAAGTATCACCTCGAGCTTTGGGTATAGAGTCCAAGAAGGTAGCGGTCAGGCGCTGTAGCTTTAGGGATACTACACGTACGACGGTCAGATTGCGGTCGATATCCGCCTAGATAAGAGTGGCTACTGAGACGAATCACGTAGAGTCTGCAAGCGAACTATGGTCGGTGATATAGATGATGTCTTGAACGACACCTTCTCTGAGCTGGGCCCGGCTAGCTGTTCTTGTTTTCCTCTCCACAGGATTGTAGAATGTCCACGTGCCTTGCTCTTCTGCCGGGCCTATGCCGATCCAGATGCGGTCTGAAGCCAAGATGTTGTGTGTATCAGCTTTTGGAATCACAAGGACGGGGCTCTTAGACATGGAGTCCAGCACTGCTTTAAGTTCCTCGTCTTGGATAGCTTCGATGGCTGTCTGTGACGTCTCCTTGTTAGTCGCCAGAAAAAGCATTCTGTCCAGATTCTCGCCTTCCTGAGGGACGAATTCCGGATTGAACATTTGCTTGTTCTGTCCACCATCTCTGGTATTCTTCCACTGGCCTCCTTCATCAGCACTCGGGCTAGACTGCACATCATTTTGCGCGTAATGAAGCATGGTAGCTTGAAAGAGGAACACCCAAGCAGAGTTGTCTGACGTATCCGCCGCCTTCAACTCGTCGCCGGTATAAGGTGGAGCATAATAATCACTACCGCCAGGAAAATCGACTAAGATGTCAAAATGTTTGTCTGAGGAGTCACGCAAGTTTCCAGCTGTCGTTATACCGCTATCTCTGCAACTTTCACCTTCTATGTCGGGGAGAAGAATCGCGTTCGCAGGGATCGGCCACAATTTCCCATTCTGCTTTCCATCATGATTGAGGAACAGCTTGGCGACGAACTGGGGACTTTTCAACACCAACCTGGAAGGAGAGAAGGAGCAATGGCAGGTTGCGTGAGTCATGACATGGACACAACGTCAGCAATTCTGGCAAAAAAGCTTTAACTTACGAAGCAGCAACGGCCAAACTCGGCATATCCAGTGCTATACATCGTTGCAAAAGCGACAGTGAAAGTGAAGGTCAGATTCACCGCCAAACTTTGGATCGAACCAATAATGCCTACTCTTAGCCCCAGCATCCGCGAATTTTTTGATATCGTCCAACGAGGGTACACCGTTCTCGTTGAAGATAAATGGGCAAGTACCGCTACCTCTGCGTCGGGATGGCAGACCCACTGAAGACGATAGCAGAGAACAATTGATGATTAGCAAAGAGGGGTATTCCTAATGATTTCCCCGCATCGAAGAGGTCATAATCTGAAGTGGGATTTCTTTACTCACCCGCAGCAGTTGATAACGTTGATAACACAAGGAAAGAATGTAACAGCATGTTACAAAGGCGAACTTGGATTCACGTAGGGCTGTCTCGAAGCGGAGTCTCTGTCTTTCTCAGAAGACAGATACTGCTTTGCTTGCAAGTTGTGATGATTGATGTGGTGATTCAAAATTGCAAAGCGTAGATCTGCCTTTATGTACACCATTTGGCTATCCCGCAAGCAGAATCAGTCGTAGACTTAGGGTTCCGTCAAGACAAAGGGGTTTGGCACCTCCCTTGTCTGAATGAGTTTGACGGTTCCATTCTTCATCTCCTTGGATGTTGCATTGTGGAAAGTGGTGCTATAAGTGCTATAACACTCCTTGCCCCTACATCCAGCGCACCCATTGTGGAAATATCCCTGCGGAGCTAAAGTTGCGCTTGCTCCGGGGGCGACCCGCCAGTGAAAACACAAAGGAGGTGCGACTTTTGAAACGCCAAAGACGAAACAGGCAATATGTGTTGATGCTTGATTACGCTTCGACCTCGGAGGGATTTATCACAAAACTTACAGTGGCCAATGCCGCTTCTTCCTATGGGCGTAAAGGGTTATTGACGGTGTCACGACTTACGCATATCCTTCGTTACTCTTGACCCCCCCTCTTTCATGATTGGGTGAAGGACTATTCATACATCGGAGGTCTTTGAACGAGAGCGTTGCCGGTCGAAAGGAGCTCAACATTTGCCACGGATGCTGGACTACTGCTGGAAGGCGATGTAGAGTGTGATTGGAGGGAAGCGTGCGATATTCCCTGAGCGGGGTTATCGGCATCATCAGCGCATACCTGTTCAGCCGCTGAGCAAAAGCCAACCCCATGGCAGGTTTTGTGATGGATCGAAGATCTAATGCTATACTTGCATTAGACTGGTGACATGTGCCGTATTCTTAAGAATATGGATCTGGTGTATTATGATCTTCTGTCTGTTGAACGTTGAGAGACGCCCAATGCTGTTTGACGGTCGTTACAGAGCGAAGCTAGTCTCCGCGACATTTGAAAAGCTTGGTGAACAGCTTCCGAAGTAACGGTGTCCACAGGAACGTTCCGCAGAAGGTCTGTTGTAGTATGCCCACGAAGGAAAGGTGTCAGCTTGGCGTGCCGTGACCACGCCGTGACAAGAAATTTCGGGCTGACCTTCGAACAACATGGCATATCTGGCCGCACGTTGAGTGGGCATTATAATCTGCATGTACAGGAACTGCAGTCAATACGGTGATTCCAGCTCGTCTCCGCTCCGGGGAATTAGCTCATAATATCAGGGAGGTGCGATCTCCAGGCACCAGCTACAGTTGCCGCAGTGACGATCTTCGGGGATGAGTATGCCGTCTTACTCAACTTCCTTCGAAGACCCGGTTGAGACAGACTGTGTACCAATTTCACCTCGCTTACGGGCACCATGGTCTGATGGATAAGATCACCCACAACTTCCGCCCAGTCACCATACACGTCTTCCATGCCACCATATGACTCGCAAAATGATACCGCGATGCTATAAGGATCGGGTTCGTGCTCCATAGCGACGACGAACTTGCGGGAAACTTCGATGAGCTTCTGAAAGTGATATATCACAAGCGCGTAGCTTTTCGTGCGTGGCGAGTCGGAAGAGCGCTCGCTGCAGTCGGCGGCGACGGCTTGCTTGAGTTGTGAAGAAGTTTTGCTTGGGCCGTCGTCAAACAAGGAAAGTCCACGCAATGAACGACTCGCGGAAACCTTTGCTGAATCCGGTCTGAAATCGATCGAAACCTGGCGACCGAGTCGATTCCGCTTGCTCAACTCTACGAAATTGTCCGAAAGAGAGTGGGCATCGCGACGGGAGACTGCGAGCTGTCGAAGTTCGTAAGGCTTGAAACGATAGATCTAGTATTATCCCGTTCACGTGCCATCTGTTTGGGAAGGTAGCTGCTGTCAGCGGGTAACCGCGCTATGATTTGCTTCAAAGATCGCAAACTTACCGTCACCCCATGTTCCAAATGCTGTTTATACGATCTCTCACCCCTCAGGATCTCCCTGGCCAGAAATGACGGCTTGATGGCGTCCTTCGGTACCACCATCTGGCATTTAACCTTCTGCCAATCGTCTACCATCGTGTTGCTAGCCAGTGCCTGCGACCGCCACTGGTTGCGCAAAGCGTGACTCATGGCCTTTTCAAAAACCACATCGTCATCGATTTCGATCAAAACCTGCCGGCATCTTCTCATCGCTTCTGCATTGATCATATCCTCGAGTGCCATCTGATCCTCGGGACTTAACGCGTCGAACAACTTGTCTCGTGCTTCCCGACGGAACGCTGAAGAACGCTGAATTCCTGGCCGCCGTGGTGACTCGCGAGACCACGATCCAGATGCTGAGCCGGCAACGCCAGTGGGTTGCGTTGACAGGAGTGTGTCCATGTCTTCGATGCATATCGCTGAACCAGGATGCGAGGACGGAACGGTGCTGGTGGGAGCTGTAGATGTAGACGTTGTCCGGAGAACACTGGCTTCCGTGAAGAAACTCTCTCTACTCTCGAGAGCATCCTGTGCGGCAGCCACAACCGATAAACACTCCGCAGAATCCTGGTCGTCAAGGCCCTTCGCTCCAACCAACGTATCTTTCCCTTCCAAATCCAGCTTATCTGTTGATTGCACATACGAGTTTGTGGGGTCATTCAGTGCGTCGTCTGAGATTGGCCGTCGAAACAGAGGCAGCGGCATCGAATGTTCACCGAGTTCGCCAAGTCCATAGATTGTTCCACCCGGAGTGCCTACAAGAGTTCCCTGATGCCGCCGCGTACTTTGTGACGCTCTGAGTGTATTCCAAGCGCTGTTGTTATTGGACGCCGTGGATGATTGTGACGTCCTTCGTGCATCAGGAGGTTGAACTTCCATCGATTTGCTCGTTGATGTTGGCTGCCCTGACGGTTTGCGGAGTTTCAGAGTGTATTGCAAAGTATCGGATGATCTCTTATGTGATACTGAAAGCGTGCTCCGTGGCCTCGATATGCTTCCTGAGCTCTCCCGAGCCGTCGATTTCCGTTCGCCGCTGGCATTCCCACGGTTTATCGATCCCCAGCTGATATTGATTGCGCTTCTTGGAGAGGGAGGCAGACTAAGCCTTCCGAAGAGCTTTCGCAGTTTTTCCGGCTGCGTCCCATTCGTCAATGGCTTGTCTTCGTCATCTACCGAAAGTCCTTTTGCGGATTTGGATGTGAAGAGAAAGGAGCCTAGAACGGACGTTCTCCTGTCCCTCTTGGGCAATCTGTCGCTTTCAGTTTTTTCCTCCATCGTGATGGGTCGTGATAGCAAACTATCGATCGCACCATCATCCGGCGCTACAGTCGATTCTTCCGGAGTAGGTGAATTGCTGGATGGCGCAGTATCCACCTGCAATGCCATCTCCCAGGACTCGACCAAAGGAGCTCCGACGTCCAGAGACAGAGCTGGTGGCGCAAGGTATTCGCACAATAGGTTCTGTTCCAGATGATGATAGGGTGTCGCGGGAAGGTTTCCCTGTGTGGAAAGGTACGTTGCGTTCTGTTGAATTTCCTCCAAATGGTTTGGAAATCTTTGCATGGTGACCGTGAATTCACTTGCGGAGAGGTATCGCTGCAATCAGACGGTGCGCTTTGCTGGTGATGATTAACGAGTGGACGATGTAAAGGTGGCACTCTGTCACAGACGATGCTCGAGGACAGGACTAATCTGACCAGCAGATGAGGAGGGTACTGATATCTTGTATACGTCGCGAACCAGTCGGGAGAGCCTAATATCTGATGGGATTGTAATGCGCGAAGAACAGATCATCATGACGTCTTTGGAACAAGTGGAATTTGCCTCAACGTACCTCCACTCGCGGATACTTTGAGAACAATAGACTGATGAACAATGGCGGCTACAATGGCGAACAATAGAAATGTCGTCGCACGACATTGATGGCGCTAGTAGGGAGGACTTGAAATATGGAAAGCGCAAAGCCGCAGCGGGAAGTGTTCCGTTGATCGTCTGACGCTCTGATGGACAGGCCAAAGATCAATGATGGTGATAGGCTGTCTGCGGCGTACCAGAGTGACTCCTCTATTTTTCCTTGCATCGCATGTCCCTCGCGTCCAGGGAACCCACGAGCCCCCAAAGATACAGATATTCATAGATACATACATGATGCAGCACAATCAAGGTCTTGATGCGGCACTTCTATGTTGCCTACACTGCATTGTCCATCAAGCAGAAATCACGGTTGGGGGATATTCCCTACTGCGTTTGACCGCCAGATATCATTCCGCGCCCGTCTACTTGTTGAGCGACAAGGTCCGCAAATGCAACGGATTTCAATCCGCCGGGGTAGGTCGAGGAGCAACAACATCTCCATCCTTCCGCCTGGAATACCTTTGATCCCCAAAGCTCGGTCAACAATTAGATTGCAACCTCCTGCATATCCATGCCTGCATCTTCAACCTTCTTCCCGCTACCCAATCTTCCCTTCTCCGGAACCTCTGGACCGATATCTTTACTCTTCCGCAGCACCGGTGGCCCGTCGAAATGTGCCGTCGCGGACTTCTCGAATGGATTTTCGGCGAAAATATGACTGTTTCGCGTGGCAACGACCGGTCGAGGCGTAGCGTCGTCTTGTCGGATCATGCTGAGGGGACTCGGCGTCCGTATCTGTAGCCCGCTTGGGTATCCGGAGCCGCTGCCATTCGAGGCGTTCGACGATCGACGGCTCGTGCTGATCCGTGGAAGATCTCCGCTCGTACGTTCCAATGAATACCGAGAGGGACCGGCATTCGAACCAAATCGGTCGTTTCTTCCGCCCTCGAGGTCGATATCCACCATGCCTACCGCACCTTTGCTGTGATTTCGTGCATCGATCTCCTCGCCACCTCGCATAGGTTTCTTACCCTTGTCTTTACTCGCAGCCATTGTCATGAGCCCGATGTCGTCGCCTATAGTTGATATCGTTGATCTACGACTACTTGTCGTCGACGAGTAAGGGTTCTGTCCGCCGACAGCCTCCATGCTCATGACCCATCCGCCACGCAGCCCGCGCGCTTCGGCAGATGCTACCGCCTCGGCTGCCTGCACGTCAGCACGGGTAGGCAGGTCGAGGGGTAATGGCGCAGGCGCAGGTACGGGGACTCGCCTCGCAGGCCGCCGGTGAGGCGGTGATTGTGGATGAGGCGAGAGCAAGCCTCCTGCGTCGGCATAAGAGACGGTAGTGGCGGACGCAGGTACTGACAGCGATTGGCGTCCGAACTCGTCCTGATCGCGAGCTATGATGGTTGAGTGATCACTTCCCGCAGGACTCAGCGGCGTGATCAACCTTTTGGCGAAAGACGGACTCCGCAAGGCACGGTCATGTTCCGCTTCAGCACTGAAATCTTTGTAATTCGACGACCCTTTTCTTGCAATCCCGTCGAGTCCGACCGTGAGTACGGGCGGTGGACCAAATGGTGATGTTGCAGATTCTTCGGGATTCCGTGACAGCGCAGGCGACCGAGAGCGAAGAAGAGCTGTTTCGGGTGTAGGTGTTGAAGGAGGGAGGATGCTAGACACGGAAGGTAAAATTCCGTTCGGATCGTCGAGTACTGTTGTCAGATCCAAGGAAAAGATTAGGATATTGAACATCGGGAAATGCAAAAGACTAATGCAAACATACCAGGAATGGCAACCTGAGCGTCCTCGCCGGCTGTTCCGATCCGCATACCGCCAAAACCTAATCCCATAAGCGCAGGAGCCGACGCATTCTCTCTCGACCTTTCCATTTCATCCTGATGTCGCTTTTGCTCTTCTGCTTGTAGACCGAGACCGAGTTCTTCCCACTTCCTCACGCTCCTATCCCACCAGGCCTCCATGACTCCCCATCCTCTGTATTCTCCCGTCAACCGCAGACCTTGGCCTCCGCTGCCATATGAATCACCTCCCGAGGCGCCGCCATCAAAGTAGTACGACGAATAGCCGATATCGTCTTCTGATTCTTCGTCCGAGTCCTTTCCGTTTTGACCCCGAGATTGTGCTCCGGATATCGACCGATCGCTGATTTCCCAGCCAACCCCAGATTCAAGTTCCTGGGCAAACTTGGCCAACCAGCGACCCCAACCTCCTTCACCTTCTCCATTCCACAAGACACATTTTCGATCAAAGTCTCGACCAAAGAGGATAACCTGACCCCATGATCCTCCTGTTGCTTGTCGGGATTCGGAGCCAGATGCCGAGTTTCCAGAATCACCGCCGTTGACGCCGTGGCTGCTCCCAGGAGGATCGAGATCGACCCCGACGTAATTGCCGCATTTATCTGCGATCAAAGGTAGCCATCCTCGACAAGCGTAGAGCGGTTTCACCCAACCGGGAGGGATACTGGACATCATGACCAAGATATCCGGATTCTGACCGGTTGCAGGATCATATTCGACTCTTCTCCAAAACGACCATTCCCTCAGGACATCTTCTAGAGGGAGTAGCGTAAGACCAAAGAACATTCCTTCTTTGAAATCTGCAGATGGATCCTGGCCGTCCGTACAGAGGTACGAGTCGCGCACACTGGGTGGGAGCATGAATCCGAGTTCTCCTTCGATTCGCTGGAGCTGCATGGAATCGATAGGCGTGTTCAACGAGTCGAGAAGTTCCGGAACGTGTTCGCCAATGACCCGTTTGATTCGAGTCCATGTTTGGTTCAATGGAGGGTAGTAGAGGAGCGGTCCATGAGATGCTTGAAAATTACTCGAGGATCCACTTCGAGGCGGTGGCCGAAGTGCTGGACCGTTGGAAGTATACCCTGAAGCGCCGGAGACGGGAGGATATATGTGTCCACCAGCTCCACTATATGTAGAGGCATTCGACATGACCGAGTTTTGCCGACTTTCTGCGAGGCCATCACTGCGCAAGCCGCCAGGTCGCTGAGCCCACAAGAACATATTCAGCTTGCATTCTTCAAAAGGATTCGCTCCTACTGCTCCTTTTCACGAGCAATAGACCGAAGACTTACTGTAGGGTTTCCAAACGCTGGGCTCCCACTGCGGCTGCCGGCCCCATCATATCCACCGGGACTGTGCCCATATCCATTTCCCTGACCGTGACCCTGGTGCTGAGGCAACGAGTATGGATCTAGTGATGATTGTCGGTTTGAAGGGTACTGCCGGGTGTTACTGACCGCGTTGGGCGTGTTGGTCGTTGCCGGGCTGAATATCTGGGTGAGGGACGTGAAGAATGAAGGCATCTTGAGACCGCTCGAAAGCGAATGTGTGAAGAAGATGATACCGCCTGGAGTCGACGTTCAATTGGGAGAGGAATTTGTGGATTCGAAGGGCTGCCTAGACGTGACGAAGCTGTGTATGGAAGACGTTTGTAAAGGAAACACGACGGACGGGGCTTGAAGGTGGTGTCAAAATGATCGTTGCGTCGGGTCCAATCTGGGCCAGACCCGCAGCCGTAGGCGTGAGTGTTGTGAATGTCCAAGCTTGGCGCGTGATGGCCGGCTCACATAAGCAAGAGCTCCAGCAGCTATGATAATATTGTACTCCAGCAAAAAGCTCTGCCTTTCTGACCTATAACATACGCCTTGTACATCATTTTGAAACACAGCTCAAGGAACAGCCAGTGTTGGAAAGGCAGTACGTCTAGCCTTGCTATATCATTTCACAGCTGACCACATCACGTACACGCTACAAACCACACAAACCACTACCATACGTACGGTATTCTTCACCGCGCGTTGGGCCGACAGCACCAGCCAGTACCGTAATAGTTCCTGGCTAGTTGATCTCGAACCTGCCTTGCCTTTGAGATGATGTGCTCAGAGTACACAGCAGTCCCTCGTTAAGGTCTCATACATACTGTTCACGGATCCTTTCGACCTGCAGATATCGACTGTTATAGCTTGTTGTTGAGTCGATATATCGCGCTGTAGATCACCATCACTTCAGCCAACAGCTCGACGAACACGCAAGGTCTTCCACATATAATGGGTATCGTTCTTTTGCCTAGTTTTGCCTTGGGGCGCAACTTCATACAAAGAAAACATCCCTGGAAGTAACAACCAAAATGAGACAGATGGGTTGAGCAGATCCTTGACTCCCTGCAAGTAAGAAAAGGCGACATCCTGGGAATCGATGCATTGCGTTTGTAGATGGATACAACTGAGTTGACGAAAGCTGACATTCTAGATGTTCAGTTCACAGTGCTGAAAGAGAAAATAACTGGGACCGAGATGTATACGGCACATCCGCTCAACAAAATTTATCACTGGCAGAAACGGGGTCGTGTCAGCACCAGATTCATCTCGATCACTAGCCAACGCCACTCACTGCTTCAACTTTGCACGACGATCCAACATCGCCTCGTTGATTCTTCCTTCCTTACGAGCCTTCTTGATATCATGACGATCATCGTGCGAGACCACCGAGAGACCGGAACCCCATGTTTGATATTTTCGGCTGATTGTGCAATCAAAGCGATAATCAGATCACGAAATCTGGAGAACCTCGCCAAATGACTTACTTTCTCTCCTTCTCATCGTCTAATGTTCCAGCACTGTCGACATAACCAGCGCCATCCGCTGCTCTCTTCTTCCCTTTCATTCCTCCCATGGCCTCAATTCTTGCCTTGACCACAAATTCTCGTTGACACTTGACTTTCCAGTTCTCCATATCTCCGAGTGTCTCCACGTCACCTCTCAGCTCAAACTTGTTGCTGGTTGTTGTCTCCAACGGTTTCTGTTCTGGCACATCAACTGATAGATATTTCGCTGAATTTGCTTTAAGGTTGAAGTTGGGGTGGAGAGAAGAACCGTCCGACATTGACGGCGAAAAGCTTTCGAGAGGGCCTCTAGATGGCGTTGAAGCCGAAAGCGCGCCTGATGGTGCTGCAGTAAGGAAAGTACCTCTGTATCGTATATATCCGTCAGTCCAGCCAGGCGGGGTAAACTCGAAAATTCCGAACAAGAAACTTACGAACTCGATCGGAGAGATATCACATCCTCTGATCCGGACAGCCGGGATATCACCCATACCTGATTCACATCCGTCGGTTCCACCACCTCGAGAATCTCATTTGTGCTGAGCTCGTCGGTACCTTCCGGAGCGACTGGAAGCGTTATTGCTGAAGCATAGACTCGCTGTCGGACTGGATCCCACTGCACGGAAAGAACTTCTTTAGTGACGGATTGACACGTATTCATATCGCAGGCTGTACCTACAGCTAGACATGATGGAGGCCGAGTTGGTAGGATAATGAAAGAGGGTCCTGTGACCTCCAAGACATTCTTTGGAAAGACCCAATCTGACCATCACTGAAATCAGTTTAGTATGGGCTTCCTGGAAGGCCTCACATACCTGCTGGATCCCCTGATTCGATATCACCTAATCCATCATCTCCTCCTATCTCCTTGTGACTTCGCTTCTTCTTCTTGACCTTCTCTAACCAATTGCATTCAGCCCAGTCAGCTTTCTGCGGTACGGAAATTCAGGAGATGGCCTACTCACCTCCCTTGAATTTGAGCTTTTTCGATACTGTTGCTGACATAATGTTAAGGCAGGGGAGTGGGGAGACGAGATATGATTCGATCAGTGGACAAGTAGGAAGTTAGAAGTAGAGGTATACGTAGGAAGATGTCATGTATGGCTGGTGTGCATAATGACGTGTTTGTCAAAAAAAGATAAGCGACAAAACAAACATAGGCTGAAAAAGTTGTGGCAGATCCATCCTCCTGTACCTGTGAGCAGCATGAGCAGTTGCCGTGGCCAGTAAAGTCGCTTGAAGTCGATTCATCACAGGCTGCTATCTCGAGAAGTTCGCACACTCACCTTCGCTAGCTCTTCAAAATGGTCTCTCTAGCAGATCAACTACGTGGTATCGCTTCAGCCGATGCCGACCGGATCACCGCTCACCATGGCGCACCTTCCGGCAAATCGTACATCTTTCCGGCCAAGGAAGCCTCTGCCCTGGACTTTAACGCCATCTACAATATCGCTATCAGTGGATTGGACGAAATCCTCGAGCTCGATCCCTTGATGTCGGAATTCGAAGAGGAACTTTTCGGAGAATCCACCAAATCGCTGGATAGGATGATGCTTTCGCAGGAAGCCAACAAGCGATTGGACGCCGTACTCGACAGGTGTATTCGACGTCTAGGTCAATGGTTGGGATTGAAGTCGGGTGCGAAATGCTTCGAATGGCTGGTGCGACGGTTCAGGGTTCACGAAATGAACGTTGGAGCAGTCATCCAGGCATTCTTACCGTATCATGAATCGTCCCAGTTTCCTCGAATTCTCGCCATCCTCAAGCTCGATCAAAAGTCACCTTATTACAACCTCTTGCATCCTCTACAGAAGACACCGCAGGTTCTCGACCGTGCTCTTCTCGTTCGATACATGTCTCCAGCAAAGGATCCGTCGCTATTCGTCCTACAGGATGTCATGAACATGCTTGCCCAAGCAGAACAGGAACGAGCAGTCCACCGAGCCCTAGTCAACTTCTGGGGTACCGCCATCCTGGACTTTGTGGAGAGGATGAGAATGGAGAAGAACGGTATTCCGGAACCTGTTGTGAAGATCCTTGTGGAAGGTTACATTAGGGCGCTGTCTTGCCAACACGGCGGACCCGATTTCGCGGTATGTAGTCTGCCCCAAAGCTATACACAAGTTGTCGCTAAATTGGATCGAAACATAGCCTGCCATCTACCCTTCACTACTGCTATGTGTCCGATCCGTTCCTCTCGCGGCCGGACCTTTTACCGTCATCCTACGCGCTCTATCGGTCAATCGAGATGTCGATATCGCCCATAGGCTTATTACGCTCATGATCGTACTCGAGCAGGCTCCCGTCGAGTTTGTTGAAAACAAGGACCGGGATTTGGGTGAACAGCTCGACCAAGTCCTCGCTGGTAACTTCAAGGTCGGAGCAGCAAAGGTCGGAATTCTGATTAACGGTGTGAGGAAGAAGTTTGGGCTTGTCAAGAGCGTTGACCTTCTTGTCGCCTGGATGCTCCGCAAGTGAGTATTTTTACCGATATTCCGTCTTTCTGTTGGTATTGACGCCACGAAAATAGGCCCGTCGCATTCTTTAATGCCATACATACGATCATCTCGGATCCTGAACTTCCCATTCCTCTCGTCAACGCCATCGCGATCTCATGCGTTTCTGCGCCGTCGACTGAAGTTGGCGAGGCTGCCGAAGTCAGGGAAAGACTCATTCGCGCTCTGCAAGAACGACACCCAGCCATCGTCACGCCAATTCTCAAAAACCGAGCCATGTACATTGTCCAAGCTGGACCTGCATCGGAGGGCGTTGTGGGCATGGATGTCGATGCGCTGATCGATGATGCCACCCCAGCTTTCGTCCAAGCGGTCTCCGCCGACTCTGCCAGTAGAGAAAGGGGTGTCACCCGAATCCTGTCGGATACAACCTTCTCGGAGGAGGATCTCGCTTCTGCAAAGGAGCTCTTGCAGCGCCGTCTCGCTGACAACGACGCTTCAGTCGTAAAAGCAATCTATGCCAACCCGGAACAGCTATCGCGCTTCCTAAGTGACGCGGAAATTTTTGCAATCGTAAGGGCTGTCGTCTGGCATGCCGACTTACACCGAGACGTCGCTACCGCCCACGTCTCCTACCTTGCCAATCACGCAAAAATATCGGCCGATACTATTACCGCCGATGATATCTTTTGCGGCGTGTTATTCCCCTTTTTGCTTTACACTAAATCAAGGCGGGTGACTGTCGCAGCGGTCTGGAACATTTTACTCGAGTCTGCTCTCGTGAAAGATGGAAGTGGTGTTTTCCGGGGTCTGAAGCAAGCTCATGGAGAGTTCCTGGCTGACGGTAGTGATGTCGCCGCGGCATTCGCGGAAAAGAATATCAACGTCACGAAAGCGTTGGCTCGTAAGTGTCTTTCCACATAGTTGTTGGGGTTAATTGCGTTTTAAGACTTGGTTGTCTCACTCGTCTAGGTAACATCGCCGACTCTGAGCGCTTGGAAATCTATGAGCGATTCCTAGTCTCTCAGATCGAGACTGAGGACCCTTCTTCTCGATTGCTGGCCCAATTCATCGTCGCCGAACTTTTTTCAATGCTGAAGTCGGTCCATCAAGTTCATCTCGCGACGGGCATCATCAGCAAGATCGATCGTTCCGTTTACATGCAGAGCCTGGCTACTATGCGAGAAGCAGGAGGTCTCGATGCGTCGGTCACGTCAGAAAAGGCTTATAGCAAACCCAGTCACCAAAAGACCGCTGTGCTTGTGCAAGATACCATGATCACCTCCCTTTGCAAAGTCACCTTGCCCCCATCGATTCACACCTTGACCTTGCAGGACGACGCAACCAATAGTTCCGAATCGCTCGCCAAGATCATCTACCGTATCTGCAACTCGGATCGTTTGCCAGAAGATCATGCCAAGGCATCCCTGCAGAAGCTGTTTACACAACTCGGTCAGAAGTGCCTGATCTTCCTGCTGTCCGCTGCACTGGACAAGGCAGAACCCCTTGAGTTGCGGATTGTATCCATACGACACGTTCAAGCTTTCATCACCGCTCATGCTTCCGAAGAAGGAAAACTGCAGTCGGATTTCCAGTGTGTTGTCCCAGCGCTTCTGGTCCTTCTCAGTGAACAGGAGAAAAAGATCCGAGAAGCTACAACCTTCACTTTACGGCTTCTGCGAGCAGGATATGGAGGCCCTATCAAGAATGTCTATGGCATCGACGACATCTACGGGCGAGCCTCGGAGAAGATCCAGATTCTGCAGCCTAAAGACCTTACCCAGTATCTCGATGACATTGTGGCAAGCGCCGCGGACATCAATACTGATGGAGCGATCGTTCAGACTCTTCATACCCGACTTTTGACCGCTGACAATCACGAAAACAAGAAGGCTTCCTCGTAAGTGTCCAGCTTCATTTCTGCTCATCAACCGTCATATTGATAACATCGAGACCACAGACATCGACGAGCTGTTACATCCTATCTGCTATCTCATATCGCGGGTTGGCACGCTCTGACACCACGAATGACCCTTTTCAACATCCTCGCCAACGTACAAGATTCTATCAAGACCGAGGCGCTTCTTCCGCTATTGCAAGAGCTCGCTTTTACGGCTTCTATTGAACATCGATGGGCAATGAAATTGTCCATCATGGACCAACGGCGATTCATTTCACACTTGCTTGACAGTCTTACTGCTCGGGTCGCCAAGTCAATCGCTCGTGGTCAAGCCACGGAGACGTTTGATCTCTTGTTGACAATCATCAGAAAGACCGATGACACTGAGTCCAGTGAGTATTCTCATCGGTGCGATGAGCCAAGAGCTATAGCTGATACGCTACCATCCAGGTCCTTTGGAGAGTACTCTGCGTCAAGCGACTTTAAGCAAGGTAGCGAGTACTATGTGGCCCCTCCTCGCATTAGACCAGAAGATACAGTTGTTGTTATCTTTGTTGAACGGCATGGCGCACTATAGCGAAGTGAGTAATTCTGGCTTTTCGGATGTGTGTGCTAGACTGATTCCGTTGACTGCGTGCAGAACGACGCTATCTTCGTCAAGGCGCTCATCAAGACCCTGTCCCTGGATACGCAAGGCGTCGTGGATGTCATCGAACATCTCAGCACGGGTTTGAAGGGTGATGAACAGGACCGCACGAAGAGGTCTCGGACTGATAACCTGGTCGGTACCGAACAATGCGCCATCGCGCTCATGCACTTCTTGGAGTCTCAGGATCTTGAATCGATCGCTGCCGAGCCCACACTTGTCTCGACAGGTTTACAGTCACTGTCGGATATTCTTGACAAGCAAGCTAGCCTCAATACAAGCGTGGCAGATTATCTTCAACAGGCTTTGTTGTCGATGATGATAAGTGCTGTGAGCAGAATTGATGTGAGTGTTGTCGAAGATCTCTCAGGGAATTGCAGATCTGACATGATTTTGCGATAGGATGCTGCTGGTATGGCAAGTGAGGCCATCGGAGTTGAAGTCATTGTGAAAATGATCAGAGGTGAGTTTTGCGGGTCGCAAGTGAGCGACGGTACGCGACATTGGCTGACATTGCCTTTCTCAGGATCTACGAATCCGAGAACCTCCCAACAAGCTTTGCTTTTCATCGGCAGCTTGGCGCGCCTGGTTCCCGACGCTGTTTTGCACAACGTCATGCCTATTTTCACCTACATGGGATCTAGTGACTTCCAGAGGGACGATGTGCACAGCTTTGCCGTAGTGGAAAAGGTATGTTCACAGGAGGTGGGTCATGTGATCTTTACTGATTATATTACCATTGATCAGACCATCGAAAGCACGATTCCGGTTATTGTACGCAGCATGAAAACCAAGACATCTTCTGTGTTTGAGCTGGCCATCGGTAAGGAATCTCCCTAGCAGCTTAGCATCGCGAGCTGACTAGCTATTTCTCTCGGACAAAAAGAGGCTCGACCTCTTCTGCAAATCTTTGCCGATATGGCGCTGCGATTGCCGAAACATCGCACTGTTCCGTAAGCTCTTTCAGATATTACCTCATGCGTCTAATCTGACCACGCTCCATTACAATTGCAGTTTCTTTTCTCATCTGGTCGACACTCTCGGTGCTCAGGAATTCCTTGGACCCATGAATATGCTCTTGGTACAACTGTCATCTACCCAGTCTGGCAAGCATTCCAGCAGGAATCTGTCAGATATCAACTTCTTGATCAAGTCACTGTCGGACCGTTTCCCCGTACATACTGTGCTAACGGTAAATATCTATCATTCTCACATGATACCCTTGATCTAACTGGTTCTGCTTTTAGGCCTTGAATGAAGTCATGGAGGAGTGTCTTTCGATCACCCTCCCGGCTGAAAGTTCTCAGAGACCTTCATTCTTTGGTGCCGAGTGGGTATTATACGTTTATTGGAACGCATCTCGGAAGGCTTACATTGGCTGCATCCCCTCCAGCCGCAGTCGCACATCGAGTCTGGCAGTCCCCTTGTTGCAACATGTCAAAACGATACTCCAACATCTTATCGTCACTTCTGAGGAAGAAAGCATCATGCAGGCATTGGTTTCGAAAGCCATCGAAATTTCCGCATTATCTGCGTCCGACTTGACAATAGACCGTTCGGTGGAGGCCGCATCCCTGGCCGTCTTGGAGGAAGCCTTAAAAAAGCTGCCAGTTCAAGGCTTCTTGAACACGGCGGTGGACGCCCTGAAGAGCGAGACTCGAACGGTAAGTGCCAAAGCTTAATGATTTAGTGTAAGCCCATCTCATCCTAGACAACACTGCTTTCACAGATCATCGCTCGAGGCTTGCAACTCGTTATCGAAAGGGTGCCCCTCATACAGGCCAATATGCGTGTCGCGGTTTCCCAGACTGTGATGACATTGACGGAGCAGTTGTACAGTTTCATGACTGGGAACGTACAACAGCTCTATCTGCCAAGTTTGCAAGCGCTAGAGCGCATCGCGGCCGTCAGGATCGAAGCGGAGGACTCTATCCTTTCAAAGGCTATTCGTCCAATGTTGTCTTTGGTGCAAGCCCAGGCTGATACCGAAGTCTCATCGCTGTCATTACGACTTGTTGCCAACCTCTCGTAAGTCCTGCGTTAACATGCGAAAGTGCCATTATGTTTCTCTAATCTTTGTCTTTCGATCGTTATAGCAAGCGGCTGGGAACACGAATGATCCCTCATGTCCAGTCGATTCTTGAACTGTGCCGCACCTTGCTCGCGAGCGAATCCGGGCAGGTAGCGCTTGTCACCGAAGTCTTGTCCAGTATCACCATTGCTGTTCCTGGTTTCATTTCCTCGGAGCAACTTATGCAAACAATTGCCAGTGTTATCAGAACCCCTGGTTCCGATGTGGACAAGTATCTCAACACATATATCGCTACCTTGACCAAAAGAGTACCGACCGGCACCTTGCTGCCTTCTCTACTCAACATCTGGCAAGGCACAAGAAGTGCAGACGAAAAGGTATGTTCCAGATTGTGGTACACCATTTTTCATGTTCTGACGTGGAATATGTTTTTACAGGTTTTGGTCAGATTCTTCTACGTCTTCCAGAGAACGATCCGACAAGCGGATCGAGCTAGACTACCTGCCCTGGTTCGAACAACTTTCAAATTCTTCCTCGAGGCGCTTGACCTTTGTCACGATCCGCAATTCCCTACGATATCCGAGGATCACATGCTTCCAGCTTTCTTGGACCTTGTTGAGAAACTCAATGAAGCGACTTTCAAGCCACTCTTCAGTCGGCTTTACGATTGGGCGGTCATTTCACCCGAGGAATCAAATATGGGTAAGCTCTTATTGCTCAATTCCAAGCTGTCGTTTAACTGACACGCGCACTTCTTAGCTTCTGCCCGAGAAACCTCTGGACGGAAGATCAGCTTGTTCCGTCTAATGGAAGGACTTTTGACCAAGTTCAAGGTCAGTTGCAGTTGACAAACATACCGGGGTTCCATTACTGATTCCGAGCACCGTGCGGCAGTCTATCATGGCACCCTACATAGCCATAGTCTTCGATCTGTCACTGGAAATCTTGAATCGACCGGATGCCCCAGCCCAAGACACGGAGCTTTGGCTATCCGTACTCAAGATGTTTAGCAAGTCGTTCGAAGTTGATGAGGATCGTACGTTTCTGCGTTTATTTTAGCGTAATCTGGTGGCCGATTTCTGACTTTCCGATGTCTACAGTCTTCTGGAATGAAGAGCGTTACAAAGTCTTGGTAAAACACGCCGTGAAGCAGATCGGCTTCGTTTCAGCAGTAGGTAACGCGACGACCGAAGAGGCTCTGATTAGCCTCTTCGCATCTCTTGCGCGTTCGACAACCTCGGAAACGGTCTTGAAGACGGTCAACGACGCCGTATGCATGACGACTCGATCGGATGATGCACCAGAAAGGTTATTGGCTCTGCGGGTCTTGGACGAGATGTGGGGTCAGCAGGAAGAGCTTATTCAGTTCGCGGCGACGACCATTTCCGACTTTATCTCGGAAACTTTGGAGGATGCAGATCCCGCTGTGGAACATGCTGCCAAGAAGTTCCTCGACAGGATGCGTGCTGTTCTAGGAAACGAGATTGACAATTACTTCTAGTTGTAATGGATGAGCGGGAAGGTGTTTGGGAGCGCAGAGCTATAGCTTACATGACTACAGAACAGGCTACAGCTGACGATCATACAAGGGTTCTGCTGCCTGCAACCTCAAATTCATACAAGCCATCTTCATCATCATCTAATTCAAACAGGTAGTGATACGATGATTGGCGGTTCCGCCGCAGCGCACTTTGGAGATTGTCCTGATCCATATCTGAATCCTCTTCTTCGCGGTCGTTACGAGTGGCTTGTTGACTGGAGGGCAGCGGTATAGGCGATGGTGCTTCTCGCTGACTCGCTGTTGCCGAAGGCTGTGCTTGCTGTGGAGACTTGGGGATTTGACTGGTCATTGCTTGTGAGGATGAAATATCGGGCGGCGGTGGTGGTGGTGCGGGTCTTTGGATAACCTCACTTTCGTTACTCTCTCGCTTCTTGCCTGCGGATTTCGAGGTCTCGCTCGAGCCATGATGCATGCGGATATCGCGCTCCCTCTCTGATTCCGAACCGCGTCGTAGTTGTTCCGTTAATGTATGGCTCTCCTTTACATTCGCCTGTACTCGCCGATTCAATGCTTCTTGATGGAAACCCGTGGCACGTCCGTCCTTTCCCACATTGGACGAGCGCGAACTGGTTATATCAGCGTCGTTTGGCGTGGAAGTGTCAGGCAGGGATATGTGACGGTTATACGGTTGTGACGTCTGCTTCAATATAGCCTTCCGTTTCTCCAAAGTGATATATCGAGCTCCCGCCGGCTCGGGTGAACCTGAATCTCGGCGTGGTGAATGATCGTCGACTTCAAAAGTCGACTCAAGGGGTAGATTTTGCGTAAATACGAGCTGTGTCAGGAGCGCCTGCGGTGCTAATATTTCGGGTGGTGCAGCTGCTGTGGAGACGGACCGTCGAGCGTGCGGTAGTTTGCGACCCGTAGATTTACGACAGGCTTTCTTGCGCGGCACTTGCCGAGGTACTTTTTCGGCTTTTGGTGGAGGACTTTTGGCCCGTGGTGGTGTATCCGGGATGATGTTGACAGCGTTATCGAGCAGCACTTGCGCAATTTCCATAACGTCCAGTTCCTCGAGCGGGTTGATACCGAAGACTACATCCGGGCAAGGACGATTAGCTCTTGCATCAAGCATTTTTCGTCTGTGTAACGGCTCACCTTTGATATTGTCGACGACTTTCTCCTCGTCTGGTTCCAAACTTCGCAACATGCTCATCAGCACATGCCGGTAAGGCGCCTCCAGCAAATGCTTCTCTATCGATTCCTCAACAGACGTTGCATGTTCTAGCGGATCGATTGACTGTGACCTTTCCCATTCACTCCTGACGAAACCGAGGGCCTCGTTCTCCTGCTTGCGACATATCACTTCATCGGCCGTCGTTCCGTATCCTTTCGGAACTCTGCCATCAATCCCGTTCAACGAATACGACAGAAAGTTGGAGAGCAGGTATTCCGCTTCTTCGTGGTACAGCGGATCATCGCTCGACCCGATATACTTTTGCCAGTCGTAGACGTGGAGCACAAGCTCCGGGCGGTTTCGATGCGAGGATTTGTAGTAGTCCTTTTTCGGATGGGATGCTGCATGGGATGGCGGAAGGATGACGAATTTGTATTCTTTGAGGTAGACCAGACTTCGCAGATACGACGTGACGCGTTCGCCTGTCATTTTCTCAGTCCTATTCGTCGCTTCCACGTCAAAGAAGACTCGTATGCGGCATCGGCTGTCCATGACCCAAGCAATCAATTGAGTGTTGTCGTGAGTCGGCTCGTGAGTTGTTGCGTTTCCGGTGCTATCTAGGCCGTACGTATCTGCTGGTGAGTTTCGAAAAGTTTGGAACTGATACGACCGGGTGCGTCAGTGTTGGGTGTTGGTAGGAATAGGAGACTCGGTACATACTCTTTCAACCTGTACCAGACCCGGCATCCTGACAACGTCATCCAGACTGCCTTGCTTTCTTGCCAACCCGCTCAGCGCGAACGCGAGGCAGGGGACCATATCATTGGACATGGCGGAGTTTTCGAATCACTTGATGTGCTGTTATGAAGTTATTGGAGGACCCGGCGGTCGTTGTTGTATGGCTATGATGCCGATAATGAAGAATGACGTTGTCTTCATCAAACACTCCAGAGGAATAGCATTTGACTGTTGTAGGTGATGCAAGGCGCGATTACACCCCGATCGTTCGCGCTTAGATATCGGGACTGCAAGGTACTGACTTCTGATAACACCTTGATCGCTACCTTGATTGATAGAGGACACCTGCACGGTTTGAGAGAAAGACCGCATATACCGCGCACTGGCCTCTCTGCATCACAGCCTCGAATTCTACCCGAAATTTACAACAATGGCCGACGCCGAACCTCCGTACCCACCTATCATCAAAGGTGCTTCATTCCTCTTGGCCTGGCGGCTCGACGGCAGAAAAGTTCTCCTTATCGGTGGTGGCCTCGTTGCATCTGGTCGTCTATACTACCTCCTTGAAGCCGGTGCACATGTTACGGTAGTGTCTCCGCGAAAACGGCTTCATCCGGAAACCGCTTATCGAATCGATGTTTCCAATCCAGAGGATATCATTTACGAGGATCGTGACTACGTTGGACCGGAAGAGGACACGCTTCGTTTGACGGACTATGACATGGTCCTTACTGCTATCGACGAAGTCGGACTCAGCAGACGAGTGTGCATTGCATGTCGAGAAGCTCGAGTGCCGGTTAACGTGGCCGACGTTCCACCCGAGTGCGACTTTTACTTTGGCTCGCAACTCCGTCGTGGACCGCTACAAATCATGGTCTCTACCTCCGGTCGAGGTCCCAAGATTGCATCGCTCATCCGCAAACAAATAGAAGCATCTCTCCCGTCAGATGTCGAGGAAGCTATCGACTCGGTCGGTAAACTACGAGGCGAACTACGTCAACGCGCGCCAGGTACTGGCGGTCCGTTGGGTCAGAAGCGGATGAACTGGATGATTGGAATCTGCGACGCTTGGAGGTTGGACGAGTTGGGTGGTATGACACCAGAGGTGCGGAAGCAGCTGCTGGATGAGGGGTGGAATAAGAACGGCAAGATTCTTTCGCCAAAAGACGTCGGGTTGAAATCTGGAGTGATGGGCTGGTTGGCGGATGTTCGAACTAAGGTTGTCGACACATTGGCAGGGGGAGATGTGCAGGTGCTGAAGGCGGGCGTGGCAGGGTTCGTACTCGGCGCTGTCATCCCTGGGTCGATATACGTTGGTTCGTTGTATCAGCGACGGAGGTAGACAGTCTCAGAGGATGCAAGTTGTATCTCCAAGCGGGTAACTTCTTGATCTTTCAAAGTGTTATCGGTTGGACGGCGTGGACAATGGCTTGGACAATGTCATTTGCATCACGATAGATGAGGTGAGAAAATACCGGTATCAAGAATAAAACTACAACAACTTTATAAAACTTTTTCTCCGCCACTTTGTCCAAATTATACCTTCTCGACGTACATCTCTTCAGCCTTATCCTTCTCGCCCACATTGCCAGCTTCCATCCTGCTTGATTGTTGACTCAATTCACCCTTGTGTCCCGGGTGATCAACGAATTCTGCTGGATCCTGAAGACCGGCTCCCGGTACGAACGCGACGGCAGCCTCTTCAAAGTGAGATCCGTGGTTGTCGGGACCGATAAGAACAACGACCACTATAGTAAGAGAGAGAGAGAGATCATGAGATTATACGTCCAGACCCCGTTGTTTTCTGGTTCACTTACGAAGCAAAACAAGGACAACACCAATCAAGATACCTTGCACACTCGCATAGTCCGGAAGATCCTTTCCGTGAACCGTGACCCGAAGGGTCTCTCCAGCTTTGGCTTCGATTTGCGCAGAGGCGGCACTGATCATGTTACCGAGTTGATAGGCGATACCACCGAATGAGGCACGGAAACTGGCAGGAGAACTCTCGGCGAGGTAGATGGGCACGACACCCCATGCTCCTTGAACACCGAATTGGACAAAGAATGCACCCGCACTGAGTTTGCCGAATGTGTCTGGTAAGATCCATAGAGGGATAAAGGCGCCTGTCCAGAAGATTGCGACGATGATTCTGTCAAAAATTGCCTGTTAGTCGCGGTTTTACATTACACAGGAAATAACGCCTACGCCAGTCGACGACCAGAGAACTGTGAGGCATAACCAAAGAGGATACCTCCCACCACTGCTCCACAGTTGGCGATGATGGTAGCTTTTGACGATAGCTTGGAGGTGAACAGCTTGGTCTTCTGACTATGGCAAAAACAATGACCGTCAGTCGGGGGAAGGCGAGATGGTCACAGAAAACAGAAACTGTTTTGACTTACAGATAGGTGGGGTACAAGTCTTGCGAGCCGTGTGATAGGAAGTTAAAGAGCATCATGAGGGCCTTGTAGATGGGCGAGTCGGGCAGATCAACAAGTCGGTACCGTTAGCACAAAGAAAGATTTCACAAAAAAAAGAAAGAAAGGAAAAAGACTTACTACCGCCCAAATCGCTCGCTTCCAATTCGATTTCAACATAAGCTTAGTCTCCCTCAAGAATGCCTTGGTCTTGCCAGCCTCGTTGTGGTTCTCTCTCATGGCCGATTCTTCCTTTGCCTTGACGAATGCTCTAGACTCGGGAAGGCACGCTCGGAAAATCGCGGCGAAAACCGATAATCCTGTCCCGACCCAGTAAAGGGCACGCCAGCTGTGCTTGGTGTGGGGAACGAGGAGAAGGTTGACAACCGCCGCAATAAGATATCCGACGGCATACCCTGTCATCAAGCATGGATGCATAAGAAAAACGCGCTCGAGACGAGTGCACGAGCGGACTCACCTTGCTGCAAGAAACCAGACACAAGACCTCGGGCTTGCGTTGGCACATTCTCCAAAGCCGTGTTTGCTGCCTGTCCCCAAATCCCTCCCATGGCGATACCAAACATAGAACGCACTCCGAGGAAAGCGCCATAGGTCGTGCAGAACGAAGAACCAAGTTCGAATACGGCGATCAAGAGCAGGTTGGCGACAAGAGTCCATTTACGGCCAAATCGATCAGAAAGTAAACCTGTGAGACAATCGCGTTTTAGAACAAGAACATCTGAGCACTTATGACAAGACACTCACCGAAGATTACGGCTCCGATGGATCTGAACAGCAGGGTCAGAGTGATGGCTGTAGTCTTCAAGGGAGAAAGTCGCATTCGATATCCGTCATCAGAATCGAAGTATATAGAGAATTAAAAGGACCTCCCCAGACCCAATTTCAAGGATGCTTACGATATCAGTTATTGATTTGTCGAATTGTGTCGCCAGCAATGGCGCCGTCAACGAAACTACCCATGTAACAGAACGAAGTCAGCGTGAGATAAGACAGGACGACGTCTTGTGCTGCTCACCACTGAAGTAATCGTAACCATCACATGTCCACGCTAGCCAACCGGAAATCAGCAGTAAATGACCTTCCAACGAGATCGAACCCAAAATCTTGAAGGGACTGTATTGCAGACATCGAAAGGGTAGCAAGTCAGTCACATCGCTACCAGCTCAGAGTCAAAGCCGATCACTTACTTGATAATGATATCCTCCTTGTTTTGCTTCGGAGGAAGCAATCGCTTGAGTATCGGAAGCATGACGGTGTAGAGCCTCGGTGAAGTGAGAGTCGTGGTAGTCCTTACGGGAAAGGGTGAGGTTCCAAAGGTCCGAGAGATGCCGTATATATACCTCAGTCAGCTCATCGATCTGCCCCTCGGATGCTACTGAGTAGCGTTTGCCTCAGGCAGCTCCTCAGGCCAATCGCTGTTTGGCCAAATCGCCGAGAGGTAGAGGTACTTGGGTCTAACGGAAGCACAGTTGCGAAGCTAGTCGCCATGATGATGATGCTGATTTCGAATTTCTCTATTTCGATACCTGTAAATAGCACTGCAAATCTACCGAAATTTCCGAGGGTGTAGAACGAAGGACTCGATGTTCGACAACTATTCGATATGCAGCAAGAGCTTCACTACTCACTACAGTACAGCTCATCATCCTTAGTAGCTTCCTCAGCGTTCCCAAGCTCTGCCCCTACATCCAGCTCTGCATCCTGGACGTCCTGGGCCACACTTGCCGGCGGATATGAACACCGAAAATCGGACCTTGAGGAGCTCCTCAGAGGGAGGACCGCTTGTGCAGCTGCTTGAGCTATCGCTGGGAATCGGTTGGGAGCTCGGTTGTGCGCGAATCAGCTCACATGCCAGGTGGTCCCTCTCCCCTTTCACAGTTCCCGCGGAGGCAGTCGGATCATCTATTTTCTATTTCCCCTAACGCCTAACTGAAGAGGAAGACGAGCGCGGGATTGCTCGGTTTTCTAATGGTCTCCGTTTCGCTCCTATGCCCCTCGGGTCGGAACGTAGCACAGGTTCATCGATCATGTCTGCAGTGTAGTTGTCTTCTCAGCAATGGACACGGGACACGAGAAGGGGTTGGAGGACGCTGCAGGGCTGCTGTAGAGAAGCTTGTAAAGGGCCGCAGTGGAAACCAGCTCGGGGACTTGGCTTGTGGAGTCCCTCAGAATTCTCCACAGGCTATAAGCGGAGAGGCTATATTTAAACCTGCATTCGTTTGCTATTTTCGGAAAGGCGGGATTTGAATGACGTGTTACTTTTATTTACAAAGCTGGGCGTCCTAAGGAGTGATCGAGCAGCAGTCTGAACGGTATGGCAGCTTGCATGGTTAAGCCAATGCTCATCCAGCGTACCGGTTTGGGGTTGGCGTGGAAAGTTGGTTGAATGTCGATCTAGTAAAGTTTTCGATTTCTAGTGGTATATCACCGTAAGTATCTGGTGTAGTGAGCTGTGCAGTGACCGAAAGTCTCGAGGTAAACTGAATGCACTGTCAACACTGTCCAACATGCATACCTGAAACAGTACGGCAAACTCTCCACCGTCCTCTTCGCCCCGCACGCAAATGTCATCGCCAACTCTTGCATCTTCTCCAGTCCATTACTCCGCCTTACCTACTCACGCAACATATACACGTATCTTTTTTGTGCGCGTGCTCGGCCGATCAGCGGACCGAGGGAAAGAATGGAACGGTCGACGGTTCGACATGCGTAGAAGACGGGGCCAGTGTGACGTTTGGGTGAAAGTTCGACGCCTGGGACTGGATTTCGGAGCGTTGAGGAGGGGTGCTGGCCGTTGAGGAGCTCGTCGGTATGTAGCGAATGAGCAAAGGAGCGGGGTGGAGCAGCGAAGCAAGTGATACAGTGAGTAGTGATGTGAGGAAGGAGAGAGGCCCAAATTCCGGCGATCAGCATGCACGATATCTTCAGCAACCTCTCCGTCCCTCAATCTCTCCTCGGTTATCCTTATTACCCACAGCACCCTATATAGAGGCGTCAACACCACCGGGCGCTCGACGTCCACCTACGTCGACGCTCATTCTTGCGGATTTCGCCCACAGAGATGCTGATTCCAGGAACATTGTGCGCAAGCGAATCTCGAATACTTTCGCACTCGGACCGGCTGTGTTGGAAGAAGGGTGGCAGTGGTCGGTGATGGCAAAGGGCGAGCAACGCATCTGCATGATTTCGCCTTCCACCGAGTTGGCAATCACCATTGTTCACAGGTCTACGAGACTTGGCTCGTCCGACCTTTGCGCGACGGGGCAAACTGAACAGGAACTCGCCAGCGAGCATAGACAATTTGTTGCCGAATATTTGTGGAATTTTAGGGGAACACGACGGAGCGGGGGTGGATTGATGCCGTCGTCGTGTAGTAGGCGTTCGGTGAATCGGTGAAGAGGACCGGCGGGGATGCTGAGAAAGTGTGTTGGGGTTATTGTCGTTGTTGGCGGTGGTGTTTTTCGAGTCGTGTGAGGACGTCTCGACGGTGGTGACGATCAGCAAGATGACACTCGGCAAAAACCAAGCCCCCTTCTGCTCCCATCCCTATCGTCCCAGGATTTCAATCATCCACAACCCGCTCAACACTAGTCCAACACGCATGCACCCCTCTTCGCATCCTCACAATATCCGCCTCACCCCGCCCCAGCCTTCGCCATCCGCTATCGCCATCAGAAAGATGAGGATGGGGCGGAAGTGCGTACCTTTTGCTTGAAAGCGGCATTCGGCCAAGATGAATTGAGATATGGAAGACCGTACCCGAGTGAGTGTACTTTTACCTCAACATTACTCATTCCAGCTGCTTGTAAATTGTGGCGAGAAACTGAACAGTAGCAGTTCTTTTTCATGTTTCATCATGTGTTTCAGTTCGAAGCATCTTCCGAAGCGATGTGCGAACTTTGAGGGGATCGCAGTCGTCTCGTTGTCTCGCTAGGCTCCGCCATGTCTTCATATAGGACAAGTTGTCGAACGACTGCTTCGTATTTGACCCACTGCTCTGATTAGTGAGTTGGTTCTCCACGGTTTGGCCGGACTTGCCTCGCACCTTTTAGGAAGCTGCCTGTCCCCTCGTGCTTCTTCTTGTCATTCAGAAAAATTACAGTCGAGTATTCCGGCGTAGTGCTTGGCGGTAGTGTAGCGCCCCTCCCTTGTGAATGTCGGTCCCTGCATTTGTATATTTCCTGCGTTTCCTAATAGACATTGGATTCCGCTGTCCGCTGTAGTCGGAATAAGAAGCTTCGAACAAGCTTGCGAATAGGATGAATGTAATACGCGATAGTCGCTTGCTTCCTGGCCCCGACAAGATCCTTGACGGATCTGGGTTAACGGCGATCCTCCTACAGTATATGCCGTATTTCGTACATGACAGTTTCGTAGTCCCGGATAGGCACCAGCGAAAACTTTCCATCCGAAGCTAAAATGATCGGACCGACCTCAAACATAGAGCTACAAACATGGCAGCAGTGCTGAAGGAGCTGCTGAAGGCTGGAACTGCTGAACTCTACATTAATCCCCTACGAGCTCTCCTACGACAGCTCATACGACTAACGTCTAGCTATACAACTCCACTACCCACTGTGTACCTCACTGCGAGGCCTGAAGATTGCGGGCAGCTACATGCACCTCTGAAACACAAGAAGAGTACAAGAAGCCAAGGGCAAACGAAAGCTCTCCGACACAAGACACAGCAGTAACTATATTTCACAGTACTTGGCTGTAGCAGTAGCTGTAGATCCACAAAGGCAAACCAAAGCTACCAGAAACTCACAGCTCGCTCATATCGCTCATCATGAGTCTTGATAGCTGTCTTGATGAGGTTCACATATTCAAGTTGCTAGCGCGCAGCCGCAGAGCGAGCCAGTTACGTTGTTGCGAAAGGGAGATGTGAGGCCTGGTAACAATATCGGATATCGGCGAAGGCAACTTTGCCAGCTACTTTGCCCCAATCAGCCTTTCCAGCAATGGCCTCTGCACCCGTCTATGGCTACCGCTACGAGTTTCAGTAATTGTTTCAGTCTAGCAACAGTGAGCGGCCATGGGAACGATGAGTGAGCTAGAGCTGTTGGCCGACGGTCGTCGACGGTGTCACCAGAGCAAGATCACGAAGTACCTAGCCCGTTGTCAACTACAGTACTAGCACTTACAGTACACAGTTACTTATCAAAGCAGCTATCAAAGCAGCTATCAAAGCAGATATCAAACTCGCTATCATCTTTTGCATCAGTACCTCCGTATGCCCCGAACAGCCCCTCGCCAGCTTCCCCAACCAGCTCCCCAACTACTCCCAACCAGCTCCGGAAGTTTCAGCTAACTTTCTCAGTTTCTCAGCTACTTTCTCAGTGCTGCTCAGCCGGAAGCGATTTCATGTGATTCGAGGCTTTCTTTTGAGGGAATAAGCTTACAAAATCCACCTGCGTCAGCAGCTGCGTCAGCCTGTGTCAACTTTGATTCCACCCTTGGCTTGCCGCTGCTGTCGCTACATTAAATCAGCTATTAAATGTCTTTTCGGTACCGGAATCGTTTTCGGCGCGTTATGACCTTGGTCCTGAGATAAAAAGTGTTTCGCTAGAGATGTTTCTCTGCAGCTTGTTCTGATAGACATACACAAGCTCATACACATCGAGCGTGAGATTCGAAGCTTGGTGCTTACCACGTTCACACATATCACACAGTCGTCGAGCGACTAAGCCTCGTTAGCTGCACCATTAGCATGGACTCGTAGCAATTGCGTGTAGCAATACAGCACTTTGCTTGCGAGTGGAGAACATAGGCCGCCGCACGTTGCTCGAAACCCACTGTTCACTTCGCACCTGGCACCTGGAGTGTGCCTTTCGACTCGCCCTTTCTTTACGGAGCACCGCCCACTCTCGATCTCCCCTCTACATCATTTCGGTCACCTACATCAGCAGGATCATCGGGCCTCCGCTGTTCAACAATCATAACTGGATTAGCAATTGACGTGGCACGACACGATACCATACGTACCGCCGAAATTCACTTGGCGAAGCAGTTCAGCTTAATCAAGACAACCTTCCTCGACCTGTCTCCCCGCCACGATTCGGCTGCACGTTCATCATCGATAAACGCCCCACTTCACTCGAATACCGCTTGTCCTAGTACCGTCGTCGGCTCATCACGCTCGCTTCCTCACCATTGCCGACATCGTTGTGGCCGTCCACGAAGTCTTTGTGATCTTTGCTCATCACAGGTATGGTGTCTGCCAGGGAACGTAGGAAGGGTCCACTGCGCATCTTGTTACTCACCTTCTGTCTCCTCTTCCTTCAAGCCCGTTGCCCTCTCACAAAACGCTCCGGACGACGACTTAAGGAATAATATCGGGGAGTTGAGACGGGTTTGACGGTATCAGTCCGAGTAAGTTCCTTTTGCAGTTGAGGTATAGTGGTCAGAGACAGGACATCTTGGAAGAGCGAAGTGGGAGACCTTTCACCGGGATCTACCAAGGCGGCGGAGGTTGCCTTCGGTGAGATCGGGGGACGCAGACTTTGGGCTGGGCGAGAAAGCCAGTAACCGAGGCCGAAAGACCAAGACCAGGAGGATCACGACGCCGGAAGCCCAGGACACCAGCGACCGACGACAACGGCATGGATGCAGGAAGGTAGAAAACACTAGACGCAATATCGACAAGACCAGCGGCTAGCAAGAGTATAGATCTTGTTCATGTCGTTTCGTACGGATCCCGTATCAGTTGCTCTATCAATACAACAGTGCAAGGAGAGTTGCCTCTCGAAACTACCAAGGCAGGATGAACCCGGGAAGAAGATTAAACCGTTTCATGATCAGTGGTCCATCAACACATCTTTGATCCGCATCAATCTTTCTTGTTCGGCCGGGTTCGCGCCGCCAATCCTTTCTTCTCTGGCAAGTTCCACCGTCTTTCAACACAACACAAGAAATTCGAGGCAAGTCACAAACTGTGGAGCGCGGGGACCCCAATCAGGAAATAGGGAAATTGCTCGTCGATCGACCCTGGTAAGGGATAGAACAGTGGCAGAAGAGAGCTCAGAAGAGGGAAGAATAAGGAAGAGATGGATCAGCTTAGCATCAGCTTGTTGATCGGTTGACGTGCAGATGCGAGAAGACGCCTTCTGGATGGGAATCGTAAGAGCTGCCAAGTCGCCACTCTCGGCATCGGGGTGACTTCGTAGTCGTTGGAACCCCGTCAAACAGTCAAAAGCAGTGAGGCAATTTCTATTGGACGATCATACGCGGTTTGATACAAAGGCAGGCGGTATCACAGTCATCGACCTATGACAATTAGCATTACGACCATCGTTTCCTTTCTCTCGAAGAGCCATTTTTGCTTCACCGCTTCAATACGACCAAACGATATGCCCAAACACCTTGTCGAATCTAAACCTGGAACATAGGAAGTCACCATTAAAGGGCACAGACACGACGTCACCACCGTTGCAGCATCCTCGAACACTCCTTTACACCTTCACGCTCCCTTTCACGTACAGCTTTGGCTGGACCGCAGTCTCCCTAGCTAGTATTCGCTATCAAAGGGGATCTACATAAACTCGGCAAATAAAATCGCATCGGCTTCCTAGTAGCGTCGAACGAATTGCGAAACGAACAGTCGCTACGAAACGACCGCAGATCAATTATTGACACGAGGTCTTACCAACGAGTTGACAATAGTCAAGTAGACATTAGTCAGACAGTACAAGACGGACAGAATCGGGATCTGCCTCGCGGTATCAATAACGGCATCATCGAGTAACTGCATCCGCGTGGAGATCAGCATTGGCTACAAACAATAACATTGAAAACACATTGGATATCAAGTCGCTTCTTCATAGGAAGTGAGTAATCCACAGCGAGTGGTAAGCATCGGAGCGACCATATATACCTCGGCCTGTCCTTCGTACTCATCCTCCCCTCGTAGCTTGGATACCGCCTCTTCTTCCTGCGCCACGCTCGCCTTCTGTCTTTCAGCAACTCACCGCTGACAGATAGTTGCACAATCCACTCCGGCCTGGAGAGACTTTTCACGTTACCATCTGCCGTCTCCTTGCCACGCTCCGCCGACTTTCGTCAGGGAGCCGTTTGATCAATCAAGGCCTTTATTACGTCCTACCACTGCCCGACGGCAAAGAACCAGTTTGGAAGCGACTCAACAACTCGTTAGTGCACGGTCGAACGTCTGCGTTGGTGAATCAGTGAATCGGTCATCGACTTGACAAGGTAAGATTGGCTGCGATCTTGGATCTTCGTATCTGAGAGACTAATCTGGTTCTCCTTGTCAGAAACATTGCACCGTCTCTTCGTTCCACACACGCCGTTGCAACTTTAATCCTTCGCTGAATAGACCTCGATTGGATTCAGCACGGCTTCATCGAGAACGAAGATCTCGACGCTCTGAACATACTCTGGTCTTCTGGTCTTCATCTACTTGGTCAAGCCTCAAGGGAGAGGCGGTGTCGGTCCACTCACGAGTGCTGTCCTGTCTCTGATCACACTGGCCCGGTCTTGACACGCGAGATCGCCAATTTGGGCTGACGTTACTTGCTCTTTTTCTCCAAAGCCTTCACTCGATATAATAAACATGCCTTACGCCGAACCATCATCTCCGGTTTCGTCGCTCGGATCGCCTCGACAAGGCTCTCCACCGAGCCGCAATGCCAGCCTCCCATCGTTCTCGCAGGCTTCGGAAGCGATCGATGGCCTTCCTCCCTTGTCGGCAGCTCGTGCTGCTATATCGCCCGTCATCAGTCCGAGTAGCTCAAAGACGCCTACACCGTCTCGGTCACGTTCACATTCGTACGCAACCGGTGGATATGTCGATTACAAGTTCAATGACGCGCCTCTACAAGTAGCACCTGTGTTACCTCGGAGGTCTTCGCATGTGTCTCCGCCGAACTCGAACCGACCTTCCCGGCATGTATCGCCTGCCATGTCACCAGCGGTCACGAACGAGCATTACAATTATGGTGCCACTCCGGCGGGCATTCTGGGATTACCGCGGCGTTCAGGCAGCTATGGACGACCAACCCTGCCGACAGTTGCTACCCACAATGTAGCTCGAGGTACACAAGATTCCAACGCTAGCTCAGCCAGCACTAGTAGCACTGTAACGCTGGTCAATCCTCCAGGAAGCTCCTCGGGTCCGTTGGATAAAGTATTCGACAGTCTCAACAAGTATGCAGCTCGGGTACAAGAACAAGAAGAGCGTGAAGAAGCTGAACGTACGCTCAAGCGGAACTTGCGACAACAACGTGTGCAGAGGCAATTGGAAGCACGAGCACGCGAGCTAGAACAGACGGACGGTTTCTTCACCAGGTCGGATTCGCATAACAGCGCATTGACGACTACGTCATCATCCGAAGGTGAAGGAGACGATAATGTTGGAAGCTCCTTGCCGACGCCGAAACATCTTTACGACGAATCGCCTGTTCCATTTCCTTCGACTGGCGATTTCATTGTCTCGGCTGATGCCACTCCTATGGCTTCTGCATCTGCTACACCGACAATGACTTCTCCAACGGGCCCGATGCCTCTCACTTGTCCCGAAGCCACGCCACCGACGAAACGCGCACCAGTCATCAATCCTCGACATCGATCCAGAGATGGTCCTAGTCTTGGTCTTCGAAGACAGCCTTCGTCTTCGTTGCAGCTCAACATTCCTCCTACTCCTCCGATCCATCCTTTCATCAGCACACCCAATTCGATCACTTCTCCGATAGGGTCTACCGACAGCAGTTCCGCATATCTGTACGACATGGATCGTCCCAATTCGTCCTTCCTTCGCAAGAAGTCCGGAGAGGTCGTGAAACCCTCGCTGAAGCGTAGATCAATGTCCACGCCGCATTTGCCATTACGAGAAACAAGTGGATACACAAAATCTGAACCCGCAACTCCAGGTATACATGACGATTACGCCGATCATCGACATAAAAATGTCCGGTTTGCCGGTTCAGAAGACGGTCGGGAAAAGCTCGAGAACGTAGTACTTTTCCTTAGTCAACAGAAAGTTACCGCAGTCTCAAAGACGGCCGACGAAGAAGACGGTGCTTATCCTGTAACCGAAACCGAGACTGAGGCCGACAATGATGCATTGGAATATATCGCGTTCAAGACTCGACGAGCGCAGGAAGCCAGGGATATCGACAACTCGGAGCGTGTCAGTTTTGCGGAAGGTACTTCCGTAGTGCCTCGATTACGTGTAGACTTCTCGCCCAGCAGTCACAACGATCTAAAATCGTGCAACGTGATCTTGGAGCGAGTCGAGCTACCCAGCGATTCTACAGGTCCACTTGCTCTTCGAGGTTCAGTACTAGTTAGGAATATCATGTTCCAGAAATGGGTAACCATACGATTCACAATGGACAACTGGCAGTAAGTTGGATTGTTGTTAACTGCGACCAATTCTGTACTGACTCCATTCGGCTTGACCTCAGGACCGTCTCCGAAGTTGCGGCCACGCATGTCGTGAATATACCATCGCAGACCACCGGCAACGAGGGCTGGGATCGGTTCACGTTTTCAATCAAACTCGAGGACTTCAGACGCAAAATCGACGAGAAGCAGGTCTTGCTTTGCATCCGATTCTCCGTCGACGGCAACGAATGGTGGGATTCCAACGATGGTGACAACTACAAATTCGTCTTTAAGAAAGTTCAACCAGTGAAACGTCGTACAAGAATGTTTGACTTGGCACAACCAGATGGGCCGCGCAGTCCAGTCGCAGCTGCTCCGCTCCCCGGCACCCGCGGGTCGAATTTCGGTCGGATGACGGGCTGGAACTTTCCAGGCATGGGGAACCCTGATATCAGTCCTTCGAAGGGAATGCTAGGACAGCCCAATGCCGTTTCACCAGAGGCCCAACGCGTATCTCTTCCCCGCAGGCCCTCAGACACAAACCGTCACCCGCCAAGCTTTACGGTTCCTCCGCGACCGGATGTCCACGAGCATCTCAAACTCAAGGCTTACTCTGCACCGGCACCCCCGCTGTCGCCACCCAAGGAAGCGGTGGCCACGCTTATGCGGCATAAAGAAGCTGTTCAAAGGCCTGCTCTTTCGCAAGTTATAGGGGGTCAGTACGCTTCGCTGCCTCCTGTCGAAGCTGGTACTCACGAGCGGAGAAGAAGTTGGGGAGGCGAAACCATCGAAGAAGATGCGATATCAGCAAAGAAGGATAGCTCCTGGACTCCCCAATCAGAGTCGCAGTTGAAGGCACTTTCTCCGCCCACTTCGACCGACCAGATCAACACTACTGCTGTAATATCCAAACCAGAACCAGCGACTACCTCCATCACCCAAACATCGGAAAAGCAGATTTTTCAGCAAGAGGACGCCAAGTTGGCGGATCTGAATCATGCGGTTAACGAATTGAGTCTATTCACACCTCCTTCATCGGCTCTCTCGTCTCCTCCCGCCATCGACCCAGAATCCGAGACCACTTCGACGTCCTCTCCGTCTCCTGCTAGTAGTACCGCTGAATCGCAAGATGAAGGTGTCAATCTACCTGAAGTCGTGGTGGATCCTCTGGATCGAGATGACGAAATGGAAGCTGCTGCTGCTTCTGGCAGTGATGGTATTCATTCTGATAGCTATCAAGACTTTGTACGTCGTGTGATCTTCTTTTAAGTATGCCGTCGTGAAGCTAAAATTTCGTCTTGCTTTCCTCCCAGATCAAAAAATACTGCTTTTTCAGCAGTTACAGTTCACAGACAGTTTCGCCCGCGCATTCACGTTCACAAACTCCGCTGGGAGGATTCCGTCAGAATAGCTCCAGTCCCAATCCCTACAGCTCTGATTATCCCACCTTTCAGCCTCGGGATCAGATAACACCGACAGGACTGCACAATGCAGGAAAACATGCTGCGAGTGACAACTACTTTGGCTTCCAGCCGTCATCTTCCGCGCGATATTCAAGTGATAAGAATTCCAGCATTACCGGTTGGGCCGGCGCCTTACCTTCGGGTTCGGGTTCAGGCAACAACAGCAACAGCAGCAGTGGCGGAACGACCACGCCATATTTGGAAGCCAATGTTTGAGGTCATGGTTTTGCATGGGCGAGCGAATGTTTCAATGGCACATCCGCTTAGCGCTAGCAAACCCCGCCACAATCGACCTATTTTCTGTTCTACGTATCTCGTACCGACATTCGCCACTGTATACTTTGACGTAAAACCCAGGCAGTCGTTGCCCGGTCGCCCTCTTCCAACCACATGATCTCTCTTGCAAATGTATCATTCAAACATCACCGTCTACGATTCACGAGTTTCACCGTCTTTTACATTCGCATATCCGTTCAGCAGGGATGTCCTCTTGGCCGCCATTTCTCTCTCTCTCTCTCAATTGTTTTTTGGGCACCTGTCGAAGTAAATAATATAAACCTGTCTATCATGTAATGATGTATCAACTGTGTTCACGGGTGTCATCCTGTCGTCCTGACCGAAATTATGCATCTTCCTTTTCATTCATCATCGCAACTTTTCATGATGTATTTCCCCCCTTTTGCACATTTTGCCGGAATTGTTTCAAAGAGCCGTTCAAAGGATACCAATGGGATACGTATGAGGAAAAGGTTTGCAGAAGGTTCAATGTGCCCAGGCAGAAGCTCCAAGCTATTCGCATCAGCCATATGCATTAGGAACAACGGGGTCGTGTGGTCGACGCTTCTTGACGTTTCGACGCTTCCGCGTAAAAAGGCACGTGACTTCGGAGCTTCGAGTGAGTGAGTCGTAAGAAGTACGAAGAGCGGGACGGGAAGAGGTAGGGTATTTGTGTTGCACTACAATCAGGCCACCTCAAAGAGCTCAAAGAGTTTCTCAAAGTCTGATATAGAGCTACACACGACCTGGCTTGTTCAACGTCCACGTCTATTTTGCTTCAACAAGCATATTGCATCACAGAGGAATCGGCGTAAACCACCTCCAGCAAGCGCTCACGCGACCTTGCAGATCTCCCGTTCCTGTCGATTCAACGAAATGTCCGACGACCAGTCGCAGCATGTCGTACAAATTCCTCACGCGGTTAGCATAGCGGCGTCTGTGGATCCCAACACCCCGACGGAACTGCGGCAACAGGCCGTGGAGTATCTGCAAAAGGTCAAAGAGTTGAGTGACCAGACATGGAAAGTAAGTCAACATTGGTGCCCAGCTCGCAAGTCGGCCGTCAGCTACAACTGGGACTGACAAAACGCGATCTTGATTAGGCATGTCTTACATTGTACCTTCAGGGTGCTGGAGCTACTGGCGTGAATGCGGTCGGTCGAGATGGCAAGGAGAAACTTTCCAGCGAATTGCGTGTATACTGTCTGCAAGTGGTAGATGACATGCTTGGAAACAGGTGAGAGCTTAGATAGACGTGTCTCAGCTTTCGACTGACAATATGAATCTTCTTAGACCTGAGCTACTGTCCGAACAAGACCTTGTTTCGTTGCAGCAAGCTATGATGCAATACGTGCAAACAGAGTTCGTGGAAGGTAGCGCGGAAATGGGAATGGCTTGTGAGTAAAGCTCGATGTATGCTGATGCGTAGACATCAAGCTGATTGTCTGTGTGTTTGTCAGTCTTGCGAAACAAGTTCTGTTACACGCTGACTCTCGTATTCTTGCGAGTGTACCCCTCACCATCTTCCGATTTCCTGAAGCCATTCCTATCGTTCTTGAACGTACCCCAATCATCGGCTCAAGCAAATCAACTCCAAACAACCTTGTTGACGCTTCATCTGCTATGCGAAATCGCGTCCGAAGTCCACGATCCACTTCTTAAATCCGCTCGGAGCTTTGCTGGAGATCGTAACCGACGAGATGGCATGGTTAGAGATAGCTTGAGGGCGACCGGAGATACGAAAGCAGTCATCGAGGGAGCTCTAGGCCTTGTTGAACGAGGAATGAATGCTACAGGTCAGCCTATGTTAGAGGAAGCGGTGGAGTGGGCATTAAGAACATTGGGTGCCTGGGCTCGTGAGTTCCGCAACTCTTCTCAAGCATTATACATACTGAATGTTTTGGTTATCTAGCTTGGGTTGACATCACAACGTCCGTCACGCCTGAATCGCTCAACCTCTACCAGCAACTTGTCAACCACGCATCGCCCGTTTACCGGAGTGCTGCACTCAGCATATACAACACCCTCCTAGCAAAAGGCACCAAAACTCCGCCAGAGAAAGTGCAAGTCATGTCGGTATTGAATGTCATGGCGTTCATTCCCTCGTTAGAAGAGAATAGTCGGTCGAACGGAAAATCGAGGTCGAACGAAGAAGAGCGGTTCAGGGAGAGTCTAGCCAAATTATTGTCCTCGCAGGGCGTAGAGGCGATCAAGGTTTACGAAGACGTGAGTTTGCTCGACACAGCTGTGCTTTAAGACAGGGGTTTGACTCGCTTTTTCGATCGGTAGACACGAACGGACGACGCGACCCGCGCTGAAGCAGAAAAGTTGTGGTATCAGACTTTGCCCTACCTGATTAAATTTTTGGAAGACTCCAGCGAGGAAGTTGCAGCTTCAGCGTCACCGCTCCTGAACGACACCATGAGACTAGTAAGTAGTCAAGATGAAATCATAGAATTGTCATATTGATGCACCATTTGAATTGACAGTACAAGAAGGCTCGTAAAGCGAATGAAAACAGTTTCCAGCTTCCACAGGACAAGGTTGAATTCTTCAGGACATTACTGCAAACACAGGTTAAGCAAATGCAATGGGGAGACGACATGCCATGGGGTTTGGGAGGAGCCGACAGCGAAGTAGATGAGGAGGACCTAGAAACCTTCATTGAGAAGAGGAAGGTAAGCTTAAAAGGTGGCTGACCATTGCAAATACATTCCTCTCACCGCCTGTCCCATCATACAGCGTCTGAAAAACGATTTGGACGGAGTGGCCAACATCGACCCTACGCTATTCAACACTATGATTGTTGGCTTCATCCTTGACATTTACAACACCATCCAAACTCAAGGCTTTGCAGCGGTTCCATGGCAGAGAGCAGAACTAGCAGGATATTTGACTTTTATCTATGGAGAATTACAAAAATGTAAGTTTTCGTGAGCTTCCTTTGCGAGTGCAAATCTAACTGATTTTACAGCCGGTCTGGGGAAGGAGGCGTTCTTTGACATCCCAATAGAAGTCCAAAATGCTGTCAGAGATCGCAACAAGGAGCGAAACGATGCGTTCCGAAACCGAGCAATGGCTCTGAAGAAAGGGGAATCCGCCGAACACGTGGAAATCAAGCAATATGAGACTATCGACTTTGCGCAGTTTCCGCTCAAGCCGCTGGGACAAATACTGCTCAAAGCAATCGAGTCTCAGGCACTGAGCTTTCCTCATTCGGCAGTAACCCTGCAGGTTCTGGAGTGTTGCTCGCGATATTACGAATTCTTCAAGTGCAAGACGGTGCTTATTCAGCCCGTTCTCGAAGCGTTTGTTGATGCTCGGTAAGCACACTTCCGATGCCAGGACATCTTCATCGCTAAACCATCCGGCCTCATAGTGGGATCCATAACCCGGATGAAGACGTTCGCAACCGAGTCTTTTACCTCTTCGCCAAGTTTGTGCGCGAGTTGAAGAATTGTATTGAGCCGTCATTCGTGCCTGCCATCCTCAACAGTATCGGCGTAAGTACCTCCCACAAAAAGGTGTACCTGGAAAATTTCTCACTGGTCCTGGATCGATGTCATAGGATGCCTTGCCTATCGTGGCTGTTCTTCCAGAGGTCGAAAACCCTGGTGACGATGTGCTCACGAAAGCCATTACCGGCAGTCAACCATTCGACAATCACCTACACCTATTTGAGGCTGTTGGAAGCCTCATTCATCTCGTGAAGGATCAAAATGAGCAGGCGCAACTACTGCAAGCTGTGATAGCCCCGTTACTGCAAGACCTTGAAAAGGCGATTCAAACACTGAGGAATGGAGCCGCACCGGAGCCGTTGGTCATTCTTCAGGTCCATCACGTCATCTCTGCAGTTGGAAGTATCGCTAGCGGGTTCCCCGATGCTCCAGAGTTTCAACCGGCAACACCACCCAACTGGGAGCCTATCTATCAGAGGGCCATCGAAGCCGTCTTGAATACGTTACAGGCTTTCAAGGGTCATCGCATAGTCAGGGATGCTGTAAGTTCCCGTACTCGCTCCTTTTCTCCGACCAGCAAGCTTACAGGGCATCTATTATTGCGTGTTCCAGAGCCGAAACGCATTCTCGGGTATCATCAAGACCATGACGACTCGGGCAACCAAATATATGCCCACTCTCGTAGTCAACATGGTCGGCGAATTCGATGCCCAAGAGTTGGTCGAATTCTTGAGTTTCCTCGGCATGCTTGCACACAAGCTCAACGTAAGTCTCGTGGTATCTATTCACAACTGCTGATACTAACCCAATGACAATCATTGATGGCTTTAGACCGATATTCAGGACATCATGGATCAGCTATTACCTGTCTTGTTCGATAGAGTATACCTGATACTAGGCCAGCCGGCGAATGGAACCGATGATGTGCTAGTTCAGGCAGAACTGCGGAAAGCGTACTTGACTTTCTTGACTACCATTTTCCAGGCAGGGTTGCACCAAATCTTGCTAAGTCCAAGTCCGTATCGAAATGCTTGGCTTTTGGATGCAGATGCTTACTACCTTTTCCCGTTGCCTTGACAGTCAACAAGCCCCGATTCGAGTCCTTCATCAGCAGTCTGGTCGCTTTGGGAACCACCATGACCGATCGAACCGATCGAACAGCCCAGCGCGGTGCTTTGCAAGTTATTCGCTTGACCGTGTCGGCATGGGCAACGGACCCGGCAGTCGTTCACGGGCCATCCATGTTCTTGACGGATATCGCGTCCAAAGAGGCATATGGCAAGGACAAACTCAAAGCGAATGGTCAAAACTCGAATGGATCGACACCCAGTGTGGAAATTAACACTCAGGTCTTGCCAGGCTATCAGCAGACGGTATATGACCGACTGGTCCCAGAGGTATTCAACATGGTGATGAGCCCGGAATTCAATACCAAAGACGGTCAATCACAACTGGTAAGCCAGTCTCCATACATCTCCTCTTTCACGGCTTGCTAATCTTCGTTGCACATCACAGATCCTCCATGAAGTCTCCAATCTGCTACGTGACATCCTTATGGCCCGGGGCCAAGAAGGCATCGACTTCCTCCTCACATTCCTTACATCCAAGCAATGCCCACTTCCAGCCGCTCAAGAACTCGTACGACGAATGCGCAGCGAGATCTTGCGCGATTTCCGGAAAACATTCTCCGACTTCATCAAGGACTGGAAGGCAGCTTATGGCCTGTCATAGCATCACACTCTACTCGAAAACAAAGGAAAAATCGGAAAGGCGAGCGAATAAATGTGGAATGGAGCAATATTGCATGGTTCGGCGGTGGACACATCAGCTGTATACCAATTGGCATGATGTAAATCTCAGTTCACAAGTGTATTTTCGTTGACAATTATACTCATTCGTCAACGGGTTCCTTCAGAAGAAATGTACTGTATAGTATGGCTTAAGGGTTTTGGGAAGGTGCAGCTGAAGGTAGCTCTGAAGGTGCTCAAGGTGGCTGTTAGTCATTGTTAAATTAGTAGTATAGTCACCTTTATCACTACTGTACACTACACAACTACACACCGACTACCATACACAGCTACTTACAGCTTCGGCCTCTTGAGGCGCCCCACGATTTCGGACAAATTCGGGCACCGTGGCACTACCGTTGCCGGGAAGTTACCCCACTCTCACGTTTTGATCCGAGCTGACGAGCGGTGATGAAAGAGCTCGCCTAGATATTATTGCCTCGATATGTCCAGGCAGGTGCTACAAGCAGGTTCTACAAGCTGTTCTGCATAGCAGTACCTGGTAGTTAGTCGCTAATCGTACATTAGAGAGTGGTGCACACCCTCCGCGGTTGACTAATATATATTGATACTCGCACACGTTAAGTCCCACCAATTGATTCAATTGATTGGCACTTTACTTGCTTCGTCATACGTGTCGCATTGATCTGCTTCCGAACAAGACTGGCTTTCCCTATAAAGGGTTGATCATCTCTATTGACATTCCGCTAATAAGCCATCTTGAGCTTTTGCCCTTCAAGCAAGCATACAACTTGCAATCATGACCACTCCCAACTTTACCGTTCCTCAGCCATTGCAACCCCAGCATTCCGGTGGCTCGGACAAGTCTCACAGAAGTGCGACCTCGGGTCATCAAGCTCCTATCCTCTCTCGGCGAAGCAGTGTCATCAATGCACAGATTGACACTAATACTATTGGTACGCCGGATCCTCAGGAGGGAAGGCCTCGAATGCATAAACGAAGCTTGACAGGTGAGTCAGCAGTAGTGATCGTCATTCGCTGGCCCTGACTGATTTCCTTATCCGATAGGTAACTACTACCCTAACGGCAGCGACCCGGCTCAGTCTACTTGGCCCATCGGCGACGAAAAGGTGAGTATGAGTATCTTACGACGTCCTGTTGATACCAAGTTGACATGCTCTGCGATAACAACAGACCTGGAAGGATGCTTTGGCTGCTGATGAAGAGAAGGATACCGATACTGTCACTAGGCACGTCGTGCACCATGTCGTAAGTGAACGCGGAAGGCATCTGGGCAATCAAGGATCTGAAATCATTGCTTCTCCTGCAGTCTACCACTCTGGCTCGACAGGCATTCAACTTGGACGACGCCGGTGCCTACCGGGCTTGCGCGTTCTCCGTCCGAGACGAGCTTATTCGGCGATGGAATGCCACCACATCCTACCATACTGCCAAGGCTCCGAAGAGGGCCTATTACTTGAGTTTGGAGTTCTTGATGGGCCGGAGTCTGGACAATGCTGTCCTGAACTTGGGAATGAAGGATATGGTTGCACAGGCGATGGGTAGATTGGGTTTCAGTTTCGAGGACTTGCTCGACGAAGAACGAGATGCTGGTTTGGGTAATGGTGGCTTGGGTCGATTAGCCGCGTGCTACATGGATTCCAGTGCTACCTTAAACCTCCCCGTCTTTGGTTATGGCTTGCGATACGACTACGGTATTTTCAAGCAACTTATCGATGAAAACGGTAAACAACTCGAAGCTCCTGATTCGTGGCTTCAAGAAGGATCGCCTTGGGAGATTGAACGACCCGACATTGCGTACAAGGTAGGTTTGCTTGTGTCTAGCCCTTACACTGTATCTGATTGATCTTGGTTACAGGTCCGATTCTTCGGAAACGTCGAGTGGAACGACGGAAAGGCCTACTGGTGGGGTGGACAGGAAGTCATCGCGAAAGCCTATGATGTCCCTATTCCAGGTGCGAAGCTTTGGAGAAATGCTGCCAAAATGCCGAACTGATTATCTTCTCTCTGTGCAGGATGGAAGACGAAGAACATTAACAATTTAAGGTTGTGGAGTGCCAAACCCATTGGTGGTTTTGATCTTCAGGCAAGTTACTGCGTCTTCATCTCTGAATCCCTGTTCTCATCGTTTCGCATGGGTCTACACAGTCTTTCAACGCCGGAGATTACGAAAAGGCCGTTGCTGCTTCTCAATCGGCTGAAACCATCACTCGAGTGCTTTACCCCAACGACAACACCTACCAAGGCAAAGAGCTTCGATTGAAGCAACAGTACTTCTGGTGCTCTGCGTCTCTCCAAGATATTATCCGAAGGTTCAAGAAGCTTGATCTACCTATGACGTCCCTGCCCGACTTTGTCGCCATTCAGCTCAACGATACTCATCCTACCATCGCCATGCCGGAATTGCAGCGAGTATTGGTCGACGAAGAGGAAATGGAGTTTGAACAAGCCTGGGAAATCGTTTGCAAGGTCTTTTCGTACACCAACCATACTGTTCTTCCCGAAGCTCTGGAGACATGGCCGGTTCCTCTCTTCCAGAGCCTTCTTCCCCGACACTTGTCCATGTAAGTTTTATTCGAAAGTGTCAGCTCACAATCTACCTCGACGCTTATAAGCTCCGCTATTTCAGCATTTACGATATCAACTCGCGATTCCTCCACGACGTCTCCCAACGTTTCCCGGGAGAAAGGGAGCGAATCAGGCGAATGTCTTTGATCGAGGAGTCTGAGCCCAAGCGTGTTCGAATGGCATTGCTGGCTTGCATGTCCCACAAGGTCAATGGTGTCGCCGAGCTTCACTCTGGTCTCGTCAAGAGTGTCTTGTTCAAGGATCAAGTGGAATTCTACGGTCCCGATAAGTTTATGAACGTTACCAATGGTAAGCTCGGCCGTAACCTCTCGTGTATACCCACCACGAACTAAGCAATGTGACTTTAGGTATCACCCCCCGACGATTCGTTCACCAAGCGAACCCCGAGCTTTCCAACCTCATCACGCAGTGTATCGGAACTGAAGACTGGCTCAAGGACCTCAGCTTGCTCAAGAAGTTCGAACCGTTCGCACAGAACCCTCAAGTCCGAAAGAGCTTCCAGGCCATCAAGGAGAGGAACAAGCTTCGATTGGCGGAAATTGTTGAGAACGAGTTGGGCATTGTTTTGGATCCCACCGCGATGTTCACGGTTCAAGCCAAGCGAATCCACGAGTATGTTGTGCCGTTTCCTACAGCATTGCAGATCGTCAGACTGACTCATTTTCCGTACAGGTACAAACGTCAATCTTTGAACATTCTTGGCTGTATCCACCGATACCTCAAGATCAAGCAAACACCCAAGGCGGAAAGGCGAAACATTTGCCCCCACGTTGCGTTCTTTGCCGGAAAGAGTGCCCCTGGTTACTATATCGTGCGTTTGTGTCGCCAGCCGGTATCTTACTGCGATACTTTGCTGATACCTCCCCCCTCTACAGGCGAAAACCATGATTCAGCTGATCAACAATGTCGCCCGAGTTGTGGTGCGTGCTCTACAACTGTCGAAACCTTGGCTTTAGTTTATACTTATCGTCTCCCTGGATGTCTTCACAGAACGAGGATCCCGAGGTTGGCGATCTTTTCAAGAGTGGGCACTCAAATTGCGGAAGAGGATGGTCATCATGTGCTAACACGCTGAATACTTATAGTCGTTTTCATTCCCGACTACAGTGTTTCCATTGCGGAGCTGCTTATGGCGAGTCGAAAAGTGGTTACCGAAAGGAGCAGTCGCTGAGTCTTCTTTCCTCGTCGTTTAGCCGGCTGCCGATGTGTCCGTTCAAATTTCTACCGCTGGGTAAGTGAGGACTGAGAAGCGCTTACACGTTTGTTTTCGACACTCATCGTTTTCTTCCTCGATAGTACTGAGGCCAGTGGCACCGGTAACATGAAGTTGGCTGTTTCTGGGGCTTTGCTTTTGGGTACAGTTGACGGTGCAAACGGTAAGCAGCTGAACACAGCGCTTGACCATGGACCCGGCTGATGTAACATGCTCTTGCAGTCGAGATTGCTGAGGAAGCAGGCGAAGAACAATGCTTCTTGTTTGGTTATCTCGCCGAGGACGTGGATGAGGTCCGGTACCAGAACCAGTTCAACCCCTCGCCCATCGAACAACGATCTCAGGCTTGCGCGAACGCTATTCAAGCTGTTCGCTCCGGCATGTTCGGCAGCGGCGACTACAACCCCTTCTTGGACACTATTACTGAACACGGCGACTACTGGCTAGTTTCCAACGACTTTGACTCGTACTTGGAGGCAGAACGTCTTTGTGACGAGATGTTCATGAAGAATCACGCAGAGTGGATTGTCAAATCCATGCTCACCACCTCTAGGATGGGCAAGTTCTCGTCTGACCGGGCGGTTGCGCAGTACGCGGAAGAAAGTGAGTAAACTAGACGCAGAACCGTCGACACGCTGTATGCCAAGCTTACGTCGCTTTTCTTTGTAGTCTGGAACATCGAGCCCGAACCCGTCCCCGAAAAGTAGGAATAGGTGTTAGTCTCCGAGCAAACTTGCTTGTTGCAGACTGGCACCCTTCTTTGGTGGATCCCTCTCTTTTTGCATTTTTTCCTTGTACCCCTCCTTTTGCTTAGATCATCGTAACTTTCCCGCCCAGTATTTTGTATCGTGATTCTTGAAAGCTAGAATGTTGCATCTATGAATGAATGACTCATGTCAAGCTTGAATCCAGAGGGCGATGGAAAGTCCTCTGAAAAGGTTAGTTCAAATAGAACAGGCCACCTTGGGAAGGACCCACTACCGATCTGTATTTTATGAGAATGGGTCCTGGATCGGCTGACCATTTCTCCTGCGTCGGGATGGTGGACGAGGAAGGTTGAGCAGACTCTCAGCAGTCCGTGCCTGCAGTGCCTGACTACTTGAAAGATAACGCCACGGACGTAGTAGCATCGTAGCTGTCGACAAACATCATCCTGAACCATTCATCTACCAAATATCTCTTACAAGCTCTCTGTGAGGTGGGCGCGGTTCGCTATGTATTTTTTGTGAAATGAGCACAATCATCACAAGGCAAAAGAAAAGGGTTTAGTGGTATGGACCTCGCCGGGACATCCTATCTACTTTGCCATCGTATGGACCTCGTCGCCGGGAAATTCCATCGCCGAGGTCTGCCAGACCCGAGTTCGTACTCGGGCTCGGGCACAGACTTCTGTGATTATAATCATCTACTAGTTCGCATCCAGGATAAAAACGTGTCAGGAACGGGGCGTCTTGTGTACAGCCAAATATCGAGCTGGATAATCGGAAGGCATTGGCCATCCGGAAACCCAGAAGAGTAACCAACCCAAAACCCCGGGTCGGCGAACTTCTTGCTGCCGAGGTGTAGCAATACGTAGATTACAATATATATCTTGTGTCATTACCACTTCGGTTTTTTTCCATCGTGCCGTCTGTACAATAATGCGACGACGAGTAGAATCAAAGTTTGGTTGATGCACCGTATCGAGGGACTACGCAACCGTGCCTCTGCTCATATCTCTCTCGTATGTATAATATCCAATCCCGTCCACAGCCTTGCAGACATATCGTAGTCAGGAACGTACCCTGTACAAATCCAGCGGCCTCTTGCCCTTGTGTGCGACTGGGCGAGGCCGTCGCGTTCGATGTCGCAAGGTTGGCATAGAAACGACCTATAGTTGCACCACTCATGCATCTCGTTCCGTATTATGAGCACCCCCTTCTTCAACGCGCATATATGGCATGGTTTCCCGCCGCACGGCGCAGATGCGCCTCCTTTCAATGAGTTGTCGCCGTGTATGGATTGATGCTTGGATCGTTGCTCGAACGCACAGGTGATTTATCTTGAGTGTCATCTCGGGTGAAGGCTAAGGATGTATCAGGAGGTGCTTCGATACTCCCTACGCCCGGTCCGACGGATTTATTTACCTGCCTTTTTGCTCCGAACGGCAAGGAGAAGTTGGTTGAGGGTGTGCTCCACGCTGGGCTTGGCTGAAAACTGTTCTCAGCTGGCGCAGTGTCATCCGATGGGGCAGGTACTTTGCGCTCACTGGTTCTGTTCTTTCTTGCTCTACGAATGTGAAGATCGAGGTCTTGAAGGCCTTGAAGGATTTTTGCAAATAGCGCTTGACAGCTTTCAGGGTCGGGTTCGCTTGGGTCGAGCGAAGTACCACAAAAAGTGTTGCTCCACTTCGTGCTGATCTGATTGACTTGTGAACGCAGATTTCCTACTGCTTCATGTTGTATTGTCTTTGCAGTGGCGCCAGGCAGAAGGGACTTCCTACTAATTTCCATTCGGTCTATCAGACTCAGAAGTAAGTCCGCTTCTTGGGTTGATTCTGGAGACGGAGCCGCAGCCTTATGAGCCGATACCGAACCGCGCAGTCCCTGGACCGCAACGCCAAGTTTATCCAGGATGCCTTCCATATCAATACTGACTTGAATATCCATCCCTTCTTGTTCAGGCACTTGTGAAAGCAATCCCGTGATCCGAAAACGCGTAGAGGAGTGACGACTGATTCGCCGTCGTTCAACTGTTTCTTCGTGAAGCCGCAGAAGAGGGTGACAATCTAGTAAAGTGGGAAAGGGTAGCTTTGCTTTTTTCAGCGAGAAGGTTAAATTCTGGATGCAAGGACTCCGTTCAGGTTTATGTGCTTTTGACGATGCCCTTCAAGGACCGAGCATTCATTTGATAATTGTCGCACGTCGCCGTCCTTTGTTCACAAAAAAAAAACGCGGCCGATGACGGAGTGTCGTATGGCGGACTACAACATTCGGGTCGGACGAGCGAACGCTCAGTAGCGTTCTGGACCGATGAAGCAGCCGGACAATCTACTCGTCCCTTGGCCCGACCCGCGACACGACATACTGCCGAACTCTCTTCTGCTCCTCCCCACCAACACCATCGATCTCCTCTGGAACCTGGTTCTCCGAGTTTTGCTAAAAACGACGTAAATCGAAAGGATATAACTCAAATCAGCCATCATACGAAAAGCACAGCCACCATCTTCAACAGATGACGACATGAAAGGAACGACCATTTCTCTCGCAACGAAACTCACCCTTTCCCGATCCGCTCCGGCCTCGATGAGAACAACAGTCGCCTCCCCATGTCCACTCTCCATCGCCAAGTGCATCGGCGTATTCCCTGCTCTATCGGCCGTGTTTAGTCGGGTTTTCGGACGTCCGGCAGGAGGGTTGAGAAGGAGTTGAAGCAGGGAGACGGAGCCGGTGGTTGCTGCGCGGTGCAGCGGTGTTTGGGAGGCACGGTCTTTGGCGTTTATCTGAATAGGTGGAGAAGAGTCTGTGAGTGTTTGAGCGCTTGGTATGACGTAGGAGGAGACTTACGTCCGCGCCTTTCTCGATGAGATATCGTCCTATCTGCAAGAGGTTTCAATGATGAGCTTGAGTATCCAAAAGGCGCAAACCCTGTAAAATCCATACTGCTAGATGGTTCTTGGAAGCAGCGTAGAATCTAAACAGTTGAGCCATGGGTCAATTGCTGCAAAGCCAAGTTGTCGCACAGATGCGCTTACAATGGCGTCTGTCCTTTTGCATTTGTGGCATTCACGTCTGCGCCCGCGTCTACCAGTTCATGGGCGGCTTGCGACTGGCCAGCGGAGACTGTGAACATTGAAACAAACAGGCGGCCGTCTCGTCAATTCTATTTCCTGTACACAGTGATACGAACATTCCAGAGAAGGATTCGCGGAACACGTACCTGCAATCATCAACGGTGTCCAGCCGCCATCGTCATGCGCATCAATTTCTGGATGATGGCTCAGAATCGTCTGCAAAACCGCCAAATTGGCCGTCATTGCTGCCCAATGGAGAGGTGTTCTTCCGTCCTGAATTTGGGCAAAGTGTTAGCATTGACAGGCAGCTGGTTGACACTGCTTGAAAGGCTTACCGCATCCTTGCTGTTCACTAGTTTCGGATCTTGTGAGAGTAGCGACTTGACGAGTCCTGTTTGACCTTCTTGAGCTGCACGGTGCACGCTGAATGATGAAGACATGATGTGTAGAGGCAAATGTTGCTGTTGTGATAGACAGCGTCTTTGAATAGATCGAGGGAGCCAAGAGGTTCATAGTGAGTTGTAAGAGAAACCTAATTCTTCTGCTCAGATGATGATGAGAGTGACGCCAGCGTCCCCTGACATTGTAAACAAAGCATTTGCTGCCACTATTTTCCGGCCGCCTGCCAAAAGGGGCAAGATCTCAAGAAGGGTACAGCAAAAGTGTTGTTTCAGATTTCAGTTCCCCGTCAATGTTTATGTTTCCTCCTTCAAGCAAGTTGCCAGGTGATTACCTCCCCCTCCGAGTTAGCTACTGTCATGAGGCAATCCAGTGACCGGCATATGGCTCGTCGACATCCATCACCTCGCGGAAGCTCGTCCAGCAGCGCGTCACAATTACGACAATCATCTCCGCCGGCACCGAGCCAGACAACGGCGTCTCAGACCATCAACAACGGACTACAGGACCCAGTGATACCAACAGGAATTAGACTATGGATGGCCGAGACTCCTTTGCCGACTGAAGGATCAAGTGGGAAAGGAAAGGAGCGAGAAGTGGAAAGCTGGGTTCCGGATGATCAGTTACTAGTCGAGCAAGGGTCGGATCAGCAAGATTACAGATGGGAACGTATTGGACTTAAAGACACGTCCTCTGAACAACTACAACCATCACATGAGGGATCCTCCTCCTCCAACCCATCCCCACCAAGCAACCCAGGCCGAGGCGCGAAACGTAAACGCGCAGGAGCATCATCAGGACCTGTAGCGGAAGGATATCCACCATGCGACAATGTCGGCAACACCGTCCTCTCCTGCTTCCCACTCGACAACACAACACTCACACAAGGTACCTACTCACGCTTCATATGGAACGCCAACTATCCAACCTTTATCGCAGCGAATGCTGTCGATGCTTACCTGTTTCACGCGGACTCACTGCAGGTTGCGAAAACGTGGACCGGATTGGCAAACGATAGAGGCATGTGTGCGATTTTGCCGGATGATGATTGGTGGAGTAATAGATCGGAAGCGCGGGATCTGCCTGTCGGGCGGAATAGGACGTGGGGGTATTACTTTGTGGTTGTTCCGGCAGGGGACCAGCTGACGGGTGGAGAAGTACATCAGAACACGTTCAGCGCGATCCAAACCGCACCACCAAGGAGTGTCTTGGCCAGTCTCTCATCTGCGTCTGCGGCTTCCGCCACACTCGCTGCTTTATCAACCTCCAGTAGTCGTGCATCAACGTCGTCCGCGACCTCATCAACAGCCGTCCGAAGCGATCCATCAGGCTCATTACAGAACGGTTCCGCTCCCTCTGGATCTGGATTCCCAAAATGGGCCATCGCGGTGATCGTCATCCTAGGTGTGCTGTTGGCTTTGACTTTGCTGGGTATTGCTATTGTGCTGTTACGAAGACGGACGAAAAAGCAGGAAGACCGTCGAGCTGCTGCTGCCGCGACTGAGGATCGAGGATCGTCGCGTGATGGAGCATCGTCGACTAGTCCGATCGTAGAATCAACTGCTGATGCTGGAACAGGAAAAGGCATGCGACAACAATCATACGACGAAAAAGAACCAATAACGAAAGACCATGCCGCCTTGTCCCCTCGCTCGCGGTCAGTCACACCCGCAGGAATGTCCGGTTCAACCGCCGCCGCAGTGCCTGTTCTCCTCTCCCGCCCTGTCGACAGACCAGCACGTCATACTCCATCTCCTGGCCCGGCTTCTTCTACTACGCATCTTCGACCTGGATCCCGTACATCGCTATATCCTCCTTCCGTCCAATCACCTGGAATCAACAACCCAAACACAGCTCTTGCTTCCCTTGCCGCGGGAGGTGCCAGTCGAAAACGCAGCGCCTCATATACGGCTACCGCTAGCTCTCACAGTGATCATGGAAGTCTAACGTCTCCCGGTGGCGCTGCCGGTGGGGGAGCGAGATTGAGTGGGGTTGAAGCGGCTGCGGTGGCGGATGCGTTCAGACAGGCGATGAGAAAGCCGGATTTCACGGACATGTAAGTCGTCTAGCGATGTTGCACTCGAAAAAGATCGCGTGCTTATCGTTCTTCTTTGTTTACCGGGCTAGTCCTACAGAGGAAGGCGAATCTCCGGAATCGGAAACGGCTGGAGGACAGATTCCTTCGACTCCAAGCAGGATCATGGAACGTGAACTTTCCGGTGAAGGCGTTGGCGTAAGGGATTTGCCTAGTCGGAGGGCGTATATGGTCGAAGGCAACGACGAGGACGACAGCGATGATGGCAAAACGGGACGGTAGTCGATAAACGGGATAGGAACGGCGACACACATCTCTCCAACAAGTACGGCTCAACAATATGGCAGTTTTTCGTCTCATGGACAATATCACCTCACGACAGCGTCACGCCGATCTGGCGGCACATTCATTTTATCTGCATTCGTTTTCGAATCGCCTTGCCCGCTTTTGGCATGACATACATGGAATACCTTGTAATTTTTCTTTAGCTGTAACAGCAACCTTTTAGAAGGGTCGGTCTTCGTTCCAAGTTGTATTTCGCTTTACAGTTTCGTAGGTTGTTGTGTACAATTCATGGTCTGTCCGCAATCCTTGCTTGTGCCCCTGTTCTCCTAGCGCCTTCTCTTTGCATCTTCTGTCGTCCGTTCCCAGGTGCGAGCTACCGAGGGCCTCTAAAGTTTGACGTTACAAAGTCGCCATAGGTCGTTTCTATCCCAACCTTGCGACATCGAACGCGACGGTCTCGCCCAGTCGCACACAAGGGGAAGAGGCCGCTGGATTTGTACAGGGTACGTTACTGACTACGATATGTCTGCAAGGCTGTGGACGGTATTGGATATTATACATACGAGAGAAATATGAGCAGAGGCACGGTTGCGTAGTTCCTCGATACGGTGCATCAACCAAACTTTGATTCTACTCGTCGTCGCATTGTTGTACAGACGGCACCATGGAAAAAACCCGAAGTGGTGACACAAGATATATTATGTAATCTACGTGTCAGTATACCTCGGCAGCAAGAAGTTGGCCAACCCGGGTTTTTGGGTTGGTTACTCTTCTGGGTTTCCGGATGGCCAATGCCTCCCGATTATAAAGCTCTTTTGAGGCTGTACACAGGACGACCCGTTCCTGACACGTTTTTATCCTAGATGCGGACTAGTAGATGATTATAATCACAGAAGTCTGTGCCCGAGCCCGAGTACGAACTCGGGTCTGATAGCAGACGTTGGCAAAGTAGATAGGATGTCTCGGCGAGGTCCATATCACTAAACCCTTTTCTTTTGCCTTGCGATGATTGTGGTCATTTCACAAAAAATACATAGCGAACCGCGCCCACCTCACAGCGGACTTGTAGAAGATATTTGGTACATGGATCGTTCAGGATGATGTTTATCGACAGCTACGATGCTACCACGTCCGTAGCATTATTCTTCAAGTGGTCAGACACTGCAGGCGGCACGACCAGATCATCGCTCTTCTTCACCTCCTCCAAAGGCTCCTCTACATAATCCAGCAAGAGCCACCCATCTTCCACTTCCGAAACGCAGAGCGTAATCTCCCCGACTCCTCCGGCTCGAGGAACCTTGATGATCTCTGTCTCTGGTTTCGGGGGACGACGATCGTCCCCCGAATTCCCGTCATTATCGTTATCAGCAGGACCAGCAGCGGCTGGAGCAGCGGGAGGAACGGCTGGTTCGTCGGGTGCGGTTGGGACAATGGTGATCTCTGGTACGATCAGGTACTTTTCATACTCGGGGGACGATGGTTCGGACATGATGCGGTTCCAGATGAATGGGAATAGTAGGCGCTTTGGATGAGAGCGACGTGAGGGTGATTTGATGTCGAGAAAGACGGTAGGTCTTGCGGGGAGAATTGGTGGGTGATGCAGAAGCAGCGAGAACGAGGACTCGACCGCTTGGGATCTCGTTTCTTACTTAAATCTCTAGGCGTTCTCTCGCCTCTCGCGCATTCACGAGGACCCGAGTCAGGCTCACCCTGCTTCACGATCATCAAAAGAGTGGCGATAAAGGATAGCAAAAGGGGGAACTGTTCTGCGTACTTGGGACCACTGGATCGCGTGTTTGAAGGGGGTTGGTCGAAAGGACATGGGGGAATGTTGTTTGAGAGGATAGAAGGTGATGTCCAAGGGACCTCCAGGGCATGTCTATCACTCGCCTAGCGTTTTCTAGTGCCGTTCCGTATGATCATTCGAACTTGATAAACCGAAAACCTTTCCTATACATGCTGTGAATACATTCGTTTCTCCTCTCCTCTTTGGCGGTGGCTTGGCCTAGAGTTTCGCAGCGACGACCGCCTTGTTGGTCGGTTTTGGTGTCACGTTGACTTTGGAATGGAACCCGCTAGCAATCAATTTATTGTTATCTGCGTTCCGGATCTGTATTAGCGGGAGAGCGGAAAATCGTTAACATAGATAGAGACGTCAGAGTGACATGTACAGTCCACGGCACAACACGTACCTCGCATCGCATATTGGCGATCCGACCGCCGACGTTCAATGTCTCTGAAATGATCTTCAACTTTGTACCCCTGAACAAGACATGCGGAATCAGCGAGCGAGCGAGCCCTGCTTCGTCTATCAGTCTTCCCGGTCAGGGCGTGACCTCTTACTCTGGTGCGGGCGCATGGTAGAGGATCGACATGCTTTGGCTTAGTCCACCCAGGCCGGACCAAAAGTCGGAAGTGGAAAGCGCCATCAAGGGCAGCGATGAGCAGCTGGAATACAAGGAGGAAGAGGAGGTGGTGTTCGATAATTGGCTTCGAAATACGGATCAGAGGGTGGTCGGTAGAGACTTACATGTCTATGATGTACGCTGTTGCCGCTCCGTGTAATACGCCGACAGGGTTGAGAAAGTCTGCCAAGAGAAAGCGTACGGTTCAGAAAAGCACCAAGGAACGAGCTTGAATCGAGGTGAGCCTAAAACCACCACCATCATACCCTTCCTGACGACCGTCTCCACAATAACCTTTGCCTTTTTCCGCTTTGGCTTTCCTGCCTCTTGTCCCGGTCCATCCTCATCTTCCAAATCCATCCCAGTAATCCTCAATGTCTTGTAGATATTGTTGCCGAATTCGTTTTCATTGACGGAATGCGCTGTTGCGGCTTTTTGTACACGGGCGGTAAACTGTTCGAGGTCGGTTGTTGGGGTTAATGGTGGCATTGTGGCGTGGTTGTATTTAGAAAGGGTGTAGTTGACGGTAACGATGTGGCTGATTGTTCAAGTGGTGTGTCTATCTCTCATGGTTGTTATAAAGTTAAGAAGGGTATTATAGGGTAAGAGGTTGTCTCACCTGGGACCGGCTATAAAGGCTATCAATTCCGACGAGGTGCGTTGAGCGAGCTTACATAAGCCGATGACGAAACCCCACCATCTCGGGGATTTCTCAGCCTTTGAGATGACCGCTCCTCCGTCTTGTGCCCTTTGAGTCTTCACGCTGTATCTCATTCGTACAGTGAATATTGGGATATTCACATACTGGTCAAGTCTACAGGTCCGTGCACGAAAGAAGGACGATATCACAACTCCCGATCCGCTTGCGCTCAACGGCTTCCAAGCCGATAATTCACCATGTCGAATAATCCCTTCTTCCGCGCACAGCAGCAGCAGCAGCAGCAGCCACAACCAGCACCACATCCTGCTGCCGGTAGCAACAATCCATTCGCAAACACCAACCCTTTCTGGCAAGCCGGCGCAAATCCACCACCACCGTCGAACGCATCGCAGGGATACGTATCTGGTACACCCGCTCCATACGCTGCGACATCTGTAGGAGGGCAGGATTATCATCCATTATCCCCTGGAAATCCTTCTGGACCAGCTGGACGGTCTTCCGTCCTGCACCATGCAGTCTCGACCCTTCCAGCAGCGACATCGTCCGAGCTCACCCCCTTACGTGCGCATTACCTGAAAAAAACATTGCTCAACCTGGAGATTGAACGCGAGCTGAATGCGCTGGCCGATCCGTCTCTTGGTGCTGCGGCCCTTGGTCGGCTTGGTCCACCGTTCTTGATGCTGGATAAAGACGGAAAGCCAATCAAACAGTCTCCATCATCATCATCATCATCATCGGCACGGAAAGACGATGCTCTGATCACTGGTGCCGAGGATTTACCGCTTCTGGGGTACATGTTCAATCAGTTCTTGCTGCCGTTCCCCTTCCTGGCAAATGCTCCACCGACGTTTTGGTACCAAAAAGTACAACCATTCTTGACTTCGTTCCTCGCCATCTCGCAAACGAGACTAAGCCCGGCTGTCATGTCACTCAACACCGATCAACCTGGTTCCTCCAGCACGGGCACCGCCGAGCCGGATCTGACGCTTCTCTCCGAGGACGAGCTCAGGGAATACCTCGAGCGTAAAAAGCTTTGGGATAAAGTGACAAAGAACCTGGCCATGCTTTTTGGAACGGGTGTGCAGTTGAAGGGTGGAGAAGAAGTCGTGCGGATCGGGCAAAAGGAGTTGAACAGACTGGAAGAGCAGGCAGAAGCTCGGAGGAGGAAATTCAGGGCAAGGGAGGAAAAAGTAGGCACTGGGTTCGACGTGAATGTTATTTGTGTCAGAACGGTGACGGAAAAGGGACGGGTGAGGAATAGGTCGCATGATGTAAGTGGATCTCCCTGCAAGCGCAGCAAAGGTTTTGTCGCTGATACTGGTGGGTGGCACCAGGAATTCATCATTCGAACCAGGAGGAACAAGGCTCCCGATATATGCGTTTCCCGACGATACGGCGATTTCAAAAGGCTCGCAGAAGAGGTACGTCAAGCACATTGCGCCTTTGGCGGCTTGTATCTAACACTGCTTCCCCGTACTCGAACAGCTGCGTACACAGTATCCCGACGCCAATCTGCCACCACCTCCGCCTAAAGATCGAACAGCACTCGCGGCGAGCACTACCTCGACTCAATCCGTACAATCTCCTACACCGTATTACGGAATGTACAACCCACTTCGAGCGATCTACGGTGCGAACCCTGCTGGAACGCCGAATGCTTCTTCCCCCGTCCGCCCTGCCTCGCCACAATCGGGCTACTCCCAGGGCTACGAAGATGAAGCCTCCATCAGGTCCGACACGGTCGATGCGCTCAATGCCTCTTCTCCACTGGCAAGGGAGAAGAACAGGCTAACGCTACGCGCCTACTTGAATGCCATTCTCGCGATACCTCAGGTGCTCAATTCCCCAATCTTGCGTTCTTTTTTGCTCTCGTCGCCGACGACGTTGACACCTGCCGAATCGCTCGATGCCCAGCGTAGAGCGGATGTGGATGCCGTAAGGGAAGAAGGCAGGAAGCGGTTCAAGGAAGAGGCGGAGAAGAGGGTGGAAGCGCTTAGAGCCGGGTTGAAGGAGTTCAAGGGCGATGTGGTTGGCAAACAGGGTGGACTGAAAGCCGTTTTTGACGTTGTCAAGAGGGTTGAGAATGTTAGGGATTTGCCAAAGGCCGAGGCTAGTGTGCTGGAATGGGGAAGAATTTCGTAAGTGGATACATCCAGCTACCGAGGCTGCAGAGGAAACTGAGACTCATGCGACCCTTCACGCAGTCTCGCTGCAACCATCTTTCAGATGTTTGTTGCATCCGACTCTGCATCCGAGTCGGTCACGCAGCTCAAGCGGATACACGGTCTTATGCCCTACTTTATGCTCAAGGGTATCCTAAAGGTGTCTAACCCCATGGCGATGATTCGAGGAGTGCTTGATTTGTTTTTGGCAAGACCTTTTGGCGGCCAGAGCTTGATTCAGCGGTAAGTCGTGCAAAGGGAAACATTCAAATATATGCAAGCTTGTGCTGAACGGATGTTTTTCCACTCGCCTGTTCAGCATGTTCTCGTCCTCTTTAACGGAAGAGGTTCGCGCCTTGCAGGACGATATCGACGCGGTCGCAGAAAAGGTCGATGACCCTGTACTCTGCCAAAAAGTGGAAATGTTTGTCAGTGCGCCGTTCGAGATCCAAGACATGTTTAGGAGGGACGCAAGTTAGTATTTTCCCACGCGCAATGGCTTTACCGGGGACTGGCGTGCTGATCTCTTATCCTTACCAGTTACTGAAAGACAGGACTTGCTCGCGGTGATTCTTCGATCTCCTGAAGCACCTTGTTTGGATCGCAACCAGATGCAACGCGTGTTCCGAGCAAACAGGGCGTACAAGCAATACAAGATGTACCAGGCCGACCTCGATGACTCGGATGACGACGAGGGCCCGGATAATGATGATGCCTGGTTGTTTGAGGATCTCATGGTCCTGATGAAGTTGATGATGAGGAAAAAGGAAAAGGAGCAGCTCTTGGCTTTGATCTTCGAGGTGAGTCACGCAAGCTTGACAGGTATTTGTTCGTGATTTTGCTTACAGCGGGTAAGTTCGTAGGGCACGACGGCAGAACTCCTGAAGGACATCATCACCATTTTCTATTCGCCCTTGGCAACTGTCTACAAAGCCGCCAGTATTGCCGACTCGCTGGGTGATCTTCAAAACTTTATCAACGACCTGATCAAAACGGTCGAGGCTGTCGAGGAACGTAAGTACCTGGTCCGGCGACACCGAGAAAGTCAACTCATGACTTTTCCGTTCAACAGTCAGTCAGGAGGATCCGCAACGGACGGTGCAGACGTTCATCGACCTTGTTGCTCGTCACGAACAATCCTTCTACTCGTTCGTTCACAAGGTGCACTCGAAGGGACAAGGGCTTTTCGACGCTCTCATGACCTGGATCGAGCGCTTCTTGACATACGCACGGGACGGACTACACGACAAAATCGATCTCGAATTCCTGTTGCCTTTTGCGGGCGAGGAACGTCTGGAAATCTTGCGAGAAGTGGATGCTGTCGCTGCGTACCACTACAAACTAAAGTTGGCGTACGAGGAAAAAGTTCGCCGCCGTTTCCGGAAAGATGCCGCGACGGACGACGAAACTGCTCTTATCGACGGTATGATTGCCTCGTTGAATCTGAATGACAGTGTAGTCGGTGATATGGAGGAAGTGGGCGAAGAGGATGAGGAGTCAGAGGACAGTGAAGACTGGGAGGAAGAGGATCAACGATCTGCAGCTCTTTCCCGGGGGATCAATGACATGCACGATTGGACTCCCTCTGATGTCAACCGTGGCAAGCTAGCTTCCCTAAAAGGGCACAAGGACGACACCGACACCTCGCGGACATCGCTTGAAAACAGCAGATCATCCATGGACAAGTTTAAACATCCGCTGCAGAATTATCGAGAGCGGCACGGTTCTCAAGATGCCTCGTCGCCGCCGAATGAAAAACGGCCACCGCCTGCGAAACCGGTAAAGGTCAAAAAACGTAGAGGAAGAAAAGGCATGGAGGAGATAGAAATGCCGGTTCTGACAAAGATACCCAGTTTGACACCGATCATGGTGGAAATGGTGAGTCGCGCATCGAAGCCCACGGGTCTGCGTTGGATCGCTTACTTGACCTCCTGCACCTAGCTTCGCCCGCTGTTGCGTGTGGATCGCTCGACACCCAAGATTTAGACATATACCTATCGTAGGAGGACGAATATCGCTGTATCCAGTTTAGAAGAATTATCTTTCGTTGTAATTTGACAATGTATAACCAATGGCCATGAAATACAACCAAGTAGTCCCCGTTCGACCTTGGGAACCGTTCACTGCGGTCCCCATCTATTCCGCCGTCCGCGGAACCGGTTCTCTGCACCACCGGGCGGCGGCGCAGAACCCATGGAATTCAACATATCCTGCTGACTCGGCAACGGCTGACCCCTGCGTAATCCACCAGGCGGACCTCCAGGTAGGCCTTGTTGTTGCTGTTGTTGGTGTTGCATGAATCCCGGTGGACCTGGTGACATCGAGTTGTTGCCGTAGGGCTGTGCGATACCGGGTAGTGTAGGTGCGGGCATGGGGACGGAGAGACCCGGTAGGGAGATGGTGCTGGCAGATGGTGCGATTTGGGTGCCGGGCGGTGGTGGTTGAACCGGAGCAGCAGCAAGACCGGGCAACGGCATATCCTCGTCTACAAGCATCAAAGAATCCTGTCAGTAAGCAATACAAAACGACAACAGGCCGCAAAGAAACGTACCCTGCTCCTCTTCTTCCGCTCTCTGCTGCCACTTGACTCCACCCAAAGTCTGACTCATCGCATCCCCGACATGCCACCTATCCACCTCCTGCCCGCCCTGCGGCCTCGCCCTCGCCCAAAACCTGACCGAACAATCCCTACTCGTACTCGCTAGCACATGACCAAGCGGATGGTAGTCGAATGACCAGACCACTTGATCGTGCGCCTCTTGTACTATACTGACCGGTTTTGTTGGGTCTGAGGAATTCAGGTTCCAGTGCAATATGGAGCCATCGTAGCTCCCGCTTGTGAGGAGGGAGTTGTGTATTGGGTGCCATGCCAGGGCTGCGCGCGAACCAGAACAGTTGTTAGGCAGACGTTCAGTTGTCATCGGACCTATGCGCAACTCACCGGTAATGGGTTCCTTGTGCCCTTTTAGCGGCTCGAGTTCTTTAAACGTTCGGATGTCAAATAGCCGGATCACACCCTCTCCACCAGCCGTCGCTACAAGATTGCCATCGGTGCTCCACCGCGTGGAATTCACTACTGCGCGATGCGAGTGTCTACAAATCACCGCGACAAAGACCGAAAGAGATCCAAGCCAGGACTGATTCAGCAAAACCTCCAGGAAGTCGCACCAGCACACTCGCGCACTCACAGCGTTGAAATATCCTTTCCCAACCGCGGGTCCCAAAACTTTACCAACAGATCCTTACTCCCACTCACTACCAGCCCCTTGAACGGATGCCACTCCAGATCCCTAACATCCCATCCATGCCCACTGCACACCTTTTCCTCCCGCGCCTCACCAAACGTCCAGATCTTGACCAACCCATCATCACCGCCCGTCGCAAATTTCTCGTCTGTCGGGCTGAACGAGATGGCACGACAAGCTTCTCGGTGCGCTTGGAGGGTGGTGAGGTTGTTGATCTGCGGTGTAAAGTATTTCAGGGCGCCCGAGTTGTCGGATGAGAGGAAGAATTGGCCCGAGTGGGTGTAGGAGAGCGCGTAGATTGGGTGATCGTGTGCCTACAAAGAAGGAAGCGGTCAGTAGTCAAGACCCGGAAAAGAAGGAGGAAGGACGTCTTTACCTGCTTTAGGGACTCAAAGTTGTATGTTCCGGCGTTCCAGACTGTGAACTGGCCCATCTGGTTTCCCGTGAGACACCAACGTCCTTCAGGGTTCCACTACCGATATGCACAGTTAGGTGTCATTTCGGTTGGATTGAAGAGAACGAACGAACGAACGAACGAACGAACGAACGAACGAACGAACGAACGAACGAACGAACGAACGAACGAACGAACGAACGAACGAACGAACGAACGAACGAACGAACGAACGAACGAACGAACGAACGAACGAACGAACGAACGAACGAACGAACGAACGAACGAACGAACGAACGAACGAACGAACGAACGAACGAACGAACGACACAAGTTGAAATACCACGTACCCTACATATGCTAACCGGATTCCGCTCCTTGTTCATCGAACTATGAATAAACACATCACACACCGACTGCAGTGGGTTCTGGCGATACGCGAGCGGTGGAAGTAGCTGTCCATAGTCCTCGAAGATGAGTCACGTTGCGGGATGTGTGGAGAGAGAATCGGGCGTGTGGACGTACGTTACACATGTCATTTGGAGATGGATGTATTACTGGTGCCGTCGGTAATCCAGCTCGAAGTTTCCTCAACTATCACGCACACACACGCATACGATCAGCGATCGATTACGCTTCATCAACATGTCGGAACCACTCCTCACAGTCATATACCTCCCCACTCCGGACAGATAATCTACCGTTCGTCTTGGCTTCAATAACTTTGGCGGTCTCCCAGCGAAATCTACACCACCACCCCATAGTTCAGATGCGGCGAGCGCTGCTTCGTATTGCTCTTTTTTAATACGTTCGTCTGGTGGTGGTTGGGTTGGTTCGAGGTAGCGTTTGGGTTGCCATGGTGTGGTTGCTTTGAGGAGGAATGACTCGCCTCGACGAGGAGAAAGTGTTTGTGCCATTGATTGGTTGTGTGAGGCAGAAATGTTTTATAGTAAAAGCGAAGGAGTGAAATGAAATGAAGATGCAAGAAGGTGCTTGATTCATTTCTGGGAGCGCCCTTCTTTCGCGTAACGAGCGATCGAGAATGTATGGAGCCATGCAGGTATCCTTTCTTTCTTTACATTGCATTTCTCTTTTCTTCTTTCTGTTCAAAGTGCGAGACTATAATAGATCATCCACCACAAAACATGCCCTCCACAACTCCCCCACTTGCGGAAGAACAAACAGCAGCAAGCACATCAACCAACGCTACCCCTACCGATCAACCACCACTCCCTGATGAGCCAGCACCAACACCTACACAGCAGGTCATCAAGCCATCACGCAGTACTGTAGTAGAGGAAGAAGAAGATGAAGATGCGCCTGCTGCTACCGCTACGGGTGTGAGTAAAGGGAAAGGGAAGCAGGTCGGGCAAAATACCTCGGCCGCGGATAATGAGGACCAAGATAGGGAAGAAGAGGAAGAGGAATGGGATCCTTCTACTACCGAATCAAAATCGTTGAAAGATCGGAAAGCGGCGGAAGAGAGACCGGCAGCAACAGGGACAGATACAGCGCGGGAAAGTGCTGGGAAAGAAGGCGATACAGGTGGTTGGCAAGCGATCTGGGCGCCCGCACAAAATGGTACGCAAAATCCACCCTCTTGTTCATCATACCACGCAAACCGAAGTGCCTGTCATGTTTATTCCTATTTTATTGCATCTCGGATTCGGATCTCACAGCATACTACTTCTGGAACGCGAATACCGGCGCCGTGCAGTGGGAGAACCCACTAGCACCTCCCACGCCTGGCGAACAGGAGAGTACAAGTACGAGTGCCGAAGTCCAGCCTCCGTTACCCGACGAACCGCCACTCCCAACTGGAGCGCCTTGGCAAGGGTACACATCATCCATCCTGCCCGCCGGTCCAGCGGATGTAACAACAACAATATCAACAACAACACTCCCACCGATCGACCCAGCACTTGCCCACCTCCTCCCAGCTTCGCAACGCGCTTCCTCTTCAAACGCCTCCTCCTCGGACGCACACCTATACCAAACAGCGCAATTCAACGCCCGTACAGGCCGTTTCACGGCAAACGACTATCAATACACGGTGGATCATTTGGCGGAAGCGAATCGTGCAAAGAGGCAGGAGATGGCTTATTTTGATGTTGCAGAGTGGGAAAAGGAGAGGGAGGAGGAACATGCGAGGAAGCGCCAGGCGGAGGAGGAAGGTGGGGAGAGGCCGAAGAAGTTGACAAAGAAGGATATGGTATGTTTCTTGGAGGGGTGTGCAGTCGGAAGTAGGGGTTGGGTGCTGATTTTTTTTTCGGTGCTGTAGGAGCGGTTCCGAGCGAAGAAGCAGGAGAAGAAATTGAGAAACCAGTCTTGGCTCCGTGGATAAGTGTGTTGTGGCAACGTTTAGTTGCCATGGGAATGATATACTGCGTTGGTCGTTGTATAAGTAGAATGACGTGTATTGAACGATACCTTGATTGATAAACGCCAAAAAGTAAATAGTCAACCTTGTGATCATTATTCTTACGTGATGAGTTCGAGTCGTTTCGTTTGGCTACGGGCTCGACATTATTTCACTTCGGCTTGAACAGCAACTCCAAACACTTGCCAGTATATATACACTCGACCGACGGTGAAGCACTGGATATTACTGAGATAGTGTTCCAACTTCACAAGCCCGTCAAGCATGGCAAACCACCGTCTCCCAGCGGGAACAGAAACAATCCGTTTCCGTCGTCCTACCGCTGGACCTAATGCCGTCAAAGCGACAAACAACAACGGTGAAGAGGTGGACAAGTTTGGTGGAAAGTTTGGGCCGGACGTCAAGGCGTGGAAGAGGCGGCATATGGGTCTGCTGCAGGATTTAGTGGGCAGGTGAGTGCTTTGTGTTCCTGGGTGTCGCTGTTGGTCGGCTTGACTGCAGACTGAGTCAAGGAGAACGACGACGGCTGATATCGTTGCGTGCTGCCGAATGCTAGACAAGCAAATGGACCATTCATGCCCGGGTTTTCATTCGCTGTTCGACTATTATTGTTAATCCGGGTTACTGCAGCAATGTACTCTAACATTCAAGACTGCGATGAAGGTACGTCCAACCCCCTTCCCATCCGGTCGACTGTTACTAAAGTCGAGTCCATGCTCCGCAAGTGTTCAATTTTTTCGAACCGCTCCACTACTTTGTCTATAATTCCGGTTTCCAGACGTGGGAACTGAGCCCGGAATACGCCGTGAGGAGTTGGACGTATATTTTGCTGCATTGGCCCTTTGCGCAGATTGCGCCGACGGCGATGAGTTTGCCAAAGGTGCGCGCGTTTTGTTTCTCTTTCTTTCGACCTGTCTTGCGAGGATTTCGAGTGCTCATCGAGCATGTCGTTCGCTGCCAAAAACCGCAGAGAGCGTCCTTTTTCTGCCTTCGAATTGGACTAGGAGTGATCTGTTCCATCTGCGAAGCCAAGTTTTACCGTTCCGTTGCAGAAAACCTGAATGAACGCGCAGGACGATACACACTGTTCATCTTCATGTTCAGTGCCGGGATGTGGAATGCCGGTGTCTGTGAGTCTCTCCGTTCCGTGCACCTGTGGACGCTGTTTCGCTTCGAGAAATCTCGCTGACTGGACGTTTCGTCGCAGCTTTCCTGCCTTCATCATTCGCAATGTACATGACGATGCTCGGGTATGCCTACTACCTCCGACCGAGCACAAACGATCGAATTGGCGATCGTCGAGTCATGATGGGTACCATCTGTTTCGCCCTTGGAGCGATCTTGGGATGGCCATTCGCGGCGCTACTCGGATTGCCATTCGTGTTCGAGGAGTTGTTTGTCAAGAGTGGTGATGAAGCTGTTGGGGAAGAGGCCGTGTTTGATTGGCGGGTGGATCGGGTTGGGAGGTTGATCAAGTCGGTCGTGTTTGCTGCTGCGCTTGCTGTAGGTGGTTCGGCTTATAGCGAAGCAACAGGGTGGCTGATGTAATTCCCCTTTCAGATACCCGTGTTCGCCTTTGATTCATGGGCATACGGCAAACCCACGTTCCCGACACTGAACATCCTGCTCTACAACCTCTTCTCCGGTAAAGGTCCCGAATTATACGGCACCGAACCGCCCGTCTTCTACCTGAAAAACTTGTTCCTCAACTTCAACCTCGTGCTCCCGCTCGCGCTCATCTCGTTACCTGCATTAGCCATCACCTACGTTTTCGACTTCCGACGACTCGGTGTTTCCCTCACAAGACCAAAGCCGGGTCAAAGCAGTCCTTATACCCTCGTCGCGCTCAGGCTGTCTGGGTTCTACCTGTGGTTGATCGTGATGACGTTGCAGCCGCACAAGGAGGAAAGGTTCATGTACCCCGCGTATCCGTTGATGGTGATGAATGCGGCGGTGAGCGTCTTCTTGATCCGTGGATGGGCTGAAACTGCGTATATCAAGGCGACGACGTCGTCTTACCGGGTAAGCTCTGTCTTTCGTCCAACTCAATGCCAGCAGACTAACGCAGCCATTTCTGCAGGCCTCGCAAACTCGACTCTTCTCATACCTCACATTATGCATCGTTCTGCCCATCATGATTCTCGGCGTTTCTCGAATCTACGCGCTCGGCCACTTTTACCGTTCGCCATACGACGTCATCTACCACTTCCAGTACACCGAGGTACCCAAGCTCCTCCGTGCTGCCGGGTACGAGCCGATCCCCCCGCCCGAGGAATATCGAGACAAGAGGGAGGAACAAGGATACTCTGATGAATGGGATTATACCGTTCTTGGCAAGATGGAACCAAAGCTCAGGCTGTGTTACGGTAAAGAATGGCACCGATTCTTGGGCAGTTATCTTGTTCCCGAGGGAATTGAGGTGGATTGGATCAGGACAGAGTTTGACGGTGCGATGCCAAGACGATGGGAGCCGAGTCATTCGAGAGCCGGTAGCTGGTGGCCCCGACAGGAAACAAGGATCACCAGGCCGGGCAAATTCAATGACGATAATGTGGAATCACCGTTGACGGGAACCTATGTGAGTCGTTTGCTCCTTTCGCTTCGTCCGTCAGGCTGACCGTTGACATGCGCTTTCTAGGTCGACCCGAACGAGTGCACCTACCTGATTGACTCATCGATGCCCTCTCAGCCACCTACCACTGCTGAACCTGCTTATACATCAAGCGACGAATGGGAACGCTTGTACTGCGAGCGGTTCTTGGATGCCGCTGCTTCCAAGTGGTGGGCGCGAATCTTTTACTTGCCCGGGAAGTCTGCCGAGCAAGGCCGTACGTGGGGAGAGTATTGTCTATTGAAGCGGAAGTAGTTGACGTGTCGGGGAGCGTGGTCTAGACAACTACGTATCTGCCATTTAATATGAAGCGTCATGATGGGCGATCTCGTAGTGTATATGTTAGACCGGGAGAGACCAGGAGACCAAAAGTATTACCCAGCAAGTGTAATCGTAGCATAGCCGACTCTCGCTATTGATAAGGTTGCCGATTGCAAACCACTATCTCGAAGATCTCCCAAGACCGCGAAGTACTCGTTTCATTTCATTTCAGCCACCATCATACGCGTGTCATCGATAGATTCATTCGTCCTCAGAGCAGTCATCGCTCGGAAGCTGACAGGAGAGAGGCACTCGTCGGCCAATTAACACAGTCGGTCACTGCTACTAACCGCCCAATAAATTCTACCCCAAATATGTTCTGCGCAAAGGGGAGTAGGTGTACGGAGCTTGCCGATGATGGCGGTTTGACGGATTCTTGTCAATATTGTTATCCTACGAGTACATGTTGCGTGAGTTGCCCTCTTGGCCTGTTTCTTCGTTTCATGCTCAACTCTCGTGACCCGCTTTCGCTCAGTTGCCCAATATGACAACGAAGGCCGGCAACTCGTCTGAACAGCCCTCGCAACCGCCACATCCAGGACCGCTGCTTCCACCAGACTGGCATCTAATCTGCTGCGATCAAGATCATGGAAGCTCATCCAAAAGTCCACTCCACTCAAACGACAGCATTCTCGAGCTACGCGGCAAACCAACCACTCGGCCGACGCTTGCAACGGCGGGGAGCTACGCATGGACGAGCTGTTGCGAAGACGAGACATGCGTCAGCCCTTCAGCCGATGAGCACCTTCAACAAGGACAACAAAAATACAGCTTCAGTGCAGGAGTACAGCGGCCGCATCTTGCCAGCGTGCGATCACAGGACAAAGGAGAGCTCGCATGTAGCTTTCGTGACCAAGTCGCTCTCGCGTGTTGCGCACCACCAACAGAATCAGTCGAGAATCCAAAAGATGGATTTCATCGTTCCTACGATTATCGTCCGTATCCGACAGCGCCAAGGAGTACATCAGGAATCGGTGCGACGATGCGTGAGACGAATGCTAGATCTGGGCCAGCAACCGGTGATTGTCCACCGGGAACAGTGTGCTGCGATTCCGTTCATATGGTCCCAATAGGGGTATCCGCCGACAGCTCTCAATATCCGGATACGGCGGAAGGGTCAGCAATGGAATGCAGCGAGGAAGGGTGTTGTGACCTGGATGAATTCCTGTGTCAGGATCATCACGTTGTCGACGCTTGTGTGAGTGTTCTCTTCCTCGGTCACGCACGGATGGTCACTGTAGCATTGAGGACACGGCGTGCCTGTCCCTTTGCTGCCGAGCCTGGTCCTGACATTGAGTTGCTGAATACATTTTTTGCTTCCAAACAGACTGCAGATCATGGTATCAATTTCGCCACGGGATTCAACCTGAATCACAACTCGAGTCACATATCGCAGTCCCCCTTTCGCAGGCCTTTGCCTGTCCCGCATCCTTTTCAACCTACCGGCATCCAGTCCGCGATGGGTCCGCACACAGCGCCGGTATCACAACAGTCGAACAAGAACAAGATCTCGTTCGAAGCACTCCTCTCAGCCGTTGTGCAAGATGCACTGAGTTCGGGCGTCTTACAGGGCACGAACGTGGCTCCCGCTTCGAGCCTTTTACCTATGCCTCAGCCGGCTGCCGTCCAGCATACGCCAGGATCAGTGAACCCATTACATCAGACCCATGGCAGATCCTCGATGACGCAGACCCAACGTCTCCACAATCAGCACCAGCGGCAACAAGAAGCGCAAGGGACGTTGCAACGAGGTCATCAACCTTCACAAGCTCAATTCTTGCAACCTGATTTGGCCGCCTTGTCCTTCTCTCCATCGTCCGAGATTGCGATCGCCGAGTTCGGGCATGCGACAGGAGTGAATCTGCGCGGTAGTTTACACCGGCCAAGAGCTGCATCGCCGTGTTCTCACGGGCAGATCTCGAGTCATCTCCGTCAACATGACCACTCGGCATTAAGCGTAATGTCTCCCTCAAACACAACTTTATCAAGCAACGACAACTACTCTGGCGCTTCTTCAGTCCTGCAAACGCCATCCCCTCTCCTCGACGCGCTGCCACCTGACACGTCAGGTTTCGGACACACAGACAATGCCCCGGTCAACTCTGCGGGCTGTCCAGCCAAGATCTCTACACACGGGGAATGTAGTGATCATGCACATGTACGCGGAAAGCCCGTGCTTCATGTCTGCCATTGGCAGAATTGTCATTCCAGCTTTAGTACAGTCCAGGGGCTCCTCCAGCATATATCTCAGTCCCATCTTGGGCTGAGCGTGGGTGACGCAACCACATCGTTACCGGCAGACAAGATGGTATTTGACACGGACGCCAAGGCATCGCCATCAACGAACGGGCAAATTCCGGGAATGTCTAGCCTGTTGGCGAATGAGGCTGCTTGTATCGTAGCGGGGATCGATCCGTCAGATCCTTATGCCAGTGATACAGCGGTGTCTTCGACTATTGAAACAGCCGCTGAGAGTCTTCAGCAAACGCACATGTCAAGGATACCTCCTTTGGAATCGAAGCGACCATCGGAAAATCTGTTTACCAACACTGCTCATTTTGGATTCGCAGGAAACGCCAACCAAGACATGCAGATATTGGCTGCGCAGATGGCGGGTCAAGATACTTTGCAGTCCATCTTGGGTCTCGCCGGACTGGATGGATCTCAAACTGGGCCTATGGCTTGTCTCTGGGACGACTGTCCTCCCTTTGACCCCTTCGCCCATTTCGGACAGCAATGCTTGGACGACGCGTGTGGTCTACCGCCAACTGAGGGAAACGTCGGAGTAGATGTCGGTGGCTTGAACGCTGGTACGGCCATCGATGCCACAATGTTGACTTGCAATCCAGCATGCACAGAACAACACACTCATCTGTTCCCCTGCGAGCCATCCTGTTCGCAGGAGCACGCTCACATCCATCCGATGCATCTTCACTCTTACGCGCAGAATCATGCTTCGGCAGCGCACAACGTGCAACTTGACTCTGCTACAGCGGTTCTCAAGCACTTGCTTCAGCAGCATTTGGGAGTGGATCTTACTCAGGGTTTGTTGAATGTCGCAAGTCAGCAGCTAGGCGACAAGTCCTTGCAAACGATGACGTCCGATTCGCGTGTTCCACACGAAAGGCAGGAACCGGAAATTGTGTGCACGACAGTGGGCACACTCAACCCCCCGCAGCAACCGGCGAACAACAGGAATCACAGGGGTGTCAGCAAAAACTGCAAAACTCCTAGAATACTGCCCAGACGTTTGTCAGACAACATGCCGCCTGAACAACAATCTCACATGTGCCGCTGGCACAATTGCTCGGAAGTGTTTGAATCCGTAGAGGATCTTACAGAGCATCTATCACAGCACATTGGCAAGGGAAAGGCCGACTATCAATGTCTATGGGAAGGTTGTCAAGTCTGCGATGAGGGTGAAAGTAGGGATCCAGGACAGCCAGCAAAGGGCCGAGTCTTTACTACGCGACAAAAGATTATGCGTCACATGCAGGTGAGTTTCGTGTCTCCGATGTTTGTCGTCCCACTAACATCTGTTTTGGGGACATCGTCTTGCAGGCTCACACCGGAGTAAGTACCATGCTTCTGATCCTGTATTACTTCAACTAATTTGCTTCGCTTCCAGTATCGGCCTTTTGTATGCCCAATATGTGGTACTGCAGTATCGGAGCAAGCTACTCTGATTGCCCACATTCGTCGACATTCCGAAGACCGTACGTAATGATTGTCCGTGGTGGTGACTTTCCAATGCTGATCGACGACCGTCGACTATTACAACAGGTCCATTCGCTTGTGATGTAGCGGGATGTGACAAGACTTTTGCAACTGCAGCCTCGTTAGCAGGACACAGGGTAAGCGTCAATCGTTTCTCCTGGAAAGAGATCTTTCTCATCATGTAGTGCACAAAACGCAGCGGACACATGGTGGAGTCAAGGAGCATATCTGTCCGCATTGCGACAAGTAAGTCTTGCCTGCTGCCGAGATCAAAGCCTTCTCTCTAATCTGAAATCGTCGCTTTTCAGGGGATTTCTCGAATCGTCAAAGTAAGTGGGAAGCCGAGCTTCAAAGTTGACATGTTGATCTAACTTGAGTGCTTTTCGAGTAGCTTGAACAAGCATATCAGAACCCGTAAGCGTGTCTTGTCTCGCCCCGGACTCTGAGGAATCTTACCTAGACTTGTTTCTCTAGATACCGGGGAAAAGCCGTTCAAGTGCAAGCATCCGGGGTGTTCCAAAAAGTTTTCACGCCCGGATCAGCTCAAACGACACACTCTTATTCACGACCGAGACAAGATTTCTGGAAGTGCTGTCGGAATGGCAACAAGTGACACCGAGGAAAGTACGTAGGCCAGGCTGCAAGATTATATCATTCATTGCAAAACGAACGGTACGCCTGCGCCGCGACCAGAGCTCTATTCACGGCAATACAACGTATAAATCGGCCAACATGTATATAGCCAGAGTATTTCTAAGACAGATCGTCAAACATGTCCGACTGTATCATATTCCCGCCAGTGTGCTCCTTCTTTGACTTTTTCGCTTCCCGATACTCGTCCATTTCGTCGTCGTCGTCTCCGTCGGATGCGACAGTAGCGGAGCTTTGTGCTGTCGGCTTGTCCAAAGTATGCTCACCGGCTTCCACCTCCAGCCGCTTTGCCTCCTTTGCCTCCCAATCCTTTTTCCGATCCTTCTTTTCCCGCCTCACGTCCTTCCGATCCTTGCGATCCTTCTTGACGGACCATGCTACCCGTTTCTCCGCCATTTCTCGTCGTGCCTTGGCGGCTTGTTCGCGCTCGGCAGCGATCTCGTCTTTCTTACTCTCGGCCTCTTTCAGCTCGGCGAGACGTTGTGCTTCCCTTGTTTTAGAGACATAGGCAAACTCGTCCCACTGTATTTCCAATCAAGAAAGACTTTGCTCGTCAGCTATCGCTTCATTACCAAAGAACGGAAGCGAACTACGCACGTTCATATCTCGATCCTGCCATGTCGACGATATTAACCTCTCGTCATCGTCCCCAGCTTTGCCCTTTTCCTGCCTCTCACGGGCCTTGGCCACTCGGTCCTTCCAGTCCCGTATCTCGGGCATGCGTGGAAGTCGAAGAAGCCCAAAACTCTTGCCCATTCCGAACACATCGAGATCTCTCAATCGAAAGATGTAGGATGCTTCGTGCTTTGAGTAGGCTCGTACGGCGGAAACGAATGCTTTTGCGGCCTGTAGATCATTGAGCTTGAGCTTAGTATACTCATTCGCAACCTTGCATTACCGCACTCACCTTGTCCGCCAAGTCTCGATCTTCCAGTACAATGTTCTGAATGGCGAGCTGCATGGCGTCCGCAGCGGGGTCAACCGCAAACGGTGACTTTTCCGCAGCAGTGGAGGACTCGCCGCCTTCATTGTCCACTTGGTCTTCCGCTTCCGGTCCAATGTACGCTTGCTTTCGTAACGGAATCTTACGCAGCGCCAGGAACTCTACACAGCGCCATACGAATTTCAAGTCAGCCTCACCAACCCAGTCTATCCGACGCTCAAGGTAAACTCACCGATATACCCTTCCTCTGACCCTTTGGTCAACAAAACGATCCCCTTGCCCTGTCTCCCCATCCTCGCTGCCCGGCCAGCACGATGACTGAACACCTTGGGATCCATCGGCGCATCGTACTGCACTACCACATCTACATCCGGCAGATCGAGCCCCCGTGCAGCGACGTCAGTGCACAGGAGGACGGACGGGCGAAGCGGGGTGGAGGTGTGAGAGGTGAATGTGCTCAGTGTTGATGTTCGGATCGGGGGTGGGAGGTGGCCGTGTAGGGATGAAAAGTGAAAATGTGATAGTTCGGGAAGTCGGCGAAGGATCTACCGCGAAGGCAAGAGATATATAGTTGAGCAGGAGATTTCCGGCCAGTGGAGACGATTCACTAACCCTGTAAAAGTAATCGACAGCAGCGCAGGTGGAAAAGTAGACGATGAATTTCGAATGTTCGTTGTTTGTTGTTTCCGTACACAACGCGCGAACGAGTTGCAACGTCTTTTCCGCTGCATGGCAAAGGATATACGTATTCTGCAGACTAACGTGAGACTCGAGCGTCAGTGGCGTTAAGCGAGAAACTAGAGAAATTAACATGGGGGCTCACCTAACGGGCGTCCGACGCTGTTTCACTTCCGCGGGAGCAGCCGGCTCGTTCCCCTCTTGTTCCCGACCCTTGACTTTCGTCTCAACCTTGACAACGACCCTCGTCAAATTCTTCAACCCGGCACGCTCCAACCCTGTCTGCCCGAGCAACCCATTCGTCCGCTCACTCAAAACATCCATCATCGTGGCGCTGAACAACCAGTTCCTTCGCTGCCGAGGCACGGTTTGCCAGATCGTGTGCATGTTTCGCAAGTGGTCCGGGGAGGAGAGGAGGGAATCCGCTTCGTCGAGGATTAAGAGGGAGAATGGTGTCAATGAGAGATGTTTACGCGCTCGTGCGAATGCAGAGGTGGAGGAGGACGACGAGGTGCTGAGTGATGTTGAGAGGTAAGAGGCGACACGGCCTGGGGTGCCGATGATGATGGGTGATGGCGCGGGGAGGGCTGTCGTTGATTTGGATGTTGTTGTTTGGCCCGATACGAGCAGGAGCGGGGATGGATAGATTTCCTCGATGATTGTTGTTTCCAGAGGTTGTTGTTCCTGCTGCGTTGCGTCATCTGTTGTTTCTTCCTTTCCGTGCGAGTTCATTGCTTTTTGATCGGCAACGTATGTTCGGAGACCTTGGAAGAACAACTCGAACACGGCGTGCACCTGCACCGCTAATTCCCGCGTGGGCACAACCACTAATGCAAACACCTCATTCCGCCTGAGGCCCTTGACACCCGTTCCACCCTGACTGCCCGCACTCCCGCGCTCTTTCGCCATTTCCGCCTCTTTTGCTACGAGACGCTCAAGGATCGGGACGACATAGCTTAATGTTTTCCCAGACCCTGTGACGGCTTCTACGAGGAAATCCTTGTTCTTGGAGATGGCGAGTGGAATGAGTGATGCTTGAACGGGAGTGAGGTTTGTAAATCCGAATGTAGTGTGTATTGTTTCCAAGCTGTCGTTCGAGCAGAAGGTTGTCAGTCACATCGAGGCGACGGGTAGGTGCAGAGTACTTACATCCATGGCGTTAAAATTGGTTTGAGCTTGTCCCATGAACCAGCAAATGACGGCGCTGAACCCGTCGTCTTGGGTTTCTTGCTACTTGGCTCGATGACAGCCGCCGCTACTGCCTGTATCTGCTCCTGCTTTCGTTTTGTAGAAGTGACCATGGTGTGAGTCGAGTAATATGTCGACCGAGTAGATGACACAAGGTGATGATAACAAACCCTTCTTCTTCTTTGCCCTACGTCGAAAATATCTGGATCCGCATATAGTTGCCAAAAAGTGGAGGTCGACTTGACGCCGGGCACGATCGCATTCAATGGGCAATGGGCAAGCGAAATGTTCCGGGAAGCAGCCTACGTCGAGTTGAACTTTCCTATTCTTATATAGTAAGGCTTCCATTGCTACAGCCACGTCTTGAATATACACACACTTACACTTCACGCCACCATGCTACCACGAACAATCCTCCGTACCCGTGTCGTTCGACCATCAACAACGCTCCTTCGACGAGGATATGCTACGCCAGGCTCCACGTCCGAGCCGACTCCTTCCTCTGGGTCGAGCGGCAAGGGCAAGACCCTCGCAGCGTGTTTCGGATTCGGGTTCTGCACTTCCCTCGGATTTGTACTTGCTGAGCAATGGAGACATACTTCTCCCGTGAGTCATGTGGTTTCTAGTGTCCCTGGCCAGGTGGCAGCTGATGTCCGGCCTGTTATGTCTGTAGCCGACCGTACAATGTGAATCCCCTTCCTCGCCGACGACTGCAAACCGAACCAAACCCTCGACACATCTAGCGTCACCGACAGACGACCCTTTAATCTTCGACCGGACAATAAAAGATACCGAGGCAGAGACATTTACACGTCAAGCGAGCAAGGCGATTAGTGGGGTTGTTGATGGTGTAAAGCAGAAGATTGGGCAAGTTGGCCGGGATGCTGTTAATGCACAGGAGAGGTATCAGCCGGGGAGGCCGAAGGAGTATGATGATCCGCAAGTGAGTACGCCCTCAAAATCAAGACGTAGGATTCCCCAAGAGAAAGTCATGGAGGGCAATCTTGCAGCTTGTCAAGGGTTGAGGCTGGCTTCTCTAAGCGCTAGTGAGACCAAGTGTCACGGACTACCTGAATTACCGTTGCCGAAGTCAATTGCTCACCCCTTGCCTCTTACAGAACCCCATGAGAATCCGAATGTCAACCTGGGTCATGGCACTGCAAGACCACATCGTCCAAGGCCTTGAACAACTGGAATCCTCCGTTCCACCCAACACATACAACTCGTCACCCACCGCTCCGACATTCCACCGTGATCACTGGCTACGACCACAAGGCGGTGAAGGCTCATCTTGCGTCCTCGCCAACGGTCGAGTATTCGAAAAGGCCGGCGTCAACGTTTCCGTCGTACATGGAACCCTCCCACCCGCTGCGATCAGGCAGATGAAGGCCGATCACAAGAGTCTTGTGACCCGGGAGGAGGACAAGGAGAAGAGTTTACCGTTCTTTGCCGCTGGGATCTCGATCGTGTTGCACCCGTGGAACCCGCATGCGCCTACCGTACACTTGAATTACCGGTACTTTGAGGTCGACCCACCATCAACACCGCAATCCGCATTGGATACCACAACGCCCGGCGCGACAACAACCGATAAAGAACCACTCGCATGGTGGTTTGGCGGTGGCTCGGATCTTACGCCGTCCTACCTCTACCCAGAAGACGCAGAGCATTTCCACAATACCCTTAAATCCTCGGCGGACGCACATCATCGCGCCTACTACCCCGTCTGGAAGAAATGGTGCGACAAGTACTTTTATATCCCGCATCGTGGAGAGTCGCGTGGGATCGGCGGGATCTTTTTTGATGATTTGACGTCGACTAGTGAGATTCATGCGGTGTCGGCAGAGGGAGAGGGAGTGGTGGAGCAGGGAAAGAGTATTCTGCGACAGGGTGTGCAAGCGGGTGGGGATGAATTGGAAAAGCTTAGATCAAAAATTGAATCGATTTTACCCTCCGCTGCGCAACCATCCATCGGCGCTCAATCTACCGGTACCGTCGACACCACCGAATCCGAAAACCCCTCGGCGGACGACATCTTCCGCCTCGTGCAAACCATGTCATCGTCCTTCCTTGATTCCTACGTCCCGATCATGCACCGCCGTATCAACATGCCCTACACGGAGGAAGAACGTCGTTGGCAGCTACTCCGAAGGGGCCGCTATGTAGAATTCAACTTGGTGCATGATCGTGGTACCAAATTTGGGTTGTTCACTCCGGGCGCGAGGATAGAGAGTATCCTGATGAGGTGAATTATCTGTCCCCTCGACACGCGCTAAATCCTAAATGCTGACTTTTGCGCTTTGCCTGATAGTCTTCCGCAAACTGCACGATGGGAGTACATGTCGGATATGGGTGCTGCTGGGTCCGGGACGAGGGAGGAAGAGTTAATGAAGGTGCTCAAGTCGCCTGTGGAGTGGGCTAGCGTATAAGCGCCTCGCTTTCGTGGTGGCTGTAAAAACGGCTCGCTATTTCATGTTGAACAAGGGTCAATCTGTAGTTCTTGTAATTCGCATAGCATAGAAAGGGTACAAGGCATGCATCATTTTTCGGCACTCATATCTCAATCGCTCTGATGCAAGCTCGTAGCAGCCCATCGTGTGCGGTTGAGTCGCCTCCAACTCGAGCGCGACAAATCCTCTGTTGCAAGCTAACACCAAATCTTACCTTGGCCTACTTCGTTATCTTGGGCCGATCGTTATCCAACCGCATTGGCCGCTACTGGATTGAAGGTTAAAACCAGGCTGGACAAAGGGACAACGAGCCTTTGACGACGCTTGCGGTCTTGAAGTATACGCTACGGCAACCAGCAAAAGTGGAGCCTGTGCTCAGTATCATATTGAGTCGCTCGGTGTCACAATCAACAATCTTATCAAGGCAGCCATCGATTGGGTTGAGAAGATCCATCATGTATATTATGAGATCCGTGTAGCGACTGATGGTTCACACAACAGGACAACGTAGGCATGAACAATGAGTAGACAAAACAATGCTACCGGAAAGAGGCTGAGATTACACCAATAGTCGTTAATGCTGCTTTTTTTTGCTGGTCACTTTCTGCTTCGCAGCTCTATTTGCCATGACTTCGTCAAGCACGTCTTTAAGAGAAGTTACACTGCTACCAGGGCCCCCACCGCTTCCCCCACCATGTTCTTCTGGTCCTTTCCTTGCCTCGAGTAGTACTGGCTCGCGGGAAGGAATGGCCAACGGATCGTCGACGCCCACCACGGCTTTAAGTGATGCCGCGCCATCCGCAATATTGCTGACTGCACTCGCGGAGGTCAAGGCTAACAGCGAGATTGCTGCGCCCAGGCGAACAGCTGACGTCGGATTGAAGAGGTGCATGTTGTATCTTGTGAATGTTTTGTTGTTCTGACAGGAGCTTGATGGACGAATGGAGAGACAAGAATGGAAACAAAAAAGCGACTCTTTGGATGTTTATATAGCTGACTGATCTGGTGAAGAGCTTCGGCGCCAGCCATTCATTTGTGAAAATGGACAAAGGGGACTACTGAACGGCAATGCCAAACCTCAAGGGGAAGTATCCTCAAGCAGTGGTTTGAAGGGGCAAGAGGGTGTCAAGCCTAGGGAGAGGCACGGTATATCCTTTGACATGAACATCAGCAAGGGATGACGACGAATTGATTGTCCTTGACATTGTTCCTACTCAAAGGAGCGATTTCACGGTAAGTGAAACGCCATCGAAACGCTTACCGATGGATACTCAGATACTCTTCTTGCACTCTGATATCCTCCTAGCACTGTCCTACAAACGGATAGATATGCTTGTCGTTAAAATGACGGTCCTCATGTCCTGGTTGATAACCGCAGCTATAACCGCTACCCAAGATATCGCTTTATGGCTTTTTGACACATCGTTCCCATCAGAAAGTCGCACTATAATCAGATGTATACTGTATGCAATTACCAATTTTTCTGCATGGTCATGGCTAACGGGATGGTTCTCTGTCAATTCAGCGAGCAGAATTGTTTTGGTCGTCCTGGAAGGCTTCGTCAACTTCCTGAGCTACTTGAACTTTTCGACGCTCCCCTCGCCGCTGGCCATGACAGTTTGGCGTTTCAAGCGTTTGGAGATGAAACGCCGGCGGCCGGGCGGGCTGAACAAGGCGACGATGACGTACCATAAAAAGGTGAGACAGCCGATCGCGACACGTGGCAATTCGTCAGCGCGACAATCCTCTGCTACGCTGCTTCAGCTTCCAGCTAGCTTTCCAGCTGCTTTCCCTTTCTTTCTCAGCTTCTTTCTCTTTTCCGTGTTCTCCCATCTCTAGCCTTTCAAAGCTCCGCCAAATATTTTTCGCTGGAACCGCTTGGCTCGGCGTTACGTAGCAGTGATGGTCGGGGGTTGTTCCCCTAGGTATTCCTTCACGCAGTTGAGTTTACGGTTCGGAAAGATATCTGGTACAGCGGATGATGAGGGGAAGTCGAGTCTGAGGAGTCAGCTTTCGCAGCATGTCATTCCCATCCGCCAGCTCATACGCCGCCAGAGGCACAGCGAATGGACAGCAACAGCTATACGACCGATCACACCTCGGTAACGCGCCTGGTCTGTCTCATGCGTATTGAATTTGATCCATGAGCAGCTACACCACAAGTTGGAGCAATGAAGTCATAGGTGTCCAGGTACCTGCTCTTTTTCCTCCAGCTCAAACAGTCAGCCATCAGCCAACGTGAAACTGAGATGATATATGGGTACGATGCGCAGGTCGCTATTACACTGGGAGTTCGGATAGTGTTCGTTCTATCATACGCTTCATCTGAACAACTGAACAAAACCATCAACTCCCGTCAACCTTTAAAAGTCGTTTCTGATCGGAAAAAACCAACATGGCAGGACATTGGATAACCCAGCGGGGAGGATGGCGAGCGTTCAAGAAGCAGGATCTTCACGCGATGTACGGAGAGTTTATCGGAACAGTACTCTTCCTCCTGTAAGTTTTTCGCTCACGTTGTCATCACAGGTATGGAAGCTTATCGCAAAGCACAGAATCGGAATGGCGGGCGTTCAGGCGACAGTCACCAACCTGTCGAAGGATAATAGCACCGACGGCACGTCCATTCAGGGTAGTGACGCCGCGCGGTTGATTGTAAGTTTATCATTCCACTTAGGTTTTTCGTATGGAGCAGGCTCTGATATCCGCATACATGAAATAGGGACTCTTCTACATCTCTACGGCTTTCGGCATCTCGCTCTTCGCCGTCGCCAGTATTTTCTACCGTTTCACCGGTGTAAGTCATCCCTTCTCCAAGTTCCAAGCATCCGCGTCGCGTTCCGCTAATTTTTTCGTGCCATGTTCCCGTTGAAAGTCGATTTTCAATCCAAACGTTAGCCTTGCATTATGCGCGATTGGTGCCATTACGCCAGTCCGTTTCATCCTGTGTGCAATCGCTCAGCTTGTTGGTGGTATTGCTGCAGCGTGGGTCGTGTCTTCTTCCGCGAACATGATCTAGAGCACTCTGCTGACGACCTATCCTTATTTGGAAAGTGCGATTTTGGATGGACTCACCCCTGGACCGTTGAGCGTTAGCTGCCAGTTGGGCTTTGGTACCAACCGGACGCAGGTAATCGTCTAATCCGGATGTCAAGGTGGCAATTTTGCTAACACACTCACCTCTTCTGCAGGGACTGTTTATCGAAATGTTCTGCACTGCCGCACTTGTGCTCTCTGTCCTGATGTTAGCTGCCGAGAGTATGTACTGGCCACTTGACATCAGCTGTCGTCAGTTGAAGCAATAACTGACTGGCGCGTGATTTTGCCTTTGACAGAGTCCAAATTGACACCGTGAGTCGATTTTGGTTATTCAATGGTTCACACCATGCTTACAACCGATTCCTGATATACAGACTCGCGCCTCTCGGATTCGGAGTCATGCTCTGGGCCGTAGAATTATTCTCTGTCGAATACACTGGTGGAGCAATCAAGTGAGTTTACCATCCATTGGCTGTCTGAGGGAAAGGGAAGACTAATACCTGATGTTGCCACAATAGTACCGCTCGAGCTTTCGGTACGAATACGTTGTTCTCTCGAAGGAGGTTACGCTGAAATTATGCATTTTACGCCATACAGGTCCGGCCGTGATATCTGGATTTACGAACTACCATTGTGAGTGGAGCGCGCTTTTCGATGGTACCGGCGACTAACTAAATCTCTCCGTTATCAACAGGGATTTACTGGCTTGGGTGCGTTCTTACGAGCAAGTGACACATTGTCAAGGGTGTGTTTTAATTCAAACTACCTCTCCACCGAATAGACCGACACTCGGATCAATGCTCGCCACCGCTTTCTACTTCCTGTTGAAATATATTGTGAGTACCTGTATCCGCACCATTCAATCCTAGCACGCGTCTAACCGTTGCGTGTTTTTTTCACTCTTCAGAAATACTGGTAAACATCGCCTTTCTTTGAATCATGTGTTAAACTTCACTAACTGAGCACATCTTCACTCTAACAGGGAGATCAACCCAGGCCAGGACAGCGAAGATCCCAAGGATGCGCCCCTGTCGGACCTACCAAACGAGTCTCAATCCCGATTAAACTCGCATTCAATGGCCTAGAAAAACAATGGCCTGGAAAAACAATGCAGCCATTTGCACACCCTGCTTCTCGAAGATCGTGGTGGTACACAGCGTTCATCTGCAGTGCTACGGTGAGATACGCTACCTCACGTTCTGGGGACGCGGGAACCTTGAAAAAAGATACACCGAATTGGACGAACATAAAGTTGACGAAGCTGAAGTTAATCATAATCAGGCGATAGATGGATAGACTGTTGTAAAGTATCCAATACACGAACGCCATGGACCTACACGAATCATGGGCTTTGCAGAACACAGAAGTTATTCCGACCGATTCCAGATCTCGATTCTGGTCTGTCTCATGCACATTCCAAAAATTGGTCCCTTCTTGATGATCCTTGAAGACTACGCATGTCGGATCAAAAAAGTCCCTACGTGCCCATGCAGTGCCTGCCATCTGTCTTGTGGGTGGTTGGCAGACCACGGAAACGATATAAGTATGACAGGTGCTTGTGCACTTCCGATCTCCGGAACAACAAACGGACGCTGCTTATAAACGACTAAACAGCATCTTCACCACAATTCAAAAGCACAGATCCATTCTTTATAAGAAAGCATCATAAACAAATGACTGGACACTGGTTACACGAACGGGGAGGATGGGTTTCGTTCACCAAGCTGGATCTCCATGCGATGTATGGAGAGTTTATCGGAACGGTTCTCTTCCTCCTGTGAGTTCCCGAGGGAGAGACACGTTTACTCGGGTTGGCAAGCTGACGAGCCTTGAACAGGATTGGTATGGCCGGTGTGCAAGCAACTGTTACCAACTTGTCGATGGATAACAGCAGTGACGGTACATCTATCCAAGGTACTGATGCTGCGCGGTTGATGGTGAGCGTCTAAGGAGACCTTTCGTGGTAATCTGGCTCTGATATCCGTCATGGTGGAATAGGGACTGTTCTACATTTCCACCTCGTTTGGTATCTCACTTTTCGCGACAGCCAGTATCTTTTACCGATTCACCGGGGTAGGTCGTCACAGCAAGTTCTATAAGGAGCATTCGCTGATCCACGATCTCCCCTTGCCTTTGGTTCGATACGAAAGTCGATTTTCAACCCGAATGTCAGCTTCGCCTTATGCATCATTGGTGCTATCACTCCCGCCCGTTTTATCCTTTGCGCAGTTGCTTAGATTGTTGGTGGTATCGTTGCAGCGTAACTATACCCTTTTTGTTGCGTCTTGCAAAGCTGCCCGCTCATACTCCCTTCCTGCGTGAACAGCGCCATTCTTGATGGCCTGACACCTGGAAAGCTGAGTGTTAGCTGCCAATTGGGCTTTGGCACAAATCCAACCCAAGTGAGCCTCTGCCCTTCAAGGTCAACCTGTTGGTATAAAGTGAACCAAGATCTTGTTTTTTTCCTTCTACTAGGGGCTATTTATCGAAATGTTTTGCACCGCTGCGCTTGTGCTTTCCGTTTTGATGTTAGCTGCCGAAAGTACGAATCGACATGGAGTTCATGATGCCGTTGGCGAAAGATTTGCCTGACTTCTCTCTCTTTCTCTGCTGTCTCTGTCTCTATCTCTCGTCAGAATCCAAACTCACACCGTGAGTCGGGATGAAGTGGCGCGTTCCTGCACTCGATACTCACGAACGACTCCCCGCATACAGAATCGCGCCTCTGGGATTCGATTTCATGCTCTGGGCTGTTGAACTCTTTTCTGTGGAATACACCGGTGGATCAATCAAGTGCGTTGATCATTCTCTGGTTTGAAAATGAAACAAGACTGAAAACTAATGTATGCCATTGCTGCAATAGCACTGCCCGAGCTTTCGGTGAGGAGCCACCATCTTTTCTAACCTTGTGAAGCTGTGGCTGAAAGCATACACTTTACACCCCAAGGTCCCGCCGTGATTTCCGGATTTACCAACTACCATTGTAAGCCGACTCTTTTGTCTGATGATAGACGTTGACTGACCAAGCTCTTTGTCTCAACAGGGATCTATTGGGTTGGGTGCGCTCGGTCAAACGGCCGAATGAAGGTCGTTCACTGACTACCGTTGTGTATCAACTGACAGGCCGACACTCGGATCAATGCTGGCGACTGCCTTCTATATGCTGCTGAAATTCATTGTGAGTGATGACATTTGCATCGTCAGATTTGCAAACGTCTGACCGCCTCGCTATGCTTCTCCATTACAGAAATACTGGTAAAACCTCTCCCGTTGTCGAATGCGTGAAACTTTACTGACAGAGCCTATCTTCGCTCTCTACAGGGAAACAGTCTCAATCCCACTTGGAGTCGCAATCAATGGCTTAAAAAATAGGAACGGTAGTCTAATGCACATATCTGCCGCCCGAAGATCGTTGCGGTCCATCGCGCGCACTGTATCATCATTAAACAACTAAAGTGTTTAGGAATATGGAAAAATAATAATAATGATATAATCGACTGCTGTAGAGGAGTAACAAATACACGAACTACGGTTTCGACTCAAGATGATTACACTTGCGTTGCGTTCGTCACATTCTTCTTCGAGGGTTTCCTACATTTCCGGAAAGTGCACTGTGGCGTCTGCGTAAACATCCGTACATGAATTGTCCAGTCAACGATTTGGCCAGGACTGTGATCGTATACCGCCATTTACTTCGCTGCTTCACTACTTACTAGCCACTTCTACAAGGCAGTGCCAATTTACCGTCCGTGTCCTTGTTAGATTCCTTGATCATGTCCTGGACTTTTGGATGGCTGGTGGCAGCGCGTAGGAGAAAGGCAGTGAAAAGGCAGTGCTAATAATACACGGGAACAAAATGAAGTCGCGTCTAACACATGTCCAACCGAATTCCTTCGTTTGGTCGATGGAAGAGGGAGGCATGTTGTGTTGATCCAAATAATGGAGAGTTTGCAGCAGATATAGATGTCAACTGCGTGCGTTGTCAGCCGCTATTCCTCTCATCAGCGACTCTCAAGGCACTCACCGCCGCCACGATCGACGGACGACTGTCATTCTTTATAACGCGTGCAAAGTTTGAGACACGGGAGATCGACCTGCAGCAACAACTTTTCCGACTCGACTCCCCAGCGTTTACGAGTACGGGAAATCTGGTCACCTCGACAACTACCTGAATAAGGAGGATATCAATACCACCGTCAACGCATCGTCACCGTGGAAGAGCGGCCTCAGTAATCAGCCCAGTGACCGGAACGAGGCTTACAAGCAGCGTGTTCAACCTGTTTTGACTTGCTTTCCTCGAACGACATTTTCCGACAATCATATACGTTACCCGTTGGCTTCCCAAGAACATAGGCTAAGTCGGATTAGCTTATTCTAGAAGAGGTACACAGAGACAGGATCAGGCTTCAGGCTGTCAGCAAACAACTTTTCATCAAAACGAAAAACCTTTCGAGATGGCTGTTGTAGCTAGCACTTCAGCGGTGATCGCAACCATCAGCTACGTACCACCGTTCTCGTACTATACTTCAACCGACATCACGTATGTTGGAGGACCAGCATCTACAACAACAGCTGCACCAAGCAGCTCGACCAGCAAAGCAGCTACACCCACAACTGTGAATCCTGCGAACCCAACGGTCCCACCACGGGCGAATGATCACGATTTTATCACGACTTACCTCGGGATCCATTCATTGAGGTGAGTAGACTTCCCGCCCGAGATACCGGCCGTTACTCACGCTGTTTTCATGCAGCAATCCCTCGTACCGTTATGCGTACTTTCTATGGTTCATCCTCATCGCTTTCGCGGTCCTATACGCCATCTTCCACCATCTCAACCTTCAGAAAGGCTTCCTCGGCGCATTCTGGAGCAAGACCATGATCAGACGGAAGGTTTTGAGAGCGAAAAGGGATCAGAGAGGGAGCACAGCTTCAGGTCGCAACAAACGGTCAACTGTCCTGCCGAGTAATGCGCAGGTATTGAGTATTGCCCTAGTAGGAGTGGTAACTGCTCTACTGTGTGTCATCGGTGCAGACTACATTGCAGCGGACACAGGAACCTGGGATCTCGGAACCTCGTTTTCCAAGCGGCAACTTCAGAAGAGGGCAGTCACGTATGCGACTCCGCTATACAACATCAACAAGGAATGGTGGACGTCTGGTGCGCGATTCGGCCTCATTGCATTTGCCCTGTTCCCCCTTGTCGTTCTTCTCGCACTTAAACAGCCTCCAGCGGCGCTTCTATCCATCCGTCAATTCACCCACTTGTACGCCGACAAGCTTCAACTCCTTCATCGTTGGGTCGGTCGATTCATTTGGCTGCTCACCGCGATTCACGTCGCGCTTTGGAGCGTGAGGTTGTTCAAAGACCAGCGATCAGCCACGGATACGAGGAGCGTATGGATGGTCATTTGGATCTATGACAAGTTCCAATGGGCGGTAGTAGGCTTTGTGGCGATGACCGCTTTGATCGTTTTGAGTATGAGTTGGGTTAGAAAGAGGGCTTACGAGGTGAGTATTCTTTCCGGTGTTGGTCCTTTTCCGCCGGTCTCCTGACATCTCTTGTGCCAGTTTTTCTACGCCGGACATGTCGTCTTAACGATCTTGACTATGCTGGGCAGTGCATTGCATTATCCTCCTCTATGGTACTGGATCGGCATCGCCGCTATTCTCTGGGGTGTCGAAAGGCTCCATCGGTTCATCAAGTTTGGGTGGATTAACGGGTGGTACGGCGGCATGAAACGGTCCATTCCGTTCAAAGCTGGACCCAAATACGGTCCTGCTCCGACCCACGATTACGGCATGAACCCGAGCGACGTCCGACCGCCATCAACGTTCGTAGAGAAGCCGTTACCTCGGGACCCGTTCTCTGAGAGTTCATTGGCTTCTGCATCGGCATCCGTCTCTGAATTTGGCTCAAGGATAGGCTCGGAATACGATGTTGGTACCTACGACTCGAAGTACAGCATGGACGGCGATGGATACTCTGACACATACGGCAATGCGAATCCGTTGAATCGAAACCCTGTTGGTCGAGCCGAATATGGTATGCCAACTCCCCACAATCGAGAACCTTCGCATGATTTTGCGAACCTAGCTCCCACCAACCTTGAGGGTCACCTAGCTCTCCCGGGAACTGCTCGCTCCCAATCCATGGTTATACCGCAAGCTCGCGCAGTCATGATCCCTCCCGGTTACGCACACGCCCAGATATTGCCTTCTCGCACAGTCCGACTGACTATGCGCGTACCGCGGCCCTTTGTCTGGACTGCAGGACAACATATTCTCCTGTGGGTGCCTGAAATTTCGAGATGGCAAAGTCATCCCTTTTCTATCTTGAGCACATACGAAGAGGATAACGAAGTCGAAATTGTCCTGCTCATCAAGGCCAGAAAAGGATTCACCGCCAAACTGTTCGACGAAACACAGAGGAGAATGATGGAAACTGCCGAAACTCGATTGGAAAAGGACCAGCGACAGAGTTTGATGGACGCTCAAGACCTTCCACCGATATTGTACAGGGTATGGATCGATGGGCCACACGGTTCTGCGCCACGAGCGAATCCAGGTAATCACGAATCGGTCTTGTTGGTCTGCGGCGGAACCGGGGTTTCTTTTGGCATTTCCATGCTCAACTATCTCTGTCGAGCTATGAGCAATCGCGATGCCGGAGTAAAGTGGCACGGGTTCCGCGGAGGAAGATTCGTGACGCAAAGGGTGCGGTTTGTCTGGATTGTTCGAGAGTTCGGTGAGTGTTTTTCTCGCACCCTCCCCATCTGTAATGCTAATTCAGCGTAACCACAGCGGAATTGGCTTGGGTATCTACTATGCTCAAAGAATGCCTTGACATGGTTCCCGCCGACGCCTTGCAGTTGGATATCTTTGTCACCTCTCAGTCCGGTGCTGCCAACCGGCCTCCACCTCTACAGAGCTTCTACGGCACTGACGACATTGCCCTCCTCCCTCCGCGACCTTTGTTTGCTGGTGGTAGTGGAAGAAGGGAGTCGTCGGATAGCGTGTCTAGTGAGATGAGCCAGGGCAATTCCTCGGAATTAGCCTACCTCGAACCTGCAGCCAATGGTGCCTTCTTGGAGGACGACCAGTCCCCAACGGCAGACATTCTGGATCTGACCAACTACGAAGACGAGGATGAAATTGAAGAATCCCCTGCGCAGCAAGAACTCTCCAGCAAGGTCCAAAAAGAAGGTAAAGTGCGAAGGGCCAGATCCCGACGCGCGAATAAAAGGCCTGGATCCGGATCAATTGCCCCGCAACCCATGCGATATCCACCGACGCAACCCACTAGTATGTTGGCTTATGCAGAGGATCGGGATGCCCACAGCTACGAGGATCTCCAGGAGACCCCGCGGCAACATCATCAACCTCGTCAGGAATCGCGTTATGATCCACCACCACCGATCTTGGTCGCTCCTCGGCCCGGCCACGCCAATCGCCAATCAATGGCTAGTTCTATTGGAATGTACAACGATCCGTTCGGAGATGCGAAAGGCAGGTATTCACCTAGTCCGTCGATGGCGACGATAGATTACGATGCACGGTCGTATGTCGGTGTTGGCGGTGCGGAATCTCCGCTTCCCGGGGGACGTCCAACTTTGCACTCTCGAGCGTCCAGTATGGTATTCATGGAAGGCGCTCACGAGTTGCAGGGAGGCAAGACCGGTGTCAGCGGTGGTGGGCTGTGGTTGGAAGGCACCGATTACCATTCGATGAATATTATTGCTGAAATGGCCCGGCTAGGAAGACCGAAGCTGGATGTGATCCTGCAGGAGGAAATTGATCGCGCAAGGGGCACGTTGGGTGTCGGTAGTGAGTTGCATTCCTTCTTTCTGCTATATATTCCATTGCTGACTATTGGCGATTCTGCGCAGCGTGTGGACCTGCTTCTCTCAACGCCTTGGTCAGGAATACGGTCTCGTCCAAGATCTCCGTGTCCAAGGTCATGCATGGAGACAGGAGCGGTATCATTGGCTTGTTCTCTGAAGATTATGAATCATGAGGGAAGATCAAGCGAGCGGAACGATTGACAAGGTACGACGGACACGACCAAGGACGTGAAAATGTTTATGATCAGGAGGTATACGATTATGCACAGAGAAACGACTAAACGCGATTGTATTACCCACACGCATATTATGGCATATCCATATCTTTCGAAGCGTCTCGTACGATCCCAGGAACACAGGACTGACAATGAGATCCTGCTTGGACAATGGCGTCGCTTGAGCCACAGCATAGTCGTTTACCCCATCACCCAATCGTCTCCTCGCCACTTCGGGCCGCGTAAGCTTCAGGATCCATCATGCTGAGACTTTCTCATGCTGGCTTCTCTAATCGATATGTAGACCGACCACTTCGTGTATCAAACAGAATTCCTACCATGTCTGGGGCCAAAAATTGCCTTTACTTATTGATTAGTCGAGTTCACTTTGGCCTCTCGAGGCGAATGACTTGACAAGGAAACCCCGAAAGAGCTGCTGCTGCAGAAATGAGAAAATATGCGATGCCGTATGCACAAAGGATGCCTCTTGCAATACTGTCGGTCATCCTGCAACCAGTAGATCAAATGAATTATCAACATGAATACCACTGCCTTGGAACGCAAGGTTGTACACAGCGCCGTCAGTCTTCCAGTCACCAGGACGTCGTTGTCGCTGTCGCTGTTTTACGCTTTAGAAAGATAAACAATAAATCGGCGGGCTATTGGGTCACATTGCGCAACAAAGCACAAGAAGAGACAGCTCCTCGTTGGTAGACCTGGAACGAGGCGCAAGAGCAATGCAAAGAGCGGAATAATGCGGATACTGTAATGCTACCATACAACGAGTCTGATCCAAGAACCCTATACATGCGTCTCTTCGCGACTAACCGGGACAGCAGCAGCACCATCATCCACCCTAGGAATCGGCGGTGGCTTAACCAAAACCGTAGTCTTCAACCCGAACCCCTTTCTCAGCTCCTCCAAGCGTTTCGTGGCATTTTCAAACCGTTCCCTCTCTATCATCTTTTGCCTCACACCTGCCGGCGCCAACTTGATCTTCAAGATCCTGTCCACCTCTTCATTCGTCCCCTGTCGTTCCTTCAACCACTCGATCTCCTTTTGCTGCTTGTTCTTCAGGTTCTGCTTGACGCCCTGCCACATTTCCCTGCGTGCTGCTTTTCGTTCCGCGATCGCGCGAAGGTTCATTTGGGAAAGTTTGAATGCCGCTTCTTCTGCTTGCACTGCTGCTGCCCATCGAGAGGCTACGCGTGGATGGCTGATGATGCTGTGATATTCTGCGCGTTTCTCGAGCGGGTAGTCGGGTTCCGGGTCGAGGTCGAGGTCTTCCAATTCGACGTTTGGTGGAACAATGTCCAGGTTGGTCGACGGGATGACATCGGTTTGCTGTTGAATCTGCCTTTGCAGTTCTTCCGGCTCTAGACCAGGCGCTTCGAGCATGTACACCCACTCTTTTTTCATCTGCTCCGGCTCGACCTTTTCCACCGGCAGGGAATACACTTTCGCCTCCCAGTCCTTGATATCCTGCTTTGTCAAACGGAACCCTCTTCCGAGACCGAGTTCTTCTGCCTTTTCACGTTGGCGACGTCGGGTGAGTTTGAGTGCATGCGCTACGGCCGCTGCTTTGTCTGCTCCGGATTTCAGAGGAGCGAGGACTTGGCGTTTACTGACGAGGTTGCGGACTTCGAGGGGTTCAAGGAGGTGTTGTTTGAAGAAGCTGCGAGAGGAAGCACAATGTCAGTATCAGGTGTTGCAAAAGGGACTTGTACGCTCAAGAAAGGTACCGCCGCCTCGGAGATAAGGCAAACACACATAGTCTCGCGCCAGCGGTAAAGGAGGATGTGAAAATCAAACAGCCTCGGGACGGTATAGGTGGCGTGGAGGAAATGAAGACACCAAGTCTCGTTAAATCGCCCAGTAGACGCGACTGGTCTCTTTGGTCCTACAGCGACCTCGAGAACCCATGAACACCGAGTCTCAAAGGGCCGGCGGAGGCCATGTGGAGGTAAAGACGACGATGCTGTTGCGCTCGACTGATTCTCGGCCGCGCGATGGCAGCCTCGTGTCAGGCAAAGAACAAGAGTCTCGAGCGACCTACGCCCGCTCTCGTCGAAGCGTCTCCCTGCACTCGAAGGCGTCGCGGTCTCTGGACTCGTCAACATACTCGCCCCTCTGTACTCACTTCATGCTCTGAAACGGATGATCCGGATGCGGCGCGGTCGGCATCGGCTTCCACTCTGTCTTCCCTCCTCTCACATTCGCCGCCTTGCGCATCCTCACACTCCCATCCTCCAAGTAAACTTTATCCGGCTGTCCAGGTAATGGATTCCTGACCGTCTCTGTGGGGTACTCTTGCAAGCCGATATCGTATA